>CM057151.1:52651694-52686694 GCA_029962745.1 Echinometra lucunter
CCCCCCGTCTTTTTAGGTAGGGGTGTTAAAAGGATAATCATCTTACATATCTATGTACATAATAGACAACATAAATAAAAGATAAAAGTGAATGCAGAAAAAGAATTAAATAGAACACTGAAAACACAGATAGGGTTAACGCTTCATGAATTCCTGAAAAGGTCTGTGAAAGGAGAATGCAACCCAGGCATCAGTGTGCTCTTAGTAGATAAAGATGACCAAGAATAGAAAACAGTGAAAATTTGAATCTGTTCAACAGTTATGAATTTTTAAAGTTAAAGTAAAATCCTTATTATGGGGATCTTAGAACTGGCAACTTCACCAGTATTTGTGACGTCATCGCGGACAACTCTCCATTCATTTTGTACATAATTTTTTTTGGTAAAAAATATGATTTATATGAAATTTCAAATAAGGACTCTACATAATTCTTCAAAAATGTTTGCAGAATTGACATAGCCATGTCATACTCAAACAATCAATCAAAAGATTTTTTTTTTTGAAAACAAAGAAAATAATAAATTCTGTGTACAAAATGAATGGAGAGTTGTCCATGAAAATGTCACAGATGCTGGCAGATTTGCCAATTTAAGGATTCCCATAATAAGGATTTACTTGCAAAGTTCATAACTCTTGAACATATTGTCTGATTTGGCTCAAATTTCCACTGTTTACTCTTTTTGATCTTCTTCATTCACTGAAAGCAGACTGATGTCTGGGTTGCATAAGTCTAAGTTGGAGGGGATAGTTGAGGGAGAGAAGAAATGAAAAGACAGGATAGAGAGTAAGAGGACATTACAGGGTATCTTTCTTGAGATCGAGTCGAGTCCTTACAGTACTGTAAACCAGATTGAGAAGGCAATGAGAAGAGAAGACTTGACGTTCCTGACAGGTGACCGTCTGTCATCGTGACGCTTGTGAACCATTCAACCACATTCTTGCTTTGATGGTTTCTTTTCTCCCCGCCCTCACATCCTTTGCACTTCTGTGCCATCCTCTTTCTCACATCCCCCGGTGTGACCTCAGGCCATTTACTGATATATAGAGCTGCAATTAGTAAAAAATAATATATAAATAGATCAAGAAATAAATAAGATATAAGAAATAATAGTAAAACACACAACCACTCGTTACACATACAGTTACATCATGAAATGCCTTCACATGCAAACTGGGGAAATACGGGAATATTCTGGGAAATACATCATATATTCGGGACACACCTTCACTGTTACCCATAAGTATGAAGTGTAGGCACCAACCTACAAGAACTGCACTTTTCTTCTGTTAAAATCTCTCCTTTTGAAAGGATGTTTTGATAAATTTCTTTTTTAAAATCTATCTACTGAAAGGATTTTAAAATTAAACTTGTTTTTAATTAGTTATTGATTTGCACATATAAACATGATACATGCTCAGTCCCCTCAGTGTCACCTTTGAAGATCCTGGGAAGTGTGTACGTCGTAGTATGTTATGGGTATATATTGATACTTGTGTTTGTAAATGAAACATAGAAAATTAAGGTTTGTTGGGCAGCCTCCTTTGCATATGGAATAACTGAAGTCAGAGTGTTTCCCACTTTCAAGTTTCAACATCAATTGGTAATGGTGTAGTACACAAAAAAGATTGTTTTGTCACAAAATGAAACATCTGCCTGAGTTAAGTAGTTTCTTTTCTTTCTTTTTTTAAGCTGATTCATTCTTACTCATCCTACACAAACATTCTCAAACTTTTCTGTTCTTAGCAATCAAGAAATAGCATTTTCTAGTATTGTCCGTTTTATTGAAAATCGGGAGGAAGTAGCAAAGCCATTTACCATGCTGATTACTGGCCAACCCTGTAATAAATTTCCATAATGAAAACTTATACTCCACCGGGACATGCCAAAAATGTAATGATAACAAGGATAACTTATGTACAAAACTACCTCAGATAATTGTCTCTACTAATCCCAAGATCTGCATGCACCCATGACCATACCTTTTTAACTGATCATTACTGTGTGGTACTGTACATATATATCAAATTTTGAAAAAAGTTTCAATGCCCAGCTCCTCTCCCTTACACAACGGTACACATTAAATTCAAGCCTCATCCCTCCCCCCAGTGCAACTAGGGAGGTATGTGCAGTTCTATGTACTACATGTTTACCAAAGTTGAAAGGGGAAAATGACTATGACTTTAACCAATTCACCATGCAAGGAGCTGCCCTACAGCCCAGAGTATTTATTCTTCATGTGCAGATATAATATAAAAAACAATATCATTAAATTTTCAGCTTCACTCCTCTCCAAGGGCAAACAGGATTACATGTATCTATACCAGCAAATTATTACAAATACATGTATCACATTTTTACTAATTATATTAGCACAGAATTAACAGTTTTAAGTAATGGTAACTAATTCTTACTCACCAACAATCATCTGGACCTTGCTCTGATCCAACAAAGGTCTGCCTTTGTCCTCCTCACGGAGGCGCTTCCCTGACACCAGAGATTTGGACATCTCTGATGATGTAAACAGCATTCCCATGAGGGAACACGTTCTTTTTTGCCAACTGCCGGCATGATGGATAACAGAAGATTGCTCTTCCGTCAGGAAGGAGAAGATCTGTAGGATGCAAGAAATTACAAATATCATGCACTGTATGGGAAAACATGGATCACTTTATATGTATGTTACATTTTACAGAAATTGACTGTACTAGTAATAGTATAAAAAGCCATTTATTTCTTTTTTCATTGTCTCAAAACAGGACATTTGTCTACTTTTATATCTGAATATCTGCAATGTGGAAAACTTGTGATACAAATATAACCACATTTAACTTCATGATTGTTCACTACATACAGTACCTTGTGTATTCTGCGTTACAACTATGTAACGCCTCAAGCTGTGCACACAGTTTTGTTCATTTTTCCATTCAAATCTTCCACATATTTGAGACTTAATTTGAGATAACTGGGTGTGCAGTTATGCAGTTACAAAGTTAGTTAACATATATTTTATGCTCATTGGCCCCCAAAACATGATTTTGTATAAAATTTCAGTACGGATTGTGTTTCCAGCAAAAGTTTCTAAATCCTAGTCTCACTCTTTTTTTTTCCTCTTGCCATTTAAGAATGATTAACAACAATTTTTTTATGGCAAGAGCACTGAAAAACAAAAAAACAAACAAAACAGACCCCCCCCCCCCAAAAAAAAGCAACAACAACAAAGAAATACATTAAACAAGTGGAATGCCTCTGGCCGTCCCATCTGCATCATGCGGTTCAATATAGCAGCAGTGCTGACTTTGAATACTACTCTAACTCGCACAAGATGTTCAGAAATACATAAAAAAAATGACAAAACAATGAATTACATAAAAAATAAGTTTCAATTCACAATTATTTTACATTACTAATGGTGAAGACGTTACAAAGAATATCCCTATCAAATATTGAATTTGAGCTTCAATGGAAAATATGATTTCACACATATTATTTCATCTAAATAAAACAAAATTATTTAGAAGAATCCAAGTACAATTTACAGTCATGTAGATTCCATTACCTTTAAGCAAATTTTCAGTGGTCAATACCCAAGATCTTGGGGGTGAGCATTTTTTTTTTGTCTTCAACAGAAATATAAGGATAGTGTGTAATATTTGGCAAATTAAAGACAAACCTCATCACTGGGTACTTCAACTGTGGCTGATACCGGATCAACAGGTGGTGGGACGGCTGATACTGCGGGAGCTGGGCGTGGGGCTGGTACTGCGGGAGGCGGAGCTGGGCGTGGGACTTGGTTGATTCTGGCAGTGGCATCGCTATTTGAAAAATGTCTCACCAGTGCTCGCTCCACTGCCTCTTCAATGGTCTTCCCCATGTTTCTCAGTAGCTCTGACAATGATATTTGTGAATAAGAAGGTGATAAAATGAGTAAATGAAACAGAAAGCAACTTTATGGTTTGAGGTGAGGGCATTTTTCAGTGAGTTTGAAATGTTTACTTGTTTTTGTTTTAAGCAGAATATACATGTACAAGTGTATGATCCAAATTCATCTTTGCCATATCTGTTAAAGTATACAATAATATTATGATGGATATATTTTGCACTCTAAAGTCACAATTGTTTCTATCATACAATTCGTATGTACAGTAAATAACTGCCCCAAATCCCCCAATAGATTGAATTCCCTGTATTGCCAAATTAAAAAAAATATAACTTCTCAATAAATGACTGATATCATTTTGCATTAAACACTCATTTGTTCCAACTCTTTGAGACAGTGGCATCAAATGAAAGTGGTTGTCAAGAGGTCACACTTCCCCAAGATCTGTGGATAAAAGCAAACATCCAACATATTTTTGTCATCTATTGTGAATACATGTATAATCAGGCTTACATTATCTGAATATGGATGAGCTGTAATCAGTGTCATGGGCACTGTAAGTCACCTTTGCTTTAACCCTATCTAGGCCGGAGGGGGGGGGGGGGGGGGTGGAGCCCCCCCCCCCCTCGATGATCCGCGCAATATTTTTGCCGCGAGAATTATTTTTTTGACCACGTCGCTTGCTGACTTTTTACTTTCAAGTCTTGCGCAACTTTTGAGACCACAGTCATTTTAAGTAAAAAGTCTGTCATAGTCGGGACACTCGGGTGCGTCATGGTATATGAAAATCTGACTCACATTTGACAAGTGACTGACCATTCCTGGGGGTTGAGAGGTGTGTCATACAACTGATAGGTGTATAAGTGCATGTTAGACCAAAAATTGCTCACAAAATAATGATTTTGTGTACAAAGTCAATGCAGATTGTGTTTTCAGCCAGAAACCATAAATGTATGATTATTTTTAGTTTTAATGGTCTAATATTGATTTGTTTTATGCTGTGTATTATCTCAAAAGTGTCCCCAACAAAGTTCATCGAAAAAACAATGAAAAACAAAGGTCCAAAAAACAAAGAAATACAAAAAATACAAGAAATGCAAAAACAATATTATATAAAAGAAATTGATCTGATATCGTAATTTTTTCACGTACATTTACTGAGAACATCCCAAAGAGTTTTATGCCAAAACTTGGTACATTTGGAGCTTTATCTAGGGAGTTAAAAGAAAAAGTATGATTTTGCATAAATTAGCATAATTGCTTACAGATTTGCATGAAATAAATTACTACATGTATAAAATCTTGTAGATTATGTCCCAGATAACCTACATGCCAATTTCGGTGCGATCACGCAATCAACGGACGGCTGAGATCTCCCCCTAGCCATATGAACTCCCAAAATACCCCAGCCTTGATACGGTTAATAGTGAAATACCAATAAAATGATGCCCCTGCCACCAACAATACACTGAGGATCACCTTTTGTATACAATATGTTGATCAAAAACTTACCAGCATTGGCTTGAACCTGCTTAGACAGGTCCTCCCCTTTAGTTTTCCTTTTTTTTCACCACATCCCTTCCCTCAACTTCTGCCTCACTGTCACTGTCCATGAGCAACGAGCTCATGGCTGCATTTTCCGCCTGAAAATAAACAAATTATTAATAAAACAGAAAATCAAAAGCATGAGGGAAAGTGAATTGATAAGTGTAGAGCTAAAGGGAAATTCCATTCAGCAATTCCATTCAGCAATTCCTCATCAAAATGTTTCATGCTTGTTTTCCCCATATACAGTATTAACGAAAAGTGGTCAATTTTTTGTTAATAGATGGGGGAAAATAACTTGAGCATGAAATCATCATCCATCAAACACAAATTGGCGACTCTGTATCATGCGAGCACTGGAAGCTCACATTGCATCTGGTCAATACTGAAAACAAAATATTTAAAATTTTAAGTATACAGAACCCTAAATAAAATAATAGCAACCCAAAATGCAATGCATGGAAAATATATATATAATGCTACATTAATAGTGGAGAAAACAAGATTTTCTAGAATTTTATGTACAGAGCAAATGGAAGGTAAGCTCCCACGTCACAGTTTTCGATTTGTGTTTACTTGCTCAAAACCTTCAAAAATTCATTTTTTTTTCTAATTTGTCATCAGAGTTAGCTATTAAAAACCTGTACTCAACTGTTCCATTCATTTTTTTCTGCTTCTATTCCAACAAAACTTATCATTGTGGACTGCCCCTTTTAAGAGCTAGATAATATCTACATGTAACTTCTTCTAAACCAACCGTTTGTAGTATTGATTACCTTTCAACCTTAAAAAATTACTGTGTATAAACTTTCCACACAATATACGACTTAGAAAAGGCACAGATGTGACATGGCAATAAAATTGATGAAAAGTTAATAATTTCTTTTTAAAGCTCCAATAGAACAAACAAAAGTGCTGATGTGTTCTTTGTTTTAGCAAACATTTTGGGTACCAGTATGCTGCATGTCATTAGCAAATTTTGGTATTCAATATTCAGTCATTGTCACTCCTGCAGGCTGCTAGTACCAGTCTAGTCTGTGACAGTGCAGCAGATACATGTACATGTAGTTTAATCAAATATAGCAAATCAATTACTTTAGGACCAAATGCACATGTACTGTTAATAACCTCATTACATAACTTTTCAACTTCAAGTTTTCTCTAAAGTAATTCCTGATAGACTACCTTTTTTTTTGCACTTGAGTCCTTCCTGAAGCCTGGCTTGTATGTATCTCCTCCATCTCTACATCGCTGTCACAGTCGTCCTTGCTGCCATCATGCTCTGTTATGTATTGAGTCTCTTTGTCTACTATCATGCTCCGATTTGCTGCATTAAGAACACAATGAATAAGGTGGGTGGGAAAATGCACTAACCTCATATCCATCTAAAAGGTTAGATTATGCAGATCCTGATATATCTGGCACGAATGTTTGTTTGTTTATACCATGGTCACATTTGCTACGGCCGCCATAGATTCTAAAATTTCTACGGCAAGTAGTAATTCTACGGTCGCCTCAGAATTTCCACGGCCACTTACTCTAGCGGTCACATATGTTACGGTCGCCGCACGGCATATTTTTTAATTTATGGAGAAAAGAAATCTGCGGCTGACGTATGTCCTTGAAATCATGACGTACGGTCGCCCTAGGGCGACCCTGCGCTGGCCGTAGGTTTTTGACAAATACTACGGCAGGCGAAAGGTGGCCGCAAGGCGCCCTCACGGCGGCCGCAGGGGGACTGTACAGTGAGAAATACCATCATGATATTTTATATTAGACATTTCATTTCAGAAAGTTTTCAAAGTGTCGCACCATGCCCATGCGCGTATTCTGGGCGGGAGGGAGGTGGGGTTCGGGGCCCGGGCCTCGGGTAGGCGAAAAGGGGGGCGCCATAAAGAGGGAGGAAAGAAAGGGAAAGAAAAGGGAGATAAAAAGGAGGGGGAAATAAGAGAAAAGGGAGAAAAGAAAGAGAGAAGGAAACAAGAAGGGAAAAGGAGAGAAGAGAAAAGGGGAAAGGGGGAGGAGTAATAAAAGTGCTGGGGCGCCAAATTGATGTTTGACTTAGGAAGGGGGGTCGCCAAATTAATGTTTGATACTGATCTGAATATTATACGATCAGTAATGTTCGACCTAGGAAGGGGGGGGGGGGGCAATTCGACCTTTGTGGTGATTCGCGCTTCGCGCTCGCATCGAATGATTAGTTAGATGACATCCTGTTAATGATTACCTAATGATTACCTCAATTGCGTAGAATGTCTAAATTTGGAACGGAATATAATCGAATAATTTTTAAGTGCCCATCCTGATCATGATTACCAATAATGCTTAGAATGTCCAAACTTTGGGTCATTTTGGAATATAGACAATCATCAGCTCGCCCTGACAGATAGATAGATACCCATCCTGCTCATGCTTACAAAACTTCTCAGAATATTCTATTTTCAGGTCTAGATACACAAGCTATCAAAAATCGCGTTCGCATTATTTATTTGGACTTATGAAATAAATCTCCCTATAACCATGTTAACTTGTTTGTATGAATAAAGTTAAGATGTTAATAAACACGTTAGTCTTAAGTAAGAACTACACCCTAGGAAACAACAACAAAAATCAGCATTTAACTCCCCATGATAGTAATAATAATAATGATAATGATAATAACATCATATTTTACCCAAGTTAGCCGCTAGTGAAAGGGCAATATCTGTGCTTCCTGGTCACATTTGTTTTTTTAAGTGGTATTACAGTATATCATATTCATGGATAGTTTGCTTTATATGAAGTCATAATTAAAAAAGTTGTCTGCAGTTGTCCTTTTCATGTGATTATGAAATAAGATAATTCAACATGCATTTAAGGCACCTATTTGCCTGACGAGGAGGGGTCAACTTTTTTTTCCGAAAAGTACACATGCATATGGGCCAAAATTATAGGGCGGACCCCCGAGGTGCAAAATTCTGAATACGCGCCTAGTGGCTTCCGAGCAGATAACACAATAGAAGGGAAAAGGAGGGAAGAAAAACACGAGGGCAGCCGCACGGCCACCGTACGCTCAACGTACGGCCGCCGTAGACCGTTCTAAGCCATGCCTACGGCTAGTCTAATTTCTACGGCGAGCGTAGAAAAGAAAAAATGTTATAAACTCCGAGTTAAAATTCTACGGCCACCCCTACGGCCTGTAAAAAGTAGGAATCCGCCGTACGTCGACCCACCGCAGATTTTCTGCGGCCGCCGCAGAAATCTCTCGAATTCATGTATCTACGGCCGCCGTACGGCCGCTGTAGAGCATATGTGACCAAAGTATTAATGACATAGCCCCTAGCCCCTTGGGTAAACTTCCCATAGCTCTTTCATCATTGGGTCACACAGGCATTAAAACCAAACATTTGGATTGTAACAGCACACAATGATAGAGCGACAAAGTGTTATTTTTGATCCTTCATTGATGCAGTATGTAGAAACACCAATCAATCAGTGCATGTTCGAGTTGCTGTGAAAACTTATCACAGGGGCAATTTAATACACATAAACAAGTAATTCTTGAAGGCAAAACTTCAAAATGTGTGAAATCTGTTTCAGTAAGATCAGTGGCATAATGAGCAAAATTTTGAGGGGGCTATATGGCGAATGAACAAAAGTTCTAAAGAGTTGCAAGTGAGCGAAGCGAACGAGCAAAAAGTTTGACATTTTAATACAGATATCAAATGTTTGGAAAGATTTTGACATAATATTCAGAAAATAATATACTATTTCACCCTTTCCCTTTCCTTTTCTTTTTTTTCCCTTGGTCGTGAAGCCCTCCCATCTATATGCCAGTGAGTGAGGTAGATCTTTAGAAGTAGTACTTCATAACCAAGTAGACTATATATTGGTTAATTTGATTTAGGTAATGAAGGGGTTACCCAGTGCTGAACTAATGTTAATTCATTTACAGAGCATGATTTTATTAGCAGAAAATAGACGACTATTTTTCAGCATTTGGCAGATGGTTTTCTGCGAATAAAAATCTGTGATAACCTTGCGTTCGTGTAAGTTAATGAAAATATGCTCTTTTAAATGAAGGAACATTGTTTCAGCCTATTCAAAGAAATTTGTGTCTTTTCTATTGGGCACACTCACAGTATTTCTGTGTAAAAAAAAATAAACATGTGTCTACACTCTCAGCATCTTTACTTCTCTGCGCAATGCCCTTGTCTGCGCACCACCAGAAATACGTGATAGCAATTGAAATTTCATGACCGTCATGAGTGTACGCTTGGGACTATGAATATATTACGACACCTTGATACTCTAAAATTCAACATTGCAGACAGGGTTGAAAAAGTTATTTTCAAAATAAAAAATATGGTTGAAAATCACTTAAATACCACTGAGAATTGTAACTCAGATATAGGCCCAAGTCTATATCCCTATTTTCAAGTCAACACCATTCTTCCTGCACTAGTCTACAACAGCTGATCAGGGTGCACAGAGAAGGCTATCTTTACGCAGGGCTGCCAAAATGCACGCACTGAGACTGAGACTCTATCATTTTGGTTCTTTCTCATGCTAAAATTTTGTTTCATTTGCATGCAATTTCTATTGATCTCACTCATTTTTCCCCCAAAATTATATCATTTGCCTATGCTCAGCCCCCGGGGGGGGGGGGGGCACTCAGTATATAATGCATAGTGGGTATGGGGGGGGGGGCACTCAGTATATAATGCATAGTGGGTATGTGCCGCGGAGGGGACCCCCATTTTACACTCAAATTTCCGTTCCAAGGCATAGCATAATTGCCTTGTTGAGAAAAAGAACAAAGAAAGCCGCTCCAAGGCATAGCATTTTCTTCTTATCGAGAAAAAAAAAAGAGAGAAATCTGCTCCAAAGCATCGCATATTTTTGCTACGCCGCTCCGTTCGCATTGAATGAGCTGCAATTTTGGTGGAAAGCGGCCGCAGAGCTCCACCGGCGGAGGCCGCGCCATCTGCAATCATGCACGCATGACCATTCCATAGGGATGCATACGCACTCACACGCAGGCGATCCGTTCCAAGGACCCCCCTTTTCACAAACATTTGTCGTTCCGAAGCCCGTTCCGAGGACCCTCCTTTTTACAATAAGCCCGCTCCAAGGCCCCCGTTTTTTGTCTCGCCCGCGGCACACCCCCACCACTTTTTTGGTCGAGTGCCCCCCCCCCCCCCGGGGCTCAGCCTAGGCTATCATGGCTATGGAGTACATGTAGATCTAGATCTACTATAAAAACGTTAGATGTATGGGAGACTCAAGTTGTCTTACAGTAAATTAGTAATCCAATATTGACAGCCCTGTTTTGCCTTTGCGGCGGTTGATCTTGTCACGACTTACTTTCTTTCGCAAACTGGAAGAAATATTACTCTTTAAATACCATCGAAAATTAAATCATTTTGCTCATCATGTTCATGAGAATCTACAATAATCCATGGTTGGATTCAACCGTGGGTTTTCAAAACCACCTTTGTAAATTCGGGCCTAAAAAAGTTGGAGATCTAGAAGTAGAAAAGGATCTAGATCTATCTAGACTCTATGACTATGTTTGACATAGATCTAGACTCTAGTTTGAATTGTGAAAATGACTGAGCCGTTTTTATTTTACTCACCACTGGACGCAAGGACCCTCGCCTTGTAGCTATCCCAGCCATTCTTGGGAGGCTTCACTCCTGTCCGGCCATATATCACCATGCCCTCTCTGGCCGGGTCCAGTAACATCCGCTTGTCGGGAATGAATTCTTCATTCATCACCGACACCTGCTTTGTCTCGATCCATAACACCAAAGCCCAAAGCTTGGCATTCTTGACACTGACAGTCGGTTTCTTACTCATTATGAGGTTTGGTAGGCCTAATTATAGACGGAGTCGATTTATTTCAGAGGATCTATACGTCTTTAGATAGTAGGTCTAGGCTATATGGACTAGCAAGACACGTACCGGAGAAGAAGATTACTTGAATTTTCGAGCGGCTAATTTCAAACGCATGCGCAATCGTGCAGCTCATAGGCTAGCTAGTCTTTCTTCGGAGGGATGCGAGCTGCGATCCCAAAAGCTATAAGTAATCCTTTGTAATAGGCTAGCATTTTCATTTTTATTTTTTTAGACATTATAATTATTATTATATGCATTTTCCAGTAGAATTATATACATTTTATGCTTCTTCAGTGTAAGTTTTAAACTAATCTAATTTTAACATTTATTCACGGCAGCTGGAATGATCCTATTTCCGGGCCTGGCGCCCTGCTACCTGGCGTAAATATTCAATATGGAATGACAAGCGCCGTTAAACCAAAAACATCAACAACAACAAGCCCAGCGGCCGACATCCTGGATCCTGGCGCGAAAATGTGAAAATGTGAAAATGCATCGATCATCATTATTTTCATTGCTCTAACCCCGGCCCCGGCGTGTATCGGTCAGGAAATGAGCAAAATGAGATATTTGGGGGTAATTTTCTGTGTCCAAACAGGGAGAGTTGTTCATCTGTGACATCACAGATCTTAGTCGCATTGCCAATGGAAGGGTCTATCCATAGCATTAGTGATCTCGACATTCAAATGCTCATAACTTTCTTATTCGTTGATCTTATTCTTTGATTTTTCTGCTTTCACACTAGCTAACTTGCTCCAAGGGTTTCATTCTCCTTTAATTCATGTCAATAAGTACCCTTGTCAGTCTGTAAAAAACAAACTACTGTTTTATTCTGTACTTCTGCCACTGTAAACAAAGTCACAAACCTCTGATTGGCTTAACCCTATCTAAGTATCTGTTCCTTTCATCTTGACCAAATATCAAAAGTATTTTTCACCTTTAATTTATTGAACAGTGTATTCAACTTACAGCATCTTTATTTTAGGGGCTTTAATCTACATGCTAATCAGTTGAAAGCACAAACATCTTATTTTAAGTTTTTTTTTTCTTTTAGGATCAACATATTGTATTCTCTCCATTCTGGTCATTTCAATACCCATCCTTTTTTATACATTTAAATGACAAGTTGAGAATGCTGCCATCAAAATTTGCGCGATGCAGGCAAGACCGCTAGGAGCGTTCCATTTGTTCTGCATTCGCAAAAATTAAATTGGAAATATAATTCTACTGCACAGGTTACCTAACAATAAAGTTTCTTCGAGTTCTGTGTGAATATTCATAGAGTGGAGATTGGACCATATGTTTGCATGTGTATGTATGTATTTTGGCACCTAATAAATATGAAGTTTACATGGAGAGCAGCATGTATGCTACGTGAAAATGAATTTTGTGTGAACGCAAATTGTTGATTTGCCGAGTGATGTTTTTCTTCACAGTGTGAGGTTTTATATGCAGAACTTGTGAATTCATGGGCGAATTATACTACAGTATGAAAATTATCTGTGGCATTAGTTTTATGGAACTATCTGAATACACCCATGGATTGTAATAGCATGGTGTGACGAGTGGTCAGTGTTTGTGTAACTCTGTGAACACACACATAATGAATGAATGCAAAATAATAGAATATTAATTTTGTTCAGTGTGGGCAATTTATGAACACATTGTGGGAATATAATGCAACAAGGTGGTAATGTTCTTCACAATATGGTCAATACATGGGACTATATGAACAGAATGTGCAGAATGAATGCCACAGAGTGACAATCTTCTTCACAGTGTGCTCACTGTGTGGAACTTTATGAACACACTGTGCATTATGAATGCCACAGAGTGACAATCTTCTTCACAGTGTGCTCACTGTGTGGAACTTTATGAACACACTGTGCATAATGAATGCCACAGAGTGACAATCTTCTTCACTGGGTGGAACTTTATGAACACACTGTGCAGAATGAATGCCACAGAGTGACAATCTTCTTCACAGTGTGCTCACTGTGTGGAACTTTATGAACACACTGTGCAGAATGAATGCCACAGAGTGACAATCTTCTTCACAGTGTGCTCACTGTGTGGAACTTTATGAACACACTGTGCAGAATGAATGCCACAGAGTGACAATTTTATTCAGAGTGTGCTCACTGTGTGGAACTTTATGAACACACTGTGCAGAATGAATGCCACAGAGTGACAATCTTCTTCACTGTGTGGAACTTTATGAACACACTGTGCAGAATGAATGCCACAGAGTGAAAATCTTCTTCACAGTGTGCTCACTGTGTAGAACTATATGTACACACTGTGCTAAATGAATGTCACAGGGTATCAATTTTATTCACAGTGTGGGATTTATGTGGAACTATGTGGGCAAACTATGGCAAATTAATACCACAGAGTGTAAAGTTTCTACACTGTGTGGAAATTATGCGGAACTATGTGAACACAGTGTGATAAATTGTTTTCACTATGTGGTGACTATGTGAATACAGTGTGTATGTCATTATCATACAGTGAGGGAGCTTAATCACAGAGTGTAAACATTTTCAGTATGTGGCAACTATGTGCCATTACTATATGATTCACACAGTGAGTATCACAACACAGTGAAAAGGGTGTTTCCACACTGTGGTTACACTGTGTTCACACTGTGTCCATATAGTCGACTATATGTTGACTATATGAACACACTGTGGTGACTATGTGTTCTTTCCGGCAGGGACAACCTCCCTTCAAACCGTACTTTGGCGCCTTTTCTGAGCGCCCCCTTTTTTATCCCTAATAACATCGGTGTTTACTCGATAAGCACGGAGGCGGAAAGGGCGGGGGGGGGGGGCGAGGTAAGGCAGGATCCTAGAGTCGATAGGGCGTGGAATGTCGAGTTTATCAGCGAAGCCAAGGTAAAGTAGAGGGCGGTATACTATAAATTCGAGCGCCGAACATCAATGCTGTTTAATGAGTCAATGTATTATTTTGAGATAAAATAAAGATCTTTTAAAGTCCCATGAAAACATGTTTATTTGGATATTCCCTTATCGCTCCAAATATCTGTGGCAAAGCAACAGGGATGCGGGGCACGTGACCCCCACCCCCCCCCCCCCTCTCCGAATACAGTGAAATTGAAAATAGAGAAGAAAAAAAAATAAAGGGAAGAGGGTACAGGAAATGTGAAAAAGATTGAACAAGTTACCCAAATCACATAATATATTTTTCAACAAAACACAATTTAGAGATGCTTTAGAATGTTTTTATTATCATCATTATCGTTTTTATCATTATTATCATTATTGTTGCTATTATTACTATTATTATCATCATCATCATCATCATCATCATCATCATCATCATTATCATTATTGTTGTTCTTATTGGTCAACCTTGAACGCATACTTTATTTGATATCAGAGGACCATAATATTAGTTATTTTATTGACTCCAGTCTCTAATATCATTCATTATCCTCCAATCCGTGTCTTACCTTCTTCTAAAATTGGGTTATAAATGGATCTCCCATCTAGCCACAGACAACACACCGCGAACAATTTGAGATGTCAAAAATAATTTTAGTACGGTGAGCTTGATATCACAAATTGACAGCTTCGATACCCAGTTGCCCTCATTACTTTAATATACGTATGCTGTATACACTGATTATTATTATATCAAAGACTGGATGATGACGAATAGACAGTAATGAGGAAAACATCAGTGTGGGGAGGAAAAAGGATAATGGAACATTATAGCATAATGATTTGAAATTTGTTTTGGCCTACTTCAAAATGTGCGATGAACTTGCTCCCGTTTCTGCACACCGCCGTTCACCAAAAATACGCGTCCGTTGCAATTGCGAGTCAGCGTTTCGTCTGCTTGAGTGCTGTGGGATTATCTCATGTTTGCTGGAAAGCCATTTTCGATGCTAGCAAATACGTATTTGCCTGAATTAAAGCTTTAAATGAAGACATGAATTTTCGTTTGGGGTCTGTCAGTTCTAGAAGGAATTACCTTTGGATTATCATTTGTGCTACAGAGCTAGCTTTAGCTAGTGAGTGAAAGGGAAGAAGTCTAACAGACAGCATCGCGGAATCTATGCCGGGAATCAAAGCGGAGAAGCTATTATCCAAACGATATCCCCCGGATCATTTTCCTTCATCTATCATCCTGCATCCAGGATATTCAGTCATGGATGATGCAAGCAGTAGCAGTGAGGGATCATACTAAGACAAATGTTGTGACTGTGTATTAACATTAACCTTTGCTTGTCTAAGCTACATCTCTTGCAGCCAAAATGTATCCCATTTGCAAGATAAAGAGAATGGTGAGTTTCGAATCTTGTAGTATTCAGTGCTTTGATGATTACAGCATTTGAGGCCGGATTTTTTTCTTCATAAATTGAATTTGCTTTTTTATTTTTTCTTTAAGTTCTATTGTATTTCATTCTATTTTAACTGCTTTATTCAAACTCTGATTAGGTGGATTTTTAAGTTAGGTAAATGGTTTGGTTGCATGAAAGGATGTTCTCATTAAAAAAAAAACCCACAATAAACGGTATTCTTCCTTTGTAATTCAATTGTTAATGAACGGTCTCTGGTAGCGTTCCCAGCAGCGATAGAATCTCCTTCATGTGAAGGTAAAATATACATGGGCTACCATTCATGGCATAGATACACTGCGGTGTAACTTTTTGTGGTTGCCCGCCCATCGGATGGGCGTGAGGAGTGGGGCGTTCGCCAGCTTCAACCTCTTTTGGATACACCACTGGCCTATGTCTTCTTTTTGCTTTATACTTTTTATGTGGAAAACTTCGGTTAATGTAGGGAAATTGTTGATCCGTGCATCCATCCAGACTTAAAAGGCTGGAGGAAGGTAGAGTGGGTGGGTGTAAATTTGATCAAGGTCGAAAAGAAGCTATTTTTGCCCGCAAGACATGGAACAACAAGTTCACATAACATTAAAGCACCTAGCTGTAGCAGATAATTGATGTCTGAAACTTGAACGAAAATGCGATTGTACATCAGTGCGTTAAGAAAAAAGTGCGTCAAAAGTCCTCCAACAAGTGACTGAATTAGTGTGATGAAAACATATATCTTAGCATACATTTTCTATTTATTTTGCTAAAAGCCATTATTGCCCCCCCCCCTTTTTTTTTTTTTTTTTTTTTACTTACAATCGACAAACTTTTTCATGTCTTGTGACGCCTTCTCTCTTTTTTTTCATGAAGAAAAACACTGCTGTTCACTCTGAGAAAAAAATTGGTTGCAATTTTGCACCCATGTAAAAGGTGCAAAGATGCACCCTTTTGTACTTGTTTGCGTGCGCCCGGAAATAATGCCCATCTGCACCCTTCAAGGTGCAATAGGATGCGAATTTTCACCTTCCCTATAAGGGTATAATTCTGCACCCTTAAGGGTGCAAAATGTTGCGCACCCTTAATGGTGCATAATGCTTCTTTGAGTGCATAGTTGCGCCCATATGTAATAGGAGCTCCTGGTGTTACATTTGAAGGGTGCAAGATTGAACCTTTTTCCTTAGTGTGTTCGAACCTGACTTCACCTCAAAAACGCGACTTATATACTTTTAACCATAAACTTGTTTCCATAACCAGCCTTGTATCAATATGAAGCATGATTTGAGCAAAGTTAATCATAAAAATAATATATTTGGCCATGTCGCGGACGATGTGAAATAGGAGAATACACGTCCAGCACACGTTTCTGTAATCACATGAAAGTGGAACTTTTTAATAATATCAGTTCATAGCCACCAGCAAAACGAATAACTCGTATCCAACTTCAAATCCCGGTGATCCACACATTCTAAAGTATAATCTGTCTGACAGCTTAATCACATATCCTAGGCAACACGTTTTGTTCAGGATGCCCAAGGGATATGAAACAGAAACGAATGTCAAAAGAATGTGTACCAAGATCATGATCAACCTTTAGGCTATTCTATGTTTCACCTACATAAGATCCTATGTTGTGCCAAGGAGTTTATAGTAACTCCTTGGTTGTGCCTTGCAATGGTTATTTGTAATAAGTTAATATAATTTTAACTAAAGAATGTTATTACTGAATGAATTTTGAGAGAAAGATATACATAAATAGGTTGTGAGAGGAAGAGGAGGGTAGAAAGAGATGGAGATGGACCTGTGAGGAACTGAATAAAAGCGAGAGAAGAGAAAGGGGAAAAGAGAAGAGGAGGAGAGATATGGACTGGTAGGAGGATCGAGCTGGATGAGGGGGAAGAAGAGGAAAAGACTGAAGAAAATCAGGTTGAAAGATGAAGCAGCTTAGAAAGGTAATCCATGAGGGATATATGTTTAGACAAACTGTACCACATCAGATACTATTTCGAATTGCAATCCCCATCGATATGTTATTCGAGATACCAATATCTTCCAGATGTTTTGGTCAGTCACGATTCGAAACGTTAGCTATAAAGTCCACTTGACATTGCGAGAATCCACCGAGATGCGATCTCGCTTCGAGATGGGCATGCGATGCCCTGGTTACAGGGTTTGGATACCAGATGGAAACTTTTCATGATCCTGGTTTATCAGGATCATCCTAGGATGACGGGCATGAAAGATAATAACTTTTACATCTTGCGCTTTTTTATTTTAAAATTTGACAAAAAATAAGAAAAACGACAATAACTTATTCAAATAGTCAGAGACAGGATACAATAGAATCATAATACCCTGTAATAACAAGGGGCGTTTCCACTAGGAATGGGCCAACAAATTTTTAAAGAGAAAGAGTGAGATAGAGAGAGAGAGAGAGAGAGGGGGGGGGCGGGGGCTTGAGAGGGTAAGGGAGGGATGGAGGGCAAAAATAAGAGACTGAGATGACCCAACCTTTTCCACTAGTGTACAGACCGTCGCGGTCGGCACTCGTTACCCCCACGACCCCCTCTCAAATTTGCTCACGCTACACCACTGGATTTACCACTTAGATTCCGAATTCTAGGATGTAAACACCGTCGTAAAGCTTCACTTTACAGTTGCCCCTTCGTGTAGCTCACGTCTTACCAATTACCCCTAGAGCTGTATGCGGGTCAAGTTTACCATCTTACGTTTCAGAAAACAATTCCCTTCCTGTTTGTGAATGACCTCTAGGTGGAAAGCGAAATATTGCTAGCCACAGAACTCTTGACATGTTAAGTGCGTGATTATGTGATGCAGCAAGTGTTAGGAGAGGATAGAGTTATTGTACCGCCATCAGAGCCCCCATGAGACAGGGGGGGGGGGGGGTGTCAGCATAAGCGATAGGCCTACACCATTCTGTTTTCGGAGCTCGGAACTGTCTGTCCTACACATCATCATCCCTGTTCATGAATATCCACATTACAAATCTCCTTGCTCTCAGAGGCCTTTACTATTTATTCTATCTATGTGAGTAATTTCATCGTTATCATGTCTTGGAATATAGAATTTGTGCACAGGATTTTGTTTTGTCCCGTGAGAAATACGTGATAGGTTGAAGATGAAAACTCCCAAGCAACTAGATCAACACTCCTAAGTGATAAAACAAACAACACCAGCTCAGAAGAGAAATGCTCGTAGATTATCTTTAAAACTCATCTCCCATTGGAATGAAAGATATGAAGTCATAATGCACCCGCTGTTCAGGCTTCTGCTTTTCATCTTCTAATTTCTGCGTGTGTTTCTCAGTCTTATGTTCTAATATTTGCCAAGAATATTTTTGTAAAGATATTATGCAAATGCAAAACGAAACACGCACGAATTTTCGCGATTTATTCCTGATAATGGTAATGATAATAATAATAATGATATTAGTAAAGGATATTTAGGAGCGCTAAAAACAATAAGAACCACAACTGATCTTAGGTGTATCTGTACCAGCAGGCCTTTTATATCTGCGCACACATAAATCGAGTCCTAACAAACAAGATGATCTACTTTAGATTTACTTTTTTTTAAATTCATTTTTTTTCTTCAAATCCATTTAAAGACAGGGTAACCCATTCAACATAGTTTGGTCTTCCATGGGGTCCTGCGAGACCAGTGGCGTAACAGCCGGGGGGGGCAGGGGGGCAGAGTGCCCCCCCCCCCCTGAAGGATTTCGGCGGGAAAATCCACCAAACCACCGGGAAAAAATGAAAGGGAGGGAAAGGAAGAAAAAGGAAGGGAGAAAGGGAAAGGAAGAAGAAGAAAGGAAAAGAAAGAAGAAGAAAGGAAAAGAAAGAAGGAGAAAGGGAAAGAAAGAAGGAGAAAGGGAAAGGAAGAAGGAGAACGGGAAAGAAAAAAAGGAAAAAGGGGAGAAAGAAGAAGAGAGAGAGGAAAAAGAGGGAAAGGGGGAAAAAGAAAAAAGCAAAGGGAAACTAAAGAAATGAGGGAAAATTTAGTACCCAAACCCCGGAGTTTCCGGGTGCTCCACTCCCTGGACCCCCGCAATGGCTTTCCCTGTAGACCCCCATCAGGGGCCCTAAGCCAGAACCCTGGGCCCCGCCCGCTAAGGGCTTCGCAACAAGCAACTCGCGGTGCAGGCTCACCTCCACATATTCTATTTCTAGACTTAGATACCGGGAAATTTTCGGCTCTGCCCCCCCCCCCCCCCCCGATAACAGGCAGAGAATGTAAGAGGCCGGGAACAGTCTACGAACAATTCAAAGAAACGTCAGAGCTTCCGCGCTTCGCGCGGGAAGGGAAAATCACCATCCCCGCACCCTCCCCCTAGCATGCCTAGGGAGCGCGCTTTGCACTACCGTCCTCCTAAAATGAAATCCTAGCTACACCACTGATTCTTGACTTAATTACCGGGAAATTTTTGGCTATGCGTATGCCCCCTCCCCCCCCCCCCGATAACAGGCAGAAAGCGTAAGAAGAGCGGGACCTGACAGCAAAAAACGTCAGAGTTTCCTGCACCCTCCCCCTGGGGAGCACTACCATCTCCCTAAAATGAAATCCTAGTTACGTCGCAGAAGATAGATTTAATTACCGACAACTAACAATTCAAAGAAACGTCGGAGCTTCCGCGCTTCGCGCGGGAGGAGAGAAACCCCCCCCCCCCCTCCCTGCACCCTCCCCTCTAGGGAGCACGACATTGGCGTAAATTCCGGGGGTTGGGGATCTATCACCCCCACTTGGGGAAGAGGGGGGATGGTGTGTACAAATTTCCCCCCTTGCAGACACACTTTTTTAAGGAAGAAAATATATTTTAATTAATCAGTTAGTAAAAATTCTGAATATCTATCATAAACAACCATCATATTTTAGAATTTCTACTTGAAAATGCTACTGAAAACAAAAAAGTGGTTATTTTCGGCTCGCTCGCTTCGCTCGCTCGCCAAAATCTTAGGATTTCCATCCGCAAATACAATTAAAATTGAGAAAAGTGGTTATTTTTGGCTCGCTCGCTTCGCTCTTTCATCATATTTTAGAATTCTTATTCGAAAATGCGATTCAAAACCGGAAAAGTGGTTATTTTCTGCTCGCTCGCTTCGCTCGCTCGCAAAATAGATATCAAAATGTGTGTGAGAGGGAAAAAAATCCTTTAAAAAGTTTTTCATCCCCTACTCCTCAAATTGGATTTACGCCGGTGGAGCACTACCGTCCTCCTAAAATGCAGTCGTAGCTACGCCACAGGTTCTAGACATAGACTAGTTACCGGGAAATTTTGGGCTCTGCCCCCCCCCCCCTGATAACAGGTACCTGTTACGCCCCTGTGCGAGACCCACCCCCTAATCAACTTAGAACCAACCAATTAAATTACTGCAGGAATTTTAAGTTTTATGCTCATTTTCAATTTCTTGCCAGTCCTTCCAAACTAGCATGACGGGAGATTAAATGGGATGGGGGATATTGGCTATTTTGGAAGTGTTATATTACTATTTTGATATTGCTGGTGAAATATGATTGAAATTAATTCAGGAATGTTGTTCAGTTTCTCGAGAGACTGAATAATTTTTGTTTTCTTTACTTCTCAGTTTGCCCGGAAGGGGTGTTTTGCCATGAAATGTAATAGGAAGGCACTGCCAAAGAATTATCCTTGAGGCTTGAAGTACTAGAGGAAGCAAGAAGTCTGAGAGCAAGTCATGAAAATATGACTTGAGTTGAGAAGTTTAAAATATTGTAGAAACAAATTTCTCTGTCCTACGATCCTTGACAAATCAACAGTTACATTTGACCATATTTTGTTTATCACGTCTATTAACATTTCTTGACTTGGGAGTAACTTCATGTCATTCCATAATGTTTATAGTTTTCAACGTTTGAGTAAAAGTAATTGAGGTTTGATTTATTTTCTCGAAATCCCTTGAAGTACTTTCGTCAAGCGATTGTACTTGTAGCCTAGATATCACGACTCTTAGCAAAATGACCTTTCCTTTGACTTTCAATTCTGATAGAAAGAGTGGGCTTGTACTTCCATCTCGGGCTATTAAACTTATGGAATGCCAGAAAATTATTGGCACTATAGAGCTCTCCAATAAAGTTCGGATGAAACTGAATTTTTAGATTCGCACCCAGGAAATCGACATGTAGTCTATATATTTTTTTCTACTTGAGAAATATGTTGACACCAGCAGGAGTTTGTCTAGAGGTAACGTGGTCAGCTCTTTGTCTTCGCCTACAAACTGATTCTCATCGGACCCAGGTTCGAGTCTGAGTCATCCCACCATCCGTCTGGTCGGTCCCAGACGTAAATAATCATATCTGATTGATACACGTCTGTAAAAACCCGATTACACACATTCATTTTGTCCCACTGCGTAGTGATAGTAAAATCACTCAGCCAACGAACCAAACAAACAAACAAGCAAAAAACCCAAAACAAACAAACAAACAAACAAACAAACGAACAAAAAAACAAACCCAACAACAACAAGGCTTTGCAATAACCAGACACATGACAAAAAGAAATGAAATACATGGCTATAAAAGAGTATTATCCATAGTACCTCAAATAGCAGGGTTTATGGGGTTATCCCTAAAAGGTATCACGGTATTTATTTCTTCCTCTAGCCTCCCCTTTCATTAGTTCCAAGGGAATGCAGCTGACTGCTGACAGCATCACAAGGTCCAAAGGATGGACGGATACATAAAAATAGATTTTCATCAATTAATCGTCTAGAAATCATAACCATATAGCATAATACTAAGTATGTGTTTTGTCTGTAATGCTTAAGATACAAAATCATGTATGATCTAAAAGTAACTGTTTTTAATGAATTGTATGTACAGATAATATTGAATTGTTTAGAAACATGTAATCAAGAGGTGCATTCATACATTTGTATGGTTCGATTTTCAGATTAACCATATATACATCACGTAAATCACATCACATAAATCATGATGGTTAATATCTTTTGGGATTGCTTTCCTACAACTCGTCTCGATGTAAAAGCGATATCACAATTCACACATTTTGAAACGTTATGTGTGCCGTGCACATGTATTTTTCAACAATTTTAATCTTTTGAATAAAAATGATGATAATTCGTCTCTTTTTTTTCTTCTCTCTCTCTCTCTCTCTATCTCTTTTCTTTTTCTCCCCCCTCCCCCTCTCTATCTCCCTTTCACACCCCCCTCCCCTCCTTCCTCTCTCTGTATCATGTCTATACGTGCAGTTTCGTGGTTGGACACGATGTTTTAGATTAGGCCTTCTCGGGATCGTCTTCCTGCTCTGGTTAACACTTCGACCTCATCAGACGAGATCGTATAAAGGTCTTGATGTCTGGCTCGATCAGCAACAAGCGAAGAAAATACTGGGTAAGTAGTGTACTTCATCGGTGGAAATTGTGTAAAGGTCTTGATGTCTGGCTCGATCAGCAAAAAGCAAAGGGAGTGCTGGGTAAGATAATGTACGACATTAGACGAGATCGTAAAAAGGTTTCGATGTCCGGCTAGATCAATAGCAAGCGAAGGAAATAGAACATGATCTGATGATGGAATCTTACAGCTAAACTTGAGGAGTAATTAATAGGCGAAATGTAAGGGACATCATCTACTAACTATATGTTATTCCTTGAATGTATAAGATTCTAATTTTTGCCTGTATTGTGCAAGAATATTACACGGATTGTGGTTTTTTTTTAAGTTAGGAGCCTACATCATGTACATGTATTTACAATCACCCCGCTGACAATGCGTACGATGGCCTATATGCACTTAATCAGTTGCTTTATTCTTGACGAATAGGTGGATGCATAGAAAAAGTTATTTATGATGTGAATAGATGTAAACAGATTAAATTACTAATAGACTGAATCTGAGCAATCTTATCAAAATAGACTGAAATAGTAAAAATTTCAAATTAAAAATATATCCAAAATAAACAGAGGGAACAACGAATGATTGGGAGGGTTAGATACAGAAGTTAACATTCATCTTGTTTTCAAGATGTAGTCTGAGACAGGAAGAATGTCATACTCATTCATGTCAAGTGCAAGGACTAGTAACTCATGATCAGTCAGGGGTTCTATCTCCTAGACAACCAAATAAACAAGACAAGGGGACACAAATCAAATCCAATTGATATGTTCTACTATAGTATACATCATCCTGGACCATGCAGACAGTGTATAAACACGTGGATAGAACGTTTGGGTGCTGCACAAATTCAATAATAAACAGATCAGACATTGGTAGCCATTTTGATTTATGATACTCTGCGACGAAATGGTACTCATAATGGATAAGTTAACTTGAGTTCTTGGCAATAGAGAAATCATGTGATCAACTTAAGGCAACTTCAATAGCCCTGTCTATCACCTTTAGAAATGTGCGGACTAACAGTGGCTTATTACGTAATCCGAACATGATATGTATGGGTAGTATAATACGCTTTTGAAATTGCACTTGAGTTGATTTTTCGAAAGTAGTTTTTATCGTGTTGCTGTGAGTTTTGAGAATATAATTTGGCTGTTTTGACCAAAATGTTTAAAAGAATATATTAAGAAAATGTGGTATAAATTATTGACTGAAGAGCACAGAAACAGTTAATCTTACCAGATTTCCTTACAGTATTTCATTTGCCATGTAAACGGTATTTTTTTTTGTAATATTAGTCGCAGCTTTCGATATTTGAATTCCATTCGGATTATTTAAAGATATGAGCTTTCGTCATTACCTAACCTCAAGATTTAAAGCCAACTATTGATCTTAATATCAATCCAAAGCTTATTAGGCATGCATAAATATAATTCGTGTGATATTACTTTACATGACTGTGTATCATGCAGGTGTATATGCCTAATTTTGTCTTGCTTTCATTTTTTTCCTCGTCAGGTGTGAATGTTCCATATTATTTCATTCAAAATGACAATCCTTCAGCACCTTCAGCTAACGCACAAACGAGACATCTTTCTACGAGATCTCGGCTACAGCTCTCTCGTGCATCACGTTATTTAAATATCTCATTTTCCGCTCCTGCAGGGGTAAGTAAATTAGATACCGAGAAAATTTCAAGAGATAATGTAAAGCATGTCTTGAAAATATATATATATATATATATATTTGACAAGTGCTGTCGAAAGAATAAAGATTATTCACTGAAAGGTGTTTTACCCAATCTTGTTTTGACTTATTGTGGTAGTTGTTTGAGCATTCGATTCTGAAATCAATATTACCCGCGATGCAATGAAAACCGCAATCATTGTGCACTTTTAACCATTTCCCCCTAAGAATGCTAGGCCCTACTTAGTAATCAGGGTTCAGTCTGTTGCAAGTCATTTCACCAAAGAACCTGATTATTTTAGGATTAATTTTACCCAAAGTCATGCTCGTAGTACTATGGTTTAAACTATCGACCTTAAGGTTCTTAAACCTTCGTTAACTACTGAATTACTGCACCCCTTGCCTGTATTACTTTGACTCTTTGACTGAAAAGGTTCTAAACCTTACCTCTTGAACGGTGGTCTTATATCATCATCCTCTTGAAGTGGCATTTGTTTGTGTCTCGAGGTGTTAGGTTTGCCTTGACATTCATCAAGTTCACGAGGTTAGACGGAAAATTCTTGTGAAAAAACTCGGAAGTAAATCAAACGGATGAAAGGAAAACATTCAATGGGTTGAAATTTCATCCATGGTGCCCAGATTCAAAGCTTTGTAAAATAACCCGAGGCTGTAGTGTCACATACGTTGAGAGCTGTGAGAGAGCCGATGATACCGATTTTCAACAAGACTTGCAGTTGGGACCCATGGTTGATAAATGCCATACTGCATCATCATAGTTGCCACAGAAAGGTAGTTGACTCGTATAATAAGAATTCTACACTTTATTTTGTTCGTGTGCACCTCCAGCGTTAACAAGCGCCATATTTTGAGAGATTGTAATTCTTTAACCTTCTGTTCTGAAAATGGTGCATAATCTCACCATCAACAATGCACCACAGTCGCTCCTATCGCTTATCGTGACACAAAATTGAAATCTACTGTCATCTACGAGTCACATCTTCCGTACAGTTTATAATTATTTTTAAAGTAGACTGAATAGGCCTAAACCAAATTTTGAACTCGGGTAATTGAACAAGTTGAATGAGAGTGGGATTAAAAATTTACAGAACCTTATTTTTGGCTTCTGAATAACCACTGACACAAACTGCTTCGATTCCTTTTATTTCCTTGGATATAGGAGTAACGTCAGATAAAAGCTAGAATGGCCTATACTTCCAACAGTTTGCTTCCTGTACAAGTTCACAAGGGAATCAATATCTTAATTTTATTTAAATTACTGAACCATCCATTGTCATTATTTATAAAATTTTACATTTAAACAAAAAGTAATTTTTTTTTTGAAAATATCCCCCTCTCGATAAACTAAATCGGTTGAGGATTGATAAATTATTTTAAACAATCATACTAAAAAATAACTGGTGCGACAACCTCATCACACGTTCGTGACAAACGTTCAAAATGACTGTCTTGCGACTGCAAACTTCTGCTTGACAATGTGGTTGCTTGGCCCATTAAGTATCTGTCATCAAATAGACCCACCATCTCTCATCAAGTTCACACAGCCTCGTCTGGTGATCGAAAAGTCAGAGCTCCTACCGGGATCTCGTCAACCAGTCAGTTGCACTTGTTCTCCGCCTGTTCTAGATATCTTTCTAAATTACTTTCTAAGCCAAATCAACCTGTTATTGTCCAATTATTTTCCCTCAAGTCACCCTTTCTTCTATTTTACGAGATTCACTGCAAAGTGCTGGTGATCAAAAAGTCATTCCCTTTAGCATAAGCATTAACGATTCGGTCATATTAGTTCTGTTTTGAATTTCATTTCTATATAGCATGATATTGCATCCCAGATAAACTGATAAATTAATCTGTTATGTTTTCCTCGTATGTCTCGTTTTATCCTATAGAATGTAGACTACATGTTCCCATTATAGATAGCGGTATTCAATGTAAATTTCGAAACCGTTTACAAATTAAAAAAAAAATCTGAGAAGCTGCTTGGAAGGAAATGAGAACAACACAACAGAACCCAGTCCTCTCTCGTTACTGCCTCATTACGTTTAATCTCTCCTCTCCATTAATCTTCCCTGCGTATGACCTTATCCAATTTCCCGTTGCACTTCTTTTCATCTATTCCCACCCGTCTACTGCCATGACGATATCTTTTCTACCAGAGGAACTTCTTCTTGATTTGAACATCATTTTCGCACCTGCTGAAAGGCAGGAGCTTCCATCTATCATCAGCTCCAAGATGCACCAGGTAGTGGGGGTCTACCCGCAGACCACCCCCTTCATCATGTTCATTAGTCGTGTGAAACCCCCATGACCTGATGCTTTATTTTCCATCAAGCCCACAGTCAAGGTTAAATTGGAAGAAGACAGGTAAAGGTGAGAATGAAATCCGACCTCAGACACTGCTTCCAAGTTCCTGGCTTGCTGCCTGACTTCAGCTCCGTTTATGCACATCATGTAAGACCGAAGAACCATGTTTCTTTCATCCAGGGTCTGATACCCTCTGAATTTTCAGACGACTGGTTTTTACGAACTAACCTTCAACCTGAGCAATGAATGCACCTAAATGCATCTTAATTTGTCAGTAGAAACTTGACATACTTAATGCAATGGCGTATAATAGCACCCCCCCCCCCCCCCCTTCCCATTAGATCCATTGCTTGTGGCGTTAATTTTTACCCCGGCCCTCATATTTCGGGGGGGGGGGGGGGTATGACTTCCCCTTCATGGATACGTTATTGGTCAAGTTGGTAGTGATCTGGTAGCAAGCAACCTATCATGAAAATTAGCTCTGGCCTACTTTTGAAGGAATTCTTGGGCCGATGTCCTAAGTAGGGTCATTCCACTTTATATTCACACATGATATCTCAGCGCCCTAAGCTTCTTCTAAATGTCAGATTACACCGAAACGAATAAAGCCACCATTAATCAGTTTTAATGCTCACAAAGTATGCAATGCAGACTATGTATGCAATGTGCATTGCTTTTATCAAATGAACTCATAGATTGATTAATGCATAGAGGTGGAAAAATTGGGGTGTATAAATTCTATTAGAAATCTACTTTGTACAAGAAAGGCTTCTAATGTTTCATGATGTTCTGGGCTCAGATGTAATACCTATAGGTCAAACGGCCAATTTAGAACGGATTCCGAGTCATGAATGGGCAAAATCCCTCCTCATCTGCAGAAAATAACCATCAGTGTTCTAAATTCATACGATAGCAGTTATTAAAGGAAAATTTACATTAGTTTATTTACTATCAAAAGTCTGTTGATTTTACTTAAAAGTGTCATTCGAGTATAATCTAATTTTGTTGATTAAAACGTTTCTAACCTTGCTAGCATTCTTGCTTTTTACATGACACTTCGAAGATAAGCTTCTGAGCTGCACACAGAAAGAGGGTATACACCGCGTCCTTCCACATGACGAAAGGCCATTATGCCTCCTGTATTTATTATCTCGTCGTTCATGTTTATATGAAACCACATGAACAACATTTATTGTATTATGATCACAGCATGACGCTCATACTATGACGTGTAAGGCTAGAGCTACCGATATTTACAAATCGAATTGGGTTAATTCTAGTTCAGGGTGCAACAGAGTTGGAACTTTTTTGGCTTCAAATGCGCGAAGACGCTCTTTATGCTTGTACTCATTATGGTTGTATTCATTTCCTTGATCATGTTGGAAGTTTTCAATATCAAGATCTTCGCGAGTACAAATTATTGCTTTATTAAGTCGAATAGTAATTTTTTTAGCTGTCTCGCCAATGAGATGGGCAAGTTTTCTGAAATCTATGAACATAGTGGATGTAACTGTAAACGAAGTTCAAATGTATACATTTTGGAGTAACGAGATATTTACGAGATGTAGCTCTACGGGGAGCTAGATAATTGAAATCATTCTGGCGAGGGTCAAAAGAAAAGGTTAAATGCCTTATTGAGACGATCTTTGGTATGTTGTTTTACTATTCGTCAAGTATGAAGCCTCATCTAGATTATAATACCCATATCACACTCTTAGAATGTATGAGGATGAAGAGAAGAGGGAGTTCTCGTTTCTCGTTTGTCTGTCATTTCCTTTGTCCCTGTTACTGTAGAAAAGAATTGTTTAGATGTGTATTACACTTGATATGATTTCTGTTTCCGATAATCAGATAATAATCAAAGACCTACCTTCCAGTTCCTGACAGAGTCCTATGCAACGGGCATGGAATATCCCTGTCTTACACAAGACATTCTATTTCGATTGCGTTATTACCTACACCAGTCAAGATATAAAGGCATTTGACGCATGTTTCAGTATTTCATTTTATATTTACTTGATGCATGAAAGCACACTCAAGAGGGCGTCGAAAACCGCTCCAATTGCTGACGCATGCGGTCTTACGTCAGCAAGCGAGTGCCTCGCGTGCAGCGCACATGAGGAACATGGTTCAGTCGAATGGATGTTTAATAAAAATTCTATATCGTGGATGAATGTTAGCTGCTAACAGTGAATCAAATCACATCACATACCTTCTTATAATGCCGACAATAAATCTAATTTCACCAGGATAATTTTACCTCGAGTTATGGAAGTAAATCAATTTGCACAAACATAACAAACACGTCAAGGCTTTTGTGTAAGTTCTCTTTCGGATTTATTGCTATGCAGTACAGTGCACCGTCTTGAATTTGAATCAAGAAAGGCCCAACTAATTTCCCTCACGATAGGCCATGTTGACTGACTTATTATACCGTATGCACATATTCACTCGGTATAATAAGATGTGGGTGTGCATCGAGCAATCATGTCCAATTTGCTTGAAATGTTTCTAGATGTGATGCCAGATTAGGCAAACATGCAAGGGGCTTGCTAATAAGTACCCCCCCCCCCCCGAACCTGAGACGTTTCATTTTGTCCATGCACTTTGGGCACATAGTAATCTACATTTTGGCCCAGTAGGCAGTAATTATTATTCTCTTGACCTGATTTGTAAATCCTTGCTCAAACTTTGTAATCTCTTTGATGATTTGGTAGAAAATGGATATGCGATTATATCACCATCATGATTACGGGCATAAGATATATAACAAGGATATAAGCTACATGAATAGAAATACTAACATTCAAACATTAAGGAAACTAGCTATACTTCGGTAAATATAATGACTGACATGATTTGCATTTGCAGGCCATAGCAAAGGTTTTCATTATTTCGTATTTACTCACCGATTTCGGCAAATAATCTAAGAAACTTGGCAATCAATTTTACCTTTGTAACCTAAACGTTTCGGAATGTTATCATGTTGACTGTTCATGCCGTGCTAACATCGTATTACTTCAATGTCTATTCGTTCCAGGTATGATTGATTAGAGACAGGTAGAAGTGACACAATAATGTTTAGGAATGAGCAAATGTTTGTCCTGACTAACCTCTCAGTCAGGGGTATAGTATGTTCTAAGAATATTAACTCATGTTTGCTTTCTTGAATAACCTGTACATGAATTCATCTGTATGTCTGTTGTGGATTTTTATAGTGAATCCCACCCCCCCCCCCCCTTCTCTCTCTCTCTCTCTCTCTCTCTCTCTCTCTCTCTCTCTCTCTCTCTCTGTGCTGTGTTAAAGTCGATATACTCTAAATTCAATCTTGAAAAATTTGTTGTTGTGAATTTTAATGTCTCTTTAGATTTGAAAGGGAAATCCATTTCCGTTCGCTGAGATCTGTAATCGGCTTCTATAGGATGCAATTAACTTTAGTCCATTAACATGACATTAACAAATTACACCTAATCTTCCCAGACTATATGCACTGTCCACAAATTATGAAAAGATTATGTTTTGAAAAGGCGAACGCCTGTAACTTTTAGGTGGCTTTATAGTTATAGTCGGCTTATGAACTTGACGCATGGAAACATCTCATTTCCCGCTCAACCCCTGTCGTCTGCAAGCTGTTTCCTTTCTTACGAATCTAAGATGTCTTCTGGTGGGTGAGAGTGGGGTCATACCATTTCATGCCTTAGTGTCTTGAGGATTGAATATGAAACAAATATAGAGTTTAACGGAAGAGGGGAAATTTGTTCAGACTTGCATTATGTTGTCATCCGAATGGGTTTTAATTGGTTTTGTTGACTGATGTATTCCTTTTGTTGATTGTACTCAACATCCAGATTCACATTTATGATTTCCTTGTTATTAAAGCTTGGAAATACTCGAGGACAGTCGAACCCCCGGTCAAAGAGTCTTTATTCCCCCGGGAATTCTCGTGATATCCTCATGCTCATCCTATCGAAGGAAAGACGTATTCTGTGTTTTTATTAATGATGTACATGATTTCAATTTTTAAAGAGAATGATCTCTGTTTGACTTAGAATCTTAGGTTTAAATGACTTTTAGTACAAAGACTTTAGAATGTCAGAACAAAAGGGATACCATTCTTTTAATGAATGAAGTGAAGACAGGCCGACCAAAGATGAACTTTCTTTATGAGTTACGTTTAACTTCGAGCGTTCAAACAGCATCACTGTCTATAAATTAAATTAATTTTTCTATGAGATTTAAAGGACTCATCAGTAACTAACGATTTCAATGATAATAATGTTTTGTTGACTGACTTTACTCAAATAAGCATCAACTAAGAAATTATATAGTTTGTTGTAATATTTTTCTTTTTTGCATCTTCTTCTAACCTCACAGTATCATTATTCGATTGAAGATGTCACAACGAGTAACCCTAATCTTGTTGGCTATCCAGTCTTCAGTATACCAACCAAAGGTAGAGTACCATCGAGACATACAGGTAAGACAAATGGATTCATTACATAACAGTTTGACACAACCTAGTTAATGTTTCATTTTTTCGCTTTGTTAGTAAAAGTTATGATTTAAATCAAATTCTTTTTGAAACGCATATTTGGCAATAATTTTTTTTCTCTATAGCTTTCAATTTGTTTGATTTTTTTCAATCATTTCTTGTCACAAACAGAGTGTTTATCAGTTGCATGAAAACGATGTTTGATATTCAGTGATCAAATCATGAACATGAAATTCGTTTCAAATATGATTTCTGTTTTTTCTCCTAGTTTTTAGTGTTGAGTTTCCATGCACTGGGAAAGAAGGTGGCTCAGCTTTGCTCAGTTTTCGTCTTCGATTTCAGACGGAGAACTATGATGGTCAAGATATCAAAGCATCACCGCTGAACTTCCATATAGAGAAAGAATGTATCAAATGTGAGTAAATATATATATATATATATATATATATATATATATATATATATATATATATATTACGGCATATTATCGCAAATATATGTACAATATAATTAGTAAAGAAAGCGACATTAGTGAAGTGTCTGAAGGGACGAAGAAAATGGAAAAAAGTCATTTTCTTACGCCTAAAAATAATACCAATCATAATCCCGAAAATATCGTCAATGATTAAATTTCGAGAATAGATTTGAAACCAATTTAGGAATACCCATTTTTTAACCATAAAAAACGTGTGGCAAGTGTTAGAATTGCATAAAGTTTTAGAAATATCTTCTTTTACAGGGCATCAAAGTAATCACCTAGAAATCTAATTTAATGTAAGTAAGGATGAAAGCAACTGATAGCAGCATTATACTTTTTAAACAATTATTAAGCTCTCAAATACTCTCCCCGTTTCACCTTTCCCTCTTCGGACAGTCTATTCTATTCATGACAAAGTGAGATATACAACTGTCACTGCTGATTAATGATAAAGTCATCATAATATCAGAGGAAATGGGTGGAATTTCCTCCAGGAACATGATTCCTGTGGTCACGTGACAACGAGATGTCATTTTCGATAATCATAATTGGAGCCATATCAGACTAAGACTTAATTCATTAAGTATCTGCAAGTTTCCTTTTAAGATATGATGTTGGATTAGAATGTCCATTTTCTTTTTCTTCTTCCTCCTGAAGATGAAAGCGTGTCTTCATCAACAATTGAAGTCTGCCATCCTCCTTGTTCAGAAGGGGGCGTATGCAGCCCAGATGGTAAATGCGATTGTAAGGAGGGGTACTATGGCCTACGATGTGCACAGCGTATGTATCTTGATCGTCATGATCGTGCATAGCATGCATATTTTATTTTTCTGATTTTTACCCCCCCGATTCTGCAATCCCCTTTCTTGAAAAAAGGGCTTCTTCTTATAGTTCCATTCTTCAACTTCTCCTTCTTCTTCTTCTTCTTCTTCTTCTTCTTCTTATTTTTCTCCTCCTTCTTCCTCCTCCTGCTCTCTTTCACTTTCTTTCTCCCTTCTCTCCCACCTTCCTCTCGCCTCAACCATCTAGAATTTTTCTTTCTATCTCTCTCTTTTTCCTTCCCCCTACAGCCCCCCCCCCCCCCCTCTCGTCCGCCAGCAACACAATTTTATCGGTACTAAATTTAAACTCGTAACTTTGTTCACCACTATTGTGAGTTCCCATGATTTTATTATTTTCCAGTTTAAAATCCATTTGTACTCTCAAAATGTTAATATTTTTTGAAAAATGATCTTTCTCATATTCATTTGACCTTCTGTCAAATGAATATAAAATTACTTTAGATTCAAGCTCACTCATACCGAATCATCTGATTCCAACACAATGGCTGGTGGTAATGGAAGAGAAAACTAAATTGACCGTTTTATAATATTGACTGATTGATTTCCTGTCTTTCTGCAGCGCTCTGTGTTCCACATTGCTACAATGGAGGTACCTGCGTCAAACCTGGTCAGTGCGCATGCCCTGAAGGATTCAGCGGGAAAAATTGTCATTTAGGTACGCAACCTGTCGTCTGACTTTGAATGTGTCACTTCTTTTTCAATCTAAGCAAATGTATTAAACATCATTCGAGAAACATATTAAAGGGGAGTCCGGGCCAAAAGCTTTCAGATATAGGATACTTTATGAATAGCTCCTTATCAACAAGAAGGAGAAGGGGAAGAATAATTTCAAATACCTCCATCTCGAGTAAGAAATAATTATGGAGGTTGCTTATGTAATGCTGAAGATTGAATTATGATAATTATCTCGTTATTCACATTTCAAGTTGATTAATCAATCACCTAATCACTTATAATAAATATTTCTTGTAATTAAATAAAAAATAAAGTAAATTGTATTTCTTTCTTCATCGCTTGTTTTAAATATTCTATTTTTAGCATCATGTAGAGACAACTGTTTCAACCATGGTCGCTGTATAGCTCCAGGAAAATGCAAGTGCTTTCGGAATTGGTTTGGTGATGTCTGTCAATACCGTAAGTGTAGATGGGTGACAAAATTTTTGCAGTGTAACAAAAGGCAATATATCATATCAAACAGGATAAATAAGCAGTGCTAAGAAAACGTATATTTGAGTATCGAAGCGATGTACCCATTTGGTAAAAAATAATAATAATATCGCGGTATTATTCCGTTTTCAATCTCAATGCACGTGATCAGAATAGAATAACAGTCCCTTCTGAAATGAAAGCTTTACTCTTGCGTCATGTGAAATAATGCTGCAATAACATTTTAAAGTCGTATTCATTTGTGTTATTTTCATTTGCAGCTGTCTCGAGAGAAAAGTCCAGAAATACGTCAGAAGGTGTACAGCCGTACAAAGATGGAAGCATGCGGAATATTGACAAGATGAAAGAAGGAAACAGCAACTATTCCTCAGACTGAAATACTTTGTCTAAGGAACTCTACTTAATGAATGAACATCTGTAATGCGGATGAAAAGTATGTATCCACGGAATGAGAGCAGCGTCAGACGCGATCAGATTAGATGATTGTACAGTCAGTACAGGGGCATGATAAAGAGACATTAATAAACGAAAGACTCGGTGTCGGTAAATCAATGGTTCGTCTGTAGCAGGAGATCTCCATATGGCAAACATGATTATTGGAAAACATGATTAACGACGAACTGGTACTGCAATCATGATAGGCCTATATGCTGACTCGCCAAGATTTCAAAATGATCGTTAGAGGCCTCGGTTTGCTTTCAAAAAGGGTTGCCATGTCATTATTGCTTCTTCTTTGCGAACTTTAGAGACAGCAATTTAGGAACATTGTAACAATGTTCGTTTGATGACTTTTAAGAAACCGTCTATATGTCTAATATTTCTCAGAAGGAAAGAGATAGTAATGAAAAATGATTTCCAACGCATCTACGCAGTGCGGTGAAGAAACTTCGCTGTATATATAAGTACGACTAAAAAATCGATCGTAATATTATCAACAAGAGACTCTGGAGATTATTTCTCAGGAAGTCACCAATACCAA
>CM057151.1:52688426-52782912 GCA_029962745.1 Echinometra lucunter
AAAAATGAGGATATGAGTTGGGGAGCACTTTTCATTTAGAATACCAAATGCATTAGTGCTGGCTATGAAACAAATTCAGTCTACTCAAAAGGATAACCAAGAAAAGCAGAAACAAAATGCAGACATAACGAAGAGTTTTATCTATAATTACAACATTCTAAGTGTATAATAATCAGAAAATGTAAGAAAACAAACAATGAGGTTGGTTTTCATTCTGTGATCATTCATTTTGCGTAAAAATTTCGCTGTAAGTGTTTTTTTTTTCTAAACCCATTAATTCAATATTAGTTTATGTATTAGTAAGCAATATGAAAGTGTTATCTCTATACCGATGTAATTTAGAGCTTTTTAATTTGTTTTAAATTAATTTTAGTTTCCTAATGATATTTTAAGAAAAGTGACACCTCAATTCAAACTCGCCTCTTTAATATTCAGAAATAAAATGAAATACAGTATATTCAAAATATGATATGTATTCAAAATTTATCTTGTGAAATGGTAAATCTAAATGAAAGATACATTAAAATGAAAATGAAATCAAAATAACATTTACACGCATAATTAATTTGGTCACACTATCAATTAAAATAAAAGCTACTTGATTCGACTTTAGATGAACAGACGTCATATCAACTGTTTTTTCTCTCTTCTTCAAAATCTTCTCTTTATCTTCATCAAGCCCGATCTTTATATCCATAATAATAATAATGATTATGATACAACGTTCTTGAATATTAGTACGAACTCTTCATTTCAATATCAAAAGATGATTTGAGTGCGCACGTTGTAAATGAATTATTTCCACATTACTCCGGAGAAGTAATGTGGAAGAAGAACATAATTTCGTGTGTTGTAGCTCGATGAGGGATTTACATAAAAATGAAACAAGTCTATTTAAAGGCATCGTGTTTTCAAAATTGGTTTTTCGCATGATTGTAAGGCACATGAATGTTAGGGTCAAAGATACAAGACAAGAAAGCGAAAATAAAAAATTATAAATCATAATATCAATTTTATATTTCAGTTTAAAAATGATAATCGAATAATTTGCTGAGGGGGCGTTATATTGCCCTCAGTTTACCGATTTTTCTCTAATTTTCTCTACTTAGGACAGATTGCTAAGAGGTATTTCTTTCAACTAATGTTAATGAAGGTTATTAGTAATGTTAGTATTTGATACAGTTTTTCTACTGTCGGGCAGCCCTAAAACGAGTTCTGTTTATACCAGTTTCAAAACTTCACAATGTATTTTGAAAGTATAGATAGGATGGGAAAAAATATCCAGTAACACAGAGAACATGGTGGGTATCTCCCAGTCAAAATGCTAATTTGCATTTTGCATAGGCGTCATAAGTTGAATGAGACACCTTTATCGAGTACCAGCATAAAAATTTTATTTGACATTTGAACAATCATTTCATTCGGGGGGGGGGGGGGTAGATCTTTCTAGGGGGCTAAATAATTCCTGAAAATAAGTGCGTATTCCAGTCCTTCCAGACTATAAGAAAGTCAAGTTTATGCGTAATTAGCGGCTGGGGCAGAGGCATCGTAGCTATCCCTAGTCACCTGATAGTATGACGTCACACAAACTACGCACAGGATCTATTAAAAGAGAAAATAGGAATAAAACACAGACAGTGTCATATCGATTTTACTAACATCCCTAATCCATTAAACGTTTCTATCTCTCCCCCCCCCCCCTCTCTCTCTCTCTCTCTCTCTCTCTCTCTATCTATCTATCTATCTATCTCCCCCCCTCTCTCGCTCTCTGAATAGTTGAATAACAGGAAAACAGAAATTTACATATTATAATTTTCTGTTTTCCGATTTCCCATTGATTATCTATCCAAAAGTATCCAAAGATATCAATATTATATATAAACAACCACAGCAAACATTTTATAGCACCTGGTCTTTGGTATTTAATAAAATGACGTAAGTCCCGATATCCCCACTGTTAACATCCTGTACCAATTGAATTTGCAGCAATGCGTGAAATGACTACATTAGTAAATAATTATCTGTTTAATGACACTTGTTTTATTTCAATTTGACAATGATTGCTAACAGCGAAAAAAAGAGAATGATAAAAATAATAATAATGATGATGATAATAATAATGATGATAATAATAATGATGATTATAATACTACTATTACTACTACTACTACTACTACTACTACTACTACTACTACTACTACTACTACTACTACTACTTCTTCTTCTAATAATAATGATGATAATGATGATAATGATAATAATATTAAAGGTCAGAAATGAACAATAATGAATAATTGATCAACTTACATTAATAACCAAACACAGTATGTTGAAGAGGACGTAAAAGAAGTCCATTCCTTCAAAACCAAATCTCACCTGCAAACAGAAAAAAACAAAACAAATTTGGAAACTTGGTACGCATAATGTAAAGATAAACTTTAGCAATGGTGTTTTTACCTATTGTTCAGTTCGTGCACAAACAGCCTGCTTTTACCAATACGCATGAAAGAAGATATGAAGAAAAAATCTCGATAATTAATGTAGTTATCATATCGATTCTTGGAATTTCATGTTATATCATGCAAGCTTCATTCTTCGCTATTTTCGGGGGGAAAAAATGGAATAAATACTCATCATAAATGAATGTAGGCTACGTTATCCTTGAATTGTGTCAGGCAATGTATTTATTCTAAATTTTGATTAAAGGCATTGGCTAACTTTGTGAGCAGCTGATTTAAAAAATTCTCAAACTAAGATGAAACATGTGTATGAGTACTTGTATTTATACTCAAAAAACCTGAAACCAACCATAATTTGGAAGGAAAAGCTGTAAATTAGACGCAAACCGCGATTTTATTAGCTTTCGTCTCGAGAGACACTGAACTAAGAGGACCGTTTGGACGAATTCAAAAATACCGTTACTTGCCTTCCGCTGCGTGATACGTCAATACACACAGTGCGGGCGTTGAGTCATGTGCGCATGCGCACTCCTTACGTTGGGTCTATGCAACCGACCCTCGTATATTTTTCAAACATTGGTTCACATTTCTAATATTTAAAAATACTTCCCGTGGATATTATGCTCTGAAACTTTCACACTGGTATTTTTACACTATAACTCTAATGTTTATCCCATTTTTAAGTAACAAAATGAGATTTTTAAAAAATCATAACAATGTTAGCCAATGCCTTTAATTATATTCTGATTGCAAATGATCTGTAGAAACTAATGTTGCTTATGAGGTCTTACCAAATCAACGATGACTATAATCAAACTGATGGTTTGTATGATAACATAGATGAACATCACGATGATGTAAGGGATAAACAATTTGTGAGTTTCCTGTATTCAAAAGGAGAAGTCAGAAACATTCAAATGTATATGATTAATATTTTCATCTACAATACTTGAAATAGTAACAACAGTGGGAGGGGAAATTCCAAAGTGTAAGTCTTCCATTTTCTAACTGAAATCATGTTTTCTATTTCCATATCAATATACAGACTGCAAAAATAATCGTACTAAAACTTTCGTTTCGGGGGGGGGGGAATTGATTTAGCATCTTTTGGAAATAATCTCTTCATAATTATGGTAAAGGCGGTAGTTCGGAGACTAATTCCGTCATGCTCTAATGAAATAATGAATAAACATGTGCACGACATCAAAATCGTAGGTACAATAATGAACCATCAAGACATGTTGTAAAATAATAATTAAACAGTATAAAGTCAAATACAGAAATAAATTGCTAAATTGGTTTCATAAATAAGTGTTTTGGAGATTGAATGAGAAGACTATCCCGATAGCGTGCCCGTTAAGAAAACACTAGCGAGAAAGACAATGTAATCATGAAGAATTCTTACCCTGAAAATAGCAAAGAGAAGGATGATGGAAACGATGAGGATAGTGATATAGAAGATAAGTTGGAGAGCGTTCATAATGAAGACACTATTTTCACCAGAATCTGTATTATACATGGAGAAAGAATATCAATATAAGGATTATGGATATATTCTGAAACGCTGCTTTTATGTAGGGCGGCTAGGGCCTACAATAATACGGCGATAAATTAATGTCGTTAAGCGGAAATGTTTTAAAGCAAGTTTAATAGAGAGAAAATTAGCCTCAGATTTAACAAAATTAATTAATATCTAGTGAACAGGATACTGGGAACATTTTATTTAAAACAAAATTGCTAGAAAAAAATACAAATTCAAGACAATTGTATTTCATTGCTAAAGAAAATTCAAATAATTCAAATAACATTTGTGTAATCACAATCTTAGTGACAATATGTATGAAAGCGAAGAGCAATAGTACATGGCAGACTATTGATAGATGAACGATTTTGGTGAAAGGTATTTATTGTCATATATTCCTCAATTTTATATTCTCCACATAGGGAAGTGAACAATGCAAATTCCCAGTAATTACATAGGCAAAAGGGATAAACTGCAACTTACCAAGTGTCCCATGCATGTAGACGTAGTATGCCGAAAGTGCGACGGAAATTGCAGAAAAGATCTTTTAGAGGAAGTAAAGAAAGAGAAAAAGTAGTTAGAAGGTGATAAGCATGTGACGGATGTAAATCTTGGTTGAATAACTGTTTCCTGTGTGCAATCAGATTAAGATCGTTTAATCGATTCGTCTACGGTAGATGTGAATGGAATAGGAAAGGATATCTTCTGATTTTTATATCTGTCCACCTTTGTTGAATTTCTGTATACTTTCATTTTCTGTCCGTTCTTTTATCTGCTCATGCCTGCCTTTAATCTTCTCTTCATAGAAATCTGTGTGAAATTATTTGCTCCCCAAATTTAGAAACCGGAAGTACATCCCCTCCCCGCCCCCGTCACCCCTACAATATGTAATATTCTAATCTTCTATGCTTCTTTTCTCTGTTTTCCCCTTCCATCCTTCGTAAGTCCTGTAAATTCCCTCCCCTAATTTCCTTTCCATTTCCTGGTACATTATCATCTCCCACATTAATTTTCTAAATCATTCTTTATGGTTGACAATATTTGATAAGTCTGCGATCCTTCAGCGATGTCCACTGGGGCAGTGCTCTATGAAGCAGGGGTGGAGCATACATGAGTTTGGTATTTCATTCGACCTCCGCAATAGGCCTCTGACATGAAATAACCATAACCAACTTATTCGTCCAGTATCATGTGTCCATTATGCTTGAAATCATGTTAGTAAACAACGAAAGTCAGTCTTTCTATATAATAACACCAGGGTGCCGTTGCATAAAACTTCCTATTATAGTAACTTTGCCATCAATGGTAACTTCCACGGAATACTGGATTTTGATTGGCTGTTGAGCAACGTTACCATGGTAGTTACCACTGATGGCAAAGTTACTTTAATAGCAAGTTTTTATGTAACGACACTACTACAGGCTGCGGGAGTTCTTGTGAGGATTTCTCTTTGAGTATATGATAAGTATTAAAAGATTGTAACAATTAAAATGATAAAAAAATCGTTGCTTTCCAAAATAGATAGATAAATGAATAAATAATTAAATAAATACATAAATAAATAAATGAATGAATAAATGAATAAATGGTAATTCTGCAGAAACAGAATATAGTTTTTATTTTGAACAGTATTATCAAGCTTCATAGTTGCAATGAGGTGGATCTCTGCTTAACACCTTGCCCGGCCCCCTTACAAGAGAAAGGGCATGCATGTCGCATTAGATCAAGGCAGATGTCAACACTCTCCCTCAAAAACAGATGCCTGGACAGATGACATTCAAGCTGTCGATGGGGTCTATATGAAAAATTATAGATCTCTCAATTTATATGATTACGATGACAAACTTTGTACTCTTGTGAATTACAGTTTCTTTTATGCCGTGTATATATTACAATGTCACTGTCACGGGTTTTCTCATTGTCGCATAATGTATAATGGGTATAATAAAGTTAAACTATTTCAAATAATGGTTGTAATATGATTAATCCCTTGAAAAAAGATTCCATGCACATAGGTCCTCGTATTTTTTTTTTTCTCTCTCTCAATCTCTCTCACTAGTCTATCTTTCCCTTTTGAATGTATCTGTATGTATATAATGTTAATGTAATGTGTGACTTTTAACATGACTTGTGTACATGTATGAAGTCAATGTTTTCCATGAAAGTATTCATGTCGACTATATGTATACTGTTACTGCAATGTAATGTAATGTACTCTCCGGGCACCGTATTCCTTCCCGTTTATTATACTTTAGCTCTTTGTTTATATCACTTAATATCTATATCGTATTACTTCACACAAGCAAAGTTGCACCTTTAATACATCCTACTTCCATTTTTTTTTTTTTTTTTTTTTTTTTGGGGGGGGGGGGTTGTTTGGTATGCTGTTCTGGTTGATTTCTGTTGATAACATTTTTCCGTGATTGCTCATGCTCTTACGTTATTATCACATTCTCTAAAAAATAATATTGGTAGTCTAAGTTTTAATATATATTTTATTTTTTACCTTGTTATAAGTTTAATTTCTCATATTTACAATGTCTATGTATTTACAATGTCTATGTATTGTGTCTTGTAAACTTTCGCAACTCGGCTGTGCCGCCATGAAAGTATTTTAATAAACCATTTTGAATTGAATTGAATGAATGAATTAACGATTAGCAGTAACTTCGGAATCTGCGCAAGTATCTTTCTCCTTATTCCTTCCCCTATTATCAATCATATGAAGTGTGAAAGAATGTCACTATTATCTCATTTCATCATTTTGCATCTTTAAAGTCATCTCTTTCTTGTTGTCTATGTTCCTCTCCTCTTCCAATCATAACTTCATATCCCCTGGGGTATACCTTCTATCTCGACATGACGCAGGGGATGAAAAATGAGGCCAAATTCTCGGGATAGCTTGCCGCTTGAGCTGACATACCCTGGATGTAGCTCGTACATAGTGACATCATTCACTAGTGTAAGAAATGAAGAGGACCGGAATCTGGTAGGCATCATCTCCCGCAGCGAAATATCCAGATATTCTGCTCTCCTCCCCTTTCTCTCTCCCCTCTCCCTCCTTCTCATCTCTTTCTCTCTATTCTCTCTCTCTCTCTCTCTCTCTCTCTCCTCTTTCTTTTTCTTCCTTCTCCTCATTCTCATTTCTTTCTTCAACTCCTTTTCACCCTCCTCTTCTTTCTCCTTACTCTCACTCTTTCCATTCTCTTCAAATTCCTCAGTGATATTTCATCGATTTGCCTTAAAATCATGTCTTAAATTATATATTCTTACTTCTATGCAATATCTATCTGTATTTATTTGTAATTCCTCCCCCAACATGATTAACATATCTGCTAAAATACCTTCCTTTTATTAGAAGACCTGTAAAACAAATGTAATTAAACCATAAATTAATTGTATTCATGAGAACAGCAGGACCTAGCTTCGATGAAAACAATAACAATCTCTTACATTATTTTCGAGGTGAATGAATTTGTGTTTCGTTTCAGAAGGGCCCATCATACTCACAACAGAAGTATATTATGATTAACATTTTTCTCGTGTACAAAACTGTCAATAAATAAATAATGAAGAAAAAAAATCCTATTCCATAATTCATTTTAAAAAGAATACAATTCCTAAGGCACACCAAATCTCACATCAAATAATCATGTGCAAATATACCCTACAGAAAATAATCACATTATCCTATAACATGCATTACGATCATTTTACAAAGTACTGTTGTTATAAAAATATGAAAAATATTTCTTACCATGCAATAAATTGCACTCAAAATGGACCCACTCCTCAGACCACAGCAAAGACATTTATTCATAATCGCCATGTTGTCGCTCTCAGAATAATACACAGCAAGGAACCAAAACTAAAATGACAGTGGTACAATCAGACGAGATCCGACCGTAATCAGAGCTAAAAGACGAGGTATGTTTTAGGAGAAGTATCAAGACCCCGGTGTTCGATGGCTAGTGAAGGCTGGTAGAACGTTTTGTCATATAACGTATGGAGTGTCGTTTCATCCAGAGCGAAAAAAGCCTTACAAGCATCGTCATTTTCACCAACACGTACAATACATGTTTATCGTGCTGTAAAAGCGATAGCATCTGCTTAACTGCATCACCAGACTTACCACACCCAGTGAGGGGTGGATGCTGTATTCTGTTGACTGAAATCCTAACAACCAATCAAACACATGTTGTAAATTTACACCCTGGATATGACATCGGAATGATTTGTAGCCATTTCAATACGAATTTTTTCCCTTATACTCTTCTTTACTTATTTTAACTCATAAAAAGCTATTGTTTTGTAAATCCTTGAAAAGGCGATACATTCTCAGGTCATCAGAAAAAAAAAATGCATCTCGACTGTGGGTGTTTGGAAAACATAGTTAGCGGTCATGGTTCTGGTGCGTGGACATGGTGATGAGAGGGAAGTAGTTAAGGCTGTGACTCTGGGTAATGCATTTCAAGAATGTCTGACGTGAAATTCAACCTCAACAGCTGACCTGGGCATGCTGGGTAATGACGGGCTGTGATTGAGGATGAGAAATGAGAACTTAGCTGGTAATCTGTTGTCAGAATTGAGGCAGATATATCTGAATTGTTTGTAACAAAAAGAACAAAAATTAGTGAATGAATGAATGATCAATAAACAAATAAAGAAATAACATATTATTACTAATGATGATAATGATAATAATAACAATAACACCTATTATTATCATTATAATTTTTTATATTATTATTGTTATTATTATTATCATTATTATTATTATTATTGTTATTATTATTATTATTATTATTATTATTATTATTATTATTATTATTATTATTATTATTACTATTGTTATTGTCATCATCATCATCATCATCATCATCATTATTGCTTTTATTATTATTGTTATCATTATTGATAACCATGATTATCAAAAAGCAATAATAGAAAATAAAATTTTAAAACTTTTTCATGTGTCTCTTTTACCTCAAGTTGATTGACGAACAAAACAGAAGAAGAAGAAAAAAATGAAGGCCTCAGCTTTTTCGAGTTTGCGAATTCTTTATAATCTCTATCTTCTCTCGTTCCACCAATCAGTCTCTTCATATCTCTCTCTCTCTCTCTCTCTCTCTCTTCCTTTCAGTGTATCAGTTCATAATCGTGATTTCAGCATGTTCAGTAAGTCTGTATCCACTCTCCCGTAGTGATAAAAAATATACAAACGATATTGCTTTTGATGTTAACATGAATTTCAGTTCAATTCAAATTTCAATCATGGAAATGCGTAACTCCTTTGTTGTCTTTCTTTCGCTTTCTCTAAAGGCTCTTTCTTTTCCCTCTCTCCCTCTCTCCCTCTTCTCTTTCTACCCCCCCCCCTCTCTCTCTCTCTCTCTCTCTCTCTCTATCGCACACACATACACCCACACGCGCCCATACACACCTTCACACACATTTTCGCCGGATAGTCTCCCATCTTTCTCTCTTTCACTATCTTATCCCTCTTCTCTCTCTCTTATTCTATCGCTATATGTTTCTTTATTTTAGCAATAAAATCCATACTACTAGCATTGAACATTTCCCTTTAAAGTAATTGTTTTCTCAGATTCCATACCAAAACGTAATTCGGCATCACATTTAAGAAGAGGTGAAATGTTATAGGGTGGTCTCTTCTAGTATCTCTAAATCAGTACTAATTTCTAGCTTCATTTCCAAGCTTTACACTTTTTTATTTCTTTTTTTTTTCTTATCATATTCTTACACAACAGCCTCTGCAATGCAGGGTCCTTTTCCGTGTAGTGTTTTGTTTCATTTTCTGTTCGAATTTCACAAAAGTGTATACAATTCAGAGTAGAGCTATAAATTAACTATTGGTGCTATGTAAGGAAGATGTAGCTATCCATAGCTTTCACTATCTATTTACAAAAGGAACCTGTCCTCTGCAAGAACGCTACCAGATATGACTCGAAAAGATTGTTTTCTTTTTATTCATCGTTGGTAATATTCTTACAATTCGAAAATAGACCTTGGAATTTACACCCAAATATTTTTTATGATGACAGTTTAATATCATACGCCAATCTTTACGGCATAATGATGAGAAGGAGCAGTCTACACTTAGGGAAGAAGGTTATTAGAAATCCGTAATTCGACTGACAAAGAGCGACGTCACTTTTGTTGAGTTTTTCGTATCCTGTGGCTATAATCACAGCCATAACTAACTGTAATGCATGAAACGCAAGATGGCGCTAGACCATATATCCTCATCGACAGTATTTAGCACGTAAACATGTATACATGTGTCTCGCTGTAATGCTTTAAACAAAAGATGGCGCTATACCTGCTATTGGATACAAGTAGCACTCGTACTCGCTAATTGATTAGCCACATTGAGTATTTTGAAAATGAAAAATATGAAGTCTCTGAATGTAATCAATGATGTAATGTGATCAATGATGTAATGTGATCAATGATGTAATGTTATCAATGATGTTATTTCATGGATAGTTTTTTGGTTATGCTTTCAACATTCCTCTTCCTCCATGTTGCATTTCTTCTTCTTTTATAAGTTGTTTGAAAATGTGATTGTTCGGAAAAGGGTCTATAGGTTATTCATTGTTTTTCGGTTGGTTTGCTCTCTTAGGAGGGGAAAAGCGAACTTGATAATTGTGACCCTCGGATCTCTTCTCCCGATATAACTAATTGGGATGTGCAGGTGTACCACTACGCCGAGGTTTCCAATACACATCTTCGAATATAGTGCAATGGGTTCTTAACGTGCAAAGGTGGTGACTCTCCTCTACACGGGGCCTCCATTAAACGTCCTACCCGAGGGACCGAGTGTTTTTCACTTAAACATAGCCCGCGTCTATGAAATAGGGGAGGGGCATGTTAACACACAAAGCAGGCTTCAGTCATCTGCCCGGGATGGACTCGAACCCACGATGTTTTGTTTGTTTGGGTTTTTTTTTCGACAGGCAGACCGACTGAGCCATCTCCCTTCCTCAAAGTAGTAATTGATTGGTATTGTGAAAAGCAACAACAACTGGGACCATGTATTTATATTTTTCACAATACTGATCAACTACTTACTCATTTTTTTTTATGTTTTGTGTTATTTTGTTTGCTTGCTTGATGCTAATTTACTCTTTTACATTTGACATTTTCTTGCCAGTCCATACAGTAGGGCAATATGTCTAACGAATTACAATAATGACTTTTAAATCAAGACTTGCATGTGCAAGTAATGAGTAATATGTTTGTTGTTGTTATTGTTTGCTTTGATTTTCTTCTAACGTTAAGGCAAGTGCATATTCGTTTATTGGAATAAGATAAGGAACAATGCCATGTATGATAATTCAATAGCAAATGCCAATGAATCTCCTCATCATATTTTCATTCATAAAATCAGACTTAACTAGCTGTAATGCATGAAACAAAAGATGGCGCTAGACAATATATCTCGTCCCGACAGTACTTAGCACGTAAACAACTATACAATGTGTCTCACTGTAATGCTTTAAACAAAAGATGGCGCTATACCTTTTATTTGATAAAGTCATAATCTAATTGATTATCCACCTTGGAACTTTTTAAAATGAAAAACATGAAGTCTCTGAGTATAGATATTATCAATGACATAATTTCATCTATAGTTTCTAGTTATGTCTTTAGTCATCCTCTCTCTCTCTCCATAATGCATTTTTTCTCTTCTTTTATAAATTGTTTGAAAATGTGAGCGTTAAAAAACAGAGGCTAGAGGTTATTTTTCAGGTTGCTTTGCCATCTTGGTTTTTTCATAAACACTGGGACCATTTCTCTACATTTTTCACAATACCAACCATTTTATTTACTCATTCTTTGTTTTTTTTTTGTATTTTTGTGATACTCTATTTGTATGTCCGATGCTCTTTTTAGGGCAAATTCTTTAAGGAATTAGAAAAATTACTTCTTGTAAATCAAAAGCTTTTCTTTTTAAAAATCTAGTTTTGTTGTTATTTGTTTCTAAATTCGAAATCAAGCGCATATATTACTTTTGTCGATTATCAGGAACATGATAAAGAATAATGCCATGCTACAATAGCACAATAGCAATTGCCATTGGAACTCCTCATCGCCCTTGTCGTATTACTAATTTATAAAATCACAGCCGTAACCAGCTCTAATGTATGAAACAAAAGATGGCGCTAGACCTTATATGTCGTCTCAACAGGACTTGGCACGCAAACAAGTATACAATGTGTCTCGCTGTAATGCTTTAAGCAAAAGATGGCGCTATACGTTCTTTTGGCTCTGTTTTGGAAACAAGTCGCACTCGCGTTGGTTATCCACATTGGATTATTATGAAAAATGATTGATATGAAGTCACTGAATAATAATGTGATCAAAGACAAATTTCATGAATAGTTTCTGGTTTTGTCTTTAACCGTCCTCTTTCTCCATAATGCATTTTTTCATCTTCTTTTATAAGTTGTTTGAAAATGTGATTGTTAAGAAAAGAGTCTAGAAGTTATTTTTTTTTTTTTTTTGTTCCAGGTTGCTTTGCTCTCTAATTTTTTTTTCATAAAAACTGAGACCATGTGTCCATTTTTTTGTCACCAGTACCATCAATTATTGTACTCATTCTTTATTTTTATATTTTGGTGATAATCTATTTGCATGCCAAATGCTTTTTTAGGGCAAATTCTTTAAGAAACTAGAATAGAATATTTTTCTTTTATAAAAATCTGGTTTTGTTTTTATTTTTTTCTAAATTCAAAATCAAGTGCATATCCCTTTATTGTTTTTGTCGATTATAATTAAGGAACATGATAATGAATAATGCCATGCAATAATAGTAAAATAACATGCCACTAAAATGCACTATGGAGGAAGAGGATGGTTATTAAGACAAAACCAGAAACTATTCATGAAATTTGTCTTTGATCACATTTATATTCAGTGACTTCATATCAATCATTTTCATAATAATCCAACGTGGATTAACAACGCGAGTGCGACTTGTATCCAAAAGAACGTATAGCGCCATCTTTTGTTTAAAGCATTACAGCGAGACACATTGTATACTGCCTTGACGTAGAGATCAGTAATACTTCTTTGCGTGCTAAGCCCGACGAGATATATGGTCTAGCGTCATCTTTTGCTTTATGCATTATAGTTAGTTATGGTTGTGATCTTATAAAATGAGTGATACGACATGGGCGATGAGAGGTTTTAGTGGCATGTTATTTTACTATTATTGCATGCCATTATTTATTATCGTGTTCCTTATAATCGAAAAAAGCAATAAAGGGATATGCACTTGATTTTGAATTTAGAAACAAACAAAAACAAAACTAGATATTTTTTTTTAAAATATCGATTTTAAAGAGGATATTATTCTAATTCCTTAAAGAATTTAATCCTGAAAAAGCATCAGACAAGGAAATAGATATTCACCAAAATATGAAAAATAAGAAATGAGTGAATAATTGATTGGTTTTTGTGAAAAAATATAGAGAGGGTCCCAGATTTTATGAAAAAAATATTGCAAAGGAACCTCACCAATAACCTCCAGACTCTGTTTCTAATACTCACATTTTCGAAACAACTTATAAAAGAAGAGAAAAGAAATGCATTATGGAATGAGAGGATGATTAAAGACATAACCAGAAACTATCCACGAAATGATGTCCTTGATAAACTTTACAACTAGAGACTTCATATTTTTCATTAAAAAAAAAAAAAAATCCACTATGGATAACCAACGCGAGTGCGACTGGTATGCAAAAGAACGTATAGCGCCATCTTTTGTTTAAAGCATTACAGCGAGACACATTGTATACTTGTTTGCGTGCGAAGTCCTGTCGGGACGAGATATATGGTCTAGCGCCATCTTCTGTTTTATGCATTATAGTTAGTTATGGCTGTGATCTTATGAATGAGTTATACGACATGATGGGCGATGAGAAGTTTTAGTGGCATTTGCTATTTTACTATTATTGCATGATGTTATTCATTATCATACTCCTGATAATCGATAAAAGCAATAAAGGGATATGCACTAAATTTTTAATTTAGAAACAAATCCAAACAATACTAGATTTTTAAAAAGAAAAATTATTTATTTGAAAGAAGTAACTTTTCTGATTATGCACTAAATTTTTAATTTAGAAACAAATCAAAACAATACTAGATTTTTAAAAAGAAAAATTATTTATTTGAAAGAAGTAACTTTTCTGATTCCTTAAAGAATTTGCCCTAAAAAGAGCATTAGGCATACAAATAGATAATCATCAAAATGTTTTAAAAAAGAATGAGTAAATAGCTGATTGTTATTGTGAAAAATATATATAAATGGTCGCAGTTTTATGAAAAAAACAAGAAAATGAAAACAAGGGTAATAATATCAATTAATTGACCCCTAATAGCCTTTGACCTCTGGTGACTTGAAATTTGTTCCATATGATTTGTGATACTTTATCACCCTTGTGAAGAAGTTTCATGAAATTCAAGCGAATACTACGTAATCTTTATGTTTTTTGCAACATAATTTAAATGTTAACTGACCTCAGATGACCTTTGACCTTGACGTTTTAACCTCATATTTGTTCCATATGATTTGTGTTACTTGATAACCCTTGTGAAGTTGCAAGGAATTCAAATATTTTTGAAACATAATTCAAGTTTACCGACCTCAAATAAACTTTGGCCCTGACTTTGCGACCTGAAAATTTTTCCACATGATTTGTGTTACTTTGTTACCCTTGTGGACAAGTTTCATGGAATTCCAATACTTTGAAATGAGGGTGAAAATTTAAAAAACTTAATCTTTTGTTAAGTTTCTGCAACATAATCTGATTGGTTGATTGATTGTTGTTTATTTTCATTTCCATATCAACAAAATTTACAATGTAAAGCAAATACAAAAGTCAGAAATTCAAATTAATTAACCTTAAAGGACCTTTGGCCTTGAATTTATTACCTGTAATTTGTTTTCACATGATCTGTGATACCTGATAAACCTTGTGTACAAGTGTTACGAAAACTGTACATTAAACAAATAAGTTTGGAAAGAGAGTACTTCTTAAAATGTTGACGCCACCATCGCCGTCGGAAAAGCGGCGCCTATATTTCGATCAGGCGAGACAAAAATAGGGGGGGGGGGGGGAAGAAAAAAGAATAAGTTGATTGGTAATGTGAAAAATATACAGAGACGCGGTCCCAGTTTTTTTAATGAAATATAAATAGATGGCGAATTAACCATATACAACAAATAATCTCTAGACTCTGTTTTAACAATAACATTTTCAAAAAACTTATGACAAATAAAGAGAGAGAAAAGAAATGCATTATGGAGGGAGGGGACATAACCAGGAACTATCCATGAAAGTATGTCCTTCATAACCTTTATATGCAGACACTACATATTTTTTTCATTTTCAAATAATCCAGTGTGGATAATCAATGAGAGTGCGACTTGTATCAAATAGTAGCTATAGCGCCATTTTTTGTTTAAAGCATTACAGCAAGACACATTATATACGTGTTTGCGTCACTGAGGAGAGATCAGTGGTTTGCGTGCTAAGTCCTTCGGGGACAAGATATAATGGTCTAGCGCCATCTTTCGTTTCGTTTCATGCGTTACAGTTAGTTATGGCTGTGATTTTGTAATTGAGTAAAAGGACAGGGGCGACGAGGAGTTTCAATGGCATTTGATATTGTTCCTGATAACTGATATAAGCAATAAAAGGGATATGCACCTGAAACTAATAAAAAAAAATAAATAAAATTTTAAAAAAAATAAAAGAAGTTATCATTGTAATTCCTTAGAAAACCTGCCCTCATGCATGAAGCAAGCAAATAAACTAGCACCAAAACATTAAAAAAATGAAAGGGAGTAAAATTGATTGGTATTGTAAAAAATATAGAGACACGGTCCCATTCTTTATGGGGAAAAAAATAAATGGTAAAGCCACCTGAAACAACAAACAGACTCATATTTTAACATTCACATTTTCAAACTTATAAGAAGATCTCAATGTCGTTATAGATTGACACATTATTGACTATAGAGGGGGTAGTGATAATGAAATTATTTTATTCTGGATTGAGAATTTGAAAATACCAAAAATGTCTCGCCATGACTGCAGTAAAGAAATGTAACTACACTTGGGAATCATTTTAAAAATGTTAAGATTTTCATTCTAAAATGTTCTGCCTGGAAGATCTTTTCGCCAGCAATACGAATATATATCCCTCTGAGAAATCTTAAATACTTAAGATACGACCTTTACACCTTGTAAATAATATAGCGATGAATACATCAACATCAAAACACTTCACAACAAAATTTGGATACAATTAATGATTTTCAATTTATTGCAGGTTGCGAGTACTCAATTCTGAAAAATACAGTTACATCCTAATGTACTTCATTATTAAAGAAATGATGGGTAAGCGGTTGCGACATACATGTAACAACTATAGAATTCATCGAGTAATTCGTAGCTAAAAATATACCATTAAGAGGGTTCTATAACACATGTTCCAGTGACAATTGATGGAGAATCCATATCCTACATGAATGGAACTCTCATCCAATTGTGAGGCTAACCTAGTAAGACAATATCATATCAACCCTAACCCTACAGGAAATAAACTGAAATAATGCCTGGGAAGAATATGTCGGAGCACACGCTATAAAGGAAAAAAAATCATATATCTTCCCTGCTTAAAAATTACTATTTAGAATTGATCAATTAAAAATAATAAACTGACACATCATAATAGAAGAAAACCTTAATATTTATAATATTCTATATTCTATGTAAGCATTTGCTAATCAAAACATGACTAAATAACCATGTGCCTAAAATATAAACAGACTAAAAACATGATCCTACTAATGAAATACATACGAACTTTTATTGTTACTTCTATTTTACTAAGAAAAAGATAATGCACATATAGACTTTTCATGTATAGTTTCTAAAGCAATCATGCTATTTACATAAAGCTGACAATCCATCCTTACTGTACTTTGATACCTTATAGACAGGTCTTGAGTCATGAAGGAAATCTATAGATTGGTTTCACAAAGATTGTTATTATTGTGGGTATTAATAGTTCACTTGTACTTGTACTTCTACTCTTACTGAAAAAAAAAACAATATTCAATTAAAAATTCTGACAGTAATACATTACTTCTTTAGGCTTTTATCATTTCTTCAAAAGCAAACTAAGCATTTTGATTTCAAGTAAGAAAAGTGTTTTTCCGTTATTTAATTTCTAATTTTCTACGAATGAGATATAATGATGATTTCAAAAGAGGCATGTTTCTATTTCTGAACCAATAATCGAGATATCTAATAACAACTTAAAAATCATAAAAGTACTATATACCCTAATGTTGGAAATGCAAGATGAGAAAAATAATTGCTAATTAGACAAATCAATAAAGGCACTTTCACAGGAAGATATCATGATTGCTTGGAATGAATTTCCTAACATGATTCAGTTAATCCATTAGCATTTAATAAATCATCCTCATGTTTAGAGATCAAAGAAAAGCATTTCATTTGCATTAACAAAAAAAGAATCATAAGAAATAGACATTATCAGAGCAGGCTTGCTCACAGTGCTAGAGATTCTAAAGAACTGTGAAACCTCTGGCACACCACACATTCCCACAATAAGTGATATATATGGAAAGCCATTAAAACAGTAACAACAGAACTAGGTAAAATTACAAATCTGAACAATAGCATTAGTTCAACAAAGTTTCATGCTCATAATAATAATACCATCACAGTACTGTACAAGTATGTCCTTCAAAAGAATTTCAACATTTGTCCTTGACAGCCCCTCTATTTCATTTTCATGAGTGCATTGCTGATTTACTTATTCATTCAAGTATGAGATAATTCAAAATAAAATCTATGGCAATGAAAATATATGTAAAATGAACATTATCCTTCAAAGAATATAATCACACTTCATAACTCATCACCTTAGATACATATATTCTGAAGATAAAAAGCCACATAAAAAGCCACATTGCTTTTTCCAACACAAATGTTTTAATCATACAACTCGTGATTGCTTGTTGATATGCTTTGGTCTTAGTAGTGTGGCAAGATCAGTGAGAAATCAAACTTTTGAGACTTAAAATATCTATGTAACAAAATATGTCAAGTCTGTACAAAGCATCCCCTTCTATTTAAAATGGTCTTCAAGTACAAGCAAGCAAACTCCTCTCTCATATATAATTCATTTTTTCTACATTCCACACTTCACATTTTGATTTCATAGTTGTATAACGATGGAGAAAACAGACTAATGCATGTCCATTTGTACAGTGTGCACATAAGCAACTGCTATGAAACTGCATTTCTGCTGCACAACTGCAATTTTTTCATGAATCAAAAGAAGATGATGCAAAAGGTACTCAAATTCACTACATTTTCTGATGTACATACAAGAAGTATTACAATATATATACATGAGACTTATAATACGACATCTGGATCTTGTCTTATAAGAGATGCAACTGATCTCAACTTGAATTTTGCTGACTCAATTCTTTAAAAAGTGAAAATCTAAATGAATATTCAGAACATTGAATCAAGAATTTTAAGGATGGGTGAATACTTAATTCACAAAACCCTGTCCAAATCAATTTTGGATCCTTAAACTCAACAATGTGAAAAACTCAAGTCTAATACCACTTATAACATTTGAGTTATTACCGATCAAGTGTCAAATGTTCCTTCTTTTTTTTCTTTTTTTTTTCTTTTCTTTTTTAGCTTAGTAGCTATCTCAATGGAGTGAATAAACTCACCTTGCTAATTTGGATGATACACTATGACTATGTTTCTTTCTTCCTTTCTTTATTTCTTCTTTTTTTTTTTTTTTACTGTTAATTGGAATGTACACATACCATAGCACACAATTGTTAATTCACAAAGCAAAAAGTGATGAGTTGAAAAACAAGGCGTTTGCGATGTTGTGTCTCGCCCACTTGTGAAAATAACTAGAAATATCGCGATCTGTGATGGCACACAACAGAACTGTATCGAAAGCTCATTGTGAAATAACTGGGATGGAATAACATTTGATAAAATATGAGAAGGGTTTTTTATGAAATGGTACTGCATTTTCATGTGCATGTACTTTCCCTGCTTCTACTCTCATCCCTCTGATATGAGTAACATTGTATGATGACCTTTGACCTGACCATGTGACCTCTGACTGGACCATAACATGCAGGTCCCCTTAGTGCATCTACAACCCAAGTTTGATAGATAAGTGTCACATGGTTGCAGAGTTTTGTGTCATAAGAGAGTCTTGCACGTAAACTTTAATGTTTGACCTGAAATGACCTTTGACCTTACCATGTGACCTATGACTGGACCATAACATGCAGGTCCCCTTAGTGCATCGACAACCCAAGCTTGATAGATAAGTGTCACACGGTTGCAGAGTTTTGAGTCATAAGAGAGTCTTGCACGTAAACTTCAACGTTTGACCTGAAATGACCTTTGACCTTACCATGTGACCTCTGACTGGACCATAACATGCAGGTCCCCTCAGTGCATCTACAACCCAAGTTTGGTTGAAAAGTGAGTCACGGTTGCAAAGTTATGTGTGATAAGAGAGTCTTGCACGTCAACTTTAACATTTGACCTGAAATGACCTTTGACCTTACCATGTGACCTCTGACTGGACAATAAGATGCAGGTCCCCTTAGTGCATCTACAACCCAAGTTTGATTGAACAGTGTCACACAGTTGCAGAGTTTTGTGTCATAAGAGAGTCTTGCACGTAAATTTTAACGTTTGACCTAAAATGACCTTTGACCTTACCATGTGACCTCTGACTAGAGCATAACATGCAGGTCCGCTTAGGGCATCTACAACCCAAGTTTGGTTGAAAAGTGAGTCACGGTTGCAGAGTTTTGTGTCATAAGAGAGTCTTGCACGTAAACTTTAACGTTTGACCTGAAATGACCTTTGACCTTACCATGTGACCTCTGACTGGACCATAACATGCAGGTCCCCTTAGTGCATCTACAACCCAAGTTTGGTTGAAAAGTGAGTCACGGTTGCCAAGTTATCTTTCATAACGTTTGTGACGGACGGACGGACGGACGGACGGACGGACGACGGACGGACGACGGACGGACGACGGACGGACGACGGACGGACGACGGACGGACGACGGACGGACGACGGACGGACGACATTTGGATCCCTTAGTCTCGCCTTCACCTCCGGTGGGCGAGACAAAAAGTAGTTTGCAGAAGGTAGAAATTAAAAATGAAAAAAATTGTAAGAATAATTCACATTTTTATAGTGCAATGTACTTTACATCCTTACCATCATAACCTTTGATCACTGGATTTCTAGCTCACACACAAGTTACCAATATAATCATCTTGAATGAATTTAGTCATTGTATGCTCTTCATAATAATCATAAATTGCAGACAAGATCATATTTCTAAAAATACTATATAAAAATACTATATCATTTTCTGGAGTCTAAATTGACAAGCCTGAAATCAATGAGTAAAAAGATCAAGAATGAAATTGACAATCTATAACTTTAAACATATCAACTTAAATTATTGTCTTTTCATCTATGCCTGCCAAACACCCATATAAGCACTTTCATATTACAGTTGAAACTATAAAGAGATCTGATATAACAATATTCCTAATATAACAAAGTAATATTGTGGTCCCAGCTCTTTACATTCTATTTTTTGAACCTGGATATAACAAGATTCCTGCTATAACAAGGTAATTTTGATGGTCCCAAGGACCTCGTTATACTGAGTTTCCACTGTATTACCAAAATTGAGTGAGTTGGGGATTTTTCTGCCATACATTCAAATGCACAATTTGCTTTGTAAAAACTGTTCTCTGATTGGTTTATACATGCCGTGACTCTACGATGATGAACAGTCTAGCTGTTCAAAACATCAAGCTTTACGGGTCCTTTCCAGAACCACCACACATTCATGAAAGAAGCACATTCTATTTGTTTTCCTTCTCTTTCAAACCAATAGTCCATGGTGAATACCAAACACTTCTTAAGTTATCTACACAACACCTTGCAAACACTTTCCTTCAAGAAACATTAGATACTGTGCCTCATTTCCATTTCCTAAATTCTTCTCCTTATTCAACCACTGCCTGTTTTGTCCTTTTCTCATCAAATATCCAGGACATGACTACTTTCTTCCTTACTTAAGGCCCCGTCACATATTAGCGAATCGAGCCAACGAATGCCTAGCGAACAGCTATTTTTTTTAAAGTCCAGATACGCTCAACTACTCTCAAATTAGCTAATATGTGACGGGACCTTTGGAACTCTATTGTGGCCAAGAATTTGAGCGTATCTGGACTTTAAAAAAATAGCTGTTTGCTAGGCATTCGTTGGCTCGATTCGCTACAGGGCCTTTATATCCCAGTGATTTCTATTGGTTCTCTTTACAGTGGAGACTAAAGGCTTGTTCACTTATGCAGTGGGAAACCACTTAAAATACTTTTTTAAGTGTACTGGTTTCACTTTTCTGTATCTTACACCACACAAGGTAAGTGAGTACACATTTAGCAACTTTGTTGTGTCACTCATTATCAATGGCCATTCATTTGGTATACACACACACACAAAAAAAAAAACCCTGTCACCGGTTTCTGACATGATTTACTGCTGTACATCTGAACGAGCCTTAACAAAGCATAGATCTACACTGTTTTACCATATGCCAAAAAGAAAATGAGAGTCCTTTTTAGGATATAGATTTTATCTTTCAGCTATTCTTCATGTTGTTTCTTTGCTTTTGTTCCCCCCCCCCCCCCATTTCAAAAGATGCATGATCTTAAGAGGCAGACTGAAACTCTTGGAGGCTTTCTCAAAAGCTTCATGCAGTATTTTGTCTTGATGACAACTGGTTTTGGGTCCAGAGGGCCTGCAACATAATTCCAAGCTTCATTTTAGTCCTTGTCTGCTCAGAACATATTGCACCCTTTTAATTTCTTTTAGTAGCAGAAAAGTGCACCCCCATCCCCCCCCCCCCAAAAAAAAGGAGGGGGTGGTATTGTCAGTGCACAGTTCTATTATCTATGGTCTAATTTATATTTAAAAACCTTTCTTGTTCATCCTTGACAAACTCACACACATTAAGCATTACAAATCAAATTAAAAACAAGACATGATTATCATTTCTGTTCAACAAAGTATCTATCTTTACACAATTACAGTTAGCTTTTTGTTTCAGCATAACCTTCTGCTGTAATTAGATGAAAAATAAAATTACATTCATGCCTTCCTATCGACATCACTTAGGCACATTTGACAAAGCTTAATAACTTCATACTTGTCATTTGGTCAACTGTACAACAGATCCAAAACCTTCATTTCCCAATGTCTTGGTAACTGTGACTAACTCTATGTTAGTCTTCTCAAAGAAGAGCTAAATAAAATTCAATGAATCCAGTATTAGCCAGTGCATAATTATGCACAGGGGGTTGGATGTAATATGGGTAATGCGATAAAGTGTCATTTTAATTTCTGATAAGATTCAATAGAATCAGTATACAATGCTTACTCGTTTGTGTGCTGTAATAGCACAAATATTAACAGCTTACGACATGTTGGAAAAAATAATTTGGCCTAGCATGCTTGGGAAAAACCTGGCATATGAATTAGGAACATGCAGTACTTGCGAATATCGAAAAAATTGTATGCTTCGAAAATTCGCCAAACTTGAGCGGAGGTTTGGAAGCGTTGTCAGTTATTGTTTGAGGGATGCGGGAACCGTTCGCAAAAATTTCAAACTTTTTTGAAATTCAGCCAAACCAAAAACGAACAAGTGGCAACGCTTCCAAACCCCCGTGCATGTGCGATGAACTTTTGGAGCATAAAATGCGAATGTTGGACTTTGCCATGTTTTCAACATTCGCATCCTTCGCAAAACGTTCACGTGCCCCGTGAAAACCGCACTTTAGAATGATGAAACTATCAAGTTTTTGGACTCCTTTGAAAGTTGACTCGTGCTGAATGGGCTTTCCACCCTGCCTGAAGAGATAGATAAACAATCTGAAAACTGACAATGTATATCAAAAACATGCTGATTTTTTCTTTACAGTAAAGGAGGCACAATCAATCAACGAATGCTCTAATTCCCAAGAGCCTATTACTTAATGCAGGAACCACCTGATTCTCACAGACAATACTCTACGGTAAGTACATATTATGTACTGTGAATGGACATCATTCACTATGAACAGATTCTTGACCACAACACTCCAACATCACTCAGCCTTCTTCTCTTGTAATGCGGCTGGAGGTCGAATGAAGATCGCATCCTTCAATTGATGGAGAACACCCGTAAAGAGGAGTGTCCCACCAAAGACCAAGGCTGTGCCAAACCAGTGCATCAAGGTGAAAGGGTTCTGAAAGTAAATGATGGAAGCTACAAGGCTGATGAACTTGCGCAAGGTGACGACTAAGGTGGTGATGAGGGATGGACATTCTGAGGTTAGGATGAACACACCACGAATGCATATATATGTGAGGTCAAAGGTTAAGGAAGGAAATACCGTTTCGTAGATTCCATCTCACACTCTTTGACACTTCTTTATTCACTTTTAGTATCACTCTTTTGTTTCATTCTCATAATCGTCTAAACTGTTTCCCAATTTCCTCTCTCTTTCTCACCTGCACTCTCTCTTTTGTTTGTCTTTAATATACAGTACTTATCTTTCCCAATTTACATTTGCTCTTTCTCATAACTCTCTCCATCCACTTCCTTTCTTCATAGTTCTCTTTCCCTGATCTCCTCATCTTTCCTCTTTTACCCCCCCCCCTCTCTCTCTCTCTCAAATCATTTCATTACCTTTTGATCATCCTGTTATAGGGTTTAATCTTACACATATCCAGTATGCTCTGTACCATACTATGTGATCATAACTGAAATAAAAAGGATATTGTGTCAGCATATTCCCAACAAGATAAAGCCACATCTTTGGTATAGATATTCCAAGACCAATCATAATAGAATCTGAAAGGAAAACATATATTTAGATAATAGAAAAATAAGAGATTCAATTCGTCACTCAAGAAGATGAATCAGGTGGTTTGTCATCATTGGCATAACACTGAGTAATCCTAAAACATAGAGGTGAGTTCCAAGAAATGGGCATAAACAAATACTGATCCATTACAATAAGTTATGAATGATAAACATGGTGACTGTAATGATAATAAAGATGACCGTAAACATGACACTGATGACCATGAAAAGTATGATAGTTGGCCTTTATAATCATCATTTTTCATCATCATGGTTATCATCATTATCACCATTGTTTTTATTGGTCAACAACATCACCATCTCATTATCATGGCTTGAATATATATCATAGTCATCGTTATGCGCAATCATCATTTTATTACAGAATAAATTTCCATTAAAAATGATTTAGGACAATCACCCATGTAGCCAAGGAGGTGGTGGGGGTGGTCACCCCCATAAAACGCAAAAAAGAAAAAAGAAAAAAAAAAAAGGCATAAGCAAGAAAAGAAAAAGGTATGACTAAGAGAATGTAGGAAGAGCTGGAGCAGACAAGAAACAATAACAAAGAAACGTTGGAGCTTCCGTGCCTGGGGAAACTCCCCCCTCCCCCTCCCCCCCCCCAGAGCACGCTCTGCGCTTTGCGCGCTCAATATATAATTCACACGCTTCACGGGCTCACTACATCCCTCCCAAAATAAAATCCTAGGTATGCCACGGAGGATAATGACACAATTCACCATTATCACCATCATCATCATCATCATCATCATTATCAACAACATGATGACAAGAAAATAATAATCATGACGATGATATTAATAAACACATCCAATGATGATGATTCCCATCATGACGATGATGACAATGATAATTTTCAACATGAAAACGATAATGACCACAGTGATAATTATGAAAAATGGTGTAGATTGCAGTACATAAAAAGGGAATTCCTTCTAATGGCCTGAAACAAGTACGACATGAATTTGAGTCAATTCTGGGCATTTTTCAAATTTTGCGCATGCACTGACCCGCAGACACAGGCATGTGCACACGTCTACACTTTGTGAATTAGTTGGACAGTAATTGCCTGTAACCATGCTGAATATGAATGAGAAATGACTTAAAGAGATATGAACCATGACATGACTTTCACAAAATTGCACCTGGATGACGTCACAATGAACTTATGAACGGAAAAAAATATAAACACCTGGAAAGGAGATTAGAATCACAGAAATGGAATGATTTGATAGTGCAATATAATGCAAAGTTACCCCTAAAGGGATTGTACACAAACTACTGCAGACTACATTCCAATAAACATAACAGGCAAAATAACGCAGTTTAATTGTATAATAGTAGTCGAAGAAAATAGTAAAATGAAAGGACAAATAAAGCAAAAAGCAAAAAAAAAAAAAAAATGACCCGACCGGACTTGAACCAGGGATCTTGAGCATGGGAGGTACAGTAAGTGCTTTACCGATAGGCCAGTATATTGAGATAACACGTAGAGGAAAAATGGGATTCTCATATTACATCTTGCTGTTAAAATTTTGCTACAACACTGTATGATCCCAACATCTGATTGAAAAATTTACAATAGACAATTTTTCTCAACTACAACATACTCGAAGCTCGGCGAAAATTGAGCAGAAATAACAAACTTATTGCTCAAAGAAGACTGGAATGTAGAATCAAGATTCGAGGAAAAAGGCATGTCCCATAGAGATAACATGTAAAATGTGAAAAATTGACATGCCTCCATTTATCTCAAGATTAGACCGTCATGCCATTTTCAAAATGAAAAATGAATGATAGAGAATTGTCTCCGCTACAACATACCAAACTCCTGGAGAAAACTGATCAGCAATAAGCGAGATTAGCCTCATTTAAATGCATTAAATATGATGTCATATATTCAAAATCAAATTTTTAATTTCAGGTGCCGATAAGATGACATCATAGGATGGACAATGCAAATTTTTTTTATTGATTCATATTTTCAACTATAAGCTTTCAGAATATGTAAAAAAAAAAAATGGGAGTCTCCACCAATTCTGAGGAGCTATGGCGATTCTAAAAAGGCATGTTTTGCATTTTTTCAAATCATTTGCCCAATAGACAATCGCACAGATTTTGAACTTTGGCGCGTGCGCGTGACATAATGGTAAGTTCATATCGATTTTAAATTGTTGGAAATTGTCAAGAAGAGTATTAGGAGTTCAAAAAATGTGAAAAATTGCATAATATATATGACCTGTGCACATGCAAAACGCATGCATGGAAATTTTTGAAATGCTTAAAATGGCCTGAAACGTGTGCAAAATGAATTTGAGATGATTCTGAGCATTTTTAAATTTTGCCCGCGCATTGACGCACATCTAAGTAGATGGAATTGTTGGACTAATGTGGACTTCAATCATGACAATATGAATGAGAAATGACTTTCCATTATGCCGTTATGACAATGTGGTCATGAATAGATTTTGACAAAATGGCGCCTTAATGACATCACAATGACCTCATGATCCTTGAACACCTTGTAAAGACGTGTCCTTTAATAATGGGCCTGATAACTGCCGAAAATTGACGAAAATTGACGAAAACTGACTGAACCGATTTTGAGTTATCATGGACACAAAAAAAGGGAAAGAATAATAAACAAATATAAAAAAATAAAGAAAATTCTGACAAAATTAAGAGGCAATCTGTCAAGATGACAAACCATCTAATTAATACTGTGACAAAAAATATAATTACCAAAAAATTTAGACGCTATGGACATTTATAACATTTATACTGGTATAGTCCAATTGCAAGTCCATGTGTACTGAAAAGATAAACCTGCAGGTTTACAAGCTCAACATCTTATGAATACTGGCTAGAACTGTAAGTGCAGAAACCTTTCCTTTCCGGTGCTCATGTACTTTTTATTCAAGAAGTCCTTGTCAACTGTCCATGGGTAACTGACCAAGCTCATATAATATGAATGTAATTAAGCTGAAAAGGCATGAATGAAATTAAGCTATCACATTACAAATACTACCTATCTAACCATTCTCCAATGAAATACCAGTTTTATGTACCCATTTAGTGCTAATCGCACTTATAAACATCACACTGGCCAGGGGAGGTGTAACATAAAGAGATACACTCAATCTTACGATTGATATGGCAAACCATGTACTACAGAGTTACAATTGATCGTAAGATTGATTGTATCTCTTTATGTTACACCCCTCAGGAGTAAGAAAAAGAATAATAAAAATCGCAAGAAGAACCTTGTTCACCTTTTACATTAATGAAACACCAATTATTACGGGCATCATCACATCACATTTTTTTCTTAATTACAAAAAATACAAAACATACAAACAGGATGGTCATTCAGTACCGAATCTTACGCTATTTCATGAGCCAGGTATTCACTCACTCATGAAAAAGAATGATTTTGGGAAGTCACTTGCAAGGCTGTTAAGCATACTGTGTTTTTGTATTAAACTGCAAGTAATATAAGTGAAATTGCACAAACGCTGAAAAAAATGTAGAATTTTTCTACAATTCTTCCCGTGGTCTTCCATTAATCAACAACTCACAATGCCAAATATAAAGAAGATATTCTTATACAAAAAAATCAATAAAATGTCATATGATTTTGAAAATGTGGAGAACTAAAGAACAAATCTTCTTATTGTCTTTCTGAAGATATTCAGTAGCATGAAGAGGTATTGCAATACTAATTATGGGGTTTTACTGTGACCTTTCCATAGGAATGGCTATTGTATGGAGGTTCAACTTACCCGCATCATTATACATTTCAACATGATGTAATATATCTCGGCCCATTAGAAGGAAGCCAGGAAGAGGCAAAGCGTGCTGGATTGGAAAAGGAAAATCAACAATTATCCTTAAATCTAGGGACTTAACAATTTTTTTTTTAATTTCAAAAGTTTGTCCACTACAAGTGCGCATTATTCATATTCAATTTTGTTGTGTTTATGAACAAAAGCAGATTTTTAAAAAATTTTATTTAAATCCAAACTATACCAATTTACTACTATGGTTTGGTGTTTATCATTAAATGATTATGTTTATTTCCATGTAAGTTCATTTCACATCAATTCATTCACAGAAATTTGACCATGGTCAAATAGGAAGTTGATTATTTCCAAACAATGAAAGGGTCAATAAAAACATACTATTAAAATGACAAGACAGGAATTATTATTCACATTCCATGAATGTCACCACATAACAAACCACAAGAATATATAGTGGTATATTATGCATCATTAAAACGGATTGGGTGGCATAATAAAGAACACTGAAAGGTTCAAAAGAATAAAACATCTACTACGGGAAAAGAGATAATTAAATATGGTTTTCTTCAACTACCTTTCATCATAGGAAACATGCAAATCTTATGAACCTCTTTATTATTGTATTTGTTTCAATGCTTTTTAATTTAAAAGTAATAATAAGAACCTGGGCTGGTATTCTGAAAATTGTGTTATCTTTTATCTTATTTTAATTGTCATAGCAATCAGAAATAGCGTACGCCATTGGCTCACATCGCGCACTTTTGTCATGCATGCTGGTCATTTGCGCAGTTCAAACCAATCATAAGTATACCTTTAAAATTTGTTATGGCAGTTAACACAGTGAAGATAAAATAAAAGATAAAACAATTTTCAGAATACCGCCCCTGATGACACTGATGATGATGATGATGATGATGATGATAATAAAAAAATAATAATAATAAATAAATAATCAAAAAATAATAAGAAGAAGAAGAAGAATAATTCATGAAGTTAGCATCCTATCACTCTTAAAGCATAAAGCTATGAATGATCCTATCTATAATAATGTCTACATACACTAACAAACAGAAGAAAAAAAAATCATGTTTAAAATAATTCATTTAATCTATTACAATCTATAAAAATTCAAAGTAAAAACTTTCAAGTACAAGAATTTGAATACTTACAGAATAAAAGAGAGCTTCTCTAGGATGTTTGCCATGTTTTTTGTAAAGAACTTCTTGAAATATTCCCATACGAGCAGATAGAAAGAGGGCAACGGTCAACATACATATACCTGCATGGAGGGAAGAAGGAATGACAAAGAAACATCAAAGAAATCAAAATTTTGCCTACAAATAAATGATCAATTATTTTGTTTAGTAAAAGAGTAGATATAGTATATTTCAGACTTCCAAATAAACTTTTCCATTTTCCCTTTTCATCACATGGTACATGTATGTGCAAATTTTATATTTGCCTTATTTTTCATTCAGCTAATATCAAATATTTGCAATATTTCTTTAGAACATTGGCGTAAATCCCAGGGGGAATGGGGGTGACATATCCCCCCCCCCACTTTTTCGAGAGGGGGGATGGTGTGTACAAACATCCCCCCCCCCCCATTTTAAGGAAAAAATGATATTGTAATTACTCAGTTGGTGAATTTTTTATGAAAATGCCATAAATGACGGTCATATCATGGAATTTTTATTTGAAACGCTCTTAAAAACCATAAAAGTGGTCATTTTTCGCTTGCTCGCAAAATAATAATATAATGTGTGTGGGGGTCTGCGTGGGTGAAATGAGGGAGTGTTTGTGTGTATACCTAAATGTGAATTCACAGAAAAAAATCAGCAAAAAAGATGATCATCCCCCCCCCCCCAACTCCACAAAACAGATTTATGCAGGTGCTTCAGAATATTGTGAAAATGAAGAAATACTGTCATTCAGGGCAAATGTTTGCAGCATGCACAATTGCACATACAGTGATGCAATGTGCTATTTTATTAAAAATGCTTCATAACATGTACTAATGTTATCAAATTTGTTTTTAACACACGCATGATGCTGAGAGATCAGGACAATATCTAGTACATGAGATATACAACTTTTGCATGTAGTACAAAATGTCTAAGGAAAATCAAATTAGTGTTTTATCAAGTCAAAAAAAAAAAAGAAAGAAAGAGAAAGAGAGAAAGAAAGCCATAGAAAGAACAAGGGCGCAGAAAGCGCAGAATCCCCTCTCAAGCAACAAATGTACATAAATAGCAATTTTTGCACATTTTGAGCTGATCTTTGATTTTACAAACTAAACAACATTACTTAAGTTATCAAATAAAAACAACATTTTAGCATAATTAGCAGTTTTCACATAGCTACTGAACTGTGAACTTTGACCTCTGACCTACATACTCAAAGATCAAACTCAGTATATATCTTCATAACATGTACATGTACCTTCTTACTAAATTTCATTAATATTTGTCTAACATTACTTAAGTTATCGAATGGAAACCACATTTTCAGATACATAATTAGCTATTTTCGCATAGGTAATGAGCTATGAAAGAAGAAAAAAACAGAGGAACAGAGAAACAGAGAAGCAGATAAAAGGAGAAAAAGGAGAGAGATAGAAAAACTAGATGAATCTTCGACCGCGCGCGCTCAAAATTTATGCCTCCGCAATTGCCAGATCGGAAATATATGGCATATTTATGTTGATTTTTTTTTCCATGTATAAAATGACATCTTTGACCTTGTGACCCCCAAATCTAATGAGACAATTATGAGACTTCCTTCCATATGCATACATGAGCCAAGTTTGGAGATGAACCGTCACAGAGTTAAGTTATCGCAAGAACAAGCAATTGTCATGTATATAATGACCTCTATGACCTTTGACCTTTAACCTTGAGACCCAAATATCAAATCACATCACTGTCCCTCCCATATGCATACATGTGCAAAGTATGAAGCTGCTCCGTCAAATGGTTGTTGAGTTATCGCGAGAACGGACCATTTCTATGTACATAATGACCTTTATGACATTTGACCTTTGACAAAATCTAATTAGATCATTGTCCCTCCCATATGCATACATGAATCAAGTTTGAAGTTGATTCATCAAATGGTCGTTGAGTTATCCAGAGAACGAACCATTTCTATGCACATAATGACCTCTATGACCTTTGACCTTTGACACTGAGACCCCAAAATCTAATCAGATCATTGTCCCTCCCATATGCATACATGTGCTAAGTTTGAGGTCGATCGGTCAAATGGTTGTTGAGTTATGGTGAAAACGAACCATTTCTATGTACATAATGACCTCTATGACCTCTTACCTTTGACCTTGTGACCCAAATATAATCAGATCATTTCCCCTTCCATGTGCACACATGAGCCAAATTTGAAGCCAATCTGTCAAATGGTTCTTAAGTTATCGTGAGAACGAGCCATTTTTATGTGTATTATTACCTCTATGACCTTGACCTTTGACCTTGAGACTCCAAAATCTAATCAGATCATTGTCCCTCCCATATGTATACACAAGCCAAGTTTGAAGTTGATCCGTCAAACGGTTCTTAAGTTATGGTGAGAACGAAAACGGGACGGACGGACAGACGGACGGAGGACCAGAAAACATAATGCCTCCGGCAACCACCTACGGTGGGAGGAGGCATAAAAAGGTAAACAAGAGTAGTAGATAAAGAGATAAAGCAATCAAGAGAGAAGGAGTGAAATAAAGAGAGAGAAGAGACTATTTATCTAACAGTGATCATCTTACCTATAACCCATATCATGAAATCTGACATAGATTCAAATCCCTCTGTCTTAGGTTGATTTTCACTATCCTGCAAATAGGAAAAAAACAATATGAATGGAACATTGATGCGACCTGGTCAACTCGCAAACCTACTAGTTCTTTGGCTTTGTTTTTACAGGAACTTCAGGAATTGAAGATGACAGTGACAGAGTGTATAGTACAATTTGATACAACTCATATAAACTTTCTTCTTTAATTCAGTTCCAGATTTCAAATGACCAGTAATTCACTTCTCCACTACACATCCATCTAAATTCAAGAGTCTACAAGATGAAATAGAGAACTGTTTGAATCTTTGAGAAAAAAGCTACTACTTACCAAATTCTTGGCTGACATGAGGGTGCACACAAAGATTCCTGTTGATATCATGAATATAGCTATATACTTGGACGGAGCATAGCTAGAGTATACATTCAAAAGGGAAAAAGAAAAATTGGCCATTAATTGATTTGGAAAACATAAAACATGAAATGTCAATACATTAAAATACAAGTTCAAGTCTAATCGTAAAACAGAAACACCAGATTTTACAAGATATCAAAAGCAAAATCATTATTATCAAACACACTCACCGTTTGTGTAAGATGATAATACCCAGAGCCATGTTCGCTATAAGAGACCCCTGTAAATTTATTTTTAATAACACACAAAGAAATGGTGGAAATAACTAAGGGAGGAATCAAATAAACTTTATCATTAACTTACAAATTAAAAAGGAAGCATGTCATATACATGTAATGTATAAAATGCAAAAATCATGCAGTGATTGGATAGGATTACATGTAATTAGAGTGATTTCTTCTTCAACATCTACATTTTATTTTCTTTCATGATCTAATTTTTCAATGAATTGTCATATTAATGAAAAAAATGTGCTCTTTATCATAAATAAATCTAAAGCCCAAAACATTAACATGGCATAATCATTTCTCACAGCAATGTCATCAATAAATTTGTGTATTAGAATACTTACACTTCTGAAGATTGTATGGAGAGGGACAGATATTTTAAAGTTGAGAGCATAGTTGTTGACAACACTTGTTGTAAAAAAGAATCCCACCATTATAAAATAATTCCTGCATGAAAAATCACACATTTACAAAAGTAAGTTTTACAAAATACAAATACTGATCACTGGTACAAACAATGTGATAATTCATTCCAAAGAATATCTGCGCAAAAGAATCATGAACCATGTATCTTTGGTACATTCATGTACATGCTCAAAATCAAAGAGATGTTTGACTTTTTTACAATTACTTATTTTCAAAATTGCAGTCATGTCCGAAAACCATACATGCATATCAAGGCCCTCTGTGTACATTAAAACCGATTGAATTCATATTAAAAAGAAATGTTTACAAACAATTAAAAGAAATAGCAATTTAACCATGTGCAATTGTCTTCCTATGGCGATGCATACTAGCACCAACTTAAGTCTGAAGTTCATACCTCAAATGGTTCTTGACTCTTGAGATATCGTCTTAACCCGTTGAACACGATTTGATTTCAGTATAATACACATTTCCCATAGACCCTAGCCCGAGTTCTCTCTGGCATAGGGTTCAACGGGTTAATAAAGCTAACACATAAAAATTTTGGAATTGACCCCTGTGACCTTTGACCTATGTACCCCAAAATCTAATCAGATTGTCTTCCTACTTTACTAGCTTTACTACATTATTAGCATCAAGATTAAAGTTCATACCTCCAGTGGTTCTTGAGGTATTGTGTAAACAAGGTTAACACCTGAAATAAATACTTTGAACACTGTAACCTTGACCATTGACGTACTACATACCCCCAAATCTAATCAAATCGTCTACTTATGGTGATATTACTAGGACCAAGTTTGAAGTTCATACCTTAGATCTTGAGATATCGCAATAACGAACTAGATGAATCCTCGACCACGCGCGGTCGAAATTTATGCCTCTGCCATTGCCAGATTGGAAATATAGGGCACATTCAAGTTGATTTTTTAAATTTTCATGTATACAATGACATCTTTGACCTCATAACCCCCAAATCTTATGAGACCATTATGAGACATTCCATATGCATACATGAGCCAAGTTTGAAGTTGAACTGTCTTAGAGTTGTTAAGTTATCACAAGAACAAGCAATTTTCATGTCTATAATAACCTCTATGATCTTTGCCCTTTAACCTTGAGACCCAAAAATCTAATCAGATCATTGTCCCTCCCATATGCATACATGTGCCAAGTTTGAAGCTGCTCTGTCAAATGGTTGTTGAGTTATCGCGAGAGCGTACCATTTCTAAGTACATAATTACCTTCATGACCTTTGACCTTGACCTTGAGACCCTAAAATCTAATCAGATCATTGTCCCTCCTATATGCATACATGAACCAAGTCTGAAGTTGATCCGTCAAATGGTTGTTGAGTTATCGCGAGAACAAACCATTTCTAATATTCGTGGAAAGGGTTTACGGTTCACCATGTGGTAAGTCCTGAGGGACTATAGATAAAGTGGATAGAGATGGAGGTGAAGTAGAGAGGCGAGAAAGTAGGAAAATTGGAGGGCAGAGTATCTTTCGAAATCTGGGTGGAGTCCTAAAAAGGACTGTAAACCAGAAGAGGTGAGAGGATTGAGTAGGTGAAGAGATGAGTAGGCTTGAGTCGGCGAGAGGTGAGAAGACTTGAAGAGAAGACTGACGTTTCGGGCAGCTTGACTGTCCGTCTTCAGGAGTGAGTGTTCGCTAGGCGTGTCGGAGTACTTAAGACGGGTATGCGGACGTAGAGGAGTGAGACGGGCGGCAGGGTCGGCGGCGTGGTGAACGGCTGTCGGTGGTGGCGCTCTGTGTGGGCGGATATGCGGACGTAGAGGAGTGAGTCGGCCGGCGGGGTCGGCGGTGTGGTGAACGGCTGTCGGTGGTGGCGCTCTGTGTGGACGGGTCGGTGGTGGCGGAATCGGCAGGAAGGCTTGGCGGGAAGGTGTGGGCGGGTTGATATCCGGATGTGGTGGTGTTGCGTCGGCGGAGGTTGTAGCGGGGTGTGCGTGTCGGCGGCGTGGTGGGTTGGTCCTGCGGCGGATGAAGGTTGGTGGAGGTGACATTTTTCTACTTTCTCGCCTCTCTACTTCACCTCCATCTCTATCCACTTTATCTATAGTCCCTCAGGAATTACCACATGGTGAACCGTAAACCCTTTCCACGAATACCCGTACCACCATGCAAACCTTCAAACATCAACCAAACCATTTCTAAGTACATAATGATCTCAATGACCTTTGACCTTTGACCTTGAGACCCCAAAATCTTATCAGATCATTGCCCCTTCCTTATGCATACATCAGTAAAGTTTGAAGTTGATCCGTCAAATGGTTGTTGAGTTATCGTGAGAATGAACCATTTCTATGTACATGACCTCTCTGACCTTTGACCTTTGACCTTGAGACCCCAAAATCTAATCAGATCATTGTCCCTCCCATATGCATACACGAGCCAAGTTTGAAGTTGATCCGTCAAACGTTTCTTAAGTTATCGTGAGAACGAAAACGGGACGGACGGACGACCCAAAAACAATGCCTCCGGCAACCACCTACGTACGGTGGGCAGAGACATAAAAAGCTGGACAGGAGGAGGAAAAATGCAAAAACATAATGCTTTCGGCACCACTTTCCGTGGGCTGAAGCATAGAAACACTGTATATAGCAAAGGAAACAGATACATAAATATGATTATTTTTACAGGTTTCTGCACTTACCTGATGGGTATAATAGGTTTCTTTGTACAAAACTGTGTGGTTGTTACAAATCCTTCCACAGCAATGAAAAGAAACTGAGCAAAGGTAATGATGTTACCACTCCCTGGGAATTCACTGTTTCAATATCAAAGAAGAAACAGCACATCAGAAAGTACAGATGGTGCAGGATTAAATTTGTGGAGTAAAATGAACATAACATCTTTCATGTACTATTTATATTCATGCAAGGATTGATATGTAGTGAAACTGACCTAGATGGTTATTTACTTCTTTAGTGTCTTCAATCCTGCTAGAACTGAACAGTTCATATTTTCATTTAACATAAAATATCATTCACTGTTTCTTTAACAAGGCCCCCTATGATAAATTCTTATTCAAAAATCATTTCAAAATGGTCCAAAGGAACTTTTTAAATGGTCACCATAAATCCACATGGAACAAATTTTACCTCATCAAAAGCTCAACTTTAAATCATCCTTCCTTATATGGTCTTCTGCTGGAATGGAAATCCATGAATGCATAATGCATACTGTCTCAAAATACATCAACTACAAACTCTTTGTAAGATAAGGATTTAAGGTGCTTTCACACATGATGCGACAGTGTGGTACCACACTGTGGCGCCACACTCTTTTGTGTACAAGCCTATTGGGTATAGGGCGAAAAAAAAAATGTCGCCAAGGTAGGACACACTTTTTTTTGCTGCCTAGATACACAAAAAATGCGCATCAATCAAATTTCTAAAAAGTTAGCACAAAAATTGTTGCCATGAGATTGCTTGCGCAAGTTTTGACAATATGCTCTCTTATTGAGAGTTGACGTGTTAATGCGCGTTTCATTAGCATATGTGGTGACACAAAGTCCCATCATGTGTGAAGACGAAACAGTATGGCGCCACAATGTGGTACCACACTGTCGCATCATGTGTGAAAGCACCTTTATGCATATCATTTAGAAAAATAATGATCAATAACAGTCAGAGCTTAATATACCACACAGACATATAAAGAAAATGGAGAATGATCCTACTCACCTTACTATAAGCTCTAAGAAGAAAACATTCGCAGCACATCCTATAAACACCATGGCCATGGCCATATAGACATACGGACTGTATGCCATTTCTGTAGCAAATTAGTTACAAAACATAAAATGCAAAAAGTCCAGTCCACACACACACTAAACCAAAGCCCTGCATATAAAAAAAAGAGAGAAAGAGGTAGATGATTACCAAATAAAGTGTGTATATCTTTTGAGTGGTAAAAGGAAGTTACGGTACATGACACTCTACTTTAATAATGTCTATCAACTGAGATGAAAGATTTTGGTAGGCCTACTCTTCAAAATTTTGCAGAAGACAAAATTAGATGCTTTATCATCCAAATGCTGTAGACACCCAGCCCATTTACACGACCTGCTGGGTTTTAAATTCATGGATCTGAAAATTATTAATTACATTAGACATTTCTGGACCTATAAGCAGCAAATATTTTTTACAATGAGTTCTTCAAATATACCCATTTCCATACTGGCTGTATCCACAGCATCGACTGAGGATACAGCCACACACGTCTGAATTCCTATGGCACTTATAGTTGTACTCTGCGCCGTAGCAGCTATCACTAGTGCATTGCACAAGTGATGTGCATATAATTCATGCGACAGTATAAAAGAGTTGCAGAACTTCATCACAAAGGTTTTATCTCTTGAAATTCACCGACATACAAACAATATTTTTATTTCACATTTACCTGCTTGCCGATCAGGTGAGAATAAAGTTAGAATATTGTTTGTATAGATCTTTAGATTTTAGATTTTGAGATAACAGAGATAACCATGAATGGTGAAAAGCTTCAAAACGTTACTAAGTTTGAATATTTAGGTATTGTGGTTGACCATAATCTAGATTAGTCCTCTCATGTCAATGAAATTGTAAAAAAGATCACACATTCTGTCCAGTCTATCCGAAGAATCAGACATTGTTTGAATGAAGTAACTTTAAGACAATTATATTACACCTTAATTCTACCCCACATCTACTACAGCAGCACAGTTTGGGCACCTTCAACGAAAAAAAAATTACTAAGACTCCAAAGACGTCAAAATAAATACGCCCGCCTCATTATTAAATGCTGATTATCATACCCCAACAGTTAAGTAACTGGATACACTTAAGTGGCAGTCTGTGGAAACAAGACTGAAGCACTGAACTATACTGTGTTTTGATTTACAAATTATCACATGGTTTGTTTCCCTTCATACTTAACTAGACTCGTATCTTACCGTAACACCATTAACCCTACCCACCATGTTATAACTAATCAACTGTATCTTCCCAAACCCAAAACTGAAAATAAAAACGCTCTTTCTCATACGTTGCAACAAAACTTTACAATTCCCTACAGCTGTACATTCAAACATCCCCTTCTCTCCCAATTAAAAAAAAAAAAAAAAATGCCTTAGACAATACAGACCACCGGTTGAATTACTCTTATGAATGTGTAACCTTCCCACTTGACTTAAAGTATGTATTTTATTTTTAAATGTTATTCATATTTTTGAAATTAGTTTTGTTGATTGTTCGTTTGTTTATCATTTATTTTTTCCTTGACGTTATGTTATCATTATAATATTATAACTCTGTGTTATGTTTGCATGTTTCTTTTAATTTCATTTTCTTCTGTCGAATATGTTTTCATTTATTTTATTTTTACATTGTTATTTGTTATATTTGTTCAATAGCACGGCTCGCTTGTAAAGCAGGCCATCTGCGGCTCTGAGTGGGACTACCCTGCTTTTTATAAAGAAAACGTGAATAAATAAATAAATAAATAAATAAATAATAACAAGTGAAATCAAGAGATGAAACCTTCGTGATGAAGTTTTGCAACAGGTACTGTTGCATGAATATACACAATGCTTGTACAATGCGCTAGCGATAGCAGCTGCAGTGGCACACAGAGTATAAGTGCCGAAAGGATTTCATGCGTGTGGCTGCATTCTTGTGTCGATGCGGTGGATACAGCCACAAGCGTGCGGCTGTACATGTATTGGTAAATACACACGCATGGGGCTGTATACACTGCCTTAATATGAAATGGCATAAAAATAAACTTTTGGTCCATGGAATTATTAAAGCAGATAGTCATTGATTTTAAAACTGACTTAATTTTCATTATTGCGTAGAAGCATCTAGATCGGACAAGTTTGTCAAAATTCAACGTAATGATTATCATCAAATAACAATTGCTAAAATCCAGCCCCCACATAGCTTGACATAGCATCTGAAAAAGTTCTCTGAACACTAAGATGTGTGAAGTCACAGGTTGGATGTTAACTGCACAAGCAGACGATGTCCCATAACATCTCACACATTTTTAGTGCCTGTTTTGTCATCTTCTCTTGTTATTTCTCTCACTTCACTAGTGTTAGTTTGAATGTTATAACTATTGCCTCACTCCAAACTAGTGCTGTAACATCACGGTTATTTTCAATTCCGTTTAACGGGGAGTCAAAACGGAACGGTTTTCGGATAAACGAAAACATCACATCTTTGCCAAAGTTGCCGCCTATTGAAAGTAGTGTTGTCCGGGATCGGGATCAAATCCCAGCAGTCTCAAGCCCGAAACTGTTCTGGTATCAATCAATTGAGACTGTATCCTGGCAGAAAAAAAAATGAATAAACAACTTATTTATTTAGGTTGTAAACTTTAGTAATTGTACTTTTAAAATACCGTGCAAGAGAGCTCATGCATAGATCTATTTGGATTTCACTGCGATTGTATTGCGCAATGATTTGCTGCTCCGTATTCGTGTTTGTTTTCTACACAAAGCTGAAGACACCAGCGAATGTTTTCAACATAACGGTACTACAAAACTGTTGCTTATTTTAGTTATCAGTGAAAAGTTGCATAGACGAAATCCCATAGATTAGTACAGATTTTCTCTCGCGGAACCATTCTTTTACACATGCTGAAGGTATCGATCATTTTTTTAATTCTCAATTTGAAGAGTGTGTAATTTTGCTGCACATCGACAGTACATGTACCGATAGGACATATCAATGAGTAATGAGGTGATCTCTATGGGCGATTCCCGATCTTCAAATTGGCTTCGAAAGCTAAGCTCATGGTGCTTTTGCGGAACGTATGTATTTTTGTGTTGGCTGGCGATTGCGAGCCTGTAAACAAATCAAGTGCATATACATCTGAGTGTATCGCTTGCGACATACAGCATAGAAGTGCTGCATCACCCACCCTCACCGCAACATATGAGTGACGTGAGGGACCAATTTTCCAGTGAGCTTATCAATGGTTAGCTGACGTAGTTTAAGAACCTTGTGTGAAGAAAGATCACTAGTAAAGACAGAACATCGGTAGTCTTGGAGTTGATTTATGATGACAATTAAGTCAGAAAAACTTGAAATATTACATGTGGCTACACAAACAATGTGTAAATTGTAATCCCCGATGGCTGACATTAAATCTCCGTTTATCCGAAACTGTCAAATTGAAAACGGTTAGTGGCATGGGCGGTCGTTTACCGGATTGAAAAACGTTCGACTACAGCACTACTCCAAATCCCCTGCAAGGGTTTCTTTGGATGGAAAATGAAGCGTTGAATGAATAAAGGAATCAGTTGCTTGTAAACAAAACAAATCCATTGCATTTGCAGCGCATACACTGCTGTATGTTCAGCGTTTCAAGAGGGATAAATACCATCCTTGCAATCATTCAGCGGGCTTTTCAATTTGAAAGTGTGGTTTCTTTGAGTGTTCATTAACCCTTATCCTATAGAATATATTTAAAAACAAAAGATGTCAGTAATCAGAATCAGTTTTACTTCCCTTTTACCTGTGCAAAATGGGCACGTTTGAATTCACTATATTCTTAATAATTTGAGAAATAATTGCACTGCATTTATGTTCTTTCTTTATGGGACGTCGTCTGCTTGTACAGGACTGGCCCATTTTGTGATGTCATTGATACATGGCTGTTTTACTGGCAAATCGCTCGTATATCACATATGCTGGGAGGTGGTTTTATTTGGTTTTATTTTTAATTACCCGATACATAGTTGACGTTAAACTGATCCAATTGTTATCTCAGTATCTGTTAACCCGTTAAACACGATTTGATTTCAGTATAAAAAAATTCATGGTAATTCTTCGCCGTGAATTTTTTTGAAAACGTCTGCAAGATCGCTCTCATCTAGTCGCGCATCGATGTGCATGCGCAAGTTAGTCGCCATTTTCTATCTGCATTTCAATGGACGCCGGGGAAACGTAAACAAGCAGTGAGTTTTTCCAGCTACCCTACGAGAAATTTATATCTAAATTTCGGTTTTCGTACATCCGATTTTTAGTCCCAAGTGTCAGTCAGGTTCATGATGACCACAGCCGATGGTTACAAGGCTGGTGGTGTCATTGGCCCATGGGAAAGTGATTTTCCAGGGGTTGTTTTAAAGTGCCAAAATGCTTGCTATGTAACTTACAAATTGATTGTAACTACAAATACGGGGTAAAAGCATGGGACGTCACTGGGGAGCAACAGCATTAGCACTTTTATTTTTTTTTTTTTACTCCCCTGATGTCCCTGGACTAGGCACACTGTCAAACTATGAGTCTGAGAAGCGTCAGTTTTCTTCTTAAAATTCCCCATTTACAGTTCATTCATCAGCAGATCAGATATGAAGCAGAAAGGGGAAAATTGAGAGCCTCAAGAACATTGCTGGTCATGCTGGTAAGTAAAATTAAAACCTTTCTTCTCTATTATAGAAAATCTAAGTCAATGTATTTCTTGTTCGCGTCGGCAATTAGTTTCACTATTCAAAACGCCGTTTTGACCTACAGGTGGTTCATCCCAATGGCAATGCCAATGCCAATGCTCTAAGTTACTGTGCGCTTTGAATGCAAACAACTCACGATAAATTGTAAATATGGGACTAACATTAAAACAAGTAACATTAACAACAATGTCAATGATGTAGATCTAAGTTGTTAGTCATATCAAATCATTCGTTTACTTTAACAAAATTATTCAAAGGTTACTGAGCAACACAGACAATCTGTCACTTTCTGTATATCAACTCCACATTAAAGTCAAATAGAAATTTAAATTATTTTAATGAAACCAACCTGCAATCACTGCAATATGGTGGCCCTGAACACTCGGTGGAATGGTGGCCCTGAAGCATGGTATGTACGTACGTGGCCGGCCTGAAGTACAAGTACGCTTGACAACAGGCATGTGCGACGTGAAGTGCACATAAGTGCAGTGCAGTGTAAACTGCCCTCCGGTCCTGACCAATGTGCATCAGAGCAAAAAGGAAAAGTCACGCCCATTATTGTGGCTAGCCAGGTTCGCCGACCCTGCAGTACAAGAGCCGATCCTACCCAAATAAGAGGCTAAAGACGAACGGGAGACAGATTGTTTTTCGGCCTACATTAAATTGGCTTCAAAATAAAGAAAAATAAGTGAAATAACCAAGAATAACCAACGCATAATAATAATGAAAGAGTAGTCATTCCAGTGCGTTTTCAAAACACTTGATGTAGAAGTAGCGTGAATTTGACTCACTGGGGCAGGGTTACGGTAGCTGGGGTTACCCCTTTATATGGGAATGAGACAATTCAGTATACTTCTTGCGTTAAAACAGCACAAATCAAAGGAACGAATGAAGAGGTATATATATATATATATATATATATATATATATAATTATATACACACACACACACACACACACACACACACACACACACACATATATATATATATATATATATATATATATATATATATGACCATCGTTACGTGCGGAGTGCCGCAGGGGTCTTTACCAACTTGAATCACTGTTGTTTAAAATTAACGGCTTCCAGAATTGTTCAAACAACACTTTCTTCCTTTTATTTGTTGACGACTCTGTCACACAAAAATTCCCAAATTCTTTTGACTACTATACTACGAACTAAAGGCTGTTCTGAATTCATTTTAACAAGCTGTCCTTCAATAAAAAAAAAAAATAATAATGATAATTATGATAAAAAAAGAGACCAATTTCATTTATTCAGTAACACAATCGAAAATTTACCCGGACCAATATTATCAAACAAATCAATCCTTGTTCAAGTTGAAACTACAAAATACAGGGATGTATATATCGACAACAAGCTAACATGGAAAACTCATATAAATTAACAAACTAATATCTAGAAATACTGATGTCATCGGCAAATACCCATGTACTGACCTCTTTGTATTCTACACTAGTCCTATCCTACCTTATTTAAATTACGGAATTCTCGCGTGGAGGAGAGCTCTAAATTCCTCATCAATATACTTTTTTTCTGATACGAAAATGAGCCATCCGAACAACACAAGCTACAGGATCCACACGGTCCCACTCTTATACTAAAATTCTTCAACTATACAAATTCAAATTCAAATTCACATTTATTGATATGAAATCCACAATAAATATTCTGGATTATCATCAAAATGAACAATACAAAACAAAATAAAGGATAAAAAATAAACATAAATATATAAATGATAAAGGCAAAAATATACATATTTGACAAAATCATTTAATAAATGTAATGTAAAAAATGTAAATGAATACAAAAATAATATAATGGTATTGTATTGTCTATACTTAAAGACAAACTTAAACACATGCGGCTCCTGCCGTACTCTTCCTTTATTCTTAAAAATACAAAAGAAAAAGCCATAACAAAATAGAAAGTCTAACTATTATGGTCCAAGCCTGCTCAATCCTTCATTATACATATTGCTAATGGAAGATATACAAATTTTGGTTATATCATATTCGTTATATTGTAATAAGTATATAAATTTTCGTGTTCGTTTTTATCCTTAAAGGTGGGCACTACATTATTTATATTTGGAACAAGGTTGCTCTTTCTTTTTTTTTAAAGGTATGGGCAGCACATTATAAAATGGACTTCTTTTTCTACATCTATTTGGCACATGGGACACAATCGTTTATCTATTTCCAAGTTTTTGTGTCTTTCCCGTTCTATCATTGATTTACTCTTGCTAATTCTTTTTAATTCTTTTTTTTATGTGTGATTTATCTAAGTCTAATAACAGACATTTTTCAAGGTCGTATATATGTTTTAGGTCCTTATAAGTCCTTATAAACTACACGATCTTTCATGATCGTACACAGGGGCGGGAGGGGGAGGGGGACAGGGCAAGAGGGAAGGGGGCAGGCCCCCCCCCCCCCGAAATTTTTCAAGATTTACATTTTTTAAACCGAAAATTTTCCAAAATTCCACCAAAAGTGTGCACCGGATCCTTCAATTTCAAAGGCACCCCCATGACTAGCTCGGTCGCTTCGCTCCCTCCCTTGCATGTTTCTTTAAACAATTTACGTATTCTTGCCCCCTCCCCTAGGGAAAAAAAAATCTGCGTACGGCCCTGCGATCTTTACTCATTTTAGTTGGGATTTCTCACGTTTCAACTCACAAGACGTGAGTTACCCGACCCGGTGTCTTGCCTGTTTGTAATAATGCAGTCCATTCCTATCCCACGCGACAAAGCCATTCTTATCAACTTCCACGTACTCGAACGATATTTTTTTTTTCTCATGATATAGTAGTCACTGGATCATTATTGTGGAATGACCTCCAGACAGACTTGAGAAATACCGGCTCGCTATACACCTTCAATTCAATTCATTTCAATTCAAAAATTTATTGTCCAAATTGGAAATTTGTTTCGTTTGTATGTCAAGAATTAAAGATTACGAACGTAGATCTAGACATCCATACATACAAAATGGATACAAATAATACAATTTAATACAATTTACTAAGGAACATTAGTTTGACTACAACTGTATCAGGGCATAATGGAAACCTATAAATTTCAAAGCTTCACAAATTTCAAACTTAGACTTAAATTTTCCCTTTTAAACACTCACCTCAATACCCATCCTACAACTGCTTAATGTTATCACTTATCCAATTTTCCTCGGTCTTATTCTCGCTTCCCCTATATACGTCTTTCTCTCTCTCTCTCTCTCTCTCTCTCTCTTCTTTTTCTTCTTCTTCTTCTTCTTCTTCTTCTTCTTCTTCTTCTTCTTCTTCTTCTTCTTCTTCTCCTCCTCCTCCTCCTTCTTCTTCTCCTTCTTCTTCTTCTTCTTCTTCTTCTTCTTCTTCTTCTACCACCCAAAAAGTATTTTTAAGGGAGAAAACATCAAAAGAGAAAATGCTAGCCAAGGGCAGATCGATCCATTATTAGTTTCCTACATGTAAGTGATACCAAATATAAATATATAAGTATCATTTACTGTCTCTATCAGGAAATTTGGTTTCCACTGGTTATAAGAGTGGTATAGGACAAATTTAAACAAGTCATAATACATGCGTAAGCCATATAGGGCGAGAGCGGGAAAAGAATTACATAGAATTTCATTAGTATTCCACAGGAATTATAAGCATATATGTTTCATTGTTTACTCTTTTGTATCATCATTTCAATGAGCTTAGACGCGAATGCTTCATGGCTTCCGGCGAGGAAAGATAATAAATCAAGTCTTTGACTTTTAAATTGCATTCTAAAAATTTTCTATGAGATTCCAGCAGTCGGCCGGGCGCCGTATAAAATGCATAATTACTGGTATCGAAAGTTTGACATGAACTTTAGAAAAAACTGACTCACGTGTCTGATGAGATAGTATAGCACATGAATGATAGCCAGCTACAATGCATCATTGACAGTATCTCTCCTACCCAAGGTTATGGAATACAATTTACGACCAGGGGCGTCACTAGAACATTTTGAATTGGGGAGGGGGTGATGTGAAACCGGAATTTGCCGACAAAATAATTTTTCGGTGCATGCATGGTGACCCCAAATTTGCCAGCACGTATGCTCTATTCTATATGCTTTTTCTATTCCCCAACCACCCACACACACACTCACTCAAGACAATTTCGCAGATGCCAGATCTTCATTACTTTAATGGAATGTTTAGGGATTGCGAAGCGGTCTTTTATAGGGGGGGGGGGGTAACACTTCTTGCTAGATTATGAACCACCCTGTTTTAATTATTGTGCGAGAGAGCGAAGAGAAATAACCACTTCTTATTATGAAAGAAGTGTAATGTTTCACCCAAATACACTGTACCTATAAGATATTTTGATTATATATTTGGTCACCTATACCTGACAAATATGACTTTATTTTGGCATCTCGCTATTCCTATTGTCTGCTGTCCGCACACTATCATGGGTGTCGATTTGTGTTCGCGGTTGGGGGGAATGACTGATGCCGAATATCCTCAACCGCGGAGCAAAGCGACCGATCGGGGAAAGGGTGTGTAGGTTCAAACGTGAAGGATAGACTTAATATGCAGGGGGAGGGGGGGGGGGTAGGGCCTGTTTTTGCTGCCCATATCTCTGTATTATTTACCGCACAAAAATTGTTTTCAACCAATATCGCAGAAGTACATCCTCATTACCTGAATGGGAAGTGTAGGGGACTTGAACCTTGACTTAGAGTATGAACCATCCCGCTTTTTATTTTGCGAGCGAGCGAGCGAGCGAGCCGAAAATTCCACTTTCTAGCTATAAAAGAAATGTTATTGTCCTCAAAGTACACTCAAGCAATATAAAAAGTCTGACTAATTAAGCACCTCGCTGGTCCAATTGTTACTTTCCTAAACCACCTTATTTCAAATTCAAATATTACAAGCGAGGGAGGCGAGATAGGGGAAAACACCCTATTTTAGTGATGAATTGTTATTTTGTTATAAAAATCCACTGTAAGTCTATAAAATATCTACATTACATATTCGCGTGAGCGCAGCGAGCGAGGGAAAAATTACATTCTTTGATAGCATCAAAGATATCTAAAGAGTTTTGATCACCTAATTTCCAAATTATGATGCTTTCTGGTGCCTCGCTTGCAGTGCCGTATCTAAGGATTATGGCGCCTGGGGCAAACAATAAAGTCGCGCCCCCCCCCCCCCCCGCAAGTGCCCAAACCTATCTCCTTAATTGTACAATCTAGGGAGCGAAGCGATCAAGCGGTATTTTTTTTTGTTTTTTTTTTTGTTTTTGGCATTTTAACCGTACCAAACACTATTTCTTGCGTATACCTAGGAAATTTTGCAATTGATCACTGCAAATGGGCGGTTGAGAAGTTCGAAGTTTGTACATTGATAAACGATTTTCCATTCACTCCATTTTAATTAAAACTGGAAGTAAAATAAAACGAAAACCCTTAAGAAATAGGACTAATCGAGGAATTAGCAAGTCGACTGAAAGTTGAGATTCCTTGTAAATGTTGAATCTCTCAAATGCTGCAAATGGGCGGTTGAGAAGTTCGAAGTTTGTACATTGATAAACGATTTTCCATTCACTCCATTTTAATTAAAACTGGAAGTAAAATAAAACGAAAACCCTTAAGAAATAGGACTAATCGAGGAATTAGCAAGTCGACTGAAAGTTGAGATTCCTTGTAAATGTTGAATCTCTCAAATGCTGCAAATGGGCGGTTGAGAAGTTCGAAGTTTGTACATTGATAAACGATTTTTCATTCACTCCATTTTAATTAAAACTGGAAGTAAAATAAAACGAAAACCCTTAAGAAATAGGACTAATCGAGGAATTAGCAAGTCGACTGAAAGTTGAGATTCCTTGTAAATGTTGAATCTCTCAAATGCTGTCTTATGCACTTTAACCTGTACTTAGGGTCGCAATAATGAGGAGGTGAAACTTCCATGACAGCGCCTCGAGCAAAGCAAATTAACGACAATTACATCTTTATACATGTATTTCAAAGTTTGAAATACATGTATAAAGAAACTCTTTGAAAACCTATTTAAGAACTATACGGTATACTGGGGGAGCGAAATTACGAGATCCTAAAAGAAACTAATTATGCGAGGGAGCAGAGCGACCAAGCTTTAGAAATTGTTCGCATTCTAAACCCCTCAAAACTGTATTTCTAGTGCATTGCCGATGGAGGGGAGGGGCGCATAATTGAAAGTTGGGATTTCTTTTAAGATTAATGTTAAACCTCTGCAAATGCTGTTTTTATGCAACGTCAAATACATCTTAATTTTTCAAATTTGGAACTCTTCAAAAAGCTGTTTAAGAACTATATACTGGGTGCGCAAAATTACGAGATCCAGAAAGAAAATAATTATGCGAGCAGGGGCGGGGGGGGGGGGGGGCAAAGCGACCGAACTAAGGAAATTTGTTTGCATTTTAAACCGTCAAAAATTTTATACTGCATTTACACTGCCGATGGGGCACAATACCATAATCCTTAAGGATTATGTTTTTTCCTCATTCTCCCTTGTATTCTTTCTCTCTTTTTGCATTTTTGCGCCCCCTCAAAGTGCCGCCGGGGGAACTTGCCCCCTTTTACCCCCCCCCCCACCCCAGATACGCCACTGCTCGCTTGCCATCTAAAACCATTTTGTTTCTTTGAGCGAGCGAAGCGAGCTACCGACAAAACCTGTTTTTTTTCTAGCATGAGTCTAATAAATTAGATGAATTTTATGATGTACCATTTACCTGTATTCGAGAAAAGCTTTACATCTCGTTGTAAAAATATTACAATATTCGGACATGTCGCTGAGGGAATAAGAGCACTTGCCTCCTGATCTTGTTTCTATGAGCGAGCAGAGCGCGAGAGCGAGAAAGGGCTATTTTTTAATACTGAGAACAGCTATAGGTTCTAGTGTACTGTTACTCTAATTCTATGATTTTAATAACGTACATCTAATTAGCATCCGATCCTTTCTCATTTTGGTAAGACAGGAAAAGGCTACCGGCCATGGGCCATTATTCCATGAAAATTCTTCTGTTATGGGTCTTTTTCCCGTTCGACTCCATGCAGTTATATTATAACAGTACATGTATAACATTGGATAGAAAGACAAGATGCAAATCAGTTTCATTTCATGATAAACCCTGATAAACATATTAATTGGCATTGGTTAAGATAACAAAAGATATTAAATGCGAGTAGAAGAATAATAGCATACTATTTGATAGAAAGACAATATCAAACAAATTTGCTTTCATAAAGATAGTATTATAACTTCACTGGCTGAAATACTTAAAATGCGAACGAGCGAAGCGAGCGAGCGCTGAAAACCTTTTCCGTTTCCTTTCCTTTTGAAAATTGCTTCTTTGCTCTTTATTCTCTTTGTCTTTGTCTTTACTTTTGTTTTTTTTCCCGAGGATTATAGGAGGCTATGAAATTTTTCATTTTTTATGGTGAATTATTGGGGGGGGGGGATGATTGCACAGGCCATCCCCCCCCCCGACCAAAATATGGGGGGGGGGGATATATCCCCCATCCCCCCCCCCCCCCCCCCCGGGATCGACACCCATGCACACTATTGAAGGTGGACGGGTTATTTCGTTATCAAAATATACTATAGGATATTTACAAATTCGGTCACATTATTATACTCGACGAATTTTCTTGCTTTCCGATAACATACTGTATCTAATATTTCCCCGACCAATTTCTCAATTTTGTCAGTCCATCTGATAAGGCGTTCATTCAATTAAGCAAAAACATCGTTTTCCTATGCTGGCCCTGAAGTACGCTCGACAACAGGTCATGTACGACGTGAATTTCGGGGGCAACTTTGCGTCCCAGTCGCGAAATTCGCGACCCGTGACACGAACTTTGCTTCCTAGTCCCGAATTTCACGTCCCGGGTCATGAATTTCGCGTCGCGGGTCATGAATTTCTCCTAGCTGAGCTGGAGTAATATTGGAGCACATGGAGCACCTTTTAGCACCTTGTTTGGTGGATGCGTGCGCTATTGATATCCAGTATTACTATTTTTATTATTATCATTATCATTATTGTTATTATTATTATCATTTCGTCATCGAAATACACTATAAGCCTATTAGATATATAAATTTTATATTCGATCACTATATCAGCCGCATATGACTACTTGGGCACCTCGCTTGCCGTCCGAAACCATTCTGTTCGAGCGACTGATATTTCAATTCTTAAAAACGTATAGATTCGTGATCAAAATACACTTGCTGAGCTTTATAGTGCACATCTTGCTGCAAAACTCGAGGATAATCGAACATTTTGCTGCAGGAAGAAGAGTTCTTGCTGCCCGAAACCATCTCATTTCTATAAATTTACGAGCGAGCAAGGGCGTATTCTGGGGGTGCACTGGATGCACGTGCACGTGCACGTGCACCCCCCGCTGAGGCAGAGGAGCTCTGCCCCTGGCAAGCAAAAGAAAAAAAAAGATTAGCACCCCATTTTCTGCTTTCAACAGCTTCAAAAATGGGGGGGGGGGGGACATGACCAGGGACGCATAGAAAGAGAAATGAAAGGAGAAGGAAAGTGAAAAGAGAGGAGGGAAACAAGGAAAATGAAAACCGGAAATCGGGAAGCGCTTTCTCGCTTCGCTCGCGAGCATTTAAGTAACTTAACCCATGCCGATGATAATTACCATTCTTATGAAAGTAATCAGTTTGCATTTTGTGTCTCAATCTGATGTCATAGGCTACTATTCTTAATCCACTCACAGAATGTTAGTAATATAACCACATCTGGATTTCACTCCAAGATATTGAGCTTCAAGTTTACCCCAAAATACTAGATACACTTTCTGTAGATAATGGCCTATAGATAAAAACAAAAGTTATAGTTCGCTATATACTAACAAGATGATTTCGGGCACTGCAATCAGCCTATTTCAGAAGGGAGTTAGCAAAGTACAATATTATTTTGGGCAGCGAGGTGGTTTACAAATTAAAAAAAAGTACTGTATTTTTCTGACGAGAACATATTATATATATATATATATATATATATATACAAATTTCGCTCGCTCGTTATGTTAAGAAGCAGGGTGGTTTTGGACATCAATGGACCAAGAACGTGTCAAAATAAGAGTCATTGGCAGCGAGGTAACCAGATGTGAATTTGAGATATCATAACTATAGGCCTATAGAGGTCCGATAGTATATTTTGATAACAAAATAACACATCTTTCATGTAATTTTTGGCTCGCTCGCTTTTCTCGTATAATAATGGCAATATTAATTAAAAAACAAAAAACAAACGGTGATATCTAGCAAGATGCGTCATTTTCTCCAAATTTTAAAACGCTTCACGTCCCTAAAGAGATACCTTGCTTCGAGATTGTTGTTGTCATTGTTAACATGATAGAAATAACAGATTACATACACACGCACACCCACCCTCACACACTTTTCCACCCGGTGCCCCCTCAGTGCGTTGACCCACGGTACGCCACTGGTTTTGATTTTCTAAACTTTATAGTTCCGCCTCCCCAAGATGTGCACCTCCCCTTCCCCAAACCAGCCTTGGCGAGCGTAAAAGCGAATTCGAATTTTGATCCGTCGAGCTGGCACTCGAATTTTGGATTGGACGGGCGGCCGGGCCATGACCTTCTGTGTGGATGGGGGTCGTAAGATTTGCCTGTATTTTACACTGCCACCCATCCTCTTTCTTTCTCTTTCTCGCTCGTAATTATTTTTCCGCTATTTGATTGTGGCGCCAGATATTCTGTAAATTGTCTCGGATTTGAAGTTGGAATATTTCCACCGCTGAGGAAGTAATGGTGTCTAGGGAGGGAGAGGCAAAGGTTTGGGAATCGGTCTATGAATGAAAAGCGAGAGATCAACTTGGATGCGAGTCTGGAATGGATGTAGTTACCGGTATATTCTATTATTTATCATTTCCATTTTTATTTCTTCCTTCTCTCCCTCCTATTTTTCTTTTTACCATTACACGCCGAGCATTATGTCCACTCTACCTACCCCACTGTTTGTCTATTTGTTATAGCACATGTTACATAGCTTTGTATCCTATCCTTGTTTTTTACAATGTGTTGTTATTCCACTGAAGATTATGTCAATAGCCAGTACGGGTTTGTTGTTGCTTTTTTTTCAATCGTCATTGATTTTGTATCATTCCATGCTTTACAAGAGGACAAAAATGCATCTCACTTCATGTAAACTTAATTCACTATTCTCTTGCATATTGATTCCGCATTACACAGATCACATGTAAGTTACACAAATGTAAATTATGCCATACTACTCAGCCAGTTCAATAGTTCACATCGGTATACTTAGCTTATTGAACTCGATCTGAACTACAAAATATTATTGCATATGCCTCAAGGGTGGTAAAAATTATTCTATTGATACCAGTATGTCTTTCATAATAATGAATATTGCAGTTTGATGTAGGAAAAAACGGAAGTTCAAGGGTTTTAATAATTATGGTATATGTGAATATTTGTGACCATGAGCTAATTCACAGAAGTATAGGAAATATGATGGCATGTGATTTGAATGATAAAACCTCATGAAATAATTTCCTGGTTAGTATTCAACTTATTTCTTGCAATCCTTCAAAATTGTTCTTAAAAAAATAAAAATCCCTGACAAGCAACAAAACAAAAAGGAAAATCAACTTATTTCGTGTACATTCCACTATTTTCTCTGCGGACTATAAGCCGATTACAGGTGGGGGGGGGGGGCATTCGATATTGTAAGTTGTAACCCCTCCAGATTTCTGGTCAAATTTCTTACACATTTTTGAATAACCTATCACTGTTGCATGATCAAATTCAATGTATGGTTTTTACCGTGAGTTGGAAATAACAGTTGCTTTACGATCTGTCTAGGATCATGATAAAAATTCTATGTATTCTGGATATTCTGATATAGTGTCTGCATAGGATCTAAAGTGATAATATACATTTTGCGGAGCGTAATCCTTAAGCAAGACCAATTTCTACGGTTAATGATATAAACCTTCTTTTTGCCCATTGGTAGTAATTTTGTTCTATGTATTCAGGGACAATGGAAAACGACAAGTTCCAAGAAATTTAGTTTCCAGTAGAATGATTGACTTTTTCAAAATTCTGTGAATATTATTCTTCATGTTCGTGGGGATTTGTTTCAAAATTAAATATTGCTACAGGAACTACCATAATATTATTGTTTTGCATGCCTTTGCCTTCTTTAACTTTCTTTTTTTCTTTCATTTCAGTAATGTTCTATCTTTTAAAATCTATTACTCCTTCTCTCTTTCTTATAACAAAACAAGCAAAACTTGACAGATGTGAACGAAAGAGCAGTCATCAAAAATTTGGAGGATTTTACTTTTTATGTCGCGACATCTTTCGAGAGATCCAAGGATGAAACCCATGCATGAACTAAATACAAATTATCATCATACGCACATGGCATTCCCCAAACTACCACATTGAGAACACGTCATTAACCAATTATAACTAAGTACAAACTTTATTTTCATTGGCTGATGTATTGAGCAAGTTAGTTGACTTTCAGCCAATCACCGGTTCAGCAGTGAGACCGTTCATTATGACAATGGAATTTCCACTAATGAAGAGGCAGAGTAGTAAGGATGGGTCCTCAAACGCAAGAATGAAAAACGAACTTATATAAAAAATTATGAAACAATAATGTTGCATTCTGACCCTATACTCATAAAAAATGACTCCGATGCTCCTCACGTATTTGTCGTATACATGCCCGTTTGATTTCTAATTTCAGTATGGGTTTCGCTGACTCTTACTTTAAATCTCGTCAACGCCAACCCCTTATCTTGGACAAAATAACCCCATGAATGGGTATACAGAATGAAAACGTGAATCTATTCATTTCGTCAATTCCTTATCCATAAAAGGAGAGGAAAGCTATAGTTGAGTACCAAGGACGTTAACTATGCGTGGTATACATTATTGCCCTCCTGGCTCTCGGCCAAACTGATGTTCATTATAGCTCTAATAAACCTACTTTGATTACTATAATTGATTATTATTACTGAGGAGAGAGCAATATGAATTGCAATCGTCTTTTCTACACCATAAGTGGTATTTTTTTTTTTACCTTTAAAATTGATCAGAGCCTAACCGGGCACACACAGAAGAGCGGAGGAAGGGGGATGGGGGGGGGGGGGAGGGAGAGATCCAGGTTTTTTTTCTTTTTATTTTTCTTTTCTTTTCCCCTCTCCTAAATCGGTCACTTGGGATCTAAGGAGGGGGGGGGGAAGAGCCCCAGGGTTGGGAAGGGAGAGGGAAGGTTTAAATTTTTTCTCTCTGTTTTTTAAAATTAAAAAAAAAATTACTTTCTTTCAATTGAACATGTAAGACTTTTTTTCAGCGTCTCATTCTTTCTGTATTATATACATTGCATGTAATTGATATCAGGTGTAAAAGCTGAATTGTGTTCTGTTATTGAATCTAGTTTATTCGAATCAATCGAATGTATACGTTATTGAATTCAGTTTGAGAATTTGTGACTTTATCCTTTTGATATTACATGTACTATGTGCTTAATATTATGTGCTTTTTATTTGTTCATTGAATGGAAATAAAATATTTCTTTGAAACAAAACAAAAAAATACTCTCATTTCAATATACTACACTTTATGACGTACTTGTCAAAGAGGTGAGTAACTTTACTTTAACCTTGAATAGTGTATCATAACACCCCACCGTCATGAAGTAGCAAAATGACGAAAGTCAGGAGCCACTTCAAATTTAAATGCAGTTTTGCAGAAGCTGTAACAAAAAAGATATAAGATATCCCGATGCAGGAGGATTCCTAGCGCTAGCTGGTGCAATAATTAATAGGATATTAAACCAGCCTACCCGCATCCAAGAAGTCCGGATTCTAGAATGACTGAATGTTGATACTACCAGTATAATACCAAGATATACACGCAGAGAGAAAATTGTTGATCAGAACAACAAAGCGTGAGCAGCTAGTCCTTTATAGCTCCGACTATTCTTATCTTAGTACCATTTTGTTCTTCTGTATTCGGAAAATAAGTGTTACATTTTCTCCAGCGGATCATGCAGAATTTGCGAACGTCATGTGATTTGAGTCATAGTCTTTCTCATGCACAATGAGATGATTTGAATCAATCAACTGCTACTAAAGATGAAGAGTAATTTGTCAACCAATCGTCGGATTTTGAAGACATGGTGGTGGTGGTGGTGAACTCGACAGATGGTCTGAAGAATCTGCAAACCTGTAGAGAACCGGAAAAGAACTGAATTGTGGTAAGTGATAATAGAGAAATACACTGCTGTTATTTTGGTATGATTTGGACGCGTCTAGGTGTATTTCAGTGACTTTGGTTGGTGGTTCGTTTTTACCTCCCATGCAGACTTGGGTGACCTAAAATAATATACAGACATGTCAGTGATGATAATGATACCAACATTGATGATAATATATATTTATAGAATTGATAATTAATAACATCATCACGTTATATCATCAACATCATCATCCTCATCATTATCTTCATCATCATCATCAACAGAAACAACAACATCATCATCTCCTTAATAGTTACAATTAAGGCTTCAGTATAAGCACTGCATAAATATTTTTGACATTTTTTAAAATTCCAAAATTGATATTCTATTACGGTATATATAATCTTTTATGATAAAACTAATAAAGGTAAATCATTATTTTGAAAGGCACTTAATGGTGTATATGTCACCCCTGTTCAGCTTTTAAGAAAAAGGTTCACTTTTGCACCCTTCAAATGCAACACTGCAGACGGGCATTTCCGGGTGCAGCCAAGTACAAAAGGGTGCATCTTTGCACCTTTTTCATGCAGGGTGCAAGATTACACCCAAAAAGGTGCTGCCAGTGTTTTGCAAAATTGAACCCTTTTTTTCTTAGTGTGTATCATAACGTGTGCACAAAATACACTTCAACCAAATTTCCCTCCTGACAAGTATCACTCAAGAATTATTTGATGAAATTTGTACATTAAGACGGCAAAGCGTGCAAAAAATAAATTACCCGTATATGCAAGATTACACCCAAAAAGGTGCTGCCAGTGTTTTGCAAAATTGAACCCTTTTTTTTTTCTTAGTGTGTATCATAACGTGTGCACAAAATACACTTCAACCAAATTTCCCTCCTGACAAGTATCACTCAAGAATTATTTGATGAAATTTGTACATTAAGACGGCAAAGCGTGCAAAAAATAAATTACCCGTATAGTAATCTGTTATCAGTTAACATGTTCAGTTCAATTCAATTCAATTCATTTATTCATTTCCATTCAAAACCTTTCAAATATATAAATTCATCATAAATACAAACATGTCAAATATATACAGAAGAAGAAAATCAAATACACGAGCATAACGACATAAGATTTAGGTAAACTGAGAATCAAAGAAATGGAAAAAGGAGCGCCTGTAGAAAGCTTAAAAAGTATGTCCACACTCCATTCTGTATTTGAATCCTTGTTCAAGTATACGGCCGTACATTTTGGTATTTCAAAGCGCACGTGGAAATTATTATCAATACATGTGTAAATTTTACACCGTATTAGGATCCAATGTTGTTTTTTAGTACCAGCTTCTTACAAACCAAATTTTTCATTGTGAACGTAATTATTCATTGCTCAGAAATAGCTACAGACAACCAAAATTTGGGTTAGAAAATTTAGCATACTTTGCCTTTTGAATCCAAGTTAAATATCAGGAGTTATACAATGTATCGAGGTGAAGTTAGTCATAGTATACAGGCATATACGAGGTAGGGGCTGGAAATTTACATGTATAAAGTTCTAATATTGTGGCAAAAAGCTCCTCATAGTTTATTATTGAAAGAGAGTGACTTCGCCCAGTATGAGTATCATCATAATCATAATGCCTATAGGAATATTTTAGAATGCATATTGTATATAGGTTGAGTTGGTCATCACATCGCAAACACCCAACAGAATTTCAGTTCCACTCTGCTCCTGATTGCATCTGTATTTACTAATAACTAATACGTAATTCATTCTGAGAATGAAAAGGGCCAATCGTACATTTTAAATGAAAAAATGGACTTGTTTGAATTCGTTGTAATAGTCTGTCATCTATATAAAGTTTAGGGAAAAATTGTACTTTTCCTCTTCAAGTCACTCCAAGTTACGTTCAAGTTAATTGGTTTTTTTTTTTAAATAACCGATACTACATGTATTTGACCATATGCAGGATTTCTTCTTGTCTTAGGTTTATCTAATGGAAGTAAAATATTACAAATTTCTCCTCAACTCCTAAGCCGTTAGCCCAAAGATTATCTACCATCATGATATTAATTTTATAGTGCCCGGAATTTTATTATTTTTTTAAGTGTGAAAAGATGAAAGTGAATGGTGCCACAAGAGAAGTCTCATACTTGAGTATGCGGGTATGCAACAACTCCATGCTCATCTAGACCGGGTCCTCTAGTAATTTTTGTTACCTCTTATCTGAGCAGTGGAGTTTGTTCAATGGGAGAAAGAAAAGGAGAGAGAGAGAAAGAAAGAAAGAAAGAAGGAAAGAAAGGAGGAAAGGCAAAGGATAGAAAGAGGGGGAGAGTGAAAGGGGGAAATAGAAATAAAAAAAAGAAAGAAAGGGGCTGTATTAGAAGAGTGAAAGAAAGCGACAAAGAGAAAGCAAGAGAATAGGGAGAGACAAAGGAAGAAAGAAAAAGAGAAAGGAAGAATGATGCTGGAGAGAGAGAGAGGAGAGGGAGAGATGGAGAGAAGGAGGGAAGAAAATGAGAATGCATACAATGCTCTATTTGGTTGTTGACACTAGTTCATCACCCAATCACAATCCTTCTGACAGCTAAAATTTCCAGCACCAGTCCTCATTGGTTATTTTGACGGCCTATTATTTTCTTAGTGTGCCAAGTTGTGTGATGACCGACAGTGATGTTTAAATGCGGACTATTTTGAACACTTCTCACACATTGATATACCCATCATGATATAGAAAGGACGTTATTAATGTGCAACATATTTCCTTTTCTTCATTCATCTCTAACTCAGAAACATTTTCCGCGTGGTGTGCATGGCGAGATGAATAAGCAGCTATAAGGATGGCGTTTAGTCCCGGTCATGTACTCGTGGTCGTAATGCTTTGCATGCTTCGTATACGATGTGGAGAAAGCATAAAGGGTAGGGTATTTAATCTTTCTCTTTTCGTTGTTGTTGTTGTTGTTGTTGCTGATGCTGTTTTTTTAATTGGTTCTTTTTTTTTTCTTGTTTATTTATAAATCGAATTCCAAAGAGAGATGTAGAGGTGTAGAGAAGACGACACGACTCCTTCGAAAATTTATATTTGATATGTGGGACCACCAAGGCATATTGGTGAAGTTTCTCGGCTCCCATTTTACTATATTGTTATTATTATCATAATAATAATCATTATTGTTGTTATTTTCATTATCATTGGGCCTGTTCATCATCATCATCATTTTCACTAGACCTCCACAATATATATACAAAGTGCTGTAACACGGTTGAAAATACAATTTGTCTTACTGTACATAGCGTCTATAATGTGTTCCAGTATTATCAAGCATTTGAATACATAGCATCCAATGTATTCCAGTATTATCAAACATTCTTCGAGATTATGTTCGCGCGACGAACTGGTTTAAAAAATGAAATCCTCAGATTAAGGGTTATAATTGTGACTAACCTATATGTTCTCTATAAACTGCTTTCAAAATGAAACCTTGATGACATTGATGGGTTGGTTAAAGCGAACTTTACCGACCCCCCCCCCCCCCCCCCATGTTTTGAAAAAGACCAGTTGTGCCAAATTTTGGTAAATTGTAACAACAAAAGGATCCTATTATGATATCTGTTGGAAACACGCTTTTAAACCATGCATATTGGCAATTCCATGCATATACTTAGTGCAATATTTTGAGAATTTTTCAAGTCAGTATTTGTTCCAAGTTTTATTGAAGAATAAATTTCTATCATTGATTTCATTATTGTTTGCCTCCTTCATCATGTTCATGGAGAATATGAAATTTTACAAGAAATTAAATTTGTGGGACTCACTAAAAAGAAATTTAGCAAAAATTTTGGTTTAGCATGCTTTGAAATTGTATTTTTATGTAAAATGCACAAATGTGTACAATAAATTGTATTCCAGATGTTTAAAGAAAAGAAAATATTAGTGAAAAGTGGCCCCTTTTATTTCATGATTGGACTAAAAAAAGTTTCTTACATTAACTTTACTACTCATCTTTTTTAATGTCACTTAAAAATAAAAAAGTAACATTTTACACACTGGAAAAAAAAAACTGAAGAAATATCATTTTATTAACTTTGCTCTTTAGGCGTGTATAACATGTACAACCAGAGATTATCATTATTATTTTCTCTGTCCTTTTATAACATTACTAATAACCGAAATTTGAGTCGCCGCTGTAGTTCCGAGCATTGCCCAATTATTTTTTACACCAAGGTCTACATGAAAATTCCCTTGGTGTATAGAAGTACAGAGACTGAACATGGCCATGGTTTCATCTTTTCGAGGTCCAAAAATCCAAATTTTTCCTTTAAAATGTAGCGATACTAATCATGGAATTGCCAATATTATGAGAAGCTTGTTTTCATGTGCTTATTTCAATAATTTTTTTCAAGAATATAAGTTTCTTGCCATACAATAAAGGATGTTTGAGTGTTTGTTGATGTTAGGAACTGAGAATGGTACCCGCAGTCATTGGCGTTATCAATGAATAGCGATGTTTGCTCTTTTGAGGGAAGAAAAAAAAAAGAAGAAGAAGAAAGAGAAGAAAACGATTAAGGTGATATTTTACGATGGTATGGGGCGCATGCAATTGGTGACGAAAAGCACATAATCACAGTTAATGGAAGCGGAAGCTTATAATCATTAATTCCCTCTCATCGCATTAGCATGTGATAGTAATGATATAACGTTTTTTCTCGGTTTTACCCTATGGTTTTACCCAAACTTGGCACAAATGGATTTTGACCTGCTATGTACAAAACACCTGTTAGGGGTGCATGGATGAATGTCATTTATTAGGTTTCATAAATTATCATGAATGCATACTAATTTATGGAAAATGCATGGTCATAATCTACAACGTTATGTAGTTTGCTCAAAATAATCTTTTTTTTTTGTTTCGTAGAACTAGTGAAACGTGTAAACCATGCCGCCATACCCTGAAAAATGTCTAATATAGAAGGTTTTTAGCGTGGGTCGGTCGTTAAGGGGCACTTACTTGCTCATGGGCTGTGGCGCATGGGTAATTCAGAAGCATAACATTTGAGAAAAGCAAGGGAGCGGGGTCGGGTATTTGAGGCAGTGGCGTATCTAAGGGGGCGGCAGGGGGGAAGGGCCCCGAGCGGCACTTTGGGGGCGGCGGCGCAAAAAACGCAAAAGAAAAAACGCAAAAAAAGGAAAAAGAAGAAAAATCATTTTCAAAAGAATTTTGCGCCCCCCCCCCCATATGCCCATTCGAAGGATAAATGCATCAGAAATAGAGTTTTTGAGGATTTAAAGTGCAAATTCTTTCTAAAGCTTGGTCACTTTGCTCCCTCGCATGATCATTTCCTCTCAGAATCTCATAATTTTGCGCCCCCCTTTAATAGTTCTTAAACAAGCTTTTTAAAAGGGGTTCAGAATTTTAAAAATAGTGATGCAATAATTTGTCGTTGTTTTGCTTGCTGACATGTAAGTTTCATCTACCTCTTGCTAAATACTGCTCCCCCATTGTGGCCTAATACAGCATTTGCAAAGGTTAAGCAACTGAAAGAAATCTAACATCTAATTAGGGCGGCACTTGGAGGGGGCGCAAAAAGCGCAAAAGGGAAAAAGAAAAAGGAGAAAATGAAGAAAAATCATAATCTTTAAGGGATATGCGCCCCCTCCCCATCCGCAGAGTAAATGCATCAGAAATAGGGTTTTTGAGGGTTTAAAATGCTACATTTTTCCAGAGCTCGGTCGCTTTGCTCCCTCGCATGAACATATTTCCTTTCAGGATCTCATAGGCTTTTTTAGAAAGCCTTTCTCAAAGGAGTTCAGAATTTGAAAAATAATGGTGGAGTAGTTGTTGCTTTGCTCGCTATCAAGTAAGTTTTATCTGCCTCTTGCTAAATGTACTGCGCCCCCAGTATGGCCTAATACAGCATTTGCAAAGATTAAACATTTTGAAAGAAATTTTAAAAAAAAATGTCGCCTTGCTCTTAAAATCAAGCCTCGGCTATTTCTCAGTGGTTTTTGTTAATTTTACTCCCAATTTTAAAACTGAAAAAATAGAAAAAAAAGTTCTGTTTATTGATATCTAATTTCGATCTTCTCTACCTTTCAGTTTCAGTGGTCAATTGCAAAATTTCCTTTGTAAAGTGCGCAAGAAATTGCTTTTATACGGATTAAAATTTTTTAAAAATAAAAATCGCCGTTTAGTCGCTTCGCTCCCTCGCTTGTACCATAACGTAGATACGTTTGGGCACTCGGCGCAACTTCATTGTTTGCCCCGGGCGTCATATGGCCTAGATACGCCACTGGTTTGAAGAGAAATATAAACTTTTCCTTTCCCTTTATTTCACGCTCCCACGCTCCACCGCCCCCTTACTTTCACTCTCTTGTTAAACATTTTCGTTGAAATGATGGAATCCAATCAGTTTACATCTTAGCTGACACTGACCCAATTAAGGTCATCAATACCGAGATGATCTTGGTATTTGTCAAAGGAAAGCCTACTTTCTGTCGCGCATACTGGAGAGAATGGTAATCCTGTAAATCCGTTTCTTGGAGGATTTTCATACATGGGCACTGCTTCATAAAACTTGTTATCAATGACAATTTGCAATAACTGTTATGAGCTACTGAAATCCTTGCATCTGATTGGCTGAAAGCAAATCTGTCATAGAAATGTGGCAGTTGTTACTGATAAAAAAAAAATTATGAAAACGGACGCTATACAGAAAACGTCCCTGAATCCCATCCTGCTTTGGATGGAAGAGGACCATTTCGGGGAACCGATATCATAATTATGTGAGGGTTATATCATGTTTAAACCAAAAGGACCAACATCCATGAATGAAGTGTCAGTTTTAACAGTTACACCGTATGTCGGTAGTAATCATCTTCGAATCACGTTAATGAGGGTTATTATTACTTCACTGCTCCAAAATAGTAGGCGAAGACAAAATACCAACCCGCACTATCTGATTTCTATGAAATTGGAAGAAAAGTTGGCCAGTTACACTCTAAAAAAGGACTGGTCAAAATGACCAATAATTAATTTGGTTAATATTTGTGTCCGACCAAAAATATTGGTAAAGATTGACCAATATGATGGTCAATATTACCAAATTATTGGTTAAGATATACCGAATTTGGGTTGATTTTGACCAGTTTTTTTGCACGGACACATATTCACCAACACATTGGTTATTTTGACCAGTGTAGTAGTGGACACTTCAAATTTCAGACCGCTGAGGCATACAAAGTTAAAGAGTAGCGTTGTGTGACACACTATCAAGTAAGTGCTAAATTGGCGTGTAATTGAGGCGACCTCAGACAGGGCTCTGTGCTTCTGATAGTATTAAACGTTTTCGCAATAATGACACAACATGCTGAAATCGATAATGCTGCTGAAATGGACAAAGAAAATTTTCGAAATAAAAAAAATTCTTCGAAATGAACAAATTTACATCTTATAATTACTAAGATAAATAACTTTGTCCTAAAATTAGTTAGTTTGGGGATACAGGTTTAGGGAAAGAAAATAATCATTTACCAAGAGGGATCACTACTAATAGTACACCATAAAATTACTATTGCAGTCTCCGCAATATTTTTAATTTGATTAAGTTATTTCTTTGCTTCAAAATGCAATATATCCTATACCATGCAGTATTCATCATAAATTTATTCAACGCACCGTTGTAAATGAAAATGAAATATTGCTATATTACAAATAGAAAGACGATGGAGTCTCAAATCTAAAGGCGTTCATTGCTTGAAACAACTCTGCTTAAAATCTTGTCATCTTTATGTATAAATGGAGTACTCTGGTTCGATTGGAAGGATACAAGTCCGTGCAAATAACATTATTAGCGATTAGCATTCAACTGCCTCTTTCCGCAACGAAACAAACAAACAAACAAACGAACGAACAAACAAACGACCAAACCCTTTCCCTAACCCTTGAGAGAGTACTATATGAATATTTTTTTTCTGAGAGAGCCGATGATAATTTAAAACGTTAATGTAATGGAACCAATTGAAATTAATATGATTAATGCACCATGCCGTTAAAGGCAAAATTAAACTCTCTTATTTATACCTCATCACCTGAAAGTGCTTTTCTTTACGACAATGATAATTCATAAATCTATATCTTAAATGCTAACTTTACTGGAGGAGTATGCGCCTTTGAATGTTATAGAAACAGATCTATGGTGCCATACAAATGCTATGAATCATCATCATCGTCATCGGTCATCATCATCATCATTATCATCATCATCATCATCATCTTTAGAAACTATCTAGACAAAAGTACATCAGTGTACTCAAGGTTAGACGCATAAATCATCACCATTTTATAGAAAATCAAATGAACGGGTACCGATGTATAGCCACCATAATTGTTCTCGAAATGAAAGAGCAGTTGAATGGCTAATAATGTCCATTAATGATGTGTGATAACAATGTCCCTAATTACAAACATTGCAAGGGCCCCCTATCAATTTCGACCACGAATATTCCTACTTCTAAGCAAAGACCCCATGGTGGTGATGATTTCTATGAACTGATAGATTCACATGTGAAAAGGACATTGGCCTTAGCAGTTTTCCTTACCACATGTGAAACAAAAGTCATAATTGTTGGTCAGGCAAAGGCCAATGTTCGGAGCAGTTTGCATCGATGTTTTCTATATTATTTTCAAGAATATTTAATATTAAAATATAATAGCACCAAGAGTATTTTTGTTATGTTTTCGTCATCTGGCCATCAAGAAATATCTTGAAAATATCTTCTTTTTTTTCTTCAAATTTACTTCCTTCCTTCTTCACTCTCTCTCTCTCTCTCTCTCTTTCTCTCTATTTCTCTTTCTCTTTCTTTGTCTTCTCTTAAGTGTTCTTCCACGACAGCCGATTAGCCGATAGTTTTGGTCAATTTAAATCAGAAGGGGTCATATACATTTAAAAGTGTTAAGTATGCTTAAGCATATAATGTTATCTAAACACTTTCTATTTCTCGGAGAATTACAAATGATAAGTAATTACAAAGCGGATATTTCAGACGAACCCGCACCATATCATACTATGTCATGGCATGCATGGGGGTCATTGGTCTTCAAAGTGCATACCCATTCATCAGGCATTAATAAGAAGTATATCAATGAATTTCATTACCATGTTCTTGGTTTGTATATTTATGCGTGTGTATGCGGTGTTGATTCTTGTAATTATCTTCATCTCTCAAGGAATTTCCGAAATAAAACAAATAACCTCGAATCAATTTATTGTTCAAAATAATCAAATGCATAGTCATGAATACGAAATATTTGCAATAACACATGTTTTCAAAGCGGCTAGTACTTTGTTAACTTTATTCTCTTCAGAAATTGTTAATCTTAATATCCTTCCTTCTGAGAGGTCGTTCTTTTTTTTTTAACAAGGTTTTTTATATAATATATATATATCTATATATATATATATATAGAGAGAGAGAGAGAGAGAGAGGAAGAGAGGTTTGCAGTTTGAAGTTGTAAAGTCAAGGCTTTTGCGTCATTAAGTAAATCGATCCATTGTTTTTTGTGCTCTATGTAAACTTTGCTGTTTATAGTTGGTTGCTAGTAAAAGTTACTACTAATGTTACTTGATCACGGGTACTCTCTGGTATAGCCATGTGGATTCTTTCCGCCTATGTTAGCCTACTGTTTAAGTTTCTAAAATCTAATTTCGCAAAAAGATGATTACATCAAATACGCATTTGTCCAGTTGTTGAATAATCAAGCTTGCTTTGTGTGATATTGTGTTAAAAAACTAAAAATGCTGTTCGCTCTGATATAAAACGACTAATCTTAATCTTTAAACTGTCAAATTTCAAATTATGTAAGACATAAATCTTATGGCGCACCACATGGCGCAAATAATAGTATCATGTTGAGAAGAATCATTTTGTCGATATCCAGTAACTAATCGATGTATAAATCATAAACACTGTATTTTATATGGTTTACTTTACGACAGAATACAATTACTTGGGGATATCATAACAGCATTTGGAGTGTATTTTTTTTTTATCACTGTTGTAGTTTTTGAGTGTAATTTTTCATGTAATTTTCAAAATATGTAAATTAAATATGTTTTAAGTGGTATAGACTTTGAAATACGAAGCAAGACAAGCGAGGTATAAAAAGGATAAAACATTCTATGGTGACTATAATTCGTCAAGGTTTTTTGGACTAGACTTATCCAAATACAAAGGAACAACATTGGGAACTGCATTCATCCCCCTGTTCATGCTGGTCTTGCACCCTGTGCCTATACCTGAGTCGTTGCTGAATAATATGATAAAAGTTAATATGCTGAATAATTATTGTAAAATGATATACCCCTCTACTTCTCCTGTCCCTCCTCTTGTACCTCAGAATAGTTCATTAGATCCATGACGCATTGTAATGCTGTAGGCCTATTGATTGTACTTATTGTTATCGGTTTTATTATAATTACTATTATTATCATCATCATTATTATTATTATTATTATCATTATTATTTTATTGTTATTAATATTATTGTTGTTGTTGTCATCATCATCATCATATTAGTCGTTATCATAATCATCATATTAGTCATTATCATCATTATCATCATCATGTTATTCCCCCAGCTCTCTCCCTCCCTCCCTCCCTCCCTCCCTCTCTCTCTCTCTCTCTCTCTCTCTCTCTCTCTCTCTCTCTCTCTCTCACCCACACACACTCACACACACACACCCTCTTATCAGAATATGTTTTTTCTTTCATTTTTACAGCCTCACTTCAACCCATAGACCCTGTAATCCGAGTTGGGAGTTCCCTCACCCTTTCCTGCACCCTGCACCCTGCACCATGAGCACAATTCTCCCTCCCTCCTCTCTCTCTCTCTCTCTCTCTCTCACCCACACACACCCACACACACATCCTCTTATCAGAATACGTTTTTTCTTTCATTTTTACAGCCTCACTTCAACCCATAGACCCTGTAATCCGAGTTGGGAGTTCCCTCACCCTTTCCTGCACCCTGCACCCTGCACCATGAGCACAATTCTCCCTCCCTCCTCTCTCTCTCTCTCTCTCTCTCACCCACACACACCCACACACACACCCTCTTATCAGAATACGTTTTTTCTTTCATTTTTACAGCCTCACTTCAGCCCATAGACCCTGTAATCCGAGTTGGGAGTTCCCTCACCCTTTCCTGCACCCTGCACCATGAGCACAATTATACTAATATGACCTCAAACTCTATTATATGGACCAAAAGCTCTACCCGAATCCCACCAACCCGGTATGCCACGCCCGATGTATTTACGTCACTGCTTCATTTGCATAACGTCACCACTGCAGATGCGGGAAAATATTACTGCCAATTGGAGGATGATGAATGGTCGGGAAAATTAGGCGTTCATGTTTTTATAGGAAGTAAGTCCTTGCGAAATATATATATATATAAAACTTCCTCTTATATAATTTTCGTTTTCGTCGGCTAAGTGGCAGAGCAGCAACTGCAATTAAAGAAGTTCAGTACTGGTTCTTTATTTACACAAATTACATACGATATGCCGTTCTTGTATAGCGCAAATCACATTATGATATAGCGTCTCTATGTGCTGTCTCTATATGGCTGAGCTTAGTACTGGTTGGGAAATAAATTGTATACAAAGTCATGTAAAATGTTTGTGTGACTGACGTATACGTGTGAACGCCCTCAAAAGTTTTCTTCTAGAGGTGTTTTATGACCACCAGATAACAAAGTAATTAAAATTCTATATAAGTAACTTGATCAAAACAAGTTATGATAAGCAAAAGTAGGGGGTTTTGAGTATCTGTTTATTGAGCCTTGTACGAAGCCTTCTACCAGCATATAAGTCGAATAAGTGTTACATAATATCTTTAAAGCTTTCATTCTTTTACGTCCATCCTTTATGGTTTTTTTTTCTAGTTTACCTCTCACAAGGAAAAACAATTTTGTACGTAATACCCCCTCCCTCAATAATTCTAAAGGTAGTTAATGACTAATTGTTGAGGCCCGGTCCCAAACTGTATGCAGGGGATAACGATTCAACTGTAACTTTTTAAAAAGTAGTAAGAGATGCATATCAAAAGTGTTCATTCTAAATTTCTTAGATTAGAAATTAATCTTGGTCGATTGTAATAAGGGACAACTCTAAAATTAGATTAAGAAATTATATGGTTTCTAGATCTATTAGATTGACTTTTTGGAGCTGTGAAATTTAGAGTGTTTTCGAATAAAATTGACCATGAAAAGCAGTATTTGTCACATCTCATTTGCACTTATCTGCAGAGGGGGTTAATTGGTTACTTTCCTAAAACAAGTTCACGAAATGCACTCATGAAATACGAAAGCGGCTATTTTTTTCTTTTAACACAGTAAGCTATGTCCTTAATCTCATTCGCTTTTATAGTAAGATTATATATGCAATAAACTTGATGAGAGTTTGGAAGGTCTTTTTTTTAGTATGTCACTATTTTCTTCAGTGTTTCATCAAACGTTGTTTGAATATCTATTTTACAGTGTAGTGGGTATATAAAGAATTATAGTGTCTATGCGAGGCCAGGCATCATGCAGTATAGACTTGAAAGTATCAGGTTTCATACTGTTTATAGACTCCCTTTATATGCATTGTATTTGAATGACATATGACACGGTGTTTAATGGGATTTTCAAAGGACAAACATTATAACTCATGGTGTTTTTGGATAATAATTTTGCTCACATGCCCCCAACTCCCACCCTCCCTCTCCTAAAATCAAAGTCAGAACTTCTCAGTATCAATACATGACAGGTTTGTTTGTTTGTTTTAATGATTCCTAATTTTCTAATCTGAGTTGGTTAAAAGGACTTCAAATCTGGTCAAGTCACATTTGAAATCATGTGATATTTTGGTTAAATCAAAAAATCTAATCTAAAAGTCAAGTTGAGAAATGCACAAATCACACTGCCTCCTCCCCGAAAAAAAGGAGTTAAGCTACTGAAAATAGAAACTATATCTTGCAAATCTCGTATCTATTTGATAATGATAACAAAAATGCTGTTACAGTATACTACTCAACAATTGTTTATTTACTCCTTCTTATACCAGCACCACCCGAGCCGGTAGAGAATGTGACATGTGAAGCTCCTACTTTGTACACATTTTGGTGTACGTGGGATAACCATCATCATACATCTAATCTTGCTGTCACCGACACCCTTCAGTTCAGACCGTACATGCCATATGACCAGTAAGTTTGATTATTGTTGTTGTTGTTCAAATACAAGAATATTCACTGTCACTTATCGATACCTATAGTGGCATGTGGAGTGAAGGCAAAGACCTCCCACCCCCCCCCCCCCCCCCCGCCCCTGCACACACTCACTCGCACGCTTAAAAGGTGCAGAAAGGGAATAAAAGCAGTGGGCTTAAAAGGCATGACGCAGACAATATTCTGCTCTTCCCATAGCGGAAGGATTCAGCCCCCTCCCCAGTTTATCAGTTTCTAGACACGCCAAAGATTCACATGAGCATGAGAAGAAGAAGCATGTTCTCATGTACATCGAAATGCGAAAACGATTTACGTACTTTCATAAACTCAACTTCATAGCAAGCAATTTCGATAGTCTTGCCCAGTGGCGTAGACAGGTTCTTACACCTGGGGGGATGATTTGCCGTTTACGAGAAAACCCACTCACACACACACCCACACACACACACCCCCACATACACACACACCCTCCCCCAAATACACACACACCCTCCCCCACATACACACACATACACCCGAATGCACAGTACTGGCGTAAATCCACTTCGAGGAGGGGGGGGATGATCGACTTTTTATACCGATTTTTTTTTCTGTCGAACTCACACTTGAGTATAAACACGCGCCCTCACCCACCTGCACAGACCCCTTAGACACATTTTAATTTTTATCTTGCGAGCGAGCGAGCAAAAAATTACCACTTTTCTGGTTTTTAAACCCATTTTCAAATAGAAATTCTATAATATGATGAGCGAGCGAAGCAAGCGAGCCAAAAATAACCACTCTTCTGGTTTTCCATCGCATTTTCAAACAAAAATTATAAAATATGATGAACGAGCGAAGCGAGCCAGCCAAAATTAAGCGCTTTTCTGGTTTTAAATCGCACTTTCAAATAGAAATTCTAACATATGACGGTTGTTTATGACAGTTAATTAAACAATTTTTATTGACGATTAATTCAAATATCATTTCTTCCTTAAAAAGTGTGGGGGGATATTTGTACACGCCATCCCCCCTCTCAAAAAAGTAGGGGATATATCCCCCATCCCCCGGATTTACGCCAATGATGCACAGACATAAATAGAAGATTACGCATAGTGACAAACGAATATAGAATATGGACTGAACACATTATTGCATATTTGCATCACAATATTTATCTTTTTTAAAAATTTTGTTGTTACACCACTTCAGAAAAACTGTGACAGCGCCGGAATTACCCAAAAGTAATATAAATAACTACAGAAATCAGAATAATGATCGATATAGTTATGATAGTAATCGTCCTTTCAGTAACATTAACGATGATGATGATGACGATAACTATTATTATTATCATAGGCATAATAATAATAATACATTACTAATTATTATTATTATTATTATTATTATTATTATTATTATTATTATTATTATTGTTATTGTTCCTATCATTTCTAAACATGTTAATTCAGTTTAATTGTAAGCAAACATCCTTCCCTAAAACCTGGGGGATGATTGTACATGTCATCTCTCCCCCACCTTGTGAGGTATGCATACCCCTCATCCCCCCCCCCCCTGCTGTCTACGCCCCTGGTCTTGCCCGTCATCTTTCGAAATCTTCGAGCAGAATGATTATATAACATGGTTTCTATGCGACATGCAAAGAGTATTAAAATTACCTAGCGGCACCCATGGTACAGAAGACAAGGTAAATTGATTATTACCATGGTTGTACCACTTTACCATGGTAAGTTTTTACATGGGAGTTCAGGAGCGTCCATGGGCATGCCATGCATAAAGCAATAAAATATGCAGGCATTCGGCCGAAATCCGCAATGATAACGAGGCCACATGGGTATCGAGATCCATAATGTATATCCTGCAGGACCTTGAGAAAGAATATATACTTCGATATCAAATTTTATATGAGAATGTAAACAAAATCTTTCATTTCACAAAATATTTTGAAAGGCAATACTTCAGAAAAAAATTTATGACATAAAGAAGACCAAACCTTGTCGCACGGGAGTCTTTTAAGAACAATGAACTAGTACATAAACTTGACAAATCCTCGTTCTTAATATCCGCGGTTTAGTAAAAAACACGCGAACAGTGAAACATTATATGATTTTGATACCAGCTTTTCTTTCTTTTATCAAGAAATTATTTCACTTTCATACAAATTCTACTTGGGTTCCCTTACCTGTGTTAGATATGCGATCTTCTTTACCGTTTTGCATTCCACTAAACAATACAAATCTTTGGATGGTAGGATTTATTCCTTGAATGCACGAAGGTTCTGTCGTAAATCTTGGGGGATGGGGGGTATATCCCCCCCCCCCCCCCCAGTTTTAAGAGAGAAGGATGGTGTGTACAAATATCCCCCTACTTTTTGAAGAAGTAATATTTTATCATGGAAAGAGTGTGTTTCCTTGCTCACTTCACTCGCTACTAATATTCAGAAACAAGGTAGTTCGGGACAGCAAACAAATGGACCAGTGAGGTATGGTAGTGAGGTGATCAAATATGCCAAGAAGTAATATTTTATCATGGAAAGAGTGTGTTTCCTTGCTCACATCACTCGCTACTAATATTCAGAAACAAGGTAGTTTGGGACAGCAAACAAATGGACCAGTGAGGTATGGTAGTGAGGTGATCAAATATGCCATTCCAATATTAGGTCTAGAGTGTATTTTGTTTTTCTTTAAATATGACATATTTACAGCAAGAAGTCGTAATTTTTGGCTCGCTCGCTTCGCTTCCTCGCAAAAATAAACAAATATTATTTAATTGGGTAGGGGGTGGGCTGGCGAAAGGGTGTGTATAATGGAGTGTGACAAAGAAATTTCTGCAAAATATTTCGATCATCCCCACATCTCAAAACGGATTTGCGCCGGTGCACGAAGCGCCACGGTTGCTCGAGCTAAAGCCAGGATAATAATATTCTTGCAGGGCCCACTGGGAGAACAGTACCTAGTACTGAATAGGCTACCCTGGGTAAACAAGACATATCCTTATTATTATTATTATCATTATTATTATTATCATCATTATTATCATTATCATCACCATTATTATTATTATTGCTATTATGGTTGGGATGCCCCTCTCCATCAGTTTTTAGATTTTGTTTAGAATGTTATTATGAATCATTTAAAGCGATCTTTATCAAGTGGCTTTGAAATATTCATTAATGGAAACATTTAGTGAAACGGCTTATTTGGGGAAAACCGATCCAGGATTTTTCAAGGGGGGGGGGAATTCTGTGCAGGCAACATGGCCCATTAGGGATAAGCAAAAAAGAAGCTCTTCCAAAACCAATGGGTAGGCGCGGCCGATGTCTGCGCAGGCATAAGCCAAAAAGAAAAAAGAAAGTCCGCAAAAACAAAAACAAAAAGGGAACCGCGGGCCAATGTCTTCACGGGGATAAAGGGGGGGGGGGAGTCCGCGAAAAGGGGGAGCCGATTCGCCCCCCCCCCCCCGCATCCGCTACTCTTTCACCTTCATGTAACGAACCTCCCTATTTACCACTTTAACTTATCTACATTATGCTCTGCAGGACTCTTCAAAGTTCAATCATTATTAATTCCATTATAGTCATGCCACATATTTCGACCTTGGTTTTTTATAATGCACAGAATTATTGATATTCACTTTCATTTCTGGAAATATGATATTGTGTCAAACACTTTCATTTTAACAGGTACCTTTATATTTGCATGTACTATTCAGTCTGCATTCAATTCCTCGTAAACAAATCCTTCTCTGCTATGCACTGGTATGGTCAGAATGTTAGTGAGTGGAGCTTCTATATTATTAAAGGCTGCAGTATTTTATTTTTATTTTGTGCCCTATTTCAGTAATTTGTTTTACATGATGTAGAACATAATAAACGTAAGGCGGATCGCACAAAAATCCTCTCTCATTTGAATGAAATATTAAATAACCTTATTCTTTGGATCAAGAAATTGAGCTATACAGTCCCATGGATTTTTTATATTCAACAAGAGTTAGTAATATTGTGAAATGTTCCAAGTTCCACATAACCGTAGGAAGCTTTTCGAAAAGATGCATGGTTCGTTTTCATTCACCGAAAGTGATATGCAATTCGCTCTCCTGTCGTACATAAAAAATTATGTAACGAACCGAAAGAAAATTGAACTGTTTAAAAATAAATATTAAAAAGAATTGACCAAAAGGAATACAATCATCATTACAATTCGGCCTGGCAGTCCAGAATTGGAAACTTTGCCAAATTTCCTCCGAAATTGAATCTTATTCAGAATCTCATAATTTGTTTGAATTTCGTTGAAGATAGGATTCTGAATTCGGATGTAACAGTTTTCCACACTTCATTTCCTGTCGAAAAAAATGCCAGTAATTTGTATCTATTTTTTGAACTGTCATAGTCATTAGGTTTCTTTTGTTGGTTTCCTCGGTTTTACCCTTTAAACAGAAAACCGTGGCGAACATGTACGCCGACTGAACGGAATAGATGCGAAGGTACATGTAATGATTGTCACAACAGGTACGAGGTGGAAATTCGCGTTATATCTGCTAACATACTTGGGAATACTTCTCTCCACAAACCGGTGCGATTTGATTTCTACAATATCAGTAAGTTACAAAATATGGTATAAAAGCTAGATTTGATTCCAGTAATTTCTATTTATATTCATCTGTTTAAAGATAGTAACACAAATGTAAGTAACTTGCTGTATGTATACATGTAAATACTGCACAATATTGAAAGTCGAAAAATTTAATGGAAAATATGGATTTCTTTCCTATCAGAAATATTTAGTCTGTGTACCCGAAAGATGGCTGAATCGCTGAAAAAATATCTCAAGGAAAGGATAAATTACATCTATATCATAATTAATTTTATTTCGCATGCATTCAACATTTTTCTTCTTTTAAAAAATAATAAGTTGTATATTCTTGAATATAAGAGAACTGTTGCTGACTATAGCGCCATGAGTGTCCGTGGACGGTGTGTGTGCTCTATAAGTTTTCATTATTATTATCATTATTATTATGATTATGATGATGATAATGATGATAATGATGATGATTATACCGAACGTATATATTTATGACTTTGAACAACACCATTTATCCCCTTTTTGCGGATTTCCTTGGCGATCAAATTATGATCGGCATCTTCTCTTCCTCCTCGTCCTCCTCTTCCTACTTCATTCTTTCTTTCCTGTTTTCTTCTTCTTCTTCTTCTTCCTTTTCTTTTTTGCTTCTCCTACTTCTCTTTCTTCTCCTTTTCTTCTTCTTCTTTTTCTTCTTCTTCTTCTTCTTCTTCTTCTTCTTCTTCTTCTTCTTCTTCTTCTTCTTCTCCTCCTTTCTTCTTCTTCTTTTTTCCCCTTCTTTTTAGTCCGACCAAATCCTGTTCGAGAAGTCGTCGTGATGGCGCTTCAACCCAGATGCTTAACAGTAACCTGGAAAGAACCAGACGGCTGGGAAGGAAAAGAGGCCAGGCTCTTGACAAACACACTCAGATATCGAGATTTCAATCACCCAACTTTGAACTCAACATGGTTTGAGGTAGGTTGAATCATTCGCTGCCTTCGACGACCTTTCAATTCAGACTTTCGTTAGCATGAAACATTAGAATGAATTTGAGAGCGAATCTTATCATTGAGAAAAGAGAGTAATTGTTGGGATTCTGCTGGTATTTAGAGTCTTGAAAGTAATTTCTGTCTCACTTTAATTCCCTATGTGCAGAGGAACTGCACTTTCCACAATCCTTTCTCCTAAATTTTTTTATTCTGCTTTTGGGAAGATTGATTGAAGGTCATTAATCTCTTTCTCATCAAATAATATGCATTTCCTTTTCTTCAACTGCCTATAATAGGGACCTTGGTAATATCAGGCGGAAGAAAATGGAGAGAATTTGCCCTTTTGCCATCTCTTTCCCCCTAGTTTCTGTGTAAAGACTAAATATTTTGAAACCTCCAATGTCAATTTCTAAACAATATTGTACCTGGTGCTCGTTTACCTCGGTTCAAGTGCTATCGATTCATTTCTGTATACCAAAAATAAAGAAATTATTTCTTTGTATTTGTTTTTCGTATTTCAGGTGGAACATAAATCCAGGTATAAGAATTGCACATTTTGCCAACTCAGGTCTTATGCCACATATGAAGTGATGATATCATCATCAACGCCATACAACGATAGACCGATGATTAGCTGGTCTAAACCAGTGAAAGGAAGAACTCTAATGACTGGTAAGATTAATCAACTTTATAATTATTGAAAGGTAACATGCTAATGATAGTTTTGGTCACGATAACAACACTGTACGTTTCGACAGAATGAAGAGCTCCGTGAAATGTGATGAGGGTAGTCGTTTTAAGAACAGATTATCTGATTGGAATTGGTGCACCCTTGAGTGAGACTGAATTTTTCCCCTTTCTTCCAAATTTTGCAGTCCCGTCCGCGGCGCCTCGTAACCTCACCTTGAACATATCCTCGGAAAACCCCGACTGGATTTCGGTCACGTGGACTCCATTGGATCCTCTGGAAGAAAATGGTGTCATTCTGGGTTATCTGATCTATTCCTGCAAACTTAACAGTTCTTATCCTCAGATCCTTGTAAAGGAGGCTGTCAGGAACAGCAAAAATCATGCGGAATGGACGAGTCTTCTCTGCATAAGTAAATGATACAGTTCATTTTAAAAGTGTTACCTCCCATACCAATGTCGCTATAATCACAGTTAGCATAGAGTGGATGATAATCTTTTTACATATAAAAAGAGAAAATAAATGATTTTGTATAAATGAAAATTCATAGAATCTAATTAGAGACGAACGTTGTAAGAAAACATGTATATAATGGTTAAGAGAAACTTTTCTAAAGGAAATCACCGTTGTGTATGATTTTATTCAGGATTTACGTTAAGCGTTATGAATTCGCAAATCATTTCACGTAGTATATAAATAATGTATTGTTGAATGTAATGATTAGAGATTTGAATACTTCTTTGTATTTTTCCTAATATCTTTGAATGTGTCGTCCTCTCTCATATCAGATGAAACAAAAGTGCAGAACGTTAGCATAACAACAGAAGAACATGAAGAAGACTTGGTTGAATACACCTTGATCAACTCCGAAGCAGGGCAGAGTTATCTTGTATGGGTTAGCGCTTTCAACAGAGTGGGAGAAAGTCCTTCAACTGAACCTAGCATGATAGCTCTACCAAGTATCCAAGAAAGTAAGTACGATAACCAGACATTTTGTTTTCCATCAGAAAAGTACTTGAATGACTAATAGGTTCCATGCAGGTTTCAGTATTCTTCAGGCTAGACGAATGCACGTCTTCACCAGAAGGTTAATTTCACGTTTCGAACATTTCATGTTTGATTTATAAAAGACATAAAACAACAACTGCGTGAGATAGTTTCATTCATGTGAATCAGTAATGATCGATTTCCCTTATTTTGTCATTCAGTGATTACGCAAAAGGTTCACACGGCTTCACCTGAATATCTTGTTACCATAAACCCAAAATGTTTATTCTTCTGCGGTTTTTTATTTGTTCTTTGTTGGTGATGCTTTTTTTTTTTACAGGATCAACGATGTACCCTCTTGGTGAATTCAGATATTAGCTACATAAAGAAATAATTTCTTCTAGAAAGCTTGCAGTCTATAATTTATCACGACTTTAAAAAAGTTTTCTGTTTAACAACTTATAGGTAGAAGAAGAGGACGAACAGGTGTGATGATCGTGTCTGCAATAACCATCTGTCAAGTCATCTTCATCATTGGTCTTGGTTTATGCTGTTGGCAAGCTGGTATAGATCCATTCAAAAGAAATCGACGTCTACCTCAGCCCTATATCCCGCCTGATGTGTTAGCCATGAAGGTGAGTTAATCGCTTATAACAGGTTAGGGCAGTAGCGTATGCGTTGGTCAAACATCGAGGGAGTTCTGTATGGGGGCACCATTCTTTAGCTGAACAAAGTGCGAATGAACAAACTAAATGCAAAAAAGGGTGTCATCACTTTAGGTTGCGTTTTGCTCCAGCTTCTTTTTTTGTTTGTTTGGGGGTTTTTTTAGTCATCATTACATTTTCTTTACTATTTCTTATATTATCTGCAGCAAGAGGCACTGACTCCTCGGCCACCTTGCCCCTGTGAGTTCTTCAACGAACTTCGTGAATACAAGGAAGACAAATCGTTACTCCACGATCCTTCTCAGCTGACCTCAACAACGGTAAGCAACAGTGGAGGTTCAAGCGTCGATCACGGTTTCTATGACATGCAGAGCAGTAGCAGCAACAGTGGAAGTGGTTCATCATCCCAGTACAATTCTTCGAACTACCACAGTGTTCCCACATTACGCTGTAGCGTAAATCTGACAAGCAACAGACAGATTGTCTTGATGAAAGATCCTGAAACGGGCTACTCTGTAGCAACTTCCGTCACTGATAAATGTGAAAAACATGCAGAAAATGAAAATACAGAACCACTGATATCCAAGAATAGCAATTACGAAGAAGATGAAGATGAAGACAGCGACGGCTATGTTAATCCTAACGATGTTGAACCTGGTACTATAGGTGTGTCAAGGATTATCCTTAAAGGAAGCGTGTACGATAAACCTACGACTAGGCATAGGTATCAGTCAAGTCAGAGTGATACTCCAACTGTCCTTACTTCAGTTAGTGATCAGGGTTTTGGAAGTGCAGACAGTGATCCAGATTCTCGACAAGTCAGTCCAACGGACATAACTTCTCCTTCCTTTCCAGAGTTCCTGCCCTCGAAGTTGGACATGTTGATGGAAAATGTTGACACGAAGGAAAAGGCTGATTATTTTGGTCTGGATGAAATTGAAAGCATATGCAGTTCCATGGCGTCTTCCAGGTATAGGTCTTCCAATGGCGAAGATTTCCCCTACAGATTACCATCAATTACGCAGTATCGCAGGAAATCCAGTAAAAGCTTGGGGAGTGAAAGTGATATCTTTGCAGGTTACATGTCCATGGCGACCAAAGAAGAAAGTGACATTGACTATGGATACGTCGCAAAGAATCACGGCATTAGTGTACAGGAAGGTGACGAAACAGTATTTATGTTAGGTCCAGAAAACGACAGGGCAATATCCACTTACGATATGACTGATTTTTGTCCAGAAACAATAGTAAACCCATCCCAGAAAGCTGAACAATTCTACACGTCATCGTCAAGAGATATCCTCGGTGGAGAAAACCGCGAAAGTCCAATCTGCATCGCAATACCAAAACCTTCTTGTCCTTCCTCATCCTCATCGTCACCATGTTCCTCTTTAGCTTCCTCCACTCTCTCAACTGTGCCTGAAATGCCATCATTACTTGAAGACAAACAGAACACCAATACTGCAAGAGATCTTGAGGAAGAGGTAATAGCTTCAGATTTCTCGATATTCCCTGCTGATCATGCATACTCTTCTGATGATCATCCAAGGGAGGTGGGGTGTGGTGTTAAGAAGGTTGGCTATGTATCACACGTGGAAGCAACCAAGATATCAGACATGCAGTCTCAAAAGATCCTGGACATGATATCGAAGAAGACTCTGTCAGAACCATGCAGTCTTATGGCAGCAGACAACACTCCTCAGAAGAGTTCATTACCCAGTATATTGTTTACTGATCCTGTATCAGGTTATGTAAGTAATGCGGTTTTTACATAAAAATACCTAGAAGTATATTTAATAATCACTTTATGCTTGATTGTGCCGCTGTTTAAATAAAAGTGTAATTAAACGTGCCAAACGTCATGTTCCAACAAGATCTCTGAAACTTCTGTATAATGCCACTGTTCTACCTCACTATGATTACTGTTCCTGAGTTTGGTCAGCGATTTCCAGAACAAACAATAATTAAACTACCGTAAAAGGTGAGCTAAAAACAACAACTGCTCTTGTAGTGCTGGGAGAAGAATTTGTCTCTTCAAATGACATGTTCAGTCGTTTAGGATGGATGCCTATGACACGTTTCAAGTTGTCGTAATGAATTTATAACGGGCACACATCCGAAACTTGCGATCAAGGCGCGACAATAATGTAGGTTACTTGAAAACAATTCAACAGACAATTTACAGGTATACTGACATTCAAATCTTAGATAAACGGATGTTTTCAGTGATTTGAATTGTTCAGCGGAGTCTAATTGTCTTAGATATTGTTGATGTATAAATGCATACATGATATGGCGACGACATGATGAAAGATTTACCCCTCAGTTCACTACAATGATAACACCACAAGACAAGTTGTAGTGAAAGGGATGCATTGTGTATACCATAATTAGGACGGTCGCATAAATACAAACATAGACCTCGAAATCCGGGAATTAGAGTATGGAACCAACTTGAAAGTTCTATTAAGATGTCACCTTCATTGAAGAGTATTAAAAGTACTCTAAAATCTCTATTATCTCTGTTATTCGAACCCTGAACCCCTTGATTGTGAGTGGATTAGCCTGTACGCTCCCGAAATGACTGAATACCCCCAAGGATTGATTATGAATGTGAGAAGTAGTCTTTTTTAATTTTAAATTAACTAATCTATTTTATTTTCCACACATAGGCTGGATTGTCCTCCTCAGCCAAAGGCTGTTCTTCTTGGGGGTCCATATAATAACGATTGAATCCAGTGACCGGGGTATATAGTAATAATACTTCAAGCGTATATTATGGTCAGTTTATGCTGTTAAAGCGCCTCATAAGAAAACGGTATTATCATCAGCGTTATTATCAAGTAGTAGTAGTAGTAGTAATAGTAGTAGTAGTAGTAGTAGTAGTAGTAGTAGTAGTAGTAGTAGTATTACCGCCATTATCATTATGATGATGATGATGATGATGATTATTATTATTATCATCATCATCATCATTATCATTATTATTACTACTATTATTAATGATGTCATTATGCTACTACTATACTGCTACTGCTGCTGCTGCTGCTACTACTACTTCTACTACTACTACTACTACTACTACTACTACTACTATTACCATACTACTGCTACTATCTGCGGATGGCGTTTTATCCTGCAAACTGACCAATTTGTACTACTTGTAAAATATACATTTGGTCGGTATGAAAATTTTGAATAAATGAATTGCATCAGTCTTGTCACTTTTAGTACTTTCCTTTGAATTTAATTGCATATGTATTCCATTGTTCAGCTATCTTGTAAACAATCAAAGTGTATTACTTGATTATGTATTTGATAACTTTTGTATCCCGTGTATTATCAGAAAATGTACATAATACATATTTCCTCGTTGCTTTTGATCTTTTAAAACGACACGTGGCTATCTTCTGTTGTTGATATCTATAACTGTTTAAATGGCTGAAAATATCATGACTGTCAAGCACTTGATTACTGTCTGTACATACAATAAGATATCAAAGATATGCAACTATATTTCTTGAATAATCCGTTTTTTATGAGGATACAAATTTATTTGTATACAGGCATATAAAAATATATATGTCTATTTATCTATCTGTTTTGTTCTGATGTGGTTATCTAAATAACATTGTAACTAAGCTGTGCTAAATTTTGATTTTTATGAATAATCTCTTGAGCAAAAAGATTGATTTTTCCGGATTTTGTCAATAATGATATCCTGGATTTTTTATAGTGCCGAATACATCAATCATGTCTCTAAGCGCTTTACAGAAAAATTAACCCGGTCACTGATTCAGTTGCTATTCGCACGTAACCATGCAAATTCTCTACTCCCTTGGGAGCGTTCCAGCCAGTCTCCTATAATATTACTTTTTAATAGAGAAAAGTAGCAGTATGTGTAAAATTGTTCTTTCTGGTTAGATCCCATAAATGCGACAAGTTGATGGAGATCCAGCTCATTTTCTCACCATAATAACTGATAATTTTACGCATATTGCTACTTTTCTCTAAGTAAGTATGGGCTGATTTTAATTTTGTTATAAACCTGCCTGTTTGAATGCATTGTCTTGTAATTCTGTTGAATGCAAAACGTAAAATGTGGATGCAAGTATTAACGGTGCTGCAGTATATTTTTGTTAGAGCTGACTTTTTATTTGCTGCAGTTTATTTGCTGCAATTAGAATGTAAATATGTGTATAGGCTCATATTGTGAAAAAAAAATGTATGTATCATTTATATATAATGTCATCCATGTTATCTGCACTAAAAATCATCATTATACATTCACAGTAAATTTCCTTCCATGCATCATGAAATATTTCATCAAGAAAGAAGACGCTGAAAATGATGGGGTTTTTTTTACTCAGATCTCAGCGTCATTAATTTCAGTTGTCATTTTTTTCTGCAATTAGAATAAATATATTTTGTGGTAAGAGTTGTTACATTATTATGAATGTGTGATGTAAATATTATGTAAATAAATACCTCAATCTGTATCAGTGAAGTAAGATTAGTGAGTATTCTCATGAATTGAATTGTCGTGTAAACTGGAGGAGGATTTGTGTAAGAGAAAGCATTTTGCAACAAAGATAATGGCTATGAGGAAGAGAGATGTGGAAATATTCACGGAATATAAGACAGAATAAAACAGATCAGCGAAAATTTGAACGAAATCGGACATGAATTTAAAAAATGGCTCTATGGAATTTTCTGTATGATATTTTTTCACACTCCTATAGCTATTAATGACATCATCTTGTGGACAACTCTTAATATATTTTGTACACACATGATTAAACATATTTATTCACACTCTTTACATGTTAAAAATTCCGAGTCAGATTGACCCAGAAAATAGTCCGTTGGGGCCACACTCCATTCCGGGTCAAAAAATGACCCGGAATATGGTCATTAAGACTAGTTTCTGTTTCACGTTTGACCTTATTATGGGTCATTTTTACTCTATTCAAGGTCATTTTTGACCGGGAATGGAGTGTGACCCCAACGGACTATTTTCCGGGTCAAGTCTGACTCGGAATTTTTAAGAGTGCAGTTGCTCAAAATTTGCACATTTTCTCAAGCCAAACTCAGATAATCATGTTGGAGTGTTTTCTCCACAACATTATGTGGGATAAGGACAATAAAATCATTTGTTCTTCAAGATAATAAAGAATATATGAAATTCTGTGTACAACAGATATTGAGAGTTGTCCACATGATATTATTATATCACCAGTAGCTATGGTAGTGTAAAAAAAGGAAAGTTTCATATAGGCATAACTTTCTTATTTCGTGTCCGATTATGTTCAAATTGTCGCTGGTCTGTTTTATTCTCTCTTAAGCCCGGCGCACACTGTACGATCCGACTGCGACCCGAATTTCAAACAAAAGGCATTTTGCATTAAATATTAAAGTTTTAACAAGTAAAGTTCTCTTTTTTGAAGTTCGGTATAATGATAGGGAAAATAAAATCGAAAATTTTGTTAACTGCAAGCCTTGTGTTCGGAGTAAAGGCCAGATCCGCTTCAAATCTTAGCCGATCGCAAGATTGTTATGACGTCACTACGATTTGGAATTGAATTTGCTTTTATTCCTACAGGGAGGCTAACAATAGCCAGGAATTTCGATATTAGTGTTCATACGACTATTGGGAACTTCGATCATGAAAATTTTACATGGTTGAATGTTCATATCGAATGCTATAACAAATTTTTCCAAATCGGATCGCAGTCGGATCGTGCAGTGTGCGCCGGGCTTTAGCTTTGATTAAAAAGCGTCCTGACTTGTTGGTTTCCTTTAAAGAGCGATGCTTTCTAAATTATTTTATTTTGCAATATGATCTACAGTGCTTTGATACATGTATCTCAGGAACACCGCCAAAACAATATACGCTGACTCCTATTTTTTTTAAAAAAATGTCATGTTTAATAGTCACTCTATAGTGAAAAAGCAAGACAGGTGTAGTGATTACACTGTGAAATGAGTGGAAGTGTAATGACTGTATGAACTATGATAAGCAGGAGAAAAAAAAACTTTTGCAAACTTGCCCAAAGAGGCCTATTCCTCTTGAAAAGAGAGAGAATCCGATATGAAATAGTACGAAAAATTTACTTGCCGGAAACATCAGTAGTATGGAAATATTCTAAATGTTCCACTGTGATCGCAGTGCGTGTATGCCTAAACTCTGTAATTCATTCCATCACCACATTATCATGCAGTTACTCTAATGATGATAATAAGAATGATAACGATAACAGTAATTTAGTAATAGTAACAGTAATAGTAATAATGATAATAATGATAACAATAGTAATGATAGCAATAATAATAATAATAATAATGATAATAACAACAATAATATTAATAACAATAATGATAATAATGATGATAATAATAATGATAATAATAATGATAATAAGAATAATAATAATGAAAGAGATAACAATGATGATAATAATTATAACATTAATAATCATCATTATAATCGTCATCATCGTCGTCGTCCTCCAGAGACGTCACAATAGAGCGTCTACAAAATGACTTTGATTGGACATTACGCGCATATAATTATGCGCTCTAGCTCTCAGCTCAAAGGCAGAGATGCGCGTGCGCGTTACAATTATTTGCAAACGTAAACGTAATAAATTCACGTGACCGTGCATCCCTGACATTTATTATCTCCAAACACAAACAAGAAAGGTTTATTCACAGCATGCATCCGAGATGCAGGATGTCCCCCAACAACTCAATCATGAATAGACATAAATTAATAGGCCTGTCACTTTTAGCTGTTTAGCACAGTCATGGAGACTGATTGAAGAAGATGGGTGATCACAATCGGAAAAATGGCGAAGACTTTTGGAGCGCAGCAGAAGAATTTTGCTCCTGCCACGGAAATGAAGAGGAGGAAGATGGTAATGAAAATGAGTTCTGGACATGCAGTGATGATGACGATGAATACTGTTCTGTCTGTAGTCCACTGCAGCCAAACAAAGGTAATATGCTGGGAGGCTACATGAAAAACGCAGAAACACAATATGATTTCGAGGTAAGAAATCTGACGTTACGGTCTAACTTTACACGTTGTGTGTCCGGGCAGGTTGTGTATCCGGACCAATCCGGACAGACGATTTTAAACAGGTCGACTTTGTTTCCAGAATTTTTTTTTATGGAATATTATTAGGATGGGGGGGGGGGGGGGGGGGTCGTGTATCCGGACGCTTAACAAAATGAAGCCTAGCTTCTCTTTTGTCGTTTGATTAAAAAAAAAAAAACTATTCATTAAATAGCACTAATCATCATCAATATTTGTTCTCTATGTTGTCTAACACAAGTGTTAGAAAATTTAAGAAATAAAACTATTGCGTGGAAACTTCTTTTAATGCCAGGCTGTTTTAAATCGATTGTCCGGACCTGTCCGGACACACAACGTATGGAAGCATGAATCATTCATATTCACTCTAGATTTCTAGTTGGTCTGTTGAAATCCATATAGGTTTCCGGTCCTAAGTAAGAGACCAATAATAGGGGCGGGCAAATAAGTGAACGTAGTGGGAAGGAGGGAAACACTCGGTAGTTCTGTCTGGAAGCTTTCCAAAATTCGCTCAGTGTGGGAGTAATAAAGAAATCGTCTAGAAAGATACAGGAGTAATTATTAAAAAAAAAAAAACAACCCCGAAATATTAAAGGAGAATTGAGTGTTTCCCCAGTTATACATGTACATCCACATTCAGGATGGGGTTGTGTGTCAGGAAATAATCCCCAATGAATTGCAGTTCATTACTCACAGCAAGGCCTGAAAATGAACGTTGTGACTCATCACGCCTCAATGAAACTTGTTATTATACCCTTCTCAACGACAAAACAGTTTTCTTTCAGTTGATGTACAATTTAATGTATTTCATTATTATTTTTTCAATCTTAGCCTATAAAAGGGTATTAATTGGCCTGTTTAATGTACAGATTTCTCTGATTGTCCAAGTTATAATTATTGGCTACACTCAAAGGAGCGTGCTAAGTTGGATGGTTCCTTCATTTCCTTTCGGCATGTTTGGCGTAGGGCACTTGTGTTAATGCTCCTAAATTCAATTAACCTAAATGCTATTTTACAGCTCTCTGGATCAGGTGACGAAAGACCGAGAAAACAATTTACTTCTAAAAACGATGCCTCAAATCGGGAACCTGAGTATTTACAATCTACAAGAACTCATACCATCAAAGATCCCATCAATTTGAAGAAGTCAAAGTGTTCACAAGAAGAAACAAGTAATGAAAACAGAAAATCTGACTCCTTGAAGAACGTGAGCAGCAACTCTTTAGAGAACAGGGCAGGGGTTAGGAGCGATGGGGTAAGCACCAAACGAGTAGGACTTGTGCTCGGCAATCGCAAGTTAACATCAATGGTAGGTCCATCTGTCACTGAATATGATGATCAATCTGAACTAAGCCATCTTAGAGATGATGACAGAGAATGCCAACTTTTGGAGTCAACAAGCCTTAACGCTCAAGGAAATGATAATGGCGCTGACAAAGAAACTGAAGGTCTGATGATACTGGTGTTGCCGACTCTTCCAGATGAGCATGAATCGATTGAGGAAGCGGACATCAAAATGGACACTTCTTTTGCTACCAAGAAGTCGTCTCCTAATCAGTCGCAAAACTATTACGACACACAAAAGGCAGAAAGTGAAGGCGACCAACGAACAAACCAAACTCTGAAGAAGACAACTCAGAAGTCCCCAGAGAGATCAGAAGAAGAAAGAAAATCATTCTCTGATCACCGAGACCGACGTTTAATGAAAGGGAAGGATCAAGTAAAGTTAGATGACGGAACACTCACGCCCTCTCATCAAAAACAAAGGCAGAACGCAGACATTCAGGAAATGTACGAATCAATTGACAAAAAGCAAGATATTGTTCATATCCTTGAAAATCAGAATGAATCCTGTGATCGAAGTGGAAGCAACAGTTTTCTAAGAGAGGACGTTCCGCTGAATAGGCTATCAACCAACAAATTGAGAAATGATGCAAAACGAAGAAAGCTGTTGAATCAAACAAGGAAAAACTTCAAGAGAAAGCTGGATAACTCGGAAGAATCATGTGACGCATCAGTTCAGACAAACCATGAAACCTTTGACCAGATACCATCAATAAAATCCAATATTCCAGAGGTGTCCTGTCCCTCTGACGGGGGTAAAGCCGACGGAGTAAATACCATTACCTCAAAAAAAAGTTTCACTGTTCGCGAAGCACAAAAAGCCGACGTCGAAAAAAGAGGTGATGTGGTACCGTCAATAAGGTCTTCAGTTCAAGAGCCATCTTATTCATTATCGGGTACAGGACAGATTGAGAGGGACGCTTCTTTGACGGCTCCGGATTCAATTACAATTCGTGTAAATGAAGTTCATGAAGAACGCAAATATGACACCTATGGGAACTCACTCGATATCGAAAAGTCAGGTGACGTTGAAGGCAAAAAATATCTTCGGGGAACCTTCCATGAACGAAGTGATGATGTGAATTTTTTGAGAAATGACTTTCCAGAAAATGATCTACCAACTAGCCAATCGAGGAACAGTGCAAAAGGACAAAGAAAACAATTCAAAAAAGTAATGATAATATGAAAAGAAATGTATATATCAAAACACCAATACCATTTCGCCAAAGTCGCGGTAGCTCACCAATCTGCTCGGAACATCCATACGAAACATCTCGTGGTCAAAGTGGTAGGAAAAACTTTCCGCAGAATGACCGTCCATGCAACCCTTTGAGAAATGACGCCAAAAGAAGTGAATATATGAAACGTACATATCAATACTTTCAAGGAAAATTAGATGACACCAAACAAATCTCTCGTCAAGGACATAAGCAAAAAGTAGATATTAAATATCCAGATGGGTCCATCCTTGCTCCTTTGGATAACATACATGTACCAACAAATGTGGGAAAAGATGCAACGGATAGAAGCCCGCCTCTAATTCGGACAATTCAAAACTTTGAAAGAAAAGCACTTGGTGAAAAACAAACACTGTATCATGACAGAGGTACGCAGAAAGTACACATCAGACATCCAAATAAATTCCTTTGTTTTCCACAGAATGAAGGTACCACTTCACTCTCACGTCGAACAAATAAAAACTACCAAGGAAAGCTACTTGGCACAGGTGAAAAACGCGAGCCATGTCAGCTCAAAGATGAGAATGATCTGGCAACATCCAAGAGGTTTCCTAAACAAGCGGAGTCTGATGTAAAGACAGGCATGGACAAAGCCAAATCGGATGCTACTTCGGAAACGAATGCTTCAATCTCCATTCGTGGTAATATAGAACTGTCTGGTGTAGGGTCCCAAAAGAAGTATTTCTATGACATGTGGATGAAAGGCAAATTTTGTGACGTCAAAATAGTCGTTGACGGTCATTCTTTTCTGGCCCATCGTGTTGTACTAGCCGTCAGCAGTGAATACTTTGACAAATTCTTTTTGAACTCTCCTGCGAGGCCTAACGACACCAATTTACTTACAGTATACGTAACAGATATGTCCGCAGACGTTTTCCGAGTCATTCTCAAGTTCATGTATACAGGTCATATTGACATTCAGTTTGGTCAGGTTTCTCAAATTCTAAAAGGATCACTATTTCTTTCCATGAAATCTCTCATGGACGCACTCCAGGATTTTCTCCTGAATACTTGGAAAGGGGAATGCATTGGCGCTTTCTGTTTGGCCCAAACAGCAGGTCTGCATGACCTTCACAAGGTGATTTTGAATTACATTCGGACCCATTTCATCGAAGTGTCCACCTCGGAAGCTTTTGCTCTGTGTCCTGCTGAACACACGTCATCTATCTTATCAGACGACAATCTATCGATTAACGAGGAAACGGACGTCCTCTTTGCTGTCTTGTTGTGGCTGGAGCACCATAACAGAGACATCAGCTCAAATTTGAGGCTGCTGAGACATGTGCGATTTGAATACATTTCCCTTGTAACACTTGACAGGATCGAGAAAAGCCGTCTCAATTCTATTGCTAATGAATCAGTAAAGCGTTATATTCAAGATGCAAGAAAGCGGGCGTCTCGTCTGGAGGCACGTCAGCTTCACTTCGATCCTCCTATCATTCGGCAACGCATAGCAGAAGTCATTGGATGTCGCACCTCTGCAACAAAGGATTTTGACAGAATCGAATCTACGAAAAGCTATCATTCCTCTAAAACAGTTGTCAAGAAAGAATGCATCAGTCCACCGGAAGAGGAACAGCATTCGTCTCATTCTCAGTCCGAATGGTCAGTTTCACCGTGTCCATCTAAATCGTGGCATTCTGAGATAACTAAAGCAGTGCCGTTTCCATCTTATCAGGAGATCGATGAAACTGCAATTCGTGTCAGCTTGTCCAAGGATGTTTCGACATCTCCAGTTGCATCGAAAGACGATATTGAGGAAACTAGCCGCCAGGAATCTGCAGAGGATGAGTCAAGTGTGCAGGTGGTGCGAATTGGCGGAATTTCCAGAACATGGAAAGAAGACCACGTGCACAGTGATATTGAGAAGCTGGAAAACCGCCGTGGCAAAAGATGGGAGGAATGGACATCATTTGCAGAACTTCCAGTCGCTATGCACCATCATGCAGCATGTTATATCCACAACTCTATTTATATTTCGGGTAACTGTTTTTTTCTTCTTCTTCTCCTTCTTCTTCTTTCTTTCTTTCTTTCTTTCTTTCTTTTTCTTTTTCTTTCTTTCCACTTGAAGGCATGAATTGTTTTCAATGAATCAGTAACCAAAGCTGAAATAATAATTGAGAATAGCACTTAATCGTCGACTCTTCGACAGCCGATACAATGTGAACATGAAATAGGCCAAAAAAGGGTATATTCCGTGCATGACATCCTGATACCTAAAACAAAGAATATTAGAATATCTTTACTAACCTAAGGTAACAGTGTTGGTAATCTTGATACATGTATTTGGCAGGTATATTTTTTTCACTTACATTTTCATTTACATGTACTTTTGCAAATATCCTTATTATACAGGTGGCCATGTACAGTTGCCTTGTGATGCAAGCAGTAATCACTTCAAACCCAGTCGTGTTTTCCATGTGTACGATGTTTTAAAAAGAAAGTGGTATCGTCTGGCAGACCTTGAGAGCGCCAGAGTGTTTCATCAAATGGTGGCGCTCTTTGGGCAGATTTATGTCATCGGTGGTCAGGGACATGACGGAGGGTAAGAAAGTTCAACTTTCTTACTTGGTAGAAAGCAGGGAAATATTTGATGCTTTGAGCTCTTGATATGATCGTAGAGACTTTAGATATCACGTTAGCTATAGAGGTAATCTTTGCACATTAAAAGGTGACATAGAAGGCAATGGAAATTTGAGAATTTGAGTCTTTACCATCATGGTCCATGTACATGACTGTGTTGAAAAAATAGAGTGGAAGAAGGAAACGTAAGAATGTTACCAGAGGCTTAGAATATTTTTCTCCTAGAGTTAAAATCTTGCTTTCTCATTATAAGGATTATTCAGTCTTTGGTCTTGCTTTCGCAGATACAGACTAGAGCAGTTCTTTCTTTCCCACTGTTCTGGATTTGTATGTGATCAAAAATCCGGGTTGATAAAGCTATTCCACTTATCTCCCTGTACAGGCAGTATGGAAAGTATAGTTTGTAGGAATTTTTAAAACTGAATGAAACTTTTTTCTCTCTCTCATATATGCGCATCTATCTTACAAAACTTTTTTGAAAGCAGTAAACGTGCAATGCGGGTAAAGGATACATTGTTTTTAGAGAAACTTAAAAAAAAAAAAAAAAACTTATTCATTTCCTCAAATAGAGTGGATAGCCCTTTCAACAGAAGTTGATTTTCAAAGGGGTCCACAATAAAAACAATGAATCAAATTTTACAGGAATAAAAGTGATCATAATAATACCAAAAAAAAATAACCGACTGATTTTCTAATTACGACTTATTTAGGCTATGGGGTCTAAGTCACACAGAACAATTTCTTACACGTAGACTTCCACTGTTTTGCGTTTTTCTTTTATCAAAAATGCGGGTCGCTCCATGCATATTCTCACCATGATAGCTGGTTAATGGCCCATATAAAATTTATTTAATGTATAGGGTAGCCTAGTTTATGGAAGTTACATAACTTTCATTACCGGACAAGTCACACATTAAGAGTTGGAAGAAAACGTGATGAAAATCTATAATCAGTTTGATAAAATTTTCTTACTTGACTCAGCACCCACAATTCATTTATGACTACGTGTATTCTTGTTTTAAATACGTCATGAATGGAACATACTTGTATCTAATTACGACCAGCGCATTATATCCGGTTTCAACTTTTCATGTCATAATGGAGTAACATTAGAAAGATATAAGGGAATCAATGAGGATAAAATATCAGCTTCAAAGACAATGTCAAGGTTAAATACATGAGAAAAAATCACGCATAAGACTCTAATACCAACATAAAAAAGCAATTAGGGAACAAAACATCTTACACTCTATTCTTTACTTTGAATGATATTTAGATTTTTTTCGTACATATAGCTCGACTAAAAAGACAAAACAAATGAAAAATCACAATTACAAATAAAGCCTACTTGCACCATTTCATCAGTTCAACGGTACACTGTTTTGTAAGCTCGATGGAAGTTTGAAACAAGACTTTTACTAAGATGTATCCAACATTCTTTAAACCATACCACAGAAAGCATGCGTTTTCAAATAGAAATCACCAAAAGTCTCTGCATTTACTTAATGAGTTTGATATTTTTTTTAAATGCCCTAAAAATATTAGTTTCACATCTAACAAAATGAATACATTTATTTTTAAATTTTAAATATTAAAGACAGAAACGATTTGTGTTTGAAAAGTTGTTCTTAGTCTGAATGCTGTTAGACCTCTCCCTTGAACTACCCCCCCCCCCCCCCTTATAGGGCTCTGGCGACAGTTGAGAGATATTCGCCTTACACGGACAGTTGGCGTCGGGTTGCTCCTTTGAGTTTCCCGCGGTATGCCACGGCTGCTGAAGTGTACAACTTCCACTTGTGGGTAGCAGGCGGTGCCACCAATCACGTGACAACTCAAAATGCGAAGGACGGTCAGCAGTCCGGTGATGATGAAGGCGCCAGCGTCTATGGCGGCTTCTACAGGAGTTCCAGCACCCTTCTGACTGGGGTAGTCGAGTGTTATTCACCACATGATAACAGGTAAATAAACAGGTCGAATAACCCCAGGACAAACATTGCGACAAACAATAAGCCAGTGTCCTTGAGAGAGTGTGATAATTATGCTCTAATTTACTTGCGCGTAAGACATAACTAAGCAATACCATGTATGAAGGACAACTGTTATCAAGAATTTCTATTCTCATAAAAAGGATAATATGCTTTGTTGTATTTATACATACGACAGAAATATATCTTCTTCAACAAAAAGGGAATTTCATTTTTTTTCGATTTAGCACTATCTTGCCTAAAATGTATCATAAATTGATGTAAATTTGGGGGACTATAGGAATTGTGGGAGGGTTTCTTCTTCTTCTTCTTCTTCTTAACAAACCATTTAGTTGACCAATCATGGCCAACACATTACCTAAATTCAACAAAGCTTAGGACAAGTCTATGCAGTTAGTCCTTACATCTCTTAGGCTCTTAGGTTTTTTGTTTTTGTTTTTGTTTTTGTTTTTGTTTTTTTTTTTTGGGGGGGGGGGGGGTCACTGCTCCCAATGCATTAATTGATTGCAAACTTTCAAGTCAAGTTGATAGCAAAGTTTTCAAAAGTCCCGCTGTTTCACCGCTTTGTTTTATAATCATCCCGAGTAATGACTGCCTATTTGCCTTTGCCTTTCATAAAGAAACCTTGCTTATTTTTCATTTGCACTTCTTTTTTTAAAGCTGGACCAAAATTAAAGACCTTACAACCCCTCGATGCCACGCCGCTCTCCTTCGGATTAAAAAACGGCTGTTCCTTGTCGGTGGCTTTAGTAGTATACGTCTTTCTCCGGTAGATGACAACTCCACATCTTCCATAGATGTATATGATGACGTCACCGACTCATGGCGTTATGTAACTGATATCGGAGAAGGAAATTATAGCGCCAATACTGTTATTGTCGGTAAGATATTGAACAATTTTTCCTTTTTTCTAATTAATTATGCTTTTAACTGATATTAGAAGTTTGATTTATCATTCGGCTTCAAGTGATACACTAGCTTTCATCATGGCCACAGAGTGTATGAAAGATCCATTTTGAACTAACTCTCATCACAGATTTAAAATTAAATATCCAATATTATGAAAGAACTACTGTTTTATCTTTGAATTTTCACTTACAATATAAAACTTTGATAAGGCCCGATATTTACTTGTTATAAGTAAATCACTTTGTTAAATTCTTATCAATATTATGAAAGAACTACTGTTCTATCTTTGAATTTTCACTTACAATATAAAACTTTGATAAGGCCCGATATTTAATTGTTATAGGGTAAATCACTTTGTTAAATTCATTTTCAATAATCATTCTGCATGTTTTAAGGAACCAAAATAGTCGTTCTCGGAAAGCCTGGTCCGCTCTTGGAGTCTGACGGTGACATCATATCAATCTTCGACACATCAACAAATAAGTGGGAACTGCGACGGAGTCTTCTGTTAGAAGCTAGAGTGGGACATGCTTGCTGTACCATTCCTATATCAACTCACTTAAAATTGTATCAGACGTGACGACGTGACAGGGGTTAAATAGGGGTTAAATAAGGCAAGATATAAAGTGCCTCTCTAAGTAATCATGTTTTATCTAGGCCTATCATGTTGATATAATCATCCAAATGGCACGATACCAGGACATAAGATCCATTTTTAGTGATAAAAACATCTACATAATACCGTCAATCAATAATAATATACAAGTACATCTTGAAATAAAATCAAATCTTGTGTTGTACTTGTACAAAACTGTATTATAGTCACGGTCCTTCTGACATTATGTCTTCATGGTTCAACTCTGGTGAATAAATAAGCACTAGACAATAGCATCCTTGCTTATGATAGTGATTTAATTTTTCCATTCACAGATACAAAATATACTCTGCTTTTTAAATAAGACAAAATACAATGGACAGATAAGTGAAGTGACAATGCTTAATCTTAGTTTCACTACCCCCCCCCCCCCCCCACTTGACACCAATGGCCATCATTTCAATTCTACATATCACAGACACCTTCAATAATATAAATCCAAAGCACATATCTCAAATATGTGTGAAAGAGAGAGCAAGTGAGCATGTTTTAGACTAACGGTAGAACATTTGTCTGAAATGCAATAATGTTCAGAATCAATTCCCTACACACAAGCTCCCTATTTTGTGTGCACTTGTGTTTATATGAGAATGTAGATTCTATATGAAATATACAGATCAACAGAAACTATGATAACAGAATATAAACTAAATTTACAAATGTAGTAATGAGGGCAAGCTTGGTGTATTTCAAAATTTCAAAAGAGGCACACTTATAAGATCAGCCAACTAAAAAGAATATGGGTATATCATTTGCCTTATATAATTCATATCATACACACAAACCAAATTATAACCAGGTTTCTGAACTCCAACAGCTGCAATGTTAATCACTGGTAAAATTAAGTACACTTTTTACCCTGGAACCATTCTAGTGAGAATTCAATCACACACTATTGAAAACTGGAACATATTTTAGACAAACTATCAAAACAATCAGAATCAAATTAATTTATATTCACACACAGAAATCAAACTTACACTACTCAATTTAAAATGGAAGAATATCATACAATGGTATAACTACAAACATAATTTTTTTTCTCCCACTCTTTTGGAAGAGATGAAACGGAAACAATAGCTGACACTCATTTTACCTGCACAAAATCGTTAAACCTTTAGGATATCAACTCTTTGGCAATGTCGCAACCTCGCATTGCCTTATTTGCAATTGCGCTGGAGTTAATCTTCATGTATTAGCATTATGTTCTGCCTTTTCTATAAATCAAAACAAGGTTTAGGCTAACTTTGTCCAGTGACAGACAACTTTGGATTTAATAAAAAATCTCCTTTTTCCCAAACTTTGAAGTTACTTACATTTTCAGCTCATGTCAAAAGACACCATTTAAGAATATATATATATTTATATACAGAATATACTTTTCAACAGATAGTATTACATTTTATTAAAAAAAATATACTTCAAAAAGACATTTGGTTAGATAAGTACACCTTTAATACTTGTTATAATTTCCAAGGTACTGAGTCTACATTTTCTTGGTTGTTAGACAACATCAATAAGATGAAGCAGAAATGGCAAGACAAATTCTTCTATTTCCCACAACAACATTAAGTTTGTCTTGAGCAGGAATGGAAACCCAAAATGAGGTGCATAAACTTGTCAACACTAAGCCCAAGATGTCTTGGGATAGGGTCTGTGAAAAATGTGTATTATATTGAAGTCAAATCGTGCTCAAAGGGTTCAAAGATACCTATATTTTACACAAAAATAGACTATACACCAATAACATGATAAAGACTACTTTTCGAAAAATCAACTTAAAGGCAACATCAATAGCCCTGTCTACAGTCCAGACCACCACAGTGTAAGTTAATGAGGCAAATCAGCACATTTTACCTGTAGATTCTCGTTCACTGAAAATTGAATCTTGTGCTCGCGGGATTTCACGAGAGTTTTAGACATATCTGCAAGGGTTCAGGAAAATCTTTCTGAATTGAGAACAGTGCTGAAGCTATTTCAATTATGTAGTTGTCCTTCTCATTGGTATTTTGCTCATTAGTTTCGATCTATAGAATGCCTATCTTTGTTAAGATTAATACTTTTATCCAGTTCAAATACCATCGAAATTTTGGTTATTTCTTAGACTTATTTAACCATTGTTTATTTCGTCCTCGCTCCTGACCCGATAATTAAGCATTAAAATATAAGTCCAAATGGATGATTGTGGAGTTTGATATTTTGACAGTGACAGTGAATTCATAACTGCATTTGCAGCAAGTGTATTAATCAAAGAAAATAAAGGATTATGTGATCCAATTTGTGGAGAAAGCCACTCGAGCGGTACGGTTACGCGCAAGCTTAAGCCCTGGGTGCAACGGACTGGAATGCATGTGGTGACCGCTGATGTTTGAGCTGGCTAGCCGAGGTATTTTGGTGACGTCACAATGGCGAAGTGCCCAGCCCTGGCCCTGACTGAAGCTCAAGATGCGCGTGGATGTGATTCTTCTTCACACCTAGTAATTATATGGGAAAGCTATGTCTAAGGATCTTACCACATCCATATTTCATACAATTCTTACCTAAAGTGTGATGATAGCCTTTTTGCTCAAGTTATGCGAGTCCTCACTAACCACTTACTGCACATGTATAACTTTGCCAAAATGAGGTATACATGTGTATCCATACAATTCACTTGAAACTAAAGTTTTTGTATTCCTTCTAAACACAGAAAGCTTCGTTTTCTGTCACATATCATTAGCATTACATTTCATTAAGACGTTAGATGAAGCTGACTGAAAATTTCAGTTTTCATTATGACACATTCATTTAACATTTATGGCACCTTTATCAAAGGCTATCTTTTTCTTAAAACATAAAGTTAGGACACAATATGTAACTATCAAACATGTCATTGTAAATATCCATTTTTAATTTTTTTTTAATAGTAAAGAATAAATACTAGACACTGCCAAAAAACAATGATCCTAATTTTCAGAGGTCTAGGCAAGAGAAAAAAAAATTCTAGAGTCAGATGCATGTAATTATCTGGCACTTACATA
>CM057151.1:52783412-52793439 GCA_029962745.1 Echinometra lucunter
ATCCTATAGGCCTGTTAATTTGGTGGGCGCTTTAAGTTTATATGGACCCGACCCTGATAGCAGAGACTGGTAAGAATAACATCATATTTACGTCTTTTAAAGTCGTGTCATACGTCTTATTTACGTATTATATATACGTCTTTAAGACGATACTTTGCACCAGCACACGACGTAAAATAAGACGTCATATTTTACGGTCAATTTTACATCATATTGGTCGGAAAAAACCGTCTTTATGACGTCTTTAGAGTCTTTACGACCTAAAGGCAGCTCACAGACTGGTAAAAATGTCATATTTTAACGTCAATTTTACATCATATTGGTCGGAAAAAACCGTCTTTATGACGTCTTTACGACCCGAAGGCAGCTCACAGACTGGTAAAAATCACATCATAAAGACGTCAAGTCAAAGCTTCAAAGCTGGTTTATAAAATATTTTAGAATGTATTCAACATTATGATGTTTTTCTATAGATCGTCCCATACTAGCCCTATATCCTAACATCCTACATCCTATACCTAACTACTGATGCTTTGTATCGACATTACTATATATATGGACTGTAGTGTAGTACTTAAAAAAAAACAGTTAGAAATTACAATTTCTTGATACATTCTGAAATACCCTGCCCATGACATTAACTGAATGGTGTTCAACATGGAAGTACATTGTTCATTAAATCAGCAGTGCAATCATCGAATAAAATGTTAAAATTCAAATGTTATCTCCCTTTTTTTCACGAAGTTTAGTCATTTCTGGTCATTCATGAATATTCATGAATCACGATCAACTATCACGACGTAAAACTGACGTAAACACGTCATGTTATGGTCTTGAAAAAAGCTGTTATAAAGTGGGAAATAATTGACGTAAAAAAAGGTCTTATTCCGGTCTTTTAAAAAGACGTTAAAAAGTGGTAAATGTTTGACGTAAAATATATGTCATCTTAATATGTTCAAACAAAATTTGAGAAAATAATTATATAAAGACGTCATAAGGTTGTCGTAAAATAGTCGTGTATACGACATATGACGTGTGGACCAGTTTATGACCAGTTTTTGACGTCTTAAAGACGTCCGTTCTGCTATCAGGGTTAAAGCACTTTCTATACAACTGTTTCACAGTCTGATCTAAGCATCCACTTATTTTTTCTCTGTTTTGTTTTAATGGGGTCAGTAGTGCTCATTTTTCTTTTCTTTTCTTTTCATAGGGAGGAGGGACCCCCCTGAATATTTCCTTAATTACTGTGACCTCACATTTCGTTGTGTAGTTCCAATTAGCAGGATTAGAACTTTGCATTCTCTAACTCTTATAATAATAATATTCTGGATTTATATAGCGCCTAATACATCTCCAAGAGAGTCTCTAAGCGCTTTACAGAAATATTATTACCCCGGTCATCGGATTCAGGCTTGCCCGCATACAATGTATGCACCTTCTCCACTCCCTAGGGAGCATTCCAGCCAGGCGCCTTTTGCAGGCGCGCACAATGCTAAACAAATCACAATGACTTTCGCATCCTACCGGGTACCCACTTAACACCTGGGTGGAGAGTGGCAAATGTAGATTCATATCTTGCCAAAGGACATTAGTGCCGCGCCGGGATTTGAACTCGGACCACGAGATCTACAGTCCGGTGACATATCCACTAGACCACGACACCTCTACTTATATTCACAAAATAGAATTATGCCTATGTAGTATGCATTTATGTCATTTGGTAATTAATCTGCATTTTGCCACTCTCCACCCAGGTGAAGATGGGTACGGGCAGGAAGAAATTCCTAAAATGCTTTGAGCACTAAAATTGGTAGTCTAGCTGAGACGGGGTATGATATTGAGAGCGCCTTGAGCACCATTGTTTAGTGAATACGTGCGGTGTATAAATATCCAATACTAATTTAATACCTGAAAATTAACTGATTACCTTCTTTATTGTATCCAAGGGAGCGTAGCGACGGAGGGGAAGATTTTATATTTTTTGAACAGTCAAACATATTTTAGAGCACTGTTGTCCCGATCCGTTGTAGCCTTAACTCATTATTTTCAACAAGCACTTTTGTTCCAAATTTGCGTCTGGACAATCCTCTGCAAAATCTCCCGGGGAGCAGCCTTTCAGAGCGAGACATTATTTCTAATATTCAACTATTTTCTGGCACTATTTCCTTTAAAAAATGATTATGTATATCAATTCCATAAATAGTTTTGGATATTGATTACTGAAGCACTGAAACTAAAAGGTGTCATTTCCTCATCTCCCTTTTCAGCTTTGAAATCTTGAAAGGTGATGTACTTTACTCTTCCCATTTTTCCAAGAAAAAATGAGTTTACAAAGGTATTTATTCCCCCGTATCGATATTTGGAAACTAATAGCGGGCGTCATGATGTACATTAAACTCTTGCTTTTGAAATGTAATTAAAATGACACCACTCTCGCTTTTCAGCTTCGAAATCTTGAAAGGTAGTGTGACTATTCTCATTTTTCTGAGAAAAATGAAAATAAAGTTTCCAAAGGCATTTATTTCTCCCTTCCGTCTTTAAAAGCTTTCGATAGTTGGAAACTAAACATTGGCGTAAATCCCGGGGGGATGGGGAGGGATATATCCCCCCCCCACACTTTTTGGAGAGGGGGGATGGCGTGTACAAATATCCCCCCCCCCACTTTTTAAGAAAGAAAATATATTTTAATTAATCCGTTAGTAAAATCTTTGAATATCTGTCATAAACAACCATCATATTTTAGAATTTCTATTTGAAAATGCGATTGAAAACCAAAAAAGTGGTTATTTTTGGCTCGCTCGCTTCGCTCGCTCGCAAAATAAATATTAAAATGTGTGTAGGGGGGGTCTGTGGGGGTCAGTGAGGGTGTGTGCTTATACTTAGGTGTGAGATCGACAGAACAAAAAATCGTCAAAAAAGTCAATCATCCCCCCACTCCTCAGAGTGGATTTACGCCGATGAAACTAAATATAATGGGCGTTATCATGATCACGCACGTTAAATTCTTGCTTTCGAAATTGGATGACACTGCTCGCGCTTTTCAGCTTTGAAATCTTTAAAGGCATTGTAAATGAATACTCTCGATTTTCCAAGAAAACTGAAAACAAAGCTTTCAAACATGCCAAGGTATTTTTTCTCCCTTCTGCCTTAAGAAAATTTAGATATTTTGAATCGTAATGATGCACATAAGATGTTTGTTTTTGGAAGGTGACTGATATAACACTGCTTCTATACTTAGACTAAGATAGTTTGGAAAAATTTGTTATGAATTTTTGAAATTTGAAGTTAGATGACTTCATATACGTGAAAATAAAAAAAAAAAAGAATCCTTCAAAGTGTGATAAATAGTGGGTGATGGAGCCAGTAATAAATGATAAGGCATGAAAATAAACTTTTGGTCCATTAAATGATCAAATTAGGTAGTTTGTACTTAAAATAGAATTCAAAGTCGGTAGGTGCTTAAATTCCATGAAAAGTGGTAGTCTACCGTCTAAATCGGTAGAGTTGGCAAGTATGTGATTTTCACCCACTAGTTTGCTCTCAGCCAATCAAATGAAAGGATTTTCAGTAGCTTATAACAGTTGTCAGTAAAAGTCACTGACAAAACTCTTCATGGAACGTTCCCTTATTAATTTCATGGTAGAAAATGAAAATTTCTTCTTTGAATAAATCTTATGTCTTGGAAAAAGCAAGAAGTCGTTTATGATGATTGTTGTAATCTCATTGGAAAAGCCATAAAAAATGGTAACAATATGGATGTAAAAAATAACGTAAAAATCACGTCATATTGTGGTCTTTAAAAAATTGTTAAAACGTGGGAAATAATTGACGTAAAAACCCCATCTTATTCCGGTCTTAGAGAAGACGTAATAAAGTGGTAAATAGTCAAATTTACATCATATTATGGTCAAACAAAAAGTGGGGAAATATTGGTCATAAAAAAGACGTTGTATTGCTGTCGCAAAATAGTCATCTATACGACGTATGACGTGTGGACCGGTTTGAGACCATTTTATGGCGTCTTAAAGACGTACGTCTGCTATCAGGGGATATGGACATACAACATGAAACAGAAAGGGGAGATAACGACGAAAAGAAAGAAGGGAGTTGAGATCGCAGACGTAATAAAAGGGTATGTATCAGATTTGAAAGGGGCACTTATCGGAAAGAGAATTGCCATAGTTACAACGAAAGGAAAAGGGTCACGTATATCAAACTGAAAAGGGACACTATATCAAACTGGATCCTCATTATATGTGAAAGGGGACACTTATCAGATACGACGGTGGGGGCTCTTATCAATCATCAGGAGAAATGGCACTTAAAGCAAGAGGGGCACTTAAATTAAATGGCTGTATCTGATTTAAAAAGGGGAGTGCTAGAATAAAAAAGGGACACTCATCAAAACATTGAAAGGACACTTACGCACATACATGTAGCACGTCAGCAGAATGAGAAATGGATCATTTTACCAGAAGTAAATTGGGGCATGTAACCTATCAGATTTCAAAGGGGGCACTCAGCAGAAGAGCAATTGCACTATTTGAACAAACAATCTGCAGTCAAAGGGGCACTCATTTCAATATGTTAGGTAGAATAAGAGCCCACTTTTTAGAAGGGAAAAGAGTGCAATGAAAAAAACGGGTTATAGGGTCACTAATCTGGTGTAAAGGGGAGGAAGTTGTAGGATGTAAGAAGGTCGGATTATCTGAAGCATATATTTATAAACATGATAAATGGGCATTTATTAGAAGGTGAAAGGGTGTTTATTAAAAGAGAAAATTGTCCCTTATATAAGAAAAATGGGCACTGAACAGGTTTGGAAAGGGTACTTTGGGGTGATTGGTGGGGGCACTGTGCCCCAGCTCCGCCTCCCCTGCAATCATGACACAGGAGCCGCGGAGCGTAAAATTGAAAGTTGGGGTGGGGGGGGGGGGGGGGGCTGAGCATGTGAACAATCACAATCATTGCCACGTTATTGTACAGAGGCCAACGTGTCTACTACGAGCTGCAGCCCCCCCCCCCCCCCCCAGCCCCACGATTCCGCGGCCTTTGTGACATTACACATGCATGAACGAGATGCCAAGATACAGAAACAAATATTTATTTTCAAGCTACAAATGCAGAAACAAGCCATTCGTATTATGCACTGTTTCGAATTCGCTCATCTCAAGTCCCATTTTCCACTCAATACTCTTAATATTTTTTGTATAAACAAAATAATATCTTATTTGTATATTCATGTATCGTTATGTTAATAATATTACTCCAATATTGTTCTAGTATAACTCTGATGTTGTTATCCTTGTCTGCTTTTTCTCTCAGCAGCTTTTTCTTCTTCTTCTTCTTCTTCTTCTTTTTTTTTTTTTTTTGGGGGGGGGGGGTGTTTTCTTCTTCTTCTTTTTTTTTTTTTTGGGGGGGGGGTGACCGCCCCATCGCCCCGTGCTACGCGGGTGAAGAGAGTGTGTGACATGTGTATGTGATGTAGAAGAGAGAAGGCTACATGATGAAATTCGAAGCGTAAAATATAGCAAACACAGCAAAGAAGAATGAAATTAAAAGAAGACAGGATGAAGTGCATGCAGATATCAACAGACTACCACAACAAAATTATTATCTAGAGAAATATATGCGAGTTTCTTCGAATGAACATTAATGTATTCGGCCTGTAAATACCGTCATCATGACATCTGCATTGCCCCCTTATAGTCTAGGTTAAGCTCAATGCCTAAAAAATCTCCTTTGTTTATTTCATTCTGAGTTAAAAACAGGCGAAAGACTTAGCCTATACAAAAATAAAATGATATAAAATAAATCACCCAGTTACACCTGCAACAACCCATGCGCACCCTTCCATTGTACATGAGCATGCAAAACGGGACAGTCCCTTAGGACCTACTTATTATTTTTGTCCCTCGTGCCATATTGATCCTTCCGTGGAACACCGTTTTCCCCGTATTTGAAATTTACTAGGAAATTAAGGAGGACATTATGTGAGGCATGCGGAACTCCAGCCTCAAAATCTTTGGCTCTCTCCCTTCGCTCGCTCGTTTATAGGTTTTGAAAGCCCAAGTTCATTACCTTGGCAAACATACATGCATCCTAGCCCTTTTGCTAAATAATAATGTACTCGTAAAAAATCTGGGTCAGATTTGATTCGGAAAGAGTCCGTTGGGGCCACACTCCGTTCCGGGTCAAAAATGACCTGGAATAGGGTCATGAAGACTTGTTTCTGGGTCATATCTGACCTTATTCTGGGTCATTTTTACGTTATTCTGGGTCATGTTTTGACCCGGAGCGGAGTTTGGCTCCAAGGACTCTTTTCCGGGTCAATCTGACTCGGAATATTGTAATAAATAGTGAATGAACTTGGAGATAAGTATAAAAGTAGAAGAGGATCCTTGATTCTCATAATTATAAGAAAACGTGGGGACGAAACATGAAAATCATTGAGGTCCATTAAAATTGAAACCTGTGAAGCCTGAAACCATAGAGTATCTGAGAGTATTTTGTTTTCTATATCAACCCAGAAATTTGACCTCACCAACTCTAATGCCGTAAATTGCAAATAACAAATACCCAAGAAATTGTTAAGCTTTCACTGAGTACGAATTCTTTTACCATCAGTCAACGGACGAACGACACCTCATTCTTTTTCGATCGAAGATACATCATTACAATAACAACACACGGCACCCTGTGAAAGAGAAGAGGAAAAATTAAAAATGAAGCTATCTACATCAAGAGCGCGGGGGTCGCTTGGGGTGTATGCCTAAGACCCAAGTTTTTTTTTTCAAGTGATGACCTTCCGATAGATAACATTTTCTCTCCACACAGTCAAACAATAGATGAAGATTTTATTACTTTAATGGAATGTTTAGGGGCCATAGCCGTACGCAGCGGGGGGGGGGGGAAGGCGGCAGGGGGCAGTTTCCCCCCAGAAATTTTGAAAACTCACACTGTTTTACTGAAAATATTCATAAAATCCACCCAAAAACTGCACCAAATCGTTCAAATTCACTTTTAAAAATGCAAAAGTGCCCTCGTGACCAGCTCGGTCGCTTCACTCCCTCGCTTTCGAGTTTCTTCGAAAATTTTTATGCGTCTTGCCCCCCCCCCGAAATAATTCCTGCGTACGGCCCTGTTAGGGGGCGCGAAGCGTTTTTGAAAGTTAGGGGACCTGCTGCTGTTTTGATGTTCTGAATGATTAAGCTGCATGAGCAATTAAATTCCTTTATTAAAAACAATCATAGAGCGAGCAAAACGAGCAAGGATAAATACGCCTTTTTCACGGCTTAGGTGTTATTTTGTCATGAGAATATATACACTAAAAGCCTATAATTTTGAAATATTTTCGTTGCCATGTTGCCAAATACGACTCAGTTGAGGCACCCTCTCCGAATAAGGGGGGGGGGTTGCTGGCTGAATCCATCCTGTTTATGAGCGAGCGAAGTGAGCGAGCCCCCTTCCCCAAAAAACTTTTTTTATTATTATAATTTTTATCTACAATAGAAATGCTACTTCCTCCTACAAGATATTTATTTCATCGCCCTGCTGATGAATACGGTATACGACTCTATTTGGGTATACGAAAGGATTATATAGGTCTGTTTGTCTGCTGCAAATTCATCAAAATATAAGGTTACCTTAAATTGACGCTCGCTTCCTTATATACCGTATTACATTAACATTTTCTGTAAGAAGATTAATCTCATTTCTGGCTTGACCGCTTGAGACACAAGATGTAATCCAATTTCATTTGAATACGGCATAACCACTATAGCTGATCTGCATATACGATTTTATTGAGAAAATGTACAGATCAGGCACTGGAGCACTTGGAGCAGTCCGTGTTTTTTTCATGAAATAATATTTTTCTTTCTCCTTTTCTTCTGTCATATCATTTCCTTCCTTTTGCTCCCTTTCCCTTCTCTTCCCTCTACGTTCCCCCTTTTTTGCAGAGGTAGTGAATTTGCCGGCGGAAAGTTTTAGTGGAGACCGCACCCCCACACCCTCACACCCCCGACTCCCCTATAGCGACACACGTAATGGAATTCCTACACTGTAAAAAAACCCAAAAATCTTGTTGAAATTACTTAATTAAATTGAGGGGGAAAATTGCCTTAATTTTTTTTAAATACTAACTTACAGATATTTTAAGTACAGAATTTACTTATTTTCCTTGGAATTAAGTTACATCAACTTATATCAACTTAATTATGTAAAATAACTTTTATTTTTTTTTTCTAAAGTCCACTACTCATCCGACACTCGCTGAAACCATTTCAGCTCTAAGTTTTAACCAAATATTACCAGGAAACATTATTGTAATCATATAGACTTCACTATGACACTTACCAGTACCTAATAAGGTACTAACATTTATATACTCGATTGGTGCATCATAACAAATAAATCGGTGGGAAATTTTCCTGAAACATCAAGTTTTGAAATTTTCAAATTGAGTGACTATTCAACGTTGCTCTTTCTTTGCTTAAATGAATTAAGAATTATTTTACACTCCTTAATTTTCATCAATTTTTTCAAACACAAAAAAATTATTGTTTTATTAAAAAATATATTAACTTGCTCTTAATGAATATTCATGTATTATGTTAATCAGACTTTACTTGAAAAAGATAAGTAAATTCAACAATTGAGTAAGTAGTATAATTTCTTAATATGAGTTAAAATCACTAAATTGAAACAAGTTCAAATCACTTGAATTTTCTTTGGAAGTACGTTCTAATACACTGAAAGATTGAGTTAGTAAGACTTAAATCGAATGTGTAAGGGGAAAAACTCTTTTTAAAAAGTAAATTCTTCTTAAGAAAATCAAGGAAAAATCACCAATGAGCAGAAATTTATTTACAATGTAGTGACCAGGTGAACAATACCTGAATTCAAAATATGAGGAGGGATTCGGCTGTTGGTTACCTTCAAGACGAAAAATGAATCCGACTCAGCTCGAAAAATATGCTTCCTCACTGCATGCGCTTGCTTGCGATTTTCTGAAGTCAAAGACCCAACAAAGTCAAGTATATTGGACCTCGAAGGCAGGGGTTGGGGGGGGGGGGGGATGAATTTCTCCCAGTATGCGTGTCCTATACTGGCGAGAGTATAGGGTTAATGCTGGGTTAGTTAGTGGGTTAGTGTTGCGACCGGGCGGGAAGATTTTCACTGTGACACTTCAGCTAAGTTTATAAACGGAGTGTTGTAACCGTCATGATTTTGTTCCCGTTACTTTCCATATCGCCATTCATGATGAAAAGATCATCGAAAGAAAGGTCTGAAATTCAGTCGAATTGGAGGGATCCACTGAGCAGGCCTTTTTGTAGAGTGTAGATCCAAGAATTTAAAAAAAAATTGCTTCAACTGCGATTCACTGATCCACATTAAATTTTTGCTTTTAAAAAAGATTGAGATGACACTGGATGACACTAATTAAAGTTCAAGTGCATGGGAAATGTTTTTAAAAAAAAAATAAATTCGTGAGATTTTAAGTTCGACTAGTGCATGTCCGGAGCCTCCAAGTGTGATGTGAATGAGCGTCTTGAGCGATAGAGAGAGAGAGAGAGGGGGGGGGGGGGGGCCTAATGAAATCTTGTTAAAGTTTAACTTGGTGATTTATCTAAATTATCGAAAAGTAAAAAAGAGGTTTTAAAGTCGGTAGATGCGGGTTAATTCGTTCCTAGCTCTTTTTCATTTACCCCTTTACCCCTTGACCCTTTTTCTCTATGCGGTTGTGATGAAACCTCAAAAATGCACTGAAAACTATAGCTCGAGTCAATCATAGGGAAACACCGCTACCGGATTAATGGATGATAGTAGAACGAGGTTAAGAGCCCTTAAGTAAAATTTTGCGGGATGTGTTAACATCAAGTCACTGTATAATGCAAATAGAAAATACCGTAGCCTTCAGAAAAAAAAAACCCAAAACCTCACTCCCCAGGTCGAAAAACCAGTTTAAACCAGTTGAATTTTCAACTGGCATCAGCTGGAATCACCTGGTACCAGTGGAATCCAT
>CM057151.1:52793939-52941834 GCA_029962745.1 Echinometra lucunter
ATATGACACCTATGGGAACTCACGCGATATCGAAAAGTCAGGTGACGTTTAAGGCAAAAAATATCTTCGGGAACCTTCCATGAACGAAGTGCTGATGTGATTTTTTGAGACATGACTTTCCAGAAATGATCTACCACCTAGCCAATCGAGGAACAGTGCAAAAGGACAAAGAAAACAATTCAAAAGAAGTAATGATAATATGAAAAGAAATGTATATATCAAACACCAATACCATTTCGCCAAAGTCGCGGTAGCTCACCAATCTGCTCGGAACATCCATACGAAACATCTCGTGGTCAAGTGGTAGGAAAAACTTTCCGCAGAATGACCGTCCATGCAACCCTTTGAGAAATGACGCCAAAAGAAGTGAATATATGAAACGTACATATCAATACTTTCAAGGAATTAATTAGACACCAAACAAATCTCTCGTCAAGGACATAAGCAAAAAGTAGATATTAAATATCCAGATGGGTCCATTCGTGCTCCTTTGGATAACATACCTGTACCAACAAATGTGGGAAAAGATGCAACGGATAGAAGCCCGCCTCTAATTCAGACAATCAAAACTTTGAAAGAAAGCACTGGTGAAAAACAAACACTGTATCATGACAGAGGTACGCAGAAAGTACACATCAGACATCCAAATAAATTCCTTTGTTTTCCACAGAATGAAGGTACCACTTCACTCTCACGGTCCGAACAAATAAAAAACTACCAAGGAAAGCTACTTGGCACAGGTGAAAAACGCGAGCCATGTCAGCTCAAAAGATGAGAATGATCTGGCAACATCCAAGAGGTTTCCTAACAAGCGGAGTCTGATGTAAAGACAGGCATGGACAAAGCCAAATCGGATGCTACTTCGGAACGAATGCTTCAATCTCCATTCGTGGTAATATAGAACTGTCTGTGTAGGGTCCCAAAAGAAGTATTTCTATGACATGTGGATGAAAGGCAAATTTTGTGACGTCAAAATAGTCGTTGACGGTCATTCTTTTCTGGCCCATCGTGTTGTACTAGCCGTCAGCAGTGAATACTTTGACAAATTCTTTTTGAACCTCTCCTGCTAGGCCTAACGACAACCAATTACTTACAGTATACGTAACAGATATGTCCGCAGACGTTTTCCGAGTCATTCTCAAGTTCATGTATACAGGTCATTTGACATTCATTTTGGTCAGGTTTCTCAAATTCTAAAAATCACTATTTCTTTCCATGAAATCTCTCATGGACGCACTCCAGGATTTTCTCCTGAATACTTGGAAAGGGGAATGCATTGGCGCTTTCTGTTTGGCCCAACAGCAGGTCTGCATGACCTTCACAAGGTGATTTTGAATTACATTCGGACCCATTTCATCGAAGTGTCCACCTCGGAAGCTTTTGCTCTGTGTCCTGCTGAACACACGTCATCTATCTTATCAGACGACAATCTATCGATTAACGAGGAAACGGATGTCCTCTTTGCTGTCTTGTTTGGCTGGAGCACCATAACAGAGACATCAGCTCAAATTTGAGGCTGCTGAGACATGTGCGATTTGAATACATTTCCTTGTAACACTTGACAGGATCGAGAAAAGCCGTCTCAATTCTATTGCTAATGAATCAGTAAAGCGTTATATTCAAGATGCAAGAAAGCGGGGCGTCTCGTCTGGAGGCACGTCGCTTCACTTCGATCCCCTATCATTCGGCAACGCATAGCAGAAGTCATTGGATGTCGCACCTCTGCAACAAAGGATTTTGACAGAATCGAATCTACAAAAAGCTATCATTCCTCTAAAAACAGTTGTCAAGAAAGAATGCATCAGTCCACCGGAAAGGAACAGCATTCGTCTCATTCTCAGTCCGAATGGTCAGTTTCACCGGTGTCCATCTAAATCGTGGCATTCTGAGATAACTAAAGCGTGCCGTTTCCATCTTATCAGGAGATCGATGAAACTGCAATCGTGTCAGCTTGTCCAAGGATGTTTCGACATCTCCAGTTGCATCGAAAGACGATATTAGGAAAACTAGCCGCCAGGAATCTGCAGAGGATGAGTCAAGTGTGCAGGTGGGGCGAATTGGCGGAATTTCCAGAACATGGAAAGAAGACCACGTGCACAGTGATATTGAGAAGCTGGAAAACCGCCGTGGCAAAAGATGGGAGGAATGGACATCATTTGCAGAACTTCCAGTCGCTATGCACCATCATGCAGCATGTTATATCCACAACTCTATTTATATTTCGGGTAACTGTTTTTTCTCTTCTTCTTCCTTCTTCTTCTTCTTTCTTTCTTCTTTCTTTTTCTTTTCTTTCTTTCCACTTGAAGGCATGAATTTTTTCAATGAATCAGTAACCAAAGCTGAAATAATAATTGAGAATAGCACTTAATCGTCGACTCTTCGACAGCCGATACAATGTGAACATGAAATAGGCCAAAAAAGGGTATATTCCGTGCATGACATCCTGATACCTAAAACAAAGATATTAGAATATCTTACTAACCTAAGGAACAGTGTTGGTAATCTTGATACATGTATTTGGCAGGTATATTTTTTCACTTACATTTTCATTTACATGTACTTTTGCAAATATCCTTATTATACAGGTGGCCATGTACAGTTGCCTTGTGATGCAAGCATAATCACTTCAACCCAGTCGTGTTTTCCATGTGTACGATGTTTTAAAAAGAAAGTGGTATCGTCTGGCAGACCTTGAGAGCGCCAGAGTGTTTCAATCAAATGGTGGCGCTCTTTGGGCAGATTTATTCATCGGTGGTCAGGGACATGACGGAGGGTAAGAAAGTTCAACTTTCTTACTTGGTAGAAAGCAGGGAAATATTTGATGCTTGAGCTCTTGATATGATCGTAGAGACTTTAGATATCACGTTAGCTATAGAGGTAATCTTTTGCACATTAAAAGGTGACATAGAAGGCAATGGAAATTTGAGAATTTGAGTCTTTACCATCATGGTCCATGTACATGACTGTGTTGAAAAAATAGAGTGGAAGAAGGAAACGTAAGAATGTTACCAGAGGCTTAGAATATGTTTCTCCTAGAGTTAAATCTTGCTTTCTCATTATAAGGATTATTCAGTCTTTGGGTCTTGCTTTCGCAGATACAGACTAGAGCAGTTCTTCTTTCCCACTGTTCTGGATTTGTATGTGATCAAAAATCCGGGTTGATAAAGCTATTCCACTTATCTCCCTGTACAGGCAGTATGGAAAGTATAGTTTGTAGGAATTTTTAAAAAACTGAATGAAACTTTTTTCTCTCTCTCATATATGCGCATCTATCTTACAAAACTTTTTTGAAAGCAGTAAACGTGCAATGCGGGTAAAGGATACATTGTTTTTAGAGAAACTTAAAAAAAAAAAAAAAAACTTATTCATTTCCTCAAATAGAGTGGATAGCCCTTTCAACAGAAGTTGATTTTCAAAGGGGTCCACAATAAAAACAATGAATCAAATTTTACAGGAATAAAAGTGATCATAATAATACCAAAAAAAAATAACCGACTGATTTTCTAATTACGACTTATTTAGGCTATGGGGTCTAAGTCACACAGAACAATTTCTTACACGTAGACTTCCACTGTTTTGCGTTTTTCTTTTATCAAAAATGCGGGTCGCTCCATGCATATTCTCACCATGATAGCTGGTTAATGGCCCATATAAAATTTATTTAATGTATAGGGTAGCCTAGTTTATGGAAGTTACATAACTTTCATTACCGGACAAGTCACACATTAAGAGTTGGAAGAAAACGTGATGAAAATCTATAATCAGTTTGATAAAATTTTCTTACTTGACTCAGCACCCACAATTCATTTATGACTACGTGTATTCTTGTTTTAAATACGTCATGAATGGAACATACTTGTATCTAATTACGACCAGCGCATTATATCCGGTTTCAACTTTTCATGTCATAATGGAGTAACATTAGAAAGATATAAGGGAATCAATGAGGATAAAATATCAGCTTCAAAGACAATGTCAAGGTTAAATACATGAGAAAAAATCACGCATAAGACTCTAATACCACATAAAAAAGCAATTAGGGAACAAAACATCTTACACTCTATTCTTTACTTTGAATGATATTTAGATTTTTTCGTACATATAGCTCGACTAAAAAGACAAAACAAATGAAAAATCACAATTACAAATAAAGCCTACTTGCACCATTTCATCAGTTCAACGGTACACTGTTTTGTAAGCTCGATGGAAGTTTGAAACAAGACTTTTACTAAGATGTATCCAACATTCTTTAAACCATACCACAGAAAGCATGCGTTTTCAAATAGAAATCACCAAAGTCTCTGCATTTACTTAATGAGTTTGATATTTTTTTAAATGCCCTAAAAATATTAGTTTCACATCTAACAAAATGAATACATTTATTTTTAAATTTTAAATATTAAAGACAGAAACGATTTGTGTTTGAAAAGTTGTTCTTAGTCTGAATGCTGTTAGACCTCTCCCTTGAACTACCACCCCCCCCCCCCCCCTTATAGGGCTCTGGCGACAGTTGAGAGATATTCGCCTTACACGGACAGTTGGCGTCGGGTTGCTCCTTTGAGTTTCCCGCGGTATGCCACGGCTGCTGAAGTGTACAACTTCCACTTGTGGGTAGCAGGCGGTGCCACCAATCACGTGACAACTCAAAATGCGAAGGACGGTCAGCAGTCCGGTGATGATGAAGGCGCCAGCGTCTATGGCGGCTTCTACAGGAGTTCCAGCACCCTTCTGACTGGGGTAGTCGAGTGTTATTCACCACATGATAACAGGTAAATAAACAGGTCGAATAACCCCAGGACAAACATTGCGACAAACAATAAGCCAGTGTCCTTGAGAGAGTGTGATAATTATGCTCTAATTTACTTGCGCGTAAGACATAACTAAGCAATACCATGTATGAAGGACAACTGTTATCAAGAATTTCTATTCTCATAAAAAGGATAATATGCTTTGTTGTATTTATACATACGACAGAAATATATCTTCTTCAACAAAAAGGAATTTCATTTTTTTTCGATTTAGCACTATCTTGCCTAAAATGTATCATAAATTGATGTAAATTTGGGGGACTATAGGAATTGTGGGAGGGTTTCTTCTTCTTCTTCTTCTTCTTAACAAACCATTTAGTTGACCAATCATGGCCAACACATTACCTAAATTCAACAAAGCTTAGGACAAGTCTATGCAGTTAGTCCTTACATCTCTTAGGCTCTTAGGTTTTTTGTTTTTGTTTTTGTTTTTGTTTTTGTTTTTTTTTTTGGGGGGGGGGGGGGGTCACTGCTCCCAATGCATTAATTGATTGCAAACTTTCAAGTCAAGTTGATAGCAAAGTTTTCAAAAGTCCCGCTGTTTCACCGCTTTGTTTTATAATCATCCCGAGTAATGACTGCCTATTTGCCTTTGCCTTTCATAAAGAAACCTTGCTTATTTTTCATTTGCACTTCTTTTTTTAAAGCTGGACCAAAATTAAAGACCTTACAACCCCTCGATGCCACGCCGCTCTCCTTCGGATTAAAAAACGGCTGTTCCTTGTCGGTGGCTTTAGTAGTATACGTCTTTCTCCGGTAGATGACAACTCCACATCTTCCATAGATGTATATGATGACGTCACCGACTCATGGCGTTATGTAACTGATATCGGAGAAGGAAATTATAGCGCCAATACTGTTATTGTCGGTAAGATATTGAACAATTTTTCCTTTTTTCTAATTAATTATGCTTTTAACTGATATTAGAAGTTTGATTTATCATTCGGCTTCAAGTGATACACTAGCTTTCATCATGGCCACAGAGTGTATGAAAGATCCATTTTGAACTAACTCTCATCACAGATTTAAAATTAAATATCCAATATTATGAAAGAACTACTGTTTTATCTTTGAATTTTCACTTACAATATAAAACTTTGATAAGGCCCGATATTTACTTGTTATAAGTAAATCACTTTGTTAAATTCTTATCAATATTATGAAAGAACTACTGTTCTATCTTTGAATTTTCACTTACAATATAAAACTTTGATAAGGCCCGATATTTAATTGTTATAGGGTAAATCACTTTGTTAAATTCATTTTCAATAATCATTCTGCATGTTTTAAGGAACCAAAATAGTCGTTCTCGGAAAGCCTGGTCCGCTCTCTTGGAGTCTGACGGTGACATCATATCAATCTTCGACACATCAACAAATAAGTGGGAACTGCGACGGAGTCTTCTGTTAGAAGCTAGAGTGGGACATGCTTGCTGTACCATTCCTATATCAACTAACTTAAAATTGTATCAGACGTGACGACGTGACAGGGGTTAAATAGGGGTTAAATAAGGCAAGATATAAAGTGCCTCTCTAAGTAATCATGTTTTATCTAGGCCTATCATGTTGATATAATCATCCAAATGGCACGATGCCAGGACATAAGATCCATTTTTAGTGATAAAAACATCTACATAATACCGTCAATCAATAATAATATACAAGTACATCTTGGAATAAAACCAAATCTTGTGTTGTACTTGTACAAAACTGTATTATAGTCACGGTCCTTCTGACATTATGTCTTCATGGTTCAACTCTGGTGAATAAATAAGCACTAGACAATAGCACCTTGCTTATGATAGTGATTTAATTTTTCCATTCATAGATACAAAATATACTCTGCTTTTTAAATAAGACAAAATACATTGGACAATAAGTGAAGTGCGATGCTTAATCTTAGTTTCACTACCCCCCCCCCCCCCCCCCCCCCACTTGACACCAATGGCCATCATTTCAATTCTACATATCACAGACACCTTCAATAATATAAATCCAAAGCACATATCTCAAATATGTGTGAAAGAGAGAGCAAGTGAGCATGTTTTAGACTAACGGTACAATATTTGTCTGAAATGCAATAATGTTCAGAATCAATTCCCTCCACACAAGCTCCCTATTTTGTGTGCACTTGTGTTTATATGAGAATGTAAATTCTATATGAAATATACAGATCAACAGAAACTATGATAACAGAATAAAAACTAAATTTATAAATGTAGTACTGAGGGCAAGCTTGGTGTATTTCAAAATTTCAAAAGAGGCACACTTATAAGATTCAGCCAACTAAAAAGAATATGGGTATATCATTTGCCTTATATAATTCATATCATACACACAAACCAAATTATAACCAGGTTTTTGAACTCCAACAGCTGCAATGTTAATCACTGGTAAAATTAGTACACTTTTTACCCTGGAACCATTCTAGTGAGAATTCAATCACACACTATTGAAAACTGGAACATATTTTAGACAAACTATCAAAACAATCAGAATCAAATTAATTTATAGTCACACACAGAATCAAACTTACACACTCAATTTAAAATGGAAGAATATCATACAATGGTAATAACTACAAACATAATTTTTTTTCTCCCACTCTTTTGGGAAGAGATGAAACGAAACAATAGCTGACACTCATTTTACCTGCACGAAATCGTTAAACCTTTAGGATATCAACTCTTTGGCAATGTCGCAACCTCGCATTGCCTTATTTGCAATTGCGCTGGAGTTAATCTTTATGTATTAGCATTATGTTCTGCCTTTTCTATAAATCAAAACAAGGTTTAGGCTAACTTTGTCCAGTGACAGACAACTTTGGATTTAATAAAAAATCTCCTTTTTTCCCAAACTTTGAAGTTACTTACATTTTCAGCTCATGTCAAAAGACACCATTTAAGAATATATATATATTTATATACAGAATATACTTTTCAACAGATAGTATTACATTTTATTAAAAAAAATATACTTCAAAAAGACATTTGGTTAGATAAGTACACCTTTAATACTTGTTATAATTTCCAAGGTACTGAGTCTACATTTTCTTGGTTGTTAGACAACATCAATAAGATGAAGCAGAAATGGCAAGACAAATTCTTCTATTTCCCACAACAACATTAAGTTTGTCTTGAGCAGGAATGGAAACCCAAAATGAGGTGCATTAAACTTGTCAACACTAAGCCCAAGATGTCTTGGGATAGGGTCTGTGAAAAATGTGTATTATATTGAAGTCAAATCGTGCTCAAATGGTTCAAAGATACCATATTTTACACAAAAATAGAATATACACCAATAACATGATAAAGACTACTTTTGAAAAAATCAACTAAAGGCAACATCAATAGCCCTGTCTACAGCCAGACCGCCACATGTAAGTTAATGAGGCAAATCAGCACATTTTATGTAGATTCTCGTTCACTGAAAATTGAATCTTGTGCTCGCGGGATTTCACGAGAGTTTTAGACATATCTGCAAGGGTTCAGGAAAATCTTTCTGAATTGAGAACAGTGCTGAAGCTTTTCAATTGATGTAGTTGTCCTTCTCATTGGTATTTTGCTCATTAGTTCGATCTATAGAATGCCTATCTTTGTTAAGATTTAGATACTTTTTATCCAGTTCAAATACCACGAAATTTTGGTTATTTCTCAGACTTAGTTTAACCCTTGTTTACTTCGTCCTCGCTCCTGACCCGATTAAAGCATTAAAATATAAGTCAAATGGATGATTGTGGAGTTTGATATTTGACACTGACAGTGAATTCATAACTCATTTGCAGCAAAGTGTTTTAATCAAAGAAAATAAAGGCTTAAGTAATTCAATTTTTGTGGAGAAAGCCACTCGAGCGGTAATTGCGCGAGCTTAAGCCGGGGTGCAATGGACTGGAATGCATGTTGTGCACCGCTGATGTTTGAGCTGGCTAGCTGAGGTATTTTGGTGACGTCACAATGGCGAGTGCCCAGCCCTGGCCCCGACTGAAGATCAAGGATGCGCGTGATGTGATTCTTCTTCACACCTTAGTAATTATATGGGCAAGCTATGTCTAAGGATCTTACCAAATCCATATTTCATACAATTCTTACCTAAAGTGTGACGCTAGCCTTTTTCCTGAAATTATGTGAGTCCTCACTAACCACTTACTGCACATGTATAACTTTGCGCAAAATGAGGTATACATGTGTATCCATACAATTACTTGAAACTAAAGTTTTTGTATTCCTTCTAAACACAGAAAGCTTTGTTTTCTGTCACATATCATTAGCATTACATTTCATTTAAGACGTTAGATGAAGCTTGACTGAAAATTTCAGTTTTTCATTATGACACATTCATTTAACATTTATGGCACCTTTATCAAAGGCTATATTTTTTCTTGCAACATAAAGTTAGGACACAATATGTAACTATCAAACATGTCATTGTAAATATCCATTTTTAATTTTTTTTTTTAATAGTAAAGAATAAATACTAGAGTCCACTGCCAAAAAACAATGATCCTAATTTTCAGAGGTCTAGGCAAGAGAAAAAAAAATTCTAGAGTCAGATGCATGTAATTATCTGGCACTTACATATTCTGGAATGTACAGGTGAAAATATATATGAAGGGTTGAAAATGTCAAGCACATACAAACTACATTTCAAAGCACAAGGTTCCTGAAAGATTAGAGACTGGTGCACAAAATATAACTGCATTGCATGACTGTTCTCACTTTCACAGAAATGTGCAAGCCCAATGCAATTCACAACTGCAGAGTCATTTCTCTTTTCATCCAAACTCCATAGATTACATACTTTGCTGAAGGCTTGGAAGATAAACATTCTTTACTGAAGAAGTGCAAGTGAGAGAAGGGAGTCCTGATTAATTTTAGGTGACTCTACTTGTGACTCTACTTGTAGGTGCTTTCCAGCTAGGGAGCATCAGAAGGGCAGATAGGCCATCTAACATAGGTCTGATATAAATGAATAAATAGAAATATTCAAAGTTCATAAACTGTTCATAAATGCTTTCAATGGAAGTTTAATTAACTGTCAGTTTACTCTTACCTGCTATTTCAATGAATCATTACTCAGTGTATTCAATCTATCAGTGCAATATTGGCAAAAAAAAAATTGTATTTACCTGCTATTCAATTGAATCATTACTCATAATATTCATTCTGTCAGTGCAAAAAAAAAACATCCAATGATTGGTCTTTTACTTCTGCAGTTAAAAAAGAAAAAAAAATAGATGTGCATTAACCTGTTGCCTACTGAATTCTCTTTTTCCCATAGGTTTAATTACAGAGACAACCCAGTTCTTGTAGCCAATGGGTTAAAAGCATTCTTCACACTACCAGGTTTCCTTACAAAACCCACCGCACATTTTACAATCTGTCTGTGATCCAATTTCCAATGAAATTGCAATTGCATTGAATGTGGAAATTTAAGCAAATAATACAGCTGATTAAGGTTCTTTATACATTTTTTAAAAAAGAAAACCAGGTCCACTTCAATTAAGTAAAACCCAAAATGGCTTCAAATCATAGACAATCACAAGACTGGTTTGACATCAAACTAATGGCTTAAAGTACCGGTAATTCAAAATTTCCAAAAGTTGCAGTCAGGTCATAAAATCTGCAGCCCGCTGTTAATCTACAAATTTGCTTCCCCCTTTGTCTTCCACCATTATTTGAATGGTAAACTGATTGCCAAACATATTCTTTTTCTGAAAAGGTCAAAAGAACTTGAGTCCATAAATCCATCGCCCTCCTGGAATCTTTGTACAGTATACCCTGTTTTCTTCATTTCTTTATCATTTTTTAAAACACAAGTGCAAAATTAAAAACGTGAAAAGAGAAACATTTACTAAGCTGAAAAACACTATTCGATTGTTCTGGAAGTGCCTTTTATATATTCTAATGTTACTGCCCTACTCTGCTTCAGTAAGCCACTGTAGGTACTTACCTATATGGTACAGTTCTGTGTTGAATCACCTTGGTTTGTTTGAGTGCTGTATCTAGCTGCTCCTACAAAATATATGGAAGCAAAAAAAAAAAAAAAAAAAAATAGGGTAAAATAATTTAAATCATAAATATTCAGTTTTTAGTCTAAATTTTAAGGGGATATTCTTTGAGAATTAAATCTTATGCAAGTTACATATTTCATTCTATCTTCTTCAAATTTTTGTTTAATATGAACATTCTCAAAATGTATGTAACGTACCAGTAAAAAGAAATTTGATTCCACTGTATACCTAACTACATGAAGGACAGTATTATTGCCTAGTTGTTCCATATATATATATTTTATGAGAAGGTGGTGAAAAATGAGGGTAGGCTAACCCAACCTTGCTCATATTTTGTCTATAAACCTAACAACTTCAATTCACGACAACATCTGAAACTCTAAGCCTATCCAGCATAAAGAAAAACCGATTCAACTTCTACATTTACAGGTTATTCACTTTGGCTGAACCTTCTTTGGCATGGCATAGTGACAAAAAAACAAACAAACAAACAAACAAATACATGTATATTGGTAAATTGTCAATGTTAGGTAATCTATCTGACCTACCAGGAACTTCAAAGAGATATTAAATCAGCAGCTCTATGGCACACAATAAAGCATAATAAGCTACTATCACCCTTGAAAATTTCCAATAATACCTGATCTTCTTTCACAAAATTTCCTTATACCCTACAGGTCATAACATTCACATGAATTCCTTTACATCATCCTTGCACATACCTGATCAATACACTATTCTCATACACAAGTATATATCAAAAATTCTATGGGCCAAAATTAATCTTGAAATTTGCTCCTACAATTCATATTAGTCAGCATTCACCGCATATTTGGTAAATCTGAAACTCATTCATAAATTCCCTGAAGACCACTTCTTTCATTACAACTTTAAACACCAACCTATTTCTTCATGCCATTCATGAACAATTCTACAAATTTAGCCAAACCAAAGACAAAAGAAACCACACGTTGTACACACTTTGTATGTCCATTCAACAGTTCACTATGAAATAACTTACCTCACTAACATCCAGTCCTGAATCCCACAGAGCCTTCTTGATCTGCAAGACAGACAGGTTTCCGGTGGTTTCAACATCCTGGGCTAGACAGTGGCTTAAGATTCTTGACTGGTTGTCACAGATGAACTTATCTACCATGGCTGCAATATGACTTGGAGGCTAGAATGGGATTAAGGGAGAGTGAATACATCATCTTGTGCCAACTCAATTTCACAATCATCAGCTCTGCAAGGGGTTGCAGGATTACACTGAGAAAGTCGGTAGGAAAGAAGAAACTAATCTGACCTGACATTGCCAATACTCCCTTCCTACCCTCAGTTCTATGTGAGACAGTTCGAATACAAAGTTTGGTTACCTTTTGAACACCTCTTTTCTACTAATTACCAAATTAAAAGCAACAACTGCGTCACTTCTTGAAACCATGTGTCCAAATCCTGAACAGCATAAGACTGAAAATGATATCATAACATCATTTGGGCAGACTTACCATGTTGCGCTTATGTCCATCTACATCAAGCTTGAGAACATGGATATCCTTGGACTCCATAACATCTCGAATTTTCTGATGAATGATCAAAGGCATTGGGATGTTCTGTGAAATAAAAGAAAATTATGAAGGAAATCAAGAAAGCAGAACTAGCTCTGAAGAGTAGCACACTCTACCTGCCAAAATTACAAGATTTCTTTAAGTTGGCATTACTTTTATTACAATACCAAAAGAAAACACCACCAGATTGAAAGCTGTTCAAACTATCGATTCAATGGTGCCACCGCAAAATTAGGATTTAGGAAGCAACTATTCTAATACATGACTGTTAAAGATCAGCTTCTTACAGTTTTTTAGCTGAGCATCTATCAAATACCACCCAAAGAATTTGCTTATGTTGATGAAAATATTGAAAGGAATCATTTTTTTCATTTCCTGTGAATACCTTTTTTGAAAATTGCCAAAATTATAGAAGTCACATACAAAATACAGAAAGAAAAAGTGCAAAGTACTTTAACATCTTCATAGATCTTCAATAGTCAAAACAAATACATATCCACTTGTCAGAATTGTCAAAACACTAAACATATACTTTTACATTCACAGAACTGAACAATTACCAATGTGTTTTGTGGTAAAAGTGGTTTTGTTGGTGAAGGAGTCAAAGGAAGTGATGGAGGTGGACAGGTGTCAGCTTACCTGCAACGCTACCAATCTCAATGTGGGATTCAGTTTAAAAGCTTTACATAGTGCAACCATTCCTTCATCTCCAATAGGGTTTGAACTTAGCTGCAGAATGAAGAGAACAAACAGTGGTAAATTTTCAAAGAATTTATTTTCATATCCATCAGGAATTCGGTGAACGTTGCTGATGCACTATGAGCAATGGAAATTAGGATTCATCAGATTTTCTTTGTTAATTTCATTAATTTTATTGTTTTTATTACTAAGTGACCTTACTAGAGCTGTCTGGGCAATGTTTTAGGAGACTGCCAGTAAAATAATTCATCAGTTTCTCAGAATTATACTTTATGCAAAATTAAAATGTAGAAACAGCACAACATTCATACAACATCATTTATCATGGGAAGAAATTGAATGAACTTACCAAGAGTCCTGTTAAACGAGTGTTCTTTTTTACTCCAGTGGATAACTTCTGGGCCCCTACACTGTTGACGTGATTATGACTGCAAAAGATGAAGATTGCGTAGTTAATGCCTGAAGCCTTGTTCAGACATGAAGCAGTAAACAGCCTCAAAAAATCACCACAGTGACATATAATATTTTACATGTACATGAAATGGTGGTCAAAGAAAAAAAGCTACCTGTAACAAATTAAGCTCCCTATAGACACATTTGGTTTCAGAACACTGTATTTTATGTCAGCCATAACTGGGGGGCTTCGAAAAGAAAGAAGAAAAGATGATTCAATGGGTTATGCAATGAGTCAGGTGCATTGAGATGTTAGTGCTTTTGTTAGGCATGCCCCCCATTTACTATATAAGCCAATATTTTCGCGTGATATTTTCGCGAATCAGAGGCTCATAGACATTTTCGCAAGTTGTTGATTTCGCGAGTGCAAGAGCAGAAGCAAGACGGGACTTTCAGTAAACTTATTTGTACATGAAAGAGCCATATTGGCAGATCCAGAGGATTTGTTTTTTGATTTTTTTGTTTGCCAATACCATCACACTCGTAGCTTGCAATAAACAAAAAAGCCGTCATAAAACCCCTGATTTCTTGATTTCTAGCGCGTTTTCGGCGACTCTCTTTCTCACCACCCCACTAAGGCCCCGCATGCTTTGGAAAAATGGCACCGATTCTGCATTTTTGGTAGCAGAATTTGGCTTCTTATAGGGGTTTTGGAGGTGACTACAGAACTAACTTGTGGTGAATGACAATTGTGTTGTGATATGATGCTGCACGCACAGAGGACTGCTGCACTTTCCGCATAGTGTGAGGCAATGGCAACAGCTTGTACAGTAAACATTAGCATAAAAACAGCACCCAAACTAAACAGGTCTATATATACTTTGTTTTTGCAAGATGGTACTAGAGCATCTTGTGTTAATAGGCATTATATCAGGATTACAAAATGCTAGAGAGCAAAGTGACTAAGAAGGGGAGCAGGCTGACATCTTTCACAATATCTTACCCCCCCCCCTTGTGCCACTGAATTTTTTTAAATAGCTATGTATCAATCAGATTCGTTTACTCTCATTTGGGGACGAAGCTTAAGCATCACTATCCAAACTACACCACTCAGACTTGAGAGCTGACTGCCAGGCCAAATATCATAAACCAGTAATATTCAAAGAGCAGCATACCTGAGGTTTAGAATGCGAAGGCCAGTATTAAGCTTGAGTGCTCTCATGAGTGCTATGCATCCTGGGACTGATACACCATTGTTTGAAAGATCAAGAACCTCAAGTATAGTATTAACCTACAAGCAAATGAAAGCATGGTGAAGAAACAAAGAAAGTGAATGTCATCGATGTAATGAAAAACAAAAGAAATTATTTTTCATATGTTCTTGACAAACTTAATCTGAATATGATAATTTTTCAGTCTAAAACATCAATAAGACATTGCACAATTTAAATTGTACCAATCAAAGAAAATATTTTGTGCATATATAGAACCTATAGAATAAACCTCAAAAACCTTTACCTGCCAAGTGACATTCTATGGATTAACAGTTAGGAAGAATGATGCTTTTATATTTCTTGAGACTACATGTATATTTGAATTTTGCAATACTCATTATTTTCTATAGAAGTAATATCTGAAGCTCATATTGTGAATGTATTTAGCCACATGTAACCTGCACATACAGAGCAAAATACTGAAAGGTAGCTTTTTTATTGGTTCAAGCAGCTTTCTAGTACTGGTAATGTCCTTTTCACTATAAACCACTATTATTTAAAAACCCATCTACCTTGAGTGCATTAGCCAATGCTGTAATACCCTTGTTTCTCACAGCATTCCATCTCAAATCAAGGTAATTCAATCCATCATTCACCACCTGTCAAGAAAACAAGAAGGAAACTACAAAGAGAATATGTTCACTTCATCACAAATTTTTCAGTCTTTCATGATATAATGTGATGAAAGTATAAAACAGTGGGTCATTGAAAATTAGGACTTCACAATTTTTCCTGAACTGATAATCTTCCTGTGTTACCAAAAAAATACTTGTACCTTGTGGGTAAAGCTGGCAAATGCTGCAAGAGTTTCAGGAATCAAAGAATAAGATGCAAATCCTGGCAGTCTACTGAGGCATCATCAACACAATTACAAGAATTTACATGTTGAAACCCCCTAGAAACGTAAGAAAATATCAAACTAATTTGGACATGAATAATCCAACTCACCAAACCTGATCCTAGATGTACCCCAGCCATTTCTCCTAGTTCATTATAACTCAAGTCCAGCTCTGTGAGTGTAGCATTGTTCTTTAGTGCCTCAGCCAAGGGGATGGTATCCTTATCAGTGAGGTGATTTGCTGATGGAAGCATGAAGAAAAAAAGAATTACAGCTAAAATTCCCTCTCATTATTTGATCCAAAACTGGGAATTATAAGACATAAATCCCGCAGAACATGAAATACAATGACACAATATTTTTGCAATTTGTATTGCATATAAACAGCACAAGTATCCATTTACGGACACTGAAACAAAGAACTGAATGCTCAATGTATCACTCTTAAGTACAACTCAGTGGTATCACAACTACAGTTCCTAAGATACAAAACTAAAAAAATGAGCAAGCTTTAAAACAAAAAAGACAGGAACTCCAGGAACTTCTGTTTGAAATCGAGAGCATGAAGTTAATTCTAACAACTGAGATGTCAAGAAATAATAAAACTAACATTTTTTTCAACACCAAAGGAAGATTCATAAAGAGAAATATATGTAAAATCCATATGTTACAATCAAGCAGCAGGCACAGTCCAACATGAGTATATATATATATATATACAGTTATATGAAATTAAACCAGATAGAAGAATGACAAATCTCACCTTGTAGACACAAAGTTTTTAATGTGTAGTTGGACTCCAACATGTTAGAGAAGGCTGTGATCCCTCTACCTCGCACAAGGTTGTGGGAAATATCCTAGAAGTCATACAAAATCAGTAGTTTATCAAATGATTTTAATAAGAGCAACCACTAGAAGGAGATCACTAAAATGTATCTTCATGAGTTTAGGACACAACAACCTTTTGCTGAAGCAAATCTCTGAGTAAAATTTATTACAATGTATGTACGTATGCTGCTAAGACTGAATCCTGCTATAATTTATTGACACTTTTCTGTTCCAAAACCAATATATGGCTTGTATAAAATTACTTTATTATTTCATACATATCATGGTTTTACATGTGTATCTTTTCTTTTTTTAATCTCCCTGAAGTACTAAGAAATAAAGGGAAAGAAATCTTCAAAGGGAACTTTACACAGAAAAAGTTTTAAAATGTCATTTACAGAGTCTACACAGTCAAATGCAAGCATACATACAAATACTGATATACTGTATATTAGTTTTGTGTATACTTACAACTTTAGTGATGTTGACATTATTTTCCAGCATGGCGGCAATAGCAATGCCACTGTCATCCTGTAGATGATTATCACACAGATCTAGGGTTTCTATCATAGAATTATTCTATGGAAGAAAACAAATACATAGAAGTTCATTAATGGACCTGGATCCTGTATATTTATACATTTTGTACCTTTAAATCTTTTGATAAGTGTTATCATAATTTTTTTTTAATCTGAAGTGGGGTATTGCTTGCATACTGCATCACCCACAGTATACTGCCAAATAGCAACCTGATGTTCCCCTGTAAAACAGTAAATTCTCTCCTACCTTCATAGCTTTGGTGAGAGGGACAATGTTCTGTGCATCCAGGTACCTATGCCTCAGCTGGAAGGCTGGGTCTGCCAAGTGCCGTAAAACATACGATGCTGGGTCAACACCTAGAAAAGAAGGAAGCATGATAATTAAAATGGTGATCTGATGCTTCAATCATGTAAGCCAATTCCGAAGTTCTTGGGTCTGTCAAATGTCTTGGAATATATGTTGCCATGTCAACACCTCTAAAAGAGAATGGTATCACCACTCAAATAAATATAGTGATGTCAGACAAGAAAGGCCAAGATAGGAGAACCATGTATTTATTCTGACTTTGGGTGCAAGGCTTCCCAAATGTAAACTCCACTTGATATGTTTTACATGTGATGTATATATGAGGGATTCATGGAAACTTGCTCATTAGCTGACACAATTTCAGATTCTCAGTGTCTTCCTTTCATCGGTATATCATGTTTTGGAATTATAATTTTAATTTGAATCTCAAGAATATGAATAGTGTAAAGGATGAAAAGATATGTCAGTGTTTCTAAGCAGTTAAAATATGGATTCATTAGAGCATGCTTAAATGAAGAATATGAAAACTATTACACTTGTCTATGCCATGTCTAACATAGAACAAATACATATTCACAGTGTTGCTATTTACCTTCTTCTTTGCACTTCTGCACATAAACTTGTCTGCCTGATGCATCACGTATTACTCTAGGTTCTGTTGTATGAAGGATATGTTAAACTTTGGAATTAAACAGATCAGCAATAAGAAGGCTGAATAAAACATACTTCCAGAATATGACTGAAGGCAATTTCATACATGCATCACAATTTTGATACAAATTTCACTCTAAATAAAGTACTCTTAATCCTTTCATTAAAATCTTGAACTCTGGGTAATCACTTCACCTTCAAGCACTTCTATGTTGCAGTAATTTGGCTTTACCAAACACATATACATCAAAAATTTGATTCAATTCTTTTTCCAAAACACTGGGCAGGTTAACTTACTTGGAGGAATCTGTTCTTCCAGATCAGTGTCATAGTCATCCTCATTCTCATCAACATTCATCATGTCCCGAAGAGGATCCTTTAAGACACGCTCCTCTTTCTCTTCTTCTTTTTCATCCTCAATGGTTGCAGATGTTACATCCTCTAAAATTATATTTTAAAAAATACTGCTCATAATTCATCACTGTTTTGTTGATGGTTTACTTAACACAACATGAACTGTTATCGTGTATGATTACCATTCAATGGCTGACATGTTATCTTCAAAGAATCCACTTTCATATTGCGGACTGACAGAAGTGTGCTCTAAGGTGAAGATTAGCATTATAAAAGGCACACTATTTTTCTTCGTTGGTCATAAACTGTATGATCTGAACAAATACATGAAACAGCACAACTGCACCCCCATAAAAGTATCTAATGTAGCCAAAGAGCTTAGAAATGTGACTGAATCATAGGCCTATATATTCTAGGATTAGACATCTCTTTGATATTAAATGAAATAAATATCAATCAATTCCAGGTTTTCTTGGAATAAGTAATTCAGAAAATAAGGCGGCCTATGGGAAACATGAGTTTATTAGGATCATCACGCATATAATAGGGTAGCATAATGAAAACTACATCAATTAATTTTAAAAATCATTAACATTCGCTAACTGCATAATTTAGAAGGATAAAAAGAAATTTACTAACAAGATTAACAGTTTAGAATAAACCTTTTATTCTAACCTGAGGTTATCAAATCATCCTCCCTGGTATCTGGGGTATCAGATAATAAATTCCCATTATCATCATCATCTTGTAATTCAGTGATAGACCATGGTGTGCTCTGTCTTCCCTCATCCAGAATGGAATCACCCAAGCTGGATCTCCTGCTATATGGTAATACATGATGACTAGGGGCGCTGGATGCTCTCATAGGGGTGGGACTCTTTGGACTGGGTGACCGCTTGCCACGTCTGCTTGGACTTTTACTAGAGGACCTTGAATGGAATAGGGCATGTAACTTTATTTGAATCATAGGTATCTTAAGTGAACAGATTATCCATTAAAGCAAATTTAAACATATAAGAAAAAAATAGAAATATACCTGCAGCTAGCAGCTAGATCAAGATAAAAGTCGTTATCATTATTTAATGTTTGTTAAACTAGTCACCAAATCAATTTCATATTTTAAGAAATCATCATTACTGGGCAAAATAAGAATACAGACTGCAAAGCACATTTTGATATGTAACATATATTCCTTATTTTTAAAACTGAAAACATGTCAGTTTGTTCTATATAATAATAAGAGTAACAATAATAATGACAATCATAATAATGATTATAACAACATCAACAACAATAATAATAATAATCATAACAATAATAATAATCATCATCATCATCATCATAATAATAACAAGGCGTTTGCGATGTTGTGTCTCGCCCACTTGTGAAAATAACTAGAAATATCGCGATCTGTGATGGCACACAACAGAACTGTATCTTTACATAATTCTACATTACGAATGTTTACACAATATCTGTGTACAAGTTCAGAAGCGTCACCTATGATTATCAGTTGAGCAATCAGATTCAACACTGGACAAGAAATGACAGAGGAAAAGCAAATTCAAGAATTTGAAAACATCTGTAACATATGACCTCCAATGACCTTTCACCTTATCATGTGAAGTCCAACAGAATGATAACATGCACTTCCCCTTAGTGATCTGCAACCCAAGTTTGACTGAAAAGTGTGACACGGTTGCAAAGTTTTGTGTCATAAGAGAGTCTTGCACGTAAACTTTAACCGTTCAACGTTTGACCTGTAATGACCTTTGACCTGACCATGTGACCTCTGACTGGACCATAAAATGCAGGTCCCCTTAGTGCATCTACAACCCAAGTTTGATAGATAAGTGTCACATGGTTGCAGAGTTTTGTGTCATAAGAGAGTCTTGCACGTAAACTTTAATGTTTGACCTGAAATGACCTTTGACCTTACCATGTGACCTATGACTGGACCATAACATGCAGGTCCCCTTAGTGCATCGACAACCCAAGTTTGATAGATAAGTGTCACACGGTTGCAGAGTTTTGAGTCATAAGAGAGTCTTGCACGTAAACTTCAACGTTTGACCTGAAATGACCTTTGACCTTACCATGTGACCTCTGACTGGACCATAACATGCAGGTCCCCTCAGTGCATCTACAACCCAAGTTTGGTTGAAAAGTGAGTCACGGTTGCAAAGTTATGTGTGATAAGAGAGTCTTGCACGTCAACTTTAACATTTGACCTGAAATGACCTTTGACCTTACCATGTGACCTCTGACTGGACAATAAGATGCAGGTCCCCTTAGTGCATCTACAACCCAAGTTTGATTGAACAGTGTCACACAGTTGCAGAGTTTTGTGTCATAAGAGAGTCTTGCACGTAAATTTTAACGTTTGACCTAAAATGACCTTTGACCTTACCATGTGACCTCTGACTAGAGCATAACATGCAGGTCCGCTTAGGGCATCTACAACCCAAGTTTGGTTGAAAAGTGAGTCACGGTTGCAGAGTTTTGTGTCATAAGAGAGTCTTGCACGTAAACTTTAACGTTTGACCTGAAATGACCTTTGACCTTACCATGTGACCTCTGACTGGACCATAACATGCAGGTCCCCTTAGTGCATCTACAACCCAAGTTTGGTTGAAAAGTGAGTCACGGTTGCCAAGTTATCTTTCATAACGTTTGTGACGGACGGACGGACGGACGACGGACGGACGACGGACGGACGACGGACGGACGACGGACGGACGACGTACGGACGACGGACGGACGACATTTGGATCCCTTAGTCTCGCCTTCACCTCCGGTGGGCGAGACAATAATAATAATAATAATAATAATAATAATAATAATCATAATAATCATAACAATAATAATAATATTAATAATAATAAGCGCTATATAAATGTTGCATATTATTATTATCATTAATAATAATAATAATGATAGTAATAATAATAATAATAATAAGAAGAAGAAGAATAATGATAATAAATAATAATCATAATAAACATTCTGCTTTTAGAACACATACCGTAATACAATGCTCAAGGCACAAGTGAAAAGAATGAAATCACATTCAAAAAGAAAAATTCTACAGCAAATTTCATTTACAAAGTGATGATACTAGAACTGACAACAGCCACAGTAACTTTAGCAAAGAGTTTTGGCTTTGAAAATGGCATGCTACAATTTTTTTTTACATTGATCATTATTGAAAATATCATTGTGGATAATGAAATCTTTATAAAGTAAACATATTGTAGTATGATGATGCTTTCTTGAAGGTGTGAAGTTGATGGAGTTGTAGAGAAGGTAAGGAGAGAGTTCCAGAGGGTAGCTGCAGTGAAAATGGATGGGCTTTGTCCATATTATTGGGTATTGATGACATATGATTTATTTAAGTGGAAAGAACTATTCTTCATTTCCTATTTTGATCTAATTTTTCTTTCATCTTGCTACACACCTGCTTTGGGTAGCAGTCTTTGGTCTGCCATGTGACCTCTGAAGTGTTGCTTGAGTAACATCATGTCTGGGAGACTTCCTCCTCACAAACAGAGCATCTGCATCACCCCGTTCATCTATCAGACTGATGCCTCCAATGTTAAGCTGAGATGGAGAAACAGCATTTTTGCGTGATGCTGTATCCGTGGAAACAAGATGCTGAAGGAGTCCATGCGGGCTACTACGCTCTGGAGATGCTCCACGTTTCCGATTGGTGGTAGACTTTTTGGTTTTGTTTTTCTGAGAATAAAACAAAAATTTATGCATGGATTTTAAAAGAAAACAAAATTGAAAATAGCTTCTTTTGAAACATCCTTCCTACCTGCCTGCAGATACCTACAGTCATTTCCTCCCCCCACCCCCCCCCCCCCCCCATTCCCTTTGTATTCTGTTCTAGTTCTAGTTCCACAATAAAACCTCCCTTCACATATGATATCTAATCTAGGTGGTCTTACAGGCATTTTGTGTTTCTTTACCGTGTATCTCATAGTTGCTACTTGGCAGGTGGTCCTCCAAAATATAGAAGGTGGCATGAAGGAAAGGAGGACCTTTGCAGAATGACTGCCTTAAATTTGCTTCCATTAAGATGTGTACATATCGAGAGATGCAGTTTATCCAAACTTTGATTGCTCGAGGAAAAAAACACGCACACGTGCCGTGGGAGCTTAATGCAGCATATGTGAACAAGCCTTATGCCAGGCTATTTGTTTGTCTACTACATAATATTTCTCTTAATCCACTGGCTACTGGAACAGAGTGGTACCTGTAATAAGCCGACGAAAAAAAAAAATTCAGTAGTCAATAGGATAAATTTGGTAAGCATTGTTAACTGAATACTATTTCCAATCGATATCATCAGCAACCCTATAACAAAATCACATTGATCAAACATTTCCTTTGAATGCACAAACACAAAGTAAAATATAATGGCTCATCCTCAGATTTCAAACATATGAATAGAATGGTAGTTGTCTGTAAACACAGCAAACGCAGTAAACACACTTGAGAGAAAAGATGAACACTTTGAGTGGCCAGTCAATATTTGCACAGAGTGTGGACAGTGCAAACACTAAATCTGTTTCATTGTTGTCTGTATTGACAGGGAAGTGCCCCCCCCCCCATCCTAGGAAAACCTTTACATGTTGTTTTCACTAAAAAATCGATGAAATTATATCATTTCACACTGTACACACTACACAACAAATGATATGATTGGTACAGTCTATACCTACAAATCATTAAGAGCTCACATATCAACTATCAGAATCTGTAATTGTTTCAGGGGAATATGTACTGTAGAGCACTATGGTGGAAACATGAACAATCACTATTAAACACTCCATTTAAACTTATTGTTTAAAAAATATTTTCAGAACTGGATTAAAAAAAAGGCTTTCCAAATAGAAGATATCTAGGCTTTAAAAGTTGTATAGTAAAAAATTTTACTCAGCATTCTCTAAAATTGAAAATCTGCCTTTATAAGAATTGAAAATTACTGGGGAAAGCTCACATGCTTAATTATTATTCCATCCCTTCACGGACTACAATTATTTTAGATAAGATAATATCCTATACAGTACAGTACAGATATTTGAATCATGTGAACAACTGAAATCAACTCTAAATTCAGACGTCTATGCCAAAGCACCATGTGCATACTCGTCACTGAAAGAGGTTGACCCTAAAGTTACTTGTATGATGGGGGGCCCTATGTCTGCGCACCTAACATTTCACTTGAAATTGACTAGCCTTTTCTTTGGTATTCCACAAATGACTGACCTCATTATAATCCTCACATTCTAAAGAGCAATTGTGCTGAAAATCTCATCAAAATTTGAGTGAGAACAATGTCCTTTTCACAAGAAAAGGTGATGGTGTCAATTTGAAACTGCAAAAAACCAAGGTTCCCATGTCTGTGCACTCTTTCACTTTACACATAGTTCAGGATTTTTTTAATGAAATGTGCCATTGCTTTTACAAGGCATGAGAAGAAAAATAAGATAAACTTTTCTCATCAGTTTTTCCAAAGTTTTGCACTTATACATATTACTAAAAATGATATGAAGATTTTGTGTTCATCGCGTCTCTTTGTGATGTTAGAATAGCAGTTATGTGTATGCGCAGACATGGGCACTGCACAGACATGTGGCACCAGTTAAGCCATAGAGTTAAATCCGGAACTCTGTGCACCAAGCCATACAAGTGTCATGCCTGTACCATGCCTGGTCTATTACTAGTATTACAGCCCAATCCATTAACAACATTGATTTCAAATTTAGCGTTAATTTACACTAGTACACTTCATGTTTGGGGAGTTATGTTTGCATGATTTATATTAGACCGAAGTGTTCTGTCTCTAACAGTCATCGTTAACCTCTTAAAAGGAGGAGTGTCGACCCTACCATTATAAGAGGCTAACGACGACTGTTAAAGACAGAATACTTCGGTCTAGTTTTATATAAGCTCACATACACATACTGGTACGTGTGAGTGGGATTCTGGCTTAGCTTTAAAGTTCTGTGGTGTTATATTCTGAAATTTCACAGAACATAACACCACGGAACGCTTCTCAAAGCTAACTATATGGGCAATATCGTGTTTCAGGCCCCACCTCTAATATAGTTTGAATGTGGGGCTGATTCCCCCACGAAGTATTAGGCCTACGTTTTATTATTCGTTCAATAGTTGATCGATCATGAAACTCATTTTTACATTTTCACATTTTTAACATTACTCGATTGACCACTCCCTAATATATACTCGTGTTTACGGCCCCACCAAACGGTATTATGAACTGATTATCACGGCAGTGGGGCTGATGGGCATCAGCCCCGCTGCTGTGTTAATCACGTTTGGATCCCGTTTGGTGGGGCCGTAAACACGAGTATATATACTGTGCTCATCAGCCCCGATGCTGTGTTAATCATATTTGAATCGCGTTTGGTGGGGCTGTTAACACGAGTATAGTCTTAAAAGAAGATAATGATTAAACGTGATGATCGATCAACACATTCTTTTCAAAATATTGTGAAAGGCCGTTGTCTTCTATTTCTGTCCTAGTTAGCTGTGGTCTAATTTCAGGAGAGATCTAATCGATCTGATGTATGTGGGCATCAGCCCCACTCACCATGCATTAATTGAGTGGGGCCTGAAACACGATTATGCCACTATATGCAGCTGACAGTTAGGCAAAAAATTTTTGAGAAAGTTTGCTTCACCTCAACTTCATTAGACCCCTAACTTAGACTTAGATCTAGTCCTCAAATTGGGCTCAACTCAAGTCAAGACAACACTCGATTCTTTTCACTGTAGTGAAATAAGTGCTAACTCGACTTTCGAAACTATACAGTCTTCAGTCAGACTAATCACAGTTCATTATCATTATGGTAGCAATTTACCCCTCTATTATCATTATTCATTACTTACTAGTTTACCACCACTAGCGTAGCCAGTGGAAGCAGAAGTCGCACGTCGGCCCCTTGCCCTTGGCCCCACGACTGGGGCGGTAGAGCGGGTGGATTCCCCGTGGTTATGCCTGCAGGCGTGACGTCTGGCTGGGTTTGTATCGGACATTATTTATTGGCTTTGAAATGCGGTAGCACATCCATCTAATCATAAATCTCACACAGATTTATCGTTATCATTGCTGAAAATTCGCGAGTAAATTCAATCCTCTGAAATGAGGTTACACTTATCTAAATCTGATAGAAATGACCGTATGTATCTGATCAATATTCCTACAACCTCGCAAGGATCCGTTGGTTGTTAGGAACGCCAAATCAGCTGATGAGGAAAAAAAAAAGTTTCCGAACTTTCTGAACAGCGCCAACTCTCTTCCTTTCCCCATAATCGCTTCCAATCATGACTGGACTGTGCATTTTCTGTATATCAACATCAGTCATCGTAATTAGGCATTTTCCATCATTTTAATCCCATTATCTTGGCCAAAGTAATGATAATTTTGAGAATAGTTAGAGGAAGATATCTTTTTTCCCTTAAAGTTTAAGACAACATCTACCGTATGCTTTGTTCTACTAGACCTAATTTTACATGTAAGCCTATATTATAGGGGTGACCAAATCGCGATCGAGGACCAAATAAAGCTAATGTAGGCCTATACTTGTTTTGGTCTCACTATTTTCTCAGTCTCTAACAGGCAAAGGGAACAGTTTAATGATAATGATATTTAGAAGGTTACTAACTCAGTGTTGCGTTCATGAACAAACTTACTCACTGCAGAATATTGATTAAAACAGGAGGGTGAAAAGGGCGTATAAAGTATAATCAAGAAAACACTCATTTGAAAGCATTTCTTTAATTATCCGACTTAATAGGATCAACATAAGAATAATACTTCCTGTTAGAAAGCATAAAAAGGACGATTTCTATATTCTACTGCATATAGTTGTCAGGGTCACGTGCGTGTGTCTGAGTGATGTTTCTTTTAATGGTTACTTTTTAAAGGATAACTGAGAACAAAATATGACGTTTTACCAAATTACCGGTACTTACCTTTCTGTAGATCGGTTCCATTATAGTTTTGTTGACCCATATGAGATGTTTCCCGTTTGAGGGCCCCGTAGCATCCAACGAAGAATCCATTGCACTGAAAACTTGTCAGTAATTTTTGTCGAAATTAAATTCAAGTATCAAATTTACGTCAAAGTAATCAAAGTCGCATATTGACAAAAAGCACCAGTAATCATACAGGTCTGATAGAGAAGATGTAAAAGATGTGTTGACCAGTCTGCCCTGACTATCGGTTGAGATGTCCCTCGGTATATTGCACCGCATCAATATACATGTATTATGAACGGTCTTCAGAATTTTTCATCCAGATGGGAGCAAGATGTGAGTGAAGATGACGGAGGTAGGCCCTATATCAATTTAAGAGAAGAACCTTTTGTAGGGAAGTTGGATCTTACGAGCGAGATCATGAGAGAGAATGGTAGGGAGAGCTAAAGAGAGGGGGCGGGAGGAAGAGCGGGGCGAGAAAATAGAGACAGAGAGAGAGAGAGAGAGAGAGAGAGGAGAGAGAGAGAGAAAGGGGAAGCTAGCGAGAGAGTGAGAGAGACAGAGAGAGAGAGAGGGAGAGAGTGTGAGATGTAAAGGAGAATTAGTAAGTCTGTTTCTATAACGACTAGTATAATTATCATTCTTCTTCTGCTTGCATCTTATAGCAGGTGGTTTGTTGGCTGCATGGTTGAATGTTCATAACCTTTGCAAATATAGACGTATGAGAAGGCATGCAAACCCATGGTATATTAGGAGTCTTATGGTAAGAATCGTCATTGCTTTGCGAGACGCCGCGAATGATTGATTCCGGTGATGACGTGATTTATTGACATAATTATACATCAAGGCTTATTTTGACTGTCAGGTATAAAGCTGCAATAAGTCGAGAGTAACCATTTCATTAGGCATGCATGCAGCACGGTCGAAAAGACAGGTGAGGCCTGTGTGAGCTTTTAGAAAGGGGGTGGGGGGTTCATTCATCGAAATACTAAGTGTTCGAATAGAAAAAAATCTCCATTCAAAACTAGAAATATCACTCAAGGTGATTAATACCCCCGCCCCAATGTGTATGCTATATTTCCTGAGCATTGCTCGAAAAATAAGTTCGATCCGCAGTATTTCCCCTGATTTATTTCCATAATTTGCCGTCACAATGTCAACGCAGTTTCTGACACATTAAAAAACATGCCTTTCACATATTCACCATTAGACCAGTGTGTTTCATATTTCATGAGCATTGGTCAAAAACTGAGGAAGTAGTTCCATCCACAAGCTAGATTTGCAACGGACCGACCGTACGCTGATTCCTATATACCCCCTTCAAACTTTAAACTTATAACGGGACACGCCCATGATTTTTCTGACCAAAATTATCATCACCAATTTGCATGCATAGTTTTCTTTGGAAATTTCTGACCAGTAAGAGAAAGAAAATTTGGAAAGAAGGATGCAATAAATCCCAACGCACCCCCCCCCCCCTTTATTTTTTTCGCCGGGCATGAAAGTGAAAATATCGCGTCCGGGAAAGTGTACTTGTAAAAACCAACTTGATAACTTACAGTTTGTGAGATTCCAAGTTTCCTGAATTAGCGAAGAAAATAGTTTGGAAGGCGCAAATTGTAAACAGGAAGAAGGCAAGACTACACTGCAAAAAATAAGAAAAAGGAACAAAGCAAAACGTTACAATGAAATTTTGAAGCAAACAGAGGATAGATAAAGAAGTGAGCAAACGGAATAAGTATATGAATGAAACTAATTCAAGATAGTTCATTGTAATACGTCTATCGCTTATTGAATTTAGGATAACAAACCAAGCGACGCATCTGCCTTTTTCATTGATGGTCTTTCACAATCTTACTTTGAATCATCGACTCCTTTCAACTCGACTTGTCGCTCAGAAAGAGGCAGGTGTCCTCAAAAATTGGTTGCCAAGTGACCGGAGGGACCTCAAGGCGATGCTTGGTGTCGTCTGCTCAAAGGCATAATGAAAGTGAGTGGGAATATCACCTGTTTGGCAATCTCTCTTCTTCTTTTTTTCTTTCTAGAGACTGGTACTGACTACTGAGACATTAGTTTTGCATCATCCTAGAATAACAGGGCAGTTCACACCACCGACGTAAATCCACTTTGAGGAGTGGGGGGGGGGGGGGATGATCGGCTTTTCTGCCAATTTTTTTTTTTTCTGTCGAACTCACACTTAAGTATAAACACACGTCCTCCCCCACCTGCACAGACCCCCTTACACATTTTAGTTTTATCTTGCAAGCGAGCCAAAATTGACCACTTTTCTGGTTTTCAATCATTTTCAAATAGAAATTCTATAATATGATGAGTGAGCGAAGCGAGCGAGCCAAAAATAACCACTTTTCTTGTTTTCAATCGCATTTTCAAACAAAAATTCTAAAATATGATGAGCGAGCGAAGCAAGCGAGCCAAAAATATGCGCTTTTCTGCTTTTAAATCGCATTTTCATATATTCTAAAATATGATGGTTGTGTATGACAGATTATTAAAAATTTTATTAAATGATTAATTCAAATATCATTTCTTCCTTAAAAAGTGGGGGATATTTGTACACGCCATCCCCCCCACCCCCCCCCCCTCTCAAAAAAGTGTGGGGGGATATATCCCTTTTACTATACTTATTTTCACCCTGGATGAACCAAGTGGTACCTGTATACATTTTTTGTTTAACTTGCTATTTCATTTCATTTTTTATTCAGTTATTGATTTGTTTATTCATTTTTTTATTGGGGTTACTGTCATATTTGATGTATGTAAATGTAACTGAGAATACTATACTCTATTCAATGACAGTGAATGGTAGAACATGAAGACTAGCAGAATAATCAGAATCAACATCTGTACTGGGTATATGGTTGCAAGTCAAGTTCATATACATTTATTTCTAATATATCTTTTACATTTCAAAACTGCTCAAGTTTGCAGTAGTGCTAGTCAATTTTACAATGAATCTCTTCAATATTACTCAATGCCACATCTGTTTAGTTCTTACTACATATTCACATATTACCTGCATTATGACACAGTCCCAGAAAAATTCCCACATTAAAATCCAATGGAAGCATCTGTGACAATGTAGCCCTTAACATAAGTTACCACAACAACCACATAGAAAAGAGATCATACATATAATTCAGTTTCATAACTAACGACAGAAAGGGCATTCTCTTTTAAAAGAGATCATCTTTGTTACTTCAGCTATTTGGGCAAACAAATCAAAGCAGGCTGCTAAATGAATCATTACAAAGGTCAAACTTGGATACTTGTAGGGCTTAGGGCTTATTACTATTCATGTTGTGGATTTGACTGCTCTGATGAATATTTGTGTCTCAAAATTTGGTTAAAGGTAAGACACTTAACATCAAAATTACCAGATTCCTGTGTTCTCCATTAGGTGGGAAAAAAGAAATAATAATGAATAAATATGCCTAAATACAGAAGCATTTGTCTGAAGGAACAGGTACAGCCACTTTAGTTCTTTGAATTTGAAAGAGGGGGTAGAGTCCAATAAAATTGTAACAATAGCTTTTTTGCCCAGCACACAAATTGGGCCATTTGAGTCATATTTACAATTTTGTTTATAAAAAAAGAGCACCTGCACAAGGTCAAATATTATTCAAACTGTTTATACCAGGAAAACTTATCTACCAAAAATCTACAAGTAAACCAAGAAATAAAATATTTTGCAAAGCTTTGCAAAAACATGCAACCCTTTTCTCATTACCAAGAATTTTACGACTATAAAGGTAACAATAAGAAATATATTGCACCTGCCAATAATTCATCAGTCTTTACGTACATTTATGCTTCTGAACATGTGACTGCAATTTTCTATGATGGCTCTTTATCTTTATATATTTTTTTAAAAACAGGAAAAAGGTCATTTGTTCCACACTCAAAATTTTCAATGTAGCAGGTTTGATATTACTTTGAAAAATATATTTTCAAATGCCACTGAAAGACACTATCTAAATGAAAAAAAAATATCTACCCCCCCCCCCCCCTTACAATCTCCTTGTGCTGGTCAGTACTCCTCTCTTTCTCCAATACTTTCATTGTATTATAAATGTGTTACAGATTGCAATATACTCACAGATTTTTCTATGGTTTGTCACTTGCTTGGTCCTCAAGAGCGACTCTCAGTAAAACAGTACTGCACAGAACAACTAACCCAGGGTCTATGAATATACTCTGGCAACTCAGAATTACAAAGGACTATTCCAAATTGAGTTACATCTCAGACTGTTATGTTATGCCTCATGCCTCGGGAATGCCATTATGGATGTTATCAAGAATTCTCATTATGTAGATTCTTGTCATCCATTAATGCGACAACCATTAAATTTATAGCATAACAGGAAAGCATTCCTACATACTTGCCATAAACATTGCGTACTTCTGGAAAAGAGCATTCATCTATCAATGCAAATTGTCACCTTGAGTCAATGAAAACCAAAGCACAATACACATACAAAATAAAACTCAACAAAACAAAATAAAACAATGGAAAAGAAGGACAAAAATAAGAATTCCAGTTGATCGACTGCATCTAGTCATACTTACAATATCATACATTCTCCATACAAGCAAAACACTTTGTTTTGTCAAACGCATCACATTATGAATGAGTATTCCAAATCCTCATATTTACACGATCATGGCCCCTTTAAATAAAATACAAATCATTTAAATATATATATCACTAGTATACACCTTCAAACTTCAATTCTCAACTTTAATATTTATTTTCATGTAACATTGCACTTGAATTCATAATGCAACATTACATACAAGCACAACTTTAATAGGCATATCATATTTATCAATTTAGATTAAGATCTGAAGTAGTTTGACAATTACACATTACACATTTATCAGTTTATATGAGAAAACTGATTTGCAATTATGCCATGTTTATGTGAATCAATGTTTAAAGCTGCATGTACTATACAGAGTTGAATGAAATACTTGCAATAATACAATTTCTTTTTCCTTTTTTTAGTGAATCAGAAGATACCAGGAATGTTTTCAGACGGGAGCAGAATACATAATTTGAATTAAGATTCTAGTGATGCATCACTAAAATCTTAATTCTAATGATGCACTCTGACCGTCTGAATGGAACGGAGCATAATTTGAATTGTGCAATTCAAATGACGGTCAGGAGGTGTGTTTCAGTGACGATTCTCCAGAATTACGGAAAGAACTTGTTGTGTGTACTGATTGACCTCGAAATCGTGGTTTTTTTGGGGGGGGCGGAGCGTACAGTGACCTTTCAACCACTTCCGCAGAAAAAAACAAAGGCTCAATGGCTTTGCAAAAATCGTGCGCGAGCGATTGATGGGCATCCGGGAAAAAGCCACAGCTCCTCTCCTCGCTCTGAAATGCAAAACTGCAGAATCCTCGAAGCCTTTCTTGGTCGTGTGTACGGACCATAATTCTAATAGCGTAATTGTAATCTTAATTCAAATGACGCATCCTGCGCTCATGTGAAAACGGTCATAGTTGACTGATGAGATGAGGAAGCTTTTAATGACATCAAATGTTCTTAGGTCAAGGTCACTTAATTTACTAAGTAAATGCTGTCTGGTTCCTTTAGTGAATAATAAGGAACATATATGAAGCAGTCATGCATATGCAACTCATGGCTAATAATATGAAACATATAAATGGAGCTGCTAAAATATTCTAAAATAAATAAGCATATCAGTCATCAGTTACGTATCTTAAAATTGAACTCATGGATTTTGCATAGCACAATTTGGAATCATAAGAGACAACACAACACAAAGAACCATCATACCATGCAGAACAAACATGGAAAAATTAAAATACAAATATTTCTGTAGTAACTAGTGGAAGTAGTCCACGGGATATGCACAGCAGTACTATTAGATGAAGTACTTAATATTTCAACAGTTTGCAAGTATGTCCAAAAAGAAAGAAAAAAAAAACTGATTTGTGTTAATAGAGTGACAGAGTATTCCATTCGAGAATGCAGTTGCATGCTGGAAATCAACTATATTTTCTAAACAATCTTCATCAACCATATAATCATAACTGCAAAGACATCACAAGACCATTATAATAGCAAAAGAAATGCTGTTTGAATTTAGCCATATCACAGTAGAGCATGTAACCGTAGTCTTTAATCGTCCAAAATGAGCATTTCTAAAGTATAAAATAAATATAAAATATATTTGTACCGCAAAGCAAAGACATTCATGTGCATTGCTAAAATTCTGGGTTTATTTCTGTCACCATCTTACAAAAAAAAAATGGAAGCAACAAAGAATCTGAACACGAAACACTAACAAGGCAAGCTCAAATGCAATGGACTTATCCTATTCCTTGGATTAAAAAGTGGCCTTCTGTAGTCATTTACAAGGACATAACCAGATCTAGCAAATAACATTACTCTGCGGTGGCTCATCTACTAAAAGAATCATCAATGTGGGTTCTGTTTGGAAAATATAAATTACAAAGTCTGGAAACAGAGTGTACAGTGGATGTGTATAGGCAGAGGAACTTGTCACTGGTTGTGACTAAAACTTCATTTTCTAATAAGTTTTGCACCGTTCCAAGACCGTATACCTGCATGTCTCTTGTTGCCCTAAAGTTGGCTACTCAGAAATTCTGCAATAAACTACATAGTATGCCCCAAAAAACAAGATTCTCATTGTCACCCTATCAAATACAGTTTCAGGTCCTTAACTTGGAGTGTGCAGGAGGGGGAAGGGGGTCTACAAGTTTATTTGCATATAAAGAAAATATCTTCCTGGAAAAAAGTCATTTCCAGGTCCTTAGTGCACAAGTGCTCTGTTCACTAAAATTTGCCAAAAATAGTTATCACGGCCAAAATCATTAGTCATGTAAGTTTGGACGAAAATTCAAATACAAATTGAATATAGAGATGAATCAAACCTGAAAAGCTACCAAGCTAGTTTGAGTATATAGCTGGTAGAAAGTACCCGACAACCTTTATCTCATGAAAATGTACAAAGGATATATCAACCTTTCCTAGAGTTTTCCACTACAATATATATGTATAAAATATGCCGTTACCCGAGACATGCGAGTCAAAGACAAGCTACTGATGCTCATATGAATCATGAAAGGTTATGACATGCTTTGTACTGCCTTCGTGAATGTACAGTCCACATTAGGTCAAGGTCAGTGGAAACATAAATAATAATAGAATATTTCCAATTTTACATAATTATTATTTATCATTTGATAATTATCCTTTCTCATTTTCTACATAATTCCTATAGACATAGATGTGATGAGAGGTTGGGTTTGTGGGTAGAGTCTACCAAAGATGTGTTTCTCTGATCTCACTGATGATTTGACCTGCCTTCTGAAGAGCCTGGAGAAAGAAATGAACAAGAGGTGGCAAAAGAAGTATAAGTGTCAAGCTGTCATAATGAAATTCTCAACATTACCTATAAACAGCTTTACTGTACATGCAATGGAAAAGAAACATTTCACGGTGGACCAACTAACCTTTTAACCTCCACATATTACCATAGTTTCACTGACCATAATTACACAGGAAAATTTGAGCTATGGATAGTTTCGTTCATCTTTACTCTTATTCATTTTTTGTTATAGGCTTTACCATTTTAATTTGCAGAGTGAAGAAAATACTGTAGTGAGGACACGCATGAAAGAAGGGAAATATCATGCTATTAATGCTGTCTCAAATTTCCCAACATGTAAGTTTCAAATTTCTGTATCAAAACATTGCTTACTTGCAACATTTCTTGAGCGTCTTTCCTTCGTTGTGCCATATGTTGTGATTCATTAAGTAATGTATCGATCTCCTTCTGACGGTAAAGCTGTCCTACCAGCTCACTCTGAAGGTTATCCTGTACATGATTCACCAGGAAGTGCATAATAGCCTTGGGAACACTGTCCTGGATGTTCTTACGCACTATCAGGAAGTAGCTCTGGATCAGACGCTCTGTAATTTGTAAGAGAGGAAAGAGTCTTCAACTGCATAGACTGTCAAGAAATCAATTCAAGGACAATTTCAACATCACATTATAATGTCCATGAAAGTGATCTTCTGATTTTTTAGTGAGTCATGTTCATGTTCACACAGTTGGATGGGTGATGCAAAAGACTAATGAAATTGCATTTATGCTGATTTCCGGAAAGTCCCTTTTTCCTTTATGCATCCTATGCACTGGCATAAGGTCAATACACAAAATGGGCTAGCCAATGATGGTTTGACTTAAAACGGCACTTCTCATATACCAAATTATACCACAAAATTTGACTTTGACATGCTATGTTCATAATTACAAATACACTAGATGCATACATAATCATAAACAAATTAACAAACAAATATATCATTCATACATTTAAAGGGCAAATAGTCGCCAACAAGCTGAAAAGTATATCATCTGTAATTAATCAAGGCATTAATATTATTTGTTAATTTGTTTTGAAAATTCAACAATAAAAAATTACTCTAAATTTAAACATAGACATTCTAGATTCAAGTTCAAATTCACATAACAATAAATATTTGATAATCATTTTCCCCCTATTGAAGAATATACAATACTTCATCTAGCACTCACTGATAACGTCGACATCCCTCTGTTCCCTGGATGAAAGTTTCCTAGATACTGGTACGTCAGGCTGAAGGGTACAAAAATAACACAGAATATTTTGCAAGAGCATTAACGTAAAGGTTAGGGTAAATGTAATTTCTAGCAATGGGAATTGCGTGATATATTGGTTTTCCCTGAAATAGAATTGGATGTGATCATAAGATCAATAAAAATGGTGATTTCCTGTACAGCTTCAAAAGCATATGTAATCGGACAGCTTAAACATGAATGAAATCCAATGACCAATGGCACAAAAAAACCTGTGTAAAGAAAATGGACTGAAGTGTCCTTCTGAGCTAATTGAATTAAACATCAAGATCGATTGCTAGACCATAAACCAATGGCTACTACAGAATGAACTCAAGGATATTGACAGTACAGCAGGCTGACTTGAAAAAAGAGCTTAAGATCTGTGACAATGAAGCTACAACTCAATGTATCAATGGCATCATGAAAAAGGATTGAACATTCCACATCAACACTGCATTACATCTGCTATATAAGATGTACATCATCAATTACTGAATTTGGGGTGAAAAAATTCACTGCTACATATCTTAAAGAACTGATTAAAAACACACATTCTAGAGAATTAATTCACATATTATTTTCTCAATCAAAAATACTTTCAAGAAAATTTGTGACAAAACAAAAAAATGAAGCAAAATTGCTTTTCTTCAAGAAATTTCAATGATTTTTCAAATTAATTCCATGATAAAAGATCTTGAAATATTGCATAATTCATTGCCCTCTGTTATAAAAAAAATATCTTACAAGAAAGTTGTCTTTGCAAGGCCAGGAAAACTGATCACATGTGACTTGGTAGTATTACTGATTTGGGAATATAGGGCCTGTTTCTTGAAACTGTTGTAAGTGTAAGTTCTTGGACATCCCACTGAGATGTAAGTAAATTCTACAACACATGTCTCTATGGGTTGTCCAAGAACTTGGACTAATGATGGTTTCAAGGAACAGGCTTATACATTCAAGAGCTATAAGGATTTTAATTCTGGTCCACAACACCCCTTCCGGACTCTGCTCAAGTTTTTAAGACAAGACACTCACAACATCTGGTAGGAGGTTGATGCCTGGTTTCTTCTGCTCCACCTTAGGACTACTCATCTGGGGTGGGGTACTGGCAGCAGACAGGCTCTCTGCGCCTGCAGATTTCACATTAGGTGCCCCTCTTACCCAGGCAACCCATGATGCACCCTCTTTGCCATCAGTCCTTGCAGCTGCACCATCTATTGGTGTATTCTGAGGTGTCTGTTTACATGGTAATAAAATGATGAGAATGCAGAATTACTGATAGCTTTTGACAAGAATATGCTACAATACAAACGTCGTCAGTGACTCAGTACAGATACAACGTACAGGCAATTCATTTGAAATGAATGAAGGAATACTGGAGCCTTCTGTGCCTATCCACTGTTAATCAAAAGTTTAATGTGTTTTATTTCATTTCTCAAACAATTCTAAAAACATAAACGAAGCTTCATATAGTATAATTCTTGCTGCACACCACTGTGTTGAGTTTAAATACAGAGAGACAAAGTGCACCTAAAAGAAGAGAGAAAATAAGGAGGAGAGTAGAAAGTGATTGAGAGATATTGAAAGATCATTACTTTTGATCTGCTCTCATTCTTCTCTCTATGATTCTCGGTTACTGAATCTGTTTGCCTTGTTGATTTCCTACTGTTCTCTTTATCATTCTGCTCCACAAGAACATTGACGAGACTAGCATCAGCAAAGTCTGGGTGCTTGGTGTTAATGTATGCCAGCTCTATACCAACAATGTTTTCAACCTGCATTCATAAAAGAAATAGAACAGCAAAGAAAGGAATGGATAATAGAATACAATATCTCATAGTCTTTCAAACAGCACCTCATTATGCAAACAATTGACTCTTGTGATGGTACAACAAATGCTTGGGCAACTCTTGCTCTATGAATATGTCCTACACTAACTGAATTTATGACAACTCTGGACCATTATAACCCTAGCAATTATCCTAACACTAAAATCAACCTTAATTCTCACACACAACCCTAACCCTAACCCTAATCCTATGCCTCTGACAAAATATATTCCAAAGCAATCACTACTCTTGTTTTTTGACAACTATTCCAGAGCTGCCAACCCCAATTGGGAAAAAATCCTACTCTTTATTTCTTTTTATCCTATTTTCAAGCCCAAAATCCTATTTGTTTCAAATTTCGAAACATCGAACAGTATAAAGAATCATTCTTACAAGTTTCAAAAAACCTATTTCAATGGGAAAAATCCTATTCAGTGTCATATTCCCCTTAAAAATCCTACTAAATAGGATAAAATCCTACTAATTGGCAGCTCTGCTATTCTATACCACTTCAGTTGGTGCAGGGAGTCTCATAAATCTATGTATAAGTCAATAGATGACAAACAATATCAATGCTGACATCCGGAATTCGCTGCCTATAATTCTTCTCGCAGGACAGGCTATATTAACAACCCAGCCTTAATGATTATATCATTTCAATTGCCATACCATTGCATTTGTGGCTGGCAGTCTCCGCCTAAGCAGCGTGGTGACAACTTCTACAATACGATCATGGAGTCTTGGGAACCGTAAAAGATCTTGTGTTCCACAATGTGCTATGATACGCTGCATTTCTTCATGTACAAGCTCAATGCAACGCATGCTGGGTTCCTCTAGTCGCCTGATCTGTCTCTTGACTAGGAGCTCAAATGATACTTCTGGGACAAACAGAGCTGGTCTTGGACCCTAGAAAAAACCAATGGGTGGGAAATAATCAAACTAATATTCATTCAAAATAACACATCATACAAAAACATTAACTGAGGTCTACACACGACCGATTCTCAACAGAAATTTAGCATTATGGCAACTTTCAGATGCTTTTTATGCACATGTTTGGCTAGGTCACTTACTGATCCAAGTTATAAGCAGTATTTTGTAGTCTTGTCATCACACAGCCATCTCTGTTCAAGGTCCCATTCACCAGTTCAAACAGAAAAGATGAATCTCAATTCACTTACCGTTGCATTGCGAATGGCAGTTAAGATGTCAATTGTTCTAAGCCCTCCAAGTGGATCTATACTATCTAACGTCCTTCCAAATGTCTCATGGAAAATGTAGCAGATTCTTGCTCCTCCACAACTGATAAAAGGTGAAAGTAACACAAGCACAAAGATCCATAAATCTTTTATGTCTCTCTCAAAGATTCTATAACAACTAGTGGCATCTAAATACATTATAAAGACAACGCTCTCATTTATACTCAAGACATGAAAATTAAACCAAATACACTTGACCTCACTTAACTTCATACATTTACAAGATTTTTGCTGATTTTACAATTAAAGAATGACTATTTGCTTCAACTGGAAAAGATGGAAGGGATGGATATGGTAATGATTACTCTTTCAGCTTACTCACAAAGACATAGAAGAGAAAAAGAGCTTAAGCTTACAGTTCAGATGTCTCTATGTTCCTGGAGGTCCCCTCAATGGTTGCGCAGTATTCCGCAGCAAATTTGGTGATGATCTGTAGCAGGGTCTGACTCTTGTCTTCGACTGGTTCACCAAATGAAGCCATGAGTTGTTGAAACTGTGAAGTCATCACGTTGACCCTTGTCTTCAACTCCGGCAGACAGTCTCTGATGTGGTGCATCAGCAGCTATGGGGGAAGAATCATTTGCGTGAGAAATATCCTTTGAAGAAAATATATATGTTTCATTTCATATCAACAAAGCTCATAAAACCCCAAATCAAACATGTATAAATGCAGCAGTGCAGCGGTTCACAGACCTACATGCATTGTCTTTCAGCGATATCTTGTGAAAAGAAACCAAGACTGCCAATCAGACCTAAATCATCATCACTGACCTGAGGGAAGAAGAACTACTGCCTTGGGGTTGTCTGGTAAGCTTTGAGAACACCTTCATCCTGCCTGACATCTGAGCATACAACTCTGCTCTAGTTTAAAAGAGTACCCTCTTAGCTCTCTGGGACCATGTTTCGGCTCAAAGACTTTTATCCAATTTGGAGAAAATTTGCATCATATATATCTTCTACTCTAATCAAATAATCACTGAAGTTTACAGTGGTCCCACAATATTCATTGGGATGTAGCGCCAACTCTATACTTAACTTGTGTACTGAGCATTTGAATAACTTTCCTGAGGCAGTTGATCTTCCATGCCTCTTATATTGTTACTTTTCGAGTGGATACCATTCTTCAGCACAATGACCAATACACTGGTCCTACTGAATACACGACAATTAGCAGCTATTGCTAGGCAATGCTAGACAAGTCATACAAGACTTGGTCAAGAATCAGGAGTTCAGCGACCTGCTAAAGTCAATTGTATGTCATGCTATTGATAAGAAATTAGGCGAGATCCTAAACAGAGTAAAAAGCTCTGAAGGAAAAGTATTTGACATGAAGAGTGAAAATGAAAAGAAAGACAACAAATTGAGAAAACTGGAAGACAAAGTTATCCAGCAAGAGCACAGTATCAGGTCATTAGAGTATTCAGTGAATAAAATGGAACAATACTCCAGGAGATCATGCTTATGCATATTTGGCCTGAAAGAGAAAAAGGCAAGCACAATAATGTACTAGTAACAGAAGTCATCACTACGACATAACATGGCTTGACCTTGGATCCCGTCAAGGACATCGATCGTTCCCATCGAACTGGTTGTATTCCATTTTCAACTCAATCCACGACTTGAGGTACTTTGCCAGATGGTTCAGAAAGAATAGTCGGCATCAATGAACCGAAACTCATCAATGTTAAACTGACCAGCTACAGGAAAAAAAAAAGGGATATCCTCGAAAATCAGAAAAGTTCAAAGGATCAAAAATCGTGATGGGATAGGATTTAACTCTGAAGAATCAGAAACTCTTGTCAATGGCTCGGTCTACAAAAACCATCAAAACAGCTTGGTCATCCAATAGTCGGATTATTGCTCTTCTCAGTACTACAGCTGAAGTTAAAACATAACAAAACCAATATTGTGAGAGGAGGACCTGACAAAGATACTCTAGATGAATTATAAATAATAACATATGAATGAAATGCTTCAAAAATGATTTTCATGTCACTTATATTCATATTGGTACAATGTAATTACTGATCCATCATATTTTCTTCATTTTCATAGCAGCAACTGAAAATGAACACACTATGGTATTTTTGTTTGTTTACATGCGTACTCAAGTTATGTCTTGTCTGTCATTACTACACCTGTTCCTATTCTCTTCTGGGAATGTAACAATGCATTACTTGTCCATTATGATTATTGGTGGATATTTATACTGTACGTTGTTTATTGGGGTTTTTTTATGAGTCATACTTGCAAGTAGAATGTATGATTATGATATGGCTGATGTAGAAAGAGTTCAAGATTTACCAGATACTTATCTTGATGTGCTAACCCTTAACTCAGAGCATATAGGTGATAAATTTCAAATTCCTTTTCATTAATGCATTTTCACTGTGTTTCATTAATTCAAGTGAAATGTATTTTTTTTCCTCCCATTAACATGAAGTTTACAGTTTTATTTTGAGGAAAGAACTTAATCATCTACCTCTACAATATGACAAGCTATGAAGTTGATGGGGGGCAGGGGCTGCAAAAAGGATCTCCTAACTTTAAAAGAAAAACTGACTAAAGATGCACATACCCTGTTAAGTGTTCTAGCTAGGTATGCAGTACCATTTCTGCTGGCAAGTGCTGGATATTTCCTCTGTAGAAAAGCTGCTTCATCCTTCACAGCATCATCAATTACCTGAGTATAAAGAGAATAAAGAGGATGATCAATTAATAGTTGTAAACCTTTCTAAAGAATTGGGTATGGTCTGTTATGAACAACAAAATGTGTCATTTAATTCCAACAAACATTTCAAAAATATAACTTAACTGACTTTCTGTACAATCTAAAACGAGGTATGCAAGCACTCTGAGTAGCTTTGAAATTGCAGAGAAAGAAAGGGAACTTCCGAACAATACACTTTAAAAAAAGAGGGGGTGAATATTGTGAATTATTTTAACCAGCTTTAGCTGTAAAATGAATTATTCAATTCTGTGCACTGGATAATCATGTAACACTGATTATATTCAAGTCATGTTTTATGTTCCAAATATTATTAAGGCTGCACATAGTTCTGTTAATCATTTTCAGCATAATGAATGGATGATAATGATTTATTTCTGATTGAGAGGATTGACTATTCTATGCCTTATACATGTATGCCAATTTAAAAAAAAAAAAAAGGACTTTGAAATTGCAGAGAAAAAGGGGAACTTCCGAATAAATTTCACTCACCTTCTTATTATTAATGTCCATTTGACTTCTATTAACAACTCCAATGATCCCTAGTTTGACTGGAATTACTGTTCAAAGAAACAAAGTCAGTTTCCATCAATAAAGAAAGATGGACACAAAATATGTAAAATATCAACTTGATTCTCTCTTTGATATGAATTTGATGTGATTCCTAGACATGAGAAATCTTGGAAACATATCTTAGACTAGATCCACTTTATTATATCACATTTTCATACTTCATATACCAAAACGACTCATAAGTCTTATAGTAGAATGACATCATGATTGATATAGTTGTTATAAATAATCAAGTAGTCCTGCTTACAGGACTTCAGTTAACTGATCAAAATTGTTTCAAATGACGAACTGCATAATAACGAAGAAATCTTATAATGAAATGAATACCACTTAGGTTACATAAAATCAAGCATAAGTAAGATATTCAAGCAAATCAGAAGACTGATGAAGAAGCTAGAGAGATGGCCTTACCTCTACCACACAATACATCTACAGCATCAGTTCCTGCATCCATCAGATCAAGCTTTGTGATGACAGCTAAGGTTCTTCTACCATCAGGATCTACTTCCTTGGCTAACTTGAGAGATTCTGACGTGGCCATGTCTGTATTGGCCGACGTCACTGCCAGGATGATGGAGTTAGGGTTACCGATGTACTTGACGACCATCTCTCTGATCTGGGTTTCAATGTCTTCAGGTTGGTCACCAACTGGCACCTAGATAGCATATGGTCATCATTACAATGTGACAAGGGAGGGATATGAATATAAAATCACTTTTCTGAAGGGAGAATGTGCTTCACATCATCCCTACATGACATGAGCATTCATTGTTAGATGTAAAATCTGGTATATACAGATTTAAAAGTGTGCTGGGTGGCAATGATCACCTTACATCCACTTGGGCATTCTGAAAGTCCTGTCTTCATGATCTTTTTGGCAACCTAAAATGTCCAACAACATATATATTTTCATTCTTTCATATGACTCTTGGATATATATCTTCTGTAAATGGCAACCAAGAAAATAAATACTGCAACTTAAGCAAATGTCCACTTTCTCCTAGCTGAAAATTCAGACAAAGAGTACTGCCACATACTCTCATTCATAACCTGGTTATACCTTAATACCAATCCATATATCTATATAGGATGCACGAAAGTACATAAAACTAGACTCACCTTTGTCAGGCCTGGCAAATCCACTAGAGTCAAGTTAAGAACATTGGGTGAGTAGATTCTAAGGTGAATTGCATCATGCACAATGCCCTGAACAGAGAGAAAAAAATAATGAATTACATTAAAGATGAATTCCAAAGTCAAATGAAATCTGCAAGAAACATCCTACCTCTACAAAGTACATCTTCATTTACTAGTTGTATTATCACCTTCATTTACTATTTGTATCATTAGTGAGTTACAAATATTGTTAAAATATACTTTTTTATTTTCTTGCAGGTTCATTGAGTCCAGGGGTGGTATTCTGAAAACTTTCTTATCTCAGATATGATCTCATCTATGTCACGATCACAAACTAGTGTTCTGAAAACGTTATCTTTTTAAAATATTTTCTTGTATCTTTGCAGCCTGCACAAAGCACCTAGTGTGTGTATAACTGGTACTCATGGTGCATAATGCTAATTTACATAAAGATAAACCACCTATACAAAGTCTGTTTTGATTGGTAATGTCTAAAAAAAAGGGCATGTTAAAGATGAGAAAAAGGCTGTCCTTACAGAGATAAGACAGGCCTGCCAACATTTCAAAATGAGAAAAAGGAGTCCACGAATTGCGTGGAAAGCCGCAATCCTTACGGTGGGGTCAACGGGCCCGCCTTAGGGTGCGGCCCCTTGTGGGGACCAGGGGTAACGCCCGGCAGGGTACGGTCTTTTAATTAAATTTAATTTAAAGGTCTTTTAATTCACAGCTCCTCTCCGGCCCCTCACCTTATAAGCTTGTAAACACAAACTCTCCGCAAATACATGTAATAAACTATTTCCACAATAGAAGTTCACAAGACTTCCCTTCCAGCATCCAGCATATTCCATAAATATTTTGATCATATGTAGTCAACCACAGCTAAATTCAAACACCCAAGATAAAATTCCAGAGTAGAAAATAAACCGCATATGCCTGGTCATGACGACCGATGCATGATGTGCACGCAGTGTACCCACCACACTACCAAGTTATGTAGGCCACTGGTGCAGGGGAAGAACGCCTCCCATTCCTGCTGGAAAGTGAAATGCACCCAAGATTCTTTAACAATGTTTTTCAACTAATTAAACATCAAAGAACACATTTTCCTTCACCTGAATCACCTGAATGAAGCGCGCTATGGATCCTCGCGATCGCAGGTGAACTGTCCAATGTCCGTACACACGGTCGGTGTCGGATTATAGCGCGCTCGCCGTGGCTTGTTGCGCTTGTATTGTTCGTATTAATATTCATGCATGAGACATCGCTGAGAGAGCTAGAGAGAAGGAAATTTATGTAATGTGCGTGATTTTCCACAGAAAAAAAAAAATCATGTGAAATTGAGGAAAACGGAGTTCTCCGTTTTTTGGCCGCCATAAAATATTAAACGCGGAGAAACTCCGGAAAAACCGGAGATGTTGGCAGGCCTGGATAAGATCGCGCTAAAATGATTTTCAGAATACCAACTTACAACGATTTTAGCATTATCTTATCTCAGTAATATAAGATGAAAGATAAGAACAAAGATAAGAACGTTTTCAGAATACTACTCCGGATATCCAGCCCAAACTTCTGATTATAAAGCGAAACTATTACCTTGTTGGTCCCTGCCATCCTATCAGTCTCATTTTCAATCTCTTCTCGAATCTCCTCAAAGTCTGTGTAGATCTTATTCTTGGTGTGGAGAAACTTGCCCCATTCATCAGCTGTAATCTCTTCTGTTAGCAAACAGTGAAACAAAATAATCAAAGATGTGATTTTGTTTCTGTATTACAAACACATTCTGATTATTGCTTATCATATTTTAGAAGGGAATACAAAATTATACAGTACAGTACTCGATGTAATTCAATGAATCACAGTGTTCTACTTACAACTCCATGCTGAATACAATAATACCAACAGTAAGAGACATGCAAAGCTGACTCTAGAAAGTTCTCCATAATAAATTAAAAATGGAACAATAATTAGATTGCTGTAGCTATTAGCCTCCTTTAATTTCTAGTGTAAATAACTACCTCAGCCTAAAATTTATCATTTTCTTATTTTATTATATTTACAGTATTGCAGTTGTACAGTTTCTATGCATTGTAAAACAATGAATGATTAAAACCAAAGCAACATTAAAAAAAAATCAATGATTATATGTCAATGCTGACAAAAAAAACAACTTCAATCAAAACAATGAAAAAGGCCTGAAAAGAATATGACAAATGATCATCCATATGATATACATAGCATGGTAAAAGTGCAAATTTACATGACTTTACAGAGAGGAAAAACTAATTATTGCTGCACACATGTACATTAGCCAAAGTCAAGCACTCATGCTATGATGTCCTCACTCAACCAATATTTGTCTTTAACTCACCCTCATTACTTCTTCCTGTCACTGCCCGCAGAGGACACAAGGTTGGAATAAACACAAGCGTAAATTAGAAAATAACCCATTAGCACTAGCTCAATAAGGACATGCCATGATATGTCCAACTGCGCTATTAATTTTGAATTCAAATGAAATCAAAACATGCACCACTTATCAGTATCTACATAAGTGACACAATGTCTACGGAATGATATTATTTTCTACATAAAAAAAGACATTTCTTGCAAGATTTGGGTGTTATAGTATTCAATCAATTCTACACTTGTAAAGAGTAGAGAGGGTACATTTGCATGCTGTGTCCTAAATAGGAATAGCACTCATATTTCCAATGTGTCTTGTCAATTCTTAAAATTTGCTGTGTTTGCACCTTTATGTTTGCACCTTTAAACATGCAATACATGTAGGTACATGTAAAACTAAAAATAATTACATGTATGTACTCTGTATATTGCAGGGTTGGCGATTTTTTTTTATTTAAATCAGATTTTTTTTATTTAAATCGGATTTTTTTGATTTTTTTGATTTTTTAAAGTTCATTCTAAAAAAAGTTTAATTACCAAAAGACCTCACCCTACAATGACATCAATTTTAATGTTATCATGCATTTCACTCCTAATATTTTTCTTAACCATAATGATTTGTAATTAAATCTAGTCAAAATGGGCAAATAAAAATCATTTTGAGGAATCGTGTATATGGACTTAATTCTATCATACATACATGTAGGGCTATGAAGGAAACTTCCATAGGGAATTCCCAGTGAGTAGAGAATATTCCCCTCTGTGAATTTCCACTCAGTATTAAAAAAAAAATCCCAGAGGAAAATCTCCAGGAACTCCTCAGTGAAAATTGTATCTAAATGTGCACTCATCAGCTTTGTGACAGTTTTACAAATTGGTATTAAAGCTCATCTATTGCTACAGATAGAGATGCAAAGCTGTAAGTGTTGGAGACCAATATAAGAGACAGCTTAGTCAAAGGGTGACTACACTACATTATGTTACTGTGATTTTTACATTAATCTATAATTCTTATTCACATGTTCTCTAAAAATCCGTTTGATACATGAAGTAGGGGAAAAAAAAACTTTTGACCCTATACAACTGTAAGTTTGACTTAAAGGATAAAACCAGCAAAACTGCTGATATTACAACATATGTATTACAAAAAGAAGTATTGTATTTTAAATCAGACACAACTTACAACTGTAATTGATTGTAACTTACATGTAAGTACCTACATCTTAAGATTTAAATGTAGTTTTAAAAGTTTATTTTGAGTTTTGCAAATTGTTTTTATAGATCCTCTTTCCATTGCTACATGCAAATACAAAACTTCCATAGCACTGAACATAAAATGAGCTATTGACTTAAAAGGTATATGAGAAAGCTTTTTTCAACAGTCAAATTGTGACTGTACTGCATCATGTTAATTGTGTGATAAATGTAACAAGAAGAAATAAGCATGTGGAATCTGTTGATTAGATGATTTTTTTAAAATTTCACATGATAGATGTTAAACTGTGAAGGATCAAAACTGGAAAACTGCCAACAAACCTTTTGTCATTGACTTTTACATATTATATTTTTTACCCTACTGCTCTCTGAAAAGTCTGGGATTGTGTGATAAATGATAAGAAATAAATAAGAAACTTGTTTCACTATTAATAGCTGACAAAAAATGTAAAATTTCAGGAGAAAAACTTGACATTTACAAAAAATGGAGTAACTGTTGACGACACAAATCTCTAATTTTTAAGAAATCAGCTGATTTTATTGACTTGATTTTAATTTGTTTTAAGTAGATAGGAAGGATTTGTTGATTTTTTGTTGATATAAAGTGAATTCAAAGTTTTTCAATTGATATAAAGTTAATTCAAAGTTTTTCAGTTGATTTAAAGAATTAAAACTGCCTTGAACAAACAATTTGTCAATGATTTGTACATGTTTCAATGGAAGTGATTTAAATCAATGATTTTTAAAAAAAAATCATGGTGATTTAAATCGCGATTTAAATCATGATTTAAATCAACGTGATTTAAATCCGCCAACCCTGGTATATTGGCATGAAATATTAAAACCGCATCCAACTTACCTTCTCCATCTCCGCTTGCTACTCTTTTATCCTGTGGATCAACATGGATCATCTGCAGGACGAGAGGACGTCGCGTCACTATCCCACTTCCTATTTGGAAGAAAATATTCAGGGAAAACATTCAGGAAAGGGAAGTACACATGTGTCACAAGTACTTCCAGTGTCCATTAAAAATGGGAAAAGGATCATCCCAATGGGGGCTCTAAATATTATGTATATACCAAATGCATGATATCTGTTTTCTGGAAATACAGTAATGATAATGCTCTGAGTTATATTCAAGTAAAACTGTAAAGTAGACTTTTGTCTAAAAGAAAATTGCACAGAGGCGAAAGAGAGAAAATCTTGAAAAGTGATAGAATAGTTGGAAATTTCATTGGTTAATTTGTTTTCTCTACTTGCACTCTCTTCCTTGGAAGAAATTCAATAAAAAAGACCTTGCCCTAAGTAAAGAATGTTAAACAAAGTTCTTCAATGTTTCCAGAAAAATCTAACACATGTTCATATAAATTAGTCAATTAAAAGCCTATGTCGTAACATCTCCACGTACTTCTTTAATTACTAACAAGAAAACAAACCTAAGGAGCGAGGACAGAGGAAATGGGAAATTAATGATAGCAATTCTAATCATCTACTCTCACTCACAAGAAAGGTTCACTTTGTACTTCAACTGGCTTTGAATGAAAATAGAAATCACTGTTTCTCTCACTCAATGAAAGATTTAATTCAAACTTCAATCAGCATTTCAAGAAGCGGTTATCTCAGGAATCCCAGAGGAAAAATGGTAAGTTACGTTCTTTTCCTGACTTAAGAACTACTGGTATTTCAAAGATTAAAAAATGATTCCAGAGTAACACTAGCAAATTTGGATCCTTTAATATGAGTCACTATCTATCATATGAAATTGTACAGATACTTCACTGGTATCCAGTCAATATCTGAAAACCCATGAACATCAACGTGCTGGTAACAGGCCATTCACATCAATTTTCTGTCTCAAACCTCTTATCAAAGACTAACTGCTACCTTAGAAACTAAATAAAATAACATAGATTTAATTCACTCAAAACAAATCATAATATTAACTAGTATTCAGGTGCCTAAACTCCTATCTGTATGTTTTTTTTTAATTTTGTAAACAGCAATGTATGCTTTGTTGAGTTTTTCGTCATTCCTTTTCACTTAATATCTCTCTGTCTCTCTCATTTTTTCTGCTGTTATAGCAAATTTGATGCTAGGGTGGACTTTTTTTTAGAAATTAGAAGGCCAACTTGAGAAGTATGATACTTACCCCTTGGAAGGAAATCCCTTCCTACCAGGCTCTCTAGAACCGAACTCTTTCCACTGCTCTGTAAATTAATAATAACATCGACAGTACATTTGTCAATGAAAAGTTTATTCTTTATTGATTTAAAATAGTAATTATCAACTAGTGTCAAAGTATACATAACAAACAGTTACATTGTAGATTTACATGTAGGCATATTTGTTAAACTATTTCATGCTTGCTTTTAAGTTTATCTTTCTGAGTATAAATTGATTTTACAATTGCATAGCTCCACAGACATCAGTGTGCCACTGTGGGCAAAGCTTGTATTAAAGTTTTATCTTGATTTTCCTCATAAGACAACTGATTTGTATCATTCATGTTGGTTCACTGTTTTATAAAAGAAATTGGACTGTATGGACACATCATCATCATCATCATTCCTATCACATTTACGTTCACTGATAAAGAGCAAAACCTCTGAAAAAGAAAAAAGAAATATAATTTTCAAAAAACAGCCATAAAATGTTGGTTTGTATTTTGAAACACTGGTGGGACAAATTAACAAATGGGCAAGTCCACATGGGAAGCACAATCAGCTTACTTCAGATTTACAGTAAAAACAATCACTTTGATAGTCGTGAATAGCCAAATCTTTGAATTTGAAGAAGTTTAAAGAAAAAAAGAATTCTACCATCTTACTCAGTATTGGTACAGTGGAAACTCGGTATAAAGAGATCTGATTAAACAATATTCCTGATATACACTGTATTAACAAGGTAATATTCTGGTCCCAGTTCTTTATATTTCATTGTTTTTTAACCCTGATATAACAAGATTTCTGCTACAACAAGGTAATTTTGCTGGTCCCTAGGACTTCGTTATACCGAGTTTCCACTGTATAATGCACATTTCATTTTTTTTAAAAAAGACATAATTGTTACTGTATGTGAAAGTGACACCGTTTTCGGGTAATTCTGTTACCGAGGTACATATACCACATTATTATCTATACAAGACATCTTAGCAGGTCAATTTTTAAATCATATCGAATCAATTTAGAGAAAAGTCCATATCAATCAGAAAGCCAGGTCCATATTTCCCATATCAAAAGTTTTTTTGCGTACTTGTAAGAAATGTTGAGCATGCGCACACAATCAAATTTGGTTTGAATGCGTGATCGAGTGCGATGAAATTTGCATGTTACTGCACGCATAGGAAATCACTGGGAATGAAGTCAAGAAAAAAAAACAGAAGGCATGGTAAATACATATATAATCAACTTTCATTTTGGTAATGAATTAGCTCAAGAGGTCTTGAAGATAATAATAATAATAGGGACTGGCCTTTCCGAGATATGACTTTTATATATTGCCCTCATTAGATTCATACCACCCTCGGCTCCCGCCTTGCGATATGATCTGATATGGGTAATATATGTCATACATGTATCTCTATTAGTGCTGTCATCGACAAGCCTTTTGTCACCAAGCTTGTCGATAATAGTGTATTTTGACGGGAAGGCGACAAGTCAACAAAGATTCTATGATGGGCGACAAGAATTAACCCTCATAACGTTAGAGTACTAATAAACCTTGGCTGCACTTTACACATGCACTTTGCAAATGCAAACGGTACCGAAATGTAAAATCAATGTATTAAATCAGTGCATGCTGTACATGCGCGCGATCAATTGCCAATTTGAAGACGGGAATCATTGCACCGGTCAATGTGATATGCATACTGCGAGCACTAGTAAACTAACCACAGTATTTATCAAAGACATTTACAATATCTTTATTTATCCTCTTCAACTTTACGATCTTCAAATTGGTGCCAAGAGTTGCCAATTTGACGATGGGAATTATTGCACCGGTCAATGTAACAATAAACATCCATACTGCGTGCACTACATACCAACCACTGTATTTAGCCTGTACAAAGTACAACTGAACGATCTTGAAATTGGCGCACAAAAATTGTCGATAACTTCAGTTTGTATGAGCATGCACGAACAGAGCTTTTTCCCCATAGAAAAGCACAGGAACCGCCCACCCGCCAGCGAACGATCTTCCACGTGTTGAACGTAACTGAAGTAAGCGACACATTTTTTGTCATACATTCGCACGTTGTGTACGTCCATGTATGTGACCAAGCTGACCAACTATAGCTCTATCATAGATCATGGACATGCACTATACGTCCCCGCAGTGTTTTCATGCCCGTTCTTCTAGAGACTGTAGGAAAATACGGATTTCTTCCCCAAAATATGAATTTGAATCCTTGTGAGTACGAATTGTCTTTGCTGCAGGTTAGCAGCTCTATTTCATAAATATCGTGTGGTTCACACCGCAGCGACTGCACTCGCTACAGGTTCAAGAACCAGTACGTAGTACACGTACAAATTGATTGATGGAGTCGAGTGTACACTCGAATTGCTCAAAATAATTCCAACCATGACTGTCGACAATGTGTCGTCGTCGGCTAGAATTTAACACGACATGTTGACAAAGATTTTTTCCTAAATGACAGCACTAATCTCTATCAAGCCCAGTCCATATTATTTAAATATCATTATCATATTATTTATATCAAAAGATCTGGAAAAAAGGTTTCCTTGGCTGGGTTTCTACCATGATTGTAACATCTCACAAAAGAACATAATTCTGCCACGTCAGGCAAGACATAGTCAAAGGCATAGTCTGTCGTTTTCAAACTTGTTTTATTTAAAGATAAATTGTATCTTAGATTTTTAAATAGAATACTAAAAATACATATTTTAGCTTTTATTTGCTCAAACTTTGCATATCACTGTTTTGGTTAAGCCTAAACACTAGAGAAAACTGCTATTGCATCCTTTTTTTTTACTACCATGAATTTAATGGTTTATTTTTAATAAACTAGCAACTGGGGGTACCCATCCAGGGCCATACGCAGAAATTTTTTCCTGGGGGGGGGGGGGGGGGGGGGGGGGCAAGACGCGTAAAAATTTTCAAAGAAACTCAAAAGCGAGGGAGCGAGCGACTGAGCTTGTCATGGGGGCGCTTTTGCATTTTTTAAAGTGAAATTGAAGGATTTGGTGCACACTTCTGGTGAATTTTGTGAAAATCTTCAGTGAAAAAATGTAAGTTTTAAAAATTTCTGGGGGGCAATTGCCCCCCCCCCCTGCTGCGTACGGCCATGTACCCATCTTACGTTCAAAACGATAATGAAATTAATTACTCAAACTGCATTTTATAAGCTTTTCTTTGGTACTATAATCTGCCTAATTTCAAAAATATATATTATATCTAATTATCTATAACCCCTTCCTTGCTACTCTTTCTAATCTTTGCATTCCCTAAATTCATTCAAATATTTGCCGTTTGTTTAAATTCTTTCACAAAAATATTAGATGGGGGGTCGTGCGTCCGGACCCTTAACAAAAATGAAGCCTACTCTTTTGTCTTTGGATTCAAGAAAAACTATTCTATTCATTAAGTAGCACTGATCATCAATATTTACTCTCTATATGCTCTATAATTGTCTAATTACAAGTGCTGGAAAATTCAAGAAATATTGCTTGTAAACATCTTTAAATAGCTGTTTTTAATCGAATGTTTGAATACACAAACTGTCCAGACATACAGCATTCTCGGTATATGTGCAATTGCGAGCAAGGCTGTGTTTCGGCGCATATCCTCGCCAATATCAACATCACAAGAGTCCTACTCCTACTCCTACTACCTAGTCAGTAAGCTCTTTGTGAAATGGTTTAGGAAGCTCACAGACATCCCTTTAGTTGGTGGACAAAGTTATGACTGTCTTGTTGTTGGTTTCCAGAAACAGGCCCCTGACTTTCACACACTTTATACACTCAGTCATTACTACTTATTGTATAGTCAGTGATTGTATTACCGAACGAGCGCATTTATGCATACAAAATTAATTTCCTACGCTTAGAACTATGCAACATTCTCCCACTGGAGATTTCAAAAGGAAGATGACAAAAACGAGGCAAAAACACTTTTGTAATAATCGTTTTCTCAAAAAGCAAAAAATTGTCAAACTAGCTGATTGTCAATTTGGTACATTCTCCAACTTTTTCCCATAGCAAACACACGTTCGGTAATACAATTCCATTTTCAGGTCACCAAAATACCGCATATGCGGAGAGGGGTGCAATCGGAAGGTGATATCCGCTCAAAGACTAGATTCTAATCGTCTCTGAAAAATTTTTAGAGTATAGTCTACATCTTCATTTTCTGTTGGTCATGTTGGTATTTGAGTATTCATGGTGGAAGATTAGAGAATATGATATTTGATATGACTGAATCTATGAAAAGTGTTCGGTAATAGGACACACTTCCATACTAACGTCCGCGCGCAATGAGTCGCCACAGACATTGACGCGCCACTCACCAGTCATAAAACGTCACCTCTTGTCTTCAGTCATCCTCTGAAAATTATCTCCATTGCTGCAAACTTAAATGTGGCTTTAGTGAATAGATCAAAATATTTCCTTTTGCCCTTGCAAAGTCTCTCGTAAGGTCCGGCACTAAAATAAGAGTTGAGCGTGATCAAAGTTCGACTTCCACACACACTCCTGCAAGTAACTGAAATAGTGCGTGCATGGAGTTCAGGCGACGAACACAACACATCCCTACTAAGCAGTCGTTGTCTCCCGATCCGATGACGTATGTTGCTAAACTTTGCAGTCAAAATGAAGTATAACATATGCTGATCAAGCTCATACCATTCTAAAAGTGGGGGTGATGTGATTTAAAAAACAGAAGGGGGTGGCTTCTTAACAGAGAAAGTTCTACACGCAGAAGGCGAGTCAGCAAAGATCTGGCTAGACCGAAGAATTCTGTCTCTAACAGTCGTCGTTAGCCTCTTATACTGGTAGGGTCGGCACTCCTCCTTTATAGAGACAGAAGCGCCCCATAGACTTTTGTATGTAATCTCGCTGACTGGGATCAGGTCAGCAATAAGCTGCTAAGAAAGCCACGAAAATTCACATTTTCTAATTGTTTTCGACACGTTTGATGATTAAAAAAACTATCTGTATATCCCACAGAGGGTATAGCTTACTGACTGTGTGGTTATATTCCTTTTAACTCTCCATTTTCAGGTAAATCCAGAGTCCTAACGTTAGGTCCTCTCAGTTGAAAATCTTCACTTGCAGCCAACCTCTCTCTCACACTGTTTGTTCGCCCCCGCTTTTCGGAGGGAGATCAGCGAATTCCCAACTCCCGCATTCAACCGAACGTATTCAAACCAACGATCGACCAATACGAAACAACAACATCATCATTCGTACGTACCGTCGATGCCCAACGTGCGTGTACAATGCATAGGCATATTGCATGTACTGGTCGATCGTTATATGGTTGACTGCAGGAGTCGGTACGTCGTCGACGTCACCGTGTAGATTGCAATATTTGTACACAGTTCTCGTGCGACGTACTGCATGCATGCAGTACATGTGCATGCAATACGCTGTCATCACTGCACTAGCTTGCGGCTAATTTCTCTTTCTTCCTTCTTCTTCCCCTCTCTCTCTCTCTCTTTCATGAGTTTCGTATTGAAGTGATTTATGATTGATTTTCGCAAGGGGAAGATGATGGTTATTTGCATAATAAGCAATGATTTACTGAATATTTACAATGATAAAAATTTATAATTTAGAAAGTCGTATTGACAATAGATTAAAAGAAACAAACAAAACAAATGAACGAAAAATTTATTGTGGCTTATTATGGGAGGATAATGATAAAGATGATGATGATAATGATGATGATGATGGTGGTGGTGTGATAAAGAGGGTGATGATGATTCGATGAGGAGGTGGCCTGAAGAGGAAATACAGTGATGAGGAAGAGGATGATGATGATGGTGAGAATTAAGAAATGTGATGCAAGGGAGCATGATCGTGATGATAGAAGATGAAGAATAATTAAAAGAAGAGGAGGAGAAAGGAATTCCTTTAATTTTCTTTGCTGCACTGTTCCTTAAATTTAAGGCCTCAACCCAAATTTTCATGCCAAGTGCAGTATCCCTGGGGAGACCTCGGCCCTGATCTGGCCGCGCGCTGCTTACAACATTGATATCGATGGCTTATAATGCAATGTGCAAGGATATGGTTTCACCTGTGTTATACACGCGTTTTTTTCCACTATGTTTCATTCATGATCAATGTAGTCTAATATTCATTGAGGCCAGACCTCATTTCTTTCTGTTTAAGTCAATTTCTGATGTTTAGTTTAATAAATATGTTGCTTGTTTGACGATTTGATATAAAGAGACTCTTTTTGAGACTAGGTACTGACTGGCCACGCGCGAGTTACATGATCACGTGATCGAAAGCAAGGCAGATAATAACGTCATTTCTTTATATTTTTGCTCCCCTCTTGAAGACGCTTGCAGAAATTTTCATGAAACCATCAAAGAAGCGTTTCTAAATTCATCTTCTAACTACTGATGAATGTAGAATTCAGAAAATTCAGAAATACAAAAGTCATTCAATTTTTCATTCGTGATTTCAAGCCTTGAGGGGCGTGTCTCTTTTACATCTGACCAATGATTCTCTATCAAAAGTTCTTTGGCTGAAGATAGTCACCTTATTTTTAGAGTTGCCAATCTACCGATGGCCCATGCAATTTAGTGATCACCTTGTATAGCGCCCCCTCAATCATTGACCTCTCTTACCGACTTACTTAAGGTCACTTAAGGTTGAGTTCTGGATGCAGGAACTAATGCCTCTATGTCCAGATCTTGTGATCTGGGAAGATCTCTGTTGGCCTTGACATGACTGATATGGCTGGGGGAATCTGCTCTATATTTGTATTTAAATTCAGCATTGTGCCAAAACTTATCTAGCTTGTTTTCAAAGTGTATAACACTATCAGCCTCAACAACAGAATTTGGAAGGCTGTTCCACATATTTACTACTCTCATTGAGAAGAAGTTACAACGTGTACATGTACTTTTGTTAGCTGTTTTCTTGCTTAATTTATAACTATTGCCACGGGTTCGGGAAATATTGAATTCTAATATAGGAGCAAGGCTAGGGTCATACACCCTTATCATTTTAAAGGTCTCAATCATATCACCTCGTGCACGTCTATAAACTAGAGTAGGCAGATTCAATTTATGTAATCTTTCTTCATAGCTTAGACCTTTCAAAGAGGGAACAAGTCTCGTGGCCCTTCTCCTCTCCTCTTTGGCCCGTCAGTTCATCGACACTACCTGAAGAAGTAGAGGTAAAATCCAATGAATCTGCAATGTATCTGCAACATCTTCACTGCTAACACAAGGAAAAGGACAAATTGTGTTTTGGGTGAATATATCATTGTATTTTTAAACTTAGTTTTTGTCTTCAATTATTTTTATTTCTTTTTTATTTTCTTATTACTTGACTTGATGCCAGATCGCAATGAAGGGGAAGCGTAGAATTTCCGGGTTGCCACTCGCACAGCGTCACTGTCAACCTTATTATTTCAAATTTATGCTTTCATGATATATTACCGATTCTATTCATGTTTTCATATCAAATCATGATTATGGCAAGAATAAAGTTTGTTTGGCATTATCGTGAAAATTTAATAGGAAACCAAGTTCACTTTGTACAGCAGCGCTTTATTCAGTCACACGCATTGGTTTCCTATTTACACCTCCATTCTCTTTGTAGAAAAATTGTACACAAGTACGTGCGTCAAATGAACGAGTGGTTTCCTAAACCACGATTTGGCCGTTTGTTTTCATAGTAGAGGAAGTTTAATGCCGTCGGGTGGCGACTCATTGCGTATGGACGTTAGCCAGGGCGGAGGAGCCGCACACACTTCCACAAGGCACAACTCACAAACCGGCGGGATGCGTAGGGCACCCACAGCCTAGTCACGGCAGAGCAGGCAAACGCGCACTGCATGCACTGTTGAAGTACGTAGGCACATTACACAGGCTTGACAATACCTTCGTTTATGACTGGGCTTGGCCTAACTAACTAAGCTCATACCATTTCTCTATCGAAATTACCTGATTTCCAACGACAACAATCTGAGGTAACTGGATCACATCCGTCCCAACAGTATTGAAAACATCTTGAAGTCTGTTTATAACTGGAATTAGTGCTTCCATCACGAATATTTCTCTTCCCGGAATCCTCTTTCTTTGACTTTAGTTCTCCTCACAAAAATCAAATGGAGGTCATGTAGCTAGATATAGATGCAGTGCAGGTCACCCGCGTACCGCGGCTGCACTTTTAGGGTGTTATGTCAGCTTTTCGGTGTGTTTTATTCCTATAGAAGTGTTCTCACTCACCGTGTATTAGAAAAAAATATTTTGAATTTTAACCCCCCATTTTCCATGATTTTCTTCCATCCCTGCAAATGAGATATGAAGTTAAATCTTGAAATTATCGATTAGGCTTTATCAACAGGCGTTTCTTAACGGTTCAAGGTACATCCGTGATGATGGCCGTACGTGTGCATGAGAGAAGCGGGAGGGGATGATCAGAGGTCAATTATAGTTCGTATACAAAACCGGGACAAAACCGTCTTGAAATATTCTATTTTGCTGTCTTCAAAGCTCTTCATTGTAAACCGAATGCAAAAAAGAAGAAACAATACTAATAATAAATAAACTAAGCAGGAGCTCCTGTATCTTTCGAAATGGGGCCGGGGGGGGGGGGGGGGGGGACCAGCGAGAAAGGGCACCTTTTTAGAAAGGGGCCAGGCACATGCTACTGTATAAAGGGAAAACGCAAACAAGAAGAAAACTAGCGTTTTGAGCTAGTTTTCTTCTTTGAGCTAGTTTTCTGAAGGCCGGCACGGGATGAGCGGGACTTGGCCTTGGTGCGGGATTATTTTCGACAGTGTTTTTCTTCTTTTAATCCGAAATAACTATCATGACTTTGCAGTTGTTAAGACATGCTCTGATAACTCAGAATTTGCGACCCAGGTTAAAAAAAAACAGTTAAGGACCAGTTCAAAGTAACTGGTACTGCTACCAGTTGATACCAGTTCAGTGAACCGGTTTCAATATGGACATTGGTATACTGGAATCAACTGGAATCAACTGGATTCCAGTTGAAAAATTGTGGTTCAAAAATGTTTTCCATATACTTGTATTCAAATAAATGCACTTTAGGTTCTGGTTAGTATTTCCTAGTTCATGTTTAATTACCTGTTATTGTTACAAATTGATATAATGTCTTATAATGGGTTTGTTAATTTCACTTTCTTTGTATTTTGAAATGTATTACACACGACTAAATCATCAGTAATTAAGAAATGTGTGGAAAATTCAAATAAATTACATGTACATTAAAATATGAATCTGCTCACAATCACTTATGCATATTAACTGCTTTTAACTGGTATTCAAATGGTAGTTTTCTACTGGCTTCAACAGTAAGCAGTAACCAGTTGAATGTAGTGGTTTCAACTGGAAATGGTTTAAACTGGTAGTTTGCTCCAGTTCTAGATACTGGTTTCAACTGTGGATATCCAAGTTTTTACAAAATAATGAAAACATAATTGCCTTAATCCAACTTTTTTTTTTGTTTCCTCTTAAAGCCATTAAAACCAGTAAAATCAAAGGGATAAAATTTCCAACTGGTTTCATCTGAAAATGACTGGCTGTTACTCCACTTGGATACACTTTAGTTTATAGCATGATTGCTTTCTTAAGTGGAATCAACTGGTAACTCCGCCAGTCCTGTACGTGGATGATTCCAACTGGTATCAAAAGGAGTTTGGTCCATTTGCTTCAACTGGAATCAACTTGCATAGTTTCTATCTGTCATTTTATTCAACTGGTTTCAACTGGAATCAACTTGTATATTTGCCGGTTTTGACCAGTAGATTTCAACTGGTATTTGTTTCAACTGGAATCAACTAATATGCCAGTTTATTTCATTGCTTTCAGGTGGAGTCAACTAGTAAATCTGCCAGTTGCGACAACTGATTTTAACTGGTAAAATTTTGCCCAGTTTATTCCACTAGTTTTCAACTGGAATAAACTAGTGTATAATGTGATCCAGTAACTTCCAGTTGAAACCAGTTGAATAAACTGGCACATATACCAGTTCGGTCAAATGGATTCCACTGGTATCAGGTGATTCCAGTTGATATCAGTTGAAAATTCAACTGGTTTTAACTAGTTTTTCGACCTGGTGAGTGAGGTTTTTTGTTGTTGTTTTTTTCTGAAGGCAATATTGTACCCTATTACAAATATACCGTTGAATATAAGTGAGTAGTTTGAAGGAATTGTTCTCAAAACGTGAACAATAGACGCTTTTCATAATAAACATCAACATTCAACAATATTTGAAATTTCATTTTGAGCTCTAACGCCTTTGGACACAGACTCAAGTAATGTAGAGCAATAAAAGTTCCTCATAAATTATATAAAACTATTACGATGCTCCATAGCTGGCTAACGTAATGAAGTCTCCTTCCAAAAACAAACAAAAAAAGACGTATAGGTCTTAGCCTAAAATAACATCGAAAAGGGCTGCAACTTTAAACGATGCAGAGTGACATTCATATTTAACCTTATCAGTTTTGACATTAACTGTTATTTTGGTGCTAATTACCCTGACAAATTAACAAGAAGATATTTGGTTTACCCCTTTTTTATGCAAATGAGAAATCCTTGAAGGCATTTTCAATTTATGATCCTTTTGATTTAAAAAAATAGTCTGAAGAGGTCTTTTAAGATGTTCTTTACTTGGATAGAGGCGGGGCTTTCTGGTGGGCCATTTGAAACTGTTCTACAGATGAGACCCCAAAGATATGTGACACCAGTCTTCTTTGTTGATTTTGATGACTCTAACCGATCGGTACAAAAAAAAAACAATAACACACACCCGTTATAGCAGCCATTCAGTTTTCAGTCACATATGCTAGAAAAAATTGCTTCCTTTTCAGCTTGCATGGTCAAATTTTTAGAAGCCCCTTGGATTTCTGATCCAGAAAGGCTTTTCATCCACCCCACATTGTCAGTGATTATTGCTTTACAAGCCTCCAAACAGTTCTGTGACAATAATATTTTTTTATAAATCAAGCCATATCAATATGAAAACAATATATGAAACTTACGTTACCAACACTTGAAACCTACTTTACTACACCATAATGAAAAACTGACAATATTTAGAGACTAAAATTGGTAAAAGAAAAATCAGCGCTCTAATTTCATTGGTTCATCATCTGGATTTGGGTTTATTTCTACTCTATAAATACGAGAAATCATTAAAAAAAAATTGAAAAATTGTTTGCTGATCAAAATTCTGAAAAGGGTATCTTTGCTTTAAAGTTACTCCCGTCCAAATAGGAAAATGAGAGACATTGAATTATTGAATTTGATATGTTTTTGTTGAAAAAGTCTTGTGCATCATTGCTGACAATAAAATTCAAAGTAAAGATAACATTCACGCTCAGATGTCCTTTAGGTTATGATGAATTTTTGAAACTTACGTTACCAGAATGTGAAACTTACGTTACACAAATAAATGGGTTCATTTCTGGTGTAAAATATGCATGTAGGATAAAGTAATGACTGAATCTTTTCGAGGGGATTATTGACTGAATCAACGTACATAACTCAAGCAATTAGCATATTGCAATGAAACAAAAAATCTCATTTTTTGCGAAAATATACTATTCTAAAATTTTCAAAGAGGGGTCTTGTGCATGTACCGGTACTTTGCATGCAACCATTATAATGAAAGTAGTCTCTGGAGTTCTCCCTTGACCATTCGCAGATGGCGCAAACACAGATTGTGTCTATTAAGATGGTAATAAGTGATTAATGCAGGTATGGTTTTAATGAGGGTAACGTATGTTACATCACGTATGTTACAACGAAGGTATGAATCCTTTCATTTAGTAGTATACATTGGATTTATTTTAAATATCCCTAGGTCATGACGTTCAACTCTATTCCTCTCAACTCTACAACAATGATTCCATCCCTCTAGATGTATCTTTTTAAGAAATTATGGTAACGTATGTTACAACTCTTATCTCTACCTTTTGCTCCTTCTCTCCTTTTCCAGTTTATCAATTGCAAAGCTTTTAAATATGAATGTTACCCTCTTTGGACTTGTACGTATATTCCTGTAGATCAGAAAAACAATGATATCATGCAATCTGGCACTGTAAGGCATGTCTTATTGTCCAGTATGAAAGTGGTAACGTATGTTTCAGTAGATAATGGAAGCTGGCGCCGCTTTGATGATTTTTTCATCTCGCTTCTTCTACGTGCTCATACTTTTGTAAAAAGGTGGAAAAACACACCAAAAAGTTGCTGGCGACAGGAGTTTTAAGCGTGTTGCCCAAACTTAACCCCGTATCACTCGCTTATTAGTTTAAACATGCCCATAAAATGATTATAGATTTTATTCATATGTCCCTTAGCATCATATAAAAGTACAACAACATTTTAGAAAAGCTTAATCTCTTCACTGGGAGGGCTGGAACACTGGCGACACGATTTTTGGCCAATTGCGCCGAAATAGTGGTTTTGACCCCAATATATCACAGTCGTACCTTTTTATATACCCAAAAATTGTACCCGGTATGGTACGATCATTACAAAGGCTTCATTCACTGCAGTGCATGCATGCAGCGCAGCTAGCTGCGCTGCTCAAGCAAGTTGAAGCAACCCCGGCGCGCGCCGCCCCGTCTGCTGCCACGGCCACAGGACTGAACTGCTCACCGATGATCATGCAACTTCCTAATAAATTAGTGTAAGCTTAAATTGTTGTTTTTGTATTTAAGCTGTGGAATTGATATTGCAAATTGTCTCAGCAGATTTTTGTTATGAATATGAGTACCGTACGGTAATTTCAATCAACGCTGTTCAGTGTTCACTGGATCGACTGAGCCCAAGTGTGTATGTGTGCGTTGCTAGGACGCCTTTGATCGAAGCGCCTTCCCGATGTTCGTTTCGCCGAAGCTGCAGGCTAGGAGAGGGACTTTGGCATGGTGAAGCCGTTCGCTGCGTGTGATCATGTGAACGTAACAGTAACTGTTAAACAAGTCATTAGCTTTAGGTAATTAAGTTTACCGTGGTAAATTGCAATCAACTGATTGGTGTCATGATGATGATGATGATAGTGACAATAATTATCGGTATAATTTATGCCTGACTAAAGACTAAAGTAACGTTAAGTAAGATGGTAAGAAACTTATAATTTAAAGCAAGACGTGTGACTGGGGCAATATCACAGTGTAATATATCCATGATTATTTGTGTAGCCTGCAGTGTTTAGGAAAGATTATAGTAGTCTATAGAGTCTAAATCTAAATTAATGTGCTTGGTAGAGAACTTGAATTTAGAGGTAGATTATTGATATAACGTTTGTTTTAATTTGAACGTCATAGTTTTTTTTTAGTTTCAGTTTCAGTTTATTTCATATTTCACACATGTAGCTCGCATAAAACAATGATATTGAAAAACATCTACAAGGCTTTTGAAACAAAAATATGGGGATTATTTCGGAGAAACATGTGAACATACAAAGATATAGATCAATATTCCATCATTAAGATAAGACAAACTGATTTGGTGAGGTGAAATATGAGGGAATCTAATAAAAAGCTAAGGTTGTATTGGGGTTGTATTTCAAGATTCCCTAGACTCAAGAGTAAAAAAATACCCTAACTAGCTTTGAAATTATGTTGAACTTTATCATGTTGCGAGATATTTGTCTAGTTCTTGAAGGCCCAACCATAATAGTAGATCTACATGACATTCTGCATTTTCATGAACATTGAGGATGCTTTTAAATGTGCAAGGCAAAGGAATGGGTAACCACATCATCAAGACACTTATTTCAACTTGCAATTATTTGGATGTTTTATTATTCAGTGATATTTTTATCCACCTTTTCTGTATTTTGTTCATAAGATTATACTTGTTGTGACCCAAAGTACTGCTGCATTTTTCCTCTGACTTTTTTCTCCATTTTTCCCCTTCATTTCTTTTCTTTATTTTTTTATTTTTTATTTTTTTTGCTTTTTTTCGAGGGGACATTTATGAGACTATTTTGTTATCTAGAGGACCTCCAGGCTCCCTTTTTTTGTACCATGGATCAACTCGATGCAATGATTGCAATCATTGCATTGTTCATACAGGGCGGTGCTACGGGGGGTGGGGACGGCCGCCCTCCCTATAATTTTTCAGGCGATCAAAAAAAAAAAAAGAAATAAACTCACCTGTGGCTGTGGGTCATCTTGCCCTCCTCCCCCCCCCCCCCCCCCCCCCCCCCCATCAAAATGCCCTGGTGCTGCCCCTGATGAAAATTCAAATTCAAATTGTATTGATATAAAATCTTGACATTGAAGGATTATCATCAAAATCAAAACGAAAGAACAAAAATTAACAGAAGCATGTTGAATAATATGAACAGAATACAACTAAGCAAAGGCACATTATGTCAAAACAAACTTGTACATAGTTATCAGATATTATTTAGCAGAAACTAAACAAAACATGATTGAAGCATATAAATACTTGACAGATAATTAATGCCGTTATCCTTAAAACAAAAGCAAAACAAAAACAAATACATTTGCAGTTGAGTGTGTCACCTCATGGAAAAAATATTAAACAAAATCTGGGTGATTAGATGGATTAATTTATTTTTTCATACAATTTTGTAATTTTGATTACTTGTAGTACTGTGCACAATTGCCTTTTGACTTAATCCTGACTATGTTGTTTGCAACCGAATAACCGATGAAGGTTTACTCAATTAGGCTAACAGATTATCTCATAGCCCAGATTCAAAAACTGTTACTGCACATCTGATTGATGAGAATTACATCCAGAGTTCTAAACAATGATGACTCCTACATTTGTATCGTAGACGAATATGTTAACTGATATGATCTGTGATGTCTTTTTTGGTGTATGATTAAAAGTATCGTGTGCTTTGAATTGCTCCATCATTGTGATGCATTTTAATAAGGAAGTTGATTGTGCAATAGGAGTTTTAAACTAACAGACATTCTTGTAAATTACACAATCAGTTTACCATATGGTGTGCATGACATATTGTGCCACTGTTTTATTGGGACAAGTAAGCTTAAAGTGCCTATTTGTCTGTACTTGTTGACTACAAAAATACTAAGTGTTTTGTCGCTTACAAGTTCTGTGCCCTTGGTATTTCCTGGTTATTAATTATCTGGGTTTGCCCATGGATATACCATGATCTGCTAATGTACAGAGTACAGACTGGCACTAACTTTGGCTTCCTGCTCTTTGATGTACATGGCTCATTGCATTGCATTGTATATGTGTGATTTAGTTACTGGTGGCTTGTAAGTGTTTGTGATATGTATGATATTTTGAAGTTTGTGACTTAAGGTAACTAGAGCTAGAAATAACTAGGTAGAATGTATAATATGCTTTTGATAAAGATTCTGTGGTGCCATTATTTGTTTTTACCTTGTTTCAGAAATATTTCATTTGTATTCAAAGTCATTTGCCCTTGTATATATGATATTTTTTCAAATATTCATATTTTTTCTGCACCTCTTATGAAGTTAAATGTATGCAGTCCTAACATTTTTTTCATATTTTTGTAATCATATCCTTTTCATTTCATTTACATTTTTTGCTACAACGTATTGAAGTCAAACATAGAGGTATTGCAACATTCACAAGATCATTCCGTTTATAACTTTTTGTATATGGGATGCATGAGTTTGCTAAATGGGAATACTAGTGGGAATATTTCTATTATTGTTTACATCATTACTCTTTTTTTAGGTGGTGATCAAGCCAAATATGGCTGCCATGGAAGGAGAGGTGAAAATAAAGCAGTTAATTTACTGTGGCTCTACTGCAGTACCTGAACTCCCTCCCAAGGTTGTCAGGATATTTGTTAGCTCAACTTTTGTAGGTAAGACATAATTGTAAAAAATCAGATTTTTCACAGCCTTTCACTGATCAGTTTCTCTATGTCTTCTGCTTTGATTGAAATCAACATGATGTCACAATGGATGGAGAGTGGCAAATTAGTATATCAGCAGGGAAATTGGTGAAAAAAAGTATAGAAATTCCTACCTACCTACCTTACTGGTAGGTAGGAATTTCTATAATTTTTTCACCAATTTTGAATGTAATTACTTGTAATTTCCATATCGTGCTTTTTGATAACTTTTTATTTATGATTTTAAGAAGAATTATGTAATACATATATGTAAAATCCCAGAATGAATTTCCATGCAGCATTTGGACGAAAATAAAATTGAATTGAATTGAACTGAATTGAATTGAAAGCTGTATGCACCAAAATCGGGAGCCTAGCCGAGTCGGTAATATTGTAACAGAAAAAAAGTGTACAGTTGGAAAAATTCTTTCCATTTGAGCATTTCAAAATATTTTCAGGAAATTGTCATACTGGTGTATAGCCCAAAGACTCTTCTATCAAATCCCACCAAAAAAATTCAAAAGAATTCATGTTTGAGCGAGCAAAAGTAACTTGTGAAAGGGTGCAAAATCAAGACTTGATAAGAATGTGTATTATTTTGTGCTGGTTTCTGTCAGCGAAGCGGAAAGTAGTGTTAACTGTGGAGGCTTACAATCTTGATAATTTAAGGGCTTTCTCGCAATTTATGAGTGGATATGCATTGTTAGGTTTATATTATGACATATCCTATTAACATGTCACACTTGAGTAAGCAATTGGATACTTCATTGACTGTTTTGTAATGCTAATTTTGGGGTAAGTTTAACATTTAAGCTGGCATGATTTGATGTCATAAATATGATCATGCAGAAAAATCAAACAATCAGTCATTCATAAACAAGTTAATCAATCTTTCCATCAATCAGAAAAGCAGTTAACCAATCATACACTCAATTAAGCCAAAAGACAAGTGAGATAACACAATTGAAAAAACTGCAGTCTGCAATGCAAATGTGTAACTTTCATGAATGTGACTACAATGTGAACATTTCTTTGCCGATGGAAAATTCTTCATATTTTGTCAGTAATATTTACCTTCTTCTTTCGTTTGGCAGGGGAAGAAAGATATGACAAAATCATGTTCCATTGTATTTTTTCAATGAAGTAAACAGGAAGTCGGGTCATGAAACTAGATTGTAGTTATTCAGTTCTGTCAGCTCACTTGTCCTTGGGATGGAATGAGTGCATGAATGGTTGTTTATTTTTTCTGATTGATTGATTGATTGATTGGCTTAATGAGTGATTATCGATTGCTTAATGAATGATTAGTTGATGTTGCTTGGTTCAGCATGATTGCATGCTAATATTCTTTTTTTCTGATATCCAAAATATGTCAGCTTTAATGATAAGAACTTTACCCAAAGTTAACATTAATAAAAAATCAATAAAGTATGTAAATTGCTCACTCAAGCATGACATGTTAATGTGATATGTCATGATATAAACACAACATTGGATATCCACTCATAAATTGCCAGAAAGCCCTCTGAATATCAAAATTGTAAGCCTCCACAGTTAGCACTACTTTCCACTTTGATGATAGCAGACAACACAAATAGCCATTCTTGTCAAGTCTGGATTTTGCACCCTTTCACAAAAGTTACATTCGCTCACTCAAGCGTGAATTTTAAAAAAAAATTTGGGTAGGATTTGATAGAAGAGTCCTTGGGCTATCCACCAGTATGATAATTTCCTGAAAATATTTTGAAATGCTCAGATGGCAAGAATTTTTCCAACTGTACACCTTTTTTATGGGACACACTGTAAAGGAACACTCTAAAGATACTGAATGTTGTTAATATTATTGCCACTTATAGGATTTTTTCATATGATAGTAAACATTTAGGTTTTATTTTGTTTTTAGTGTTCTCCCTACCCCCAGACCCATGCTACTGTCGAGCCCTGAAATAAGTATGATTTATTTTGTAGTTGTTTGTTTTTTGCAAGTATATAAAGGGATTAGTAGTACACTATAGCTTGTCCATGGTGCATAATAAAAGTGTTCAGTAGAATGAGATTTTCTTTGATTTTACAATACTAGCAAAGTATAGAATTATTACATTGTACATGTAACTTCAAATCCTAATATGCAATGTGCATCTGCATTATATTACTACTCAGTACTCACATGCCATTGTGATTTTTTCCTCTTTCCTACACAAACAGATGCTGAAGCTGAAAGGAATGTTCTGCTTAATGAAGTTTACCCCACTGTGTGGTGGTGGTGTAAGAATCATGATCTTGATTTCCAGTTGGTGGATATGAGATGGGGAGTACGTGATGAAGCTTCCGCTGACCACACAACAACCCAGATTTGTCTGAGGGAGATACAAAAGTGCCAGAATGTGTCCATGGGACCAAACTTTCTGGTATGATTTTTATGTCAATATCATAGATTGCAAATTTCCCTTCATGTTCCTGCATGCTGTAGATGAATGAAGGATGCTAGCTTTAAAACTTTAATAAGGCAGTAAGATCTCTCCAATATTCAGGCAAACCTTCATTGTAAATATACTATGACTGTTTGGATGATAACTATATATGTACATTTTACACATATGTATGTAAGATAGTACAAAAGTTCTCATCTGTCCTCTGTATTTGTAGTTCATTCTGGGCCAGCGGTATGGCTATCGTCCCATCCCAGCCACTCTCCCTGCTATCATGTATGACTTACTCAGGGTGCATGTCAGCAATGAGGATGACATGAAGCTTCTGTCATCATGGTATCTGAGAGATTATAACACGGTACCTCCTGTCTACGTTCTACAACCAATCATGGAGAGTGTCAGAAAGCAGTGGTCGGTTATATCTGAGCAACTCATTGATATACTCAGAAAAGCAGCATCATGTGCAGAGAAAGCTGGCCAGATTACTTCACAAGAAAAACGCATGTTTTTCATGTCAGGTAATGTTCACAGAATAGAATTAGTAGTATATTTTCTAAGTGCCACAGTTGCTCTTTGAATGCCAGTACTAAAATTACTAACTTAATCATTCCTAAAAGAAATATTGAGGAAAACTACATGTACATATTTATGTATTAGTAGTAGTATTTCAAACAAACAAACAAAAAAAAGTGATACTTTTATCTGCAGTTGCCATCATTTTGTTAATAGAAATTAGTCACAAGTTATGTAATGTTGTACTGGATATCCTGTTGAGTGGTAGTTCTCACTGGCATTACTGTAATAGTTCCTGGTGCTAAACAATGGAAACTGTCAAACAGAGGATAAGATAACAGACTGTCTATCTGTTAATTTTCAGTGACTGAACAAGAGGTGAGAGAGGCCTTAGAATCCAAGAATCCAGATGACCACTGTGTAGGAGTCCTGAGAACAATCACTGATCTGGAGCAGAATCTTGGACAAGCCAATGCCATCAAGTGAGTAGCAGAGTAGTTTTTCCAGCTTTCTATGTTTTATACACTTGTGTATAGAAATGAGCTTCTGGATTTTATACATTACAAATGATGCAGCTTAAGATCTGTGATTTATGAAAATATCAGAGATTTCAATATTTCAGCTGAATACCTTGCTTATTTTGATTTGATAGAGGTCTTTGATGTCATTGTCAAACTCTAAAGGATGGTTATTTTAATTTTTTTTCTTTTTAAAGATTCTGTGATCTGGACAGTCACAACAAGGTATGTGAGGATGCAAAGGTACTTCTTGAAGATCTCAAGGAGAAATATGCTACAAAATGCTTGAATGAGCAGAACATTCACCAGTTCAGTGTAAAATGGTCTTCCAAGGGGATTGACCCCTCCCGTTCAGAGCACCGCTCCTACCTTGATCAATTCTCAAGTGCTGTAACCAATAGCACAATTGAACTCATAAAGCGTGCCCAGACCAGTTACACTCACTATGACCTCATTAAAGATGATCTCTTTCTGGAGGTTTCTCGTCATGCTCAATTCTGCCGTTCTAAATGCATTAACTTCCACGGCTGTGAGGACATCATTAAGGCCATCTTTGAGAAGATCAAAGACGAGAAGTTCAGGAAGCCTATTGCAATCCATGGTCCATCTGGAAGCGGGAAGACATCCATCATGGCTATGGTCCAGGAGAATGCTCAAAAGCAACTTGGACATTCTTGTGTGGTGGTGTCCCGGTTTCTAGGTACCACATCTCAAAGCTCAACCATCATCAATGTGATCATCTCCATTGCCCAGCAAATCTGCGCTGCTTATGAAATCCATGACAACACTGAGCTTGTTGAAAGGAGGCCTAAGGAACTGATTCCATACTTCCATTCTCTCTTGGAGCAAGTATCATCCTCCTCTGATAGACCACTGATCATTATGCTTGATTCTCTGGATCAGCTTGAGAGTGCTTATAATGCTCATAGGTAAATGCCTTTTATGTTAGGTTTTTAAAGACTCTTGTGCATGACCACCAAAATCGCTTGCTTATTAAGTACACCCCATGTAGTGTTACGGGGTATATATGATCATATATTAGATTGTGGAGGCACTTCAGCAGAGGTTAAAGGTTGCCCTTATATTAACTAAAAATGGACTCCAAGAAATATGTTATTTATCTATGGCTCTCTAGACTTGATATTTATGCCCTGATGTATACAGAATTCATGAAGGTTCTCCTTGATGCTTCTTTGGCAATTTTTGTTTTTGTTTTGTTTTGTTACTATAGCCTTTTTCCATTTTTACAGATGTCTCTGGCTACCGAGGAACCTTCCTGCTAAAGTCAGCGTAGTTGTGTCCACTCTGCCTGATATGTATGGCATTCTTCCTAAGCTCAGACAGTTGCTAGGTCATGAAGAATGTTTTCTATCTGTGGAAGCTCTCTCAGAAGGCACTGGAGATGAAATCATGCATACCTGGATGCATAGCATTGGACGAGATGTGACAGAAGAACAGAAGAATATCCTGAAGAAAGGTGATTATTTCTTTCATACTTATAAGTGATGTGGTAGCTCATTGTATATTGTGGTATAAGCCTAAACTCTTCTTTTCGTGGATAATTCCATACTTTCTCACTAAATCTTGTTAATCTCAAGTCATTTCTAGGTTTTTGTTTTCTGTCAGTGTTTACATGTTTTGCAACAAAATTGGCAAGATTGGCTTATAGTTACTTGTGTTTCTTGAGGATTAGTGAGTACTCTCATTAGCTTGGAACTAGAAGGGCACCTCCATGTTCAGTGGATATGAGTTAAATCCTTTTTTCACTCTCAGCATAAGATATCATCCAGTGAACATCTACTTCAAGATATGGCATTCTCAAGGCTTCTTTGTCGTTTCCTTCTCAGCTTTCCTGAAGTGCCCCCAACCCCTTTTCCTGAAGCTCCTGTTTGAGGAGGCACGTCGCTGGAAGTCTTACACTGAGGTTAGGGAGGAAGACTTGGCTGTCACTATAAGGGCTGCTATCTGGAAACTCTTTGAGAGGCTTGAGAGGCAGTTTGGTTATAAGCTGGTATCTCATGCGCTTGGGTACATAACTGCTGCAAGGTGAGTGTATAGAGTCTGTGTATCATAGATCAACACATGTATTTCAGTGCATATACAACCATCCCTTTAGTGTAAGAAAATTTACAGAAGTATGAGATTGAAATGACCATGATCCTTCTTCACATTGATCCTTATTCAGAAAGTGTACACATCAAACATCCATCATATAATAATAAAACTAGTCATGCAGCTTATGTTAAGTGAAGCTGTAAGTCAAAAATCATGACTTGGTTTTATATTTATGGTATGCTCCAAGATTATGATTGTATTCTTCAAATCTTGGCACTGAGGTAAATCCTTTCTTTTTCATAACGATTGGAAACAAAGTCCAAATTTGAATGTTTTCCTCTTTTCTAATTTTTGTAGGAGTGGATTATCCCATGCTGAGCTTGAGGACATTCTTTCAATTGACGATGAAGTGTTGGATGAGATTTACCAGTACTGGTCTCCTGTAGATCCTACCACAGTACGCATTCCATCTCTGCTATGGACACGTCTGAAATACGAACTTGAGGAGTATCTTGTTGAAAGACAAGCTGATGGAAGAGCTGTCATGGTCCTTTATCATAGGTAAACCTCTTATACCTGAACAAAAGATGGAATTTGGACTCCTAGGCCTGCGTTTAAAATTGTTAATAAAGCCTCTTTTGTGATAGGATCATTGAGCGTGTTTCTACTGAACTATAAAAATTCGAGGCAATGCAAGGTGATACGAGGTGTTGCGAGGTAACACCTCGCATTTTCCTTAGTAGAAACACATCAGGCAGTGGGTGATGCGAGGTGAGTCGATGTGAGGTGATGCAAGGGACAATTCTCAGTAGAAACAGAGCAGGCAACAAAATTGCGATGTACCAGAAGTCTCGAATTCTTACCGGGAGAGTCCGCGTGTTATTCAATTGATCATCACAGCACATAAGGCAGTGCGTGAGCAACCTGATTTGTGACCTTATGATAAGTGACTTCCTGGTTCAACACATTTTGCAAGTTCCCTTGCATTACCCCGCATCACCGCATAATTTATTGCTCAGTAGAAATACATTGTGGTAGTAGTAAAATAGGAGGTGGTGCAGGTGACAAAATGCGAGGTCATTCGAGGTGTCCAGTAGAAACACGCTCATTGATACCTGTGAGTTAAAATCACAGTTCTCTAAAAATGAGCCCAAATTTTTGGACATGGCCGAATAGCTCACTTTGATGCCTCATAGGTAGACGTAATAACTTGCTTCTTGCTTTGGAGTTGTGCTATATTTGACATGTTTGTGAAAGTAATAAAAAAAATTGTCTTCTATGCTAGGCAATTCAAAGAAGCAGCCCATGCCAGATATCTGAATGATCCGAAGGTAGCAAGAGAAAGCTACCAGGTGTTGGCAGATTTCTTTGAGGCTCGATGGAGTGACAAACCAAAGGTAAGCAAATACTTTCATACTAGCGAGGATAGTTACATGTAATATATATTTCTTTCACTGTGGTATACCGGTATATGGGACTACACTCTGACCAAACACCCAAGCTGTTTCTTGTTCATGTTTTGAATATGAGGGCATTTGAAGGGGAATTCCTTTTAATAGCATTTCTACCATGCTATTCTTCCAAAACAACCTGAAAAAGTAATTTAGCTCGCAAATTATCTTTCACAGCCTCCAAGAGCTCAAGTTTCTTCTTTAAGACATAAATTTGAAATTTGGATACTGTGGTATGGTAAATTATTTTGTACAATGAAGTAACTTCATATATTTTAGAATATCCAGAAAGTTTACTTTATATGGTGCAATCATGTAGATTAATAATGACACTGTCTATTTATCTTGACAATCTAACTTCTTTTCTTTCATGTAGACACTAGTGTTGACACAGAGGAGCGAAACTCTGCAGGCTTATCGTAAGGTGGCCTCTCAGCCTCTCAGATTTGACAAGGAATTCAATCAGAGGAAGATCAGTGAGCTCCCATATAGTCTACTCTTTGCAGAAGATATCCCAAGATTTGTGGAGGTAATACATTTGTACACAGTTTTGTGGCTGTAAATTCTTGGTGAGAGAGAGAGAGAGAGAGAGACAGAGAGAGAGAGAAGGGGAGGAGAAAGAAAGGGAAAGAGACAGATAGTATGAGATGAATAGTGAGATAAGGTGAAAGAAAAAGCCAGTATGCATGGAATAAATGTATTCAGTGAAGAAGCAAAATCATTTTTATATTGTTCTCATACTGCTTATTTGGTAATCTGTATTAGCTTGATAGAATCTTCAGATATCTGATTATATGACACCTCAAAATCAAATCAACAAGATCTTTTAAGGAATCATATTAGTACGATAACTGAGTCTATTTCTTTCTATTTTTCTAATCACTTTCTTCAAAGTGTTGCTGTTTCACCTTGTCTCATTTCAGAATACTTTTGGGAACTTTGACTTCATCTTGACATCGATGCTAGCTAACTCAACTCATTATGTGATTGAGGAGTTATCCCGAGCACTCGCATATCCTAATATTCTTGGCCCTGATGTCTGTAGTCAGCTTGGACTTCTACAAGATACACTACGGTAACATTATAAGCCTCAGTGCAATAATTTATGTGTGTTTGCAACACATATACTGACATATTTATGCATGTCTTGAAATACCAGTACTACCGGTACTACTATGTACTATATTGTGCAGGACAACATTCAGTGATCTTCCACCATGAGACTGATCAACATCCCTATAATTCTGTATTGATATATATTTATTCTGTATGCCCACCTACCGGTAACCAAGATGGTACGTGAGGTGTTATAAGACATTGTGTTTCTCTTTTGCTGACATATTTGGCAAAATTTCATTTCAACGGCATTGGATGGAGACTGGCATCCAACAGTCAACATTGAGTATTAGAGCAATTGATATGAACTCGTGTTTCTGCTGTTTCCTCTAGACTTGCCAAACCAACCCTTGAGTTCAAGAACAACACTCAGCCGTTAGCCATAGAGCTTCTAGGACGCCTGAGCTACTTTGAGGAGCAGTATCCTGATCTGATTGGTCGGGTGATAGCAGGATGTAAGGCTTGGTGTCGGGATGCCAATAGCTTACTCCTTATCCCTCAGATGAGCTTTTTCCCAACCCCTGGAGGCCCAATGCGCACTACTCTCATTGGACATCTAGGTAGGACATGCTTCTATTTTCTTAGCTGATGTGCACCAATATATGTTGTCCAATAGTATGAATGTTACTCAAACACAAAATGCTCACAATCTGTTAATGCCAGACAATAGATGAAATTTCATATCTTTTTAAGAAATATGAAAGTTAATTCATTACCATCATTTTTTTAAAGTGCATTTAATCTTTGAATATGTGATTGTTTCATCAATTTCCAAAACTTCTTATCGATTCTGATATTCTATTCTGATGTTTGTTTTAATATGTGTTTGTTTTTATATCACTGAATCATTTACTCTAGTTTTGTTTAAAACTTTCATCCCTTTTTATCAGGTAACATCTCTGATCTGTCTATCAGTGATGATGGCAGTTACCTGGCTACATCTGACACGGAAGGTGCTGTTTACATCTGGGAACTAGGTTTAGATGAATTGCTCTATTCTATGAGAGATCCTCAAGGTATGATGAATCATTAGATAGACTGCAAATTTAGTAGAAGTCAAGACTTCATTGGCACAGCTGTGGCTGGTGTTCGTTCCCCCCCCCCCCCCCCCCCCCCCCCCATTTTTTGATCCAGTGATTATTTGCTGGAAATCACTGTTTCTAAACATCATTGTATGAGATATCAACTTATCAGTCCAGTGATAAAGGTCATCAGTTTCATTAATGTTTATTTATCATTATTAGTATTTATGTCAATTCTTGTTGATAGAAAGAGTCCATGACTGGGCAAAAACCTCATGAAAATGTGTTTATATCACCTAATTGTGAATGAGTAGTTGTACATGCTTGTGGACATGAAAATTTGCATTTACAACAAGTAGAAGAAAGTGCTTTCTTAGCAATTATCTAAATGTTTAAAAGTAATGAAACTTAAACAAATGCTTTTTGTTTTCTCATTAATGTTTCTGTTTTTGTATGTAGAAGGCAAGCCTGTTTGTCATGTAACTTTCTCACATGACAACTGCTGGTTTGCGGGATACATCAAGGAGTCTGGAGTCATTCAGGTTTGGAACATGCAGAGTGGTGATCCTGCTTCAAGGATTGTGACTACCAATGAAGCTAGTGATGTAGATGCGAGAAGAGATAACCAGGTTTGTTTGATCTTGCCTAAGAGCTCTCAGACGGTAGTGTTCGGTGCTGCAAAGGAAGTGAAGGTAATTGTTCAAAAAATAGATTTTCTCCTTCTAGTGTTACATCCTGTATTTTAGGTTATCTTGTCTGCTCTTATATCTAAGCTACTGCAGTGAAATTTCAATTTAGGCCGAAAAAAAAAGAATTTGTACTGGCATAACCCGCTCTACCCTAAAAATATCGCTGAACCTTTATTTATTTTTTTTTATCCGATAGCGATTGCGTAAGTATCGTTCTGTACTCGCAGTCGATATGCTATACAGTGGGAAAACCCGGAAGTGTTGTGAAAGAACCACAGTCTGTCGCTGGGGAGACATTCCTCAACCTCGCAGTGCTCATTTAGCACGTTTGAGCAATGTCTCCCCTATGCACTTATAATATTGGCGATCGCGCGATTTGTATCCCCAACATGGCGTCGTATGGCATGTAGTTTACTGGTATTAAAAGTAAGTGCTTTGATGATACTTACAGCAAAAAAACCCAAAAAAAACCACCCTACCTACCCTATTATTCAGTGACGCGTTACGCCAATACAACAATTTTTTGCCTTAGGGAGATGAACATATTGCATATTTTGTGGCAACAAGGTCAAGATAAAGGTTATGTTACTCTTAATCTGTTGAATACAAAGCCTGAGATAACTTGGGCTGCAGACTATGGAAAATGTTTGTTATACTGAAATCAAATCGTGCTCAATGGGTTATCATACATGTATGTTCATCCTTTTATATCCCTTTCTAAAGAGCTAATTGAGAGACAACTTCAAACTTGGTATCAGTATTAGGGAGATGATCTAATATGATTTTAAGGATCACATAAACTTGCATATTTTACCAGTCCTAATTTGCAGATATTTAGTATTGTTATGCAATGTTATTTGAAATGATTTTCATTATTTTTTTTTTTTTCCAGATATACCTTATTCAATCTGGTGACCTGCAGCACACGATCAGTGTACCCGTTGGTGAGATCAAGGGGTTGTGTTTGTCATCTAATGACAAATTCTTACACATCATAACACAGAATGGTCACTTCCTCACTCATAACATGATGACCTACGACCTGCTCTGTGACCTTTGCCCTCATGATGGTGAGGTGAACTGCATTACCAACACAGAATCTGGGTGTGTTGGAATAGGCTTTGCTGATGGCACATTTGTGAGTTATCATTTGGAATTTTATTTTGGCTGTATCCTTTCTTGAAAGGCTGTTGCTTCAAGTGATATTTAATGAAAGAGTGATATTTAATTATAAGTCTTGTGCATGATCCTGTCTTTTTTAATGTCACTGTTTTGTTGGATTTATTTTGATCTCTTTACAGTGTTTAATTCACCATGATGAGAACAAGAAAGATGAGTGGGTTGTAACATTGACAGGAAAAGTGACAGAACAAAAGTCATTAGCCTGTCTGCGCATCAAAGAAGATCAGCATGTACTGATTGTAGCAGCTGACAAGAGCATCTATGTCTGGGACTATGTGAAGAAGAGCTTGCAGAGCACCTTACAAGGTAGCTTGAACATTATATACAATTGAATTTTGAATCATAGTACTGAATAGATTGGACTGAATATTGTTTCATGTATAGCGTCAACTTATATTGAGCTTTGCATGAATGTCCTTTACTTTTGAATGTTTTATGTGGGTTTATGATGTATTCGGTGTGCTTCATTAAAACTGAACTTCTTGAATCTGGTTTCCTCTGTACTTGATGGATTCAGTAATGCCTGTGTATTTTTTCTTATATTGTTATCATATTCTATATGTTTCAGGTCATGAAGAGCCTGTTGAAATCATAGAGGTGGCTCCTGAGAGCAACCTTCTTGTATCTGGAGGTTTTGATGATATAATCATAGTGTGGGACTTGATGAGTGGAACCAAGGTTCAAGTCCTGGACGGTCAACAAAGTGACATTTCCCTCCTGAAACGGCACAATAATCAACTTGCATCTGCCTCCTTTGGTCTCCCTTACATCAAACTTTGGGACATCTCCCCACACTACCTGTCACAGCACCACCACAAGTTTGTGGACAAGAGAGATGTGGCAGCCATCACCAAAGATCTGCATTATGTTGTTCACCAACAGTTCCCAGAGAAACCCTTGATCAGCATCTGGGAGACCAGTGCCAAGAATAGTGTGCATGTGAAGATAGGAGAAGATGATAGTAGCCGTGTCACTTGCTTTACAGCTACCGACACTGCCCGAACTGCAATTGTAGGATGCATGGATGGACAAATTTTCATCATTGATCTAAGCCAGAAGAAGATCTTGAATGTCCTTCCAGGTGGCCAAAAGGCGGTTGCTTCCATATCAGTACGTCCAGATGAACGATTCATGGCAGTTGCATACACAGACAACACAGTCCGTGTCATAAATATTCAGTCTCTGAAGACTCAGCGACAGTTCAACCTTGATGTCAAAGGCAACATCTCTCATCTCTGCCTCACCCTTATGGACATTCTGGTGGTAGCAAGTGATGCAGGGCTGGTGTATGTCAAGCTGACTTCCTCCAGTGATCTTGTGAAGCTGGAGGGGAATCAGAGTCTTGTTAATTGTCTGGGAGTCAGTCCTGATGAACATCATGTTGCTTGTGGCATGGAAGGTGCCAATGCATTGGTGTGGGATCTTCAGATGACCAGAGTAGATTTACAGATCAGGGTATGGAAAAACATTTAACTTTATATAATTTTTGTAGTAGCTTACATCAGCACAGTCATAAAGGAACTCTTTGCATGTCTTATTTTACACAGAAAACCATTTTATGCTTTTTTTTTATGTACTGGTATCTGTTCAAAGAGGTTATAAACTAGCTTGGTCAGGCTGTTTTCACTATGATACAGTATGTTAGAGGTTGGATTTCATTAAATTCCAATTGTGCTGATCTCATCTAGCATGTTTATCACAAGTGTTCATCATGGGTTGTTATAATATTACTTATTTTATTCTCTAAAATCTTTATATCACTCTTAGTACTGCTACTTTATTGAATTTAATAAGTGATTTGTTCTCTTTCCAAATTAAGGCAAAGTCTGTCAAGCATCTTTGCTTCACCAAGGACAATGAATATCTAGCAACAACTTCAACTGACAAGGTTAGTAGATGTTACCATCAAAAGATTTCATCTTATACTGGTTATCGCTATAACCCCACCCGTGTAGCCAGGGGGTGGCGATAGGGGCGGTTGTCCCCTCCAAAACACCAGAAAAAATGTGAGCAAGAAGATAAATAGGTAAAAGAACATAGAAAGAGCACAGGAGCAGACAAGCAATGACAAAGAAACGTCGGGGCTTCCGCGCTTCATGCGGGAAGGGGAAAATCCCCTCTCCCTGCACCCACCCTCAAGAGGGCGCACTTTGCGTGCTCACTACCACCCCTCCCAAAATGAAATCCTAGCTAAGCCATCGCATAACCCATAGTGAAAGAAATCAGATTACTTACTTGAATTAGCATATCCAAGGTAAATTGATTAACTGCAAGTACGTTCATTGTTTTAGAGTTTCAAATTTACATGATAATATCATTCTTTCATTTGTGATATCACCATTATGTGTAAGGAAATTGGAAATACTTTATTGCATATTGATTCATATTAACATGTCTTACTATGATACTTCTCCACTTTACTCTATCACTCTCTTAATTGAATACAGAAAGTCTTCTTGTGGCGACGTAGCAATGGGAACCAGCTCCTTGACATTTACATCTACTCCAACCTGTCCTGTCTATCAGCCATAGAAGGTGCTCTGATAGGTACGACTCAGATTGGTCAGGTAGTTGCCATTGAAATCAAGGATCGCAAAAGACATGTATTGAAGAGACAGTCGTCCAGAACGTGCACCCTATTGTAACCAAGCGGGTATTGTTGAGAAATATACAAGTATTTGAAGGCTGAAGTTTGTTATGCACCTTGAGAGTTTGTTTCCATTATTTTGTACCTAATGTGTATAATAAAGTTATTGTTAATACCTTACTGAGATATGTGATGCAAATTGGGCTGCATTCCAAGAAAAGAAACACCTACTACCTTGAGGCATTCTAAATTGTTTATCATGCACAAACTCATTGAACATATGCAGGAGATCCTATTCACTGAAGAGCCTGAATCATACTTGTATCTAAGGGATTGTGTGGAATGCAAGTGGTTGGAAGATTTTTTTTTTTCCATATCTTCTTTGCACAAAACTCACCTCATGTACATCTTTTACAAAGTATATGCTTATAGACTGATTTTTTTCCTTCGGGTGTGTAACATTCAATGTAAATTTTGCCTAATTCTGAGGGAATCCATTTTTTGTCTTTACTAGAACTCACTATTGCCTTCAACTTCTTGATAAACTTGATAAACCTTGATAAACTTACTGACTGAATTAGTTGGTGCAAACCAAAGCACAAACATACAGTAAATCTATACTTCATTGTTCTAGTGCCTTAGATTTGCATGTTCTTGTGTTATTTATTAAAGTTTGTTCTAAGTTGTTATTCTAGCTATGTGACTTAACTATAAGTGTACGTGTATGTAAAGGTGTCTTCCACATGTAATGAATTCACACTGTTATAATATGCATTAGTCAGTATTGCCAATTCCATCACAGGGTGTTTGAGATGTGATCATTTTTCCAGGAATCAGTTTACTTTTATTTTGCAGCATATACAGCATATGCAGCATTTGAAGATTGGAGTGATTTTTTTTTTTTCAATATACCGTAGATATAGATATGCAATATTAATTGTGCACAATAACTCTTCCTGAGATGATGGAAGAGAAACAACGCTGCCAATAGTGCCTTCAAGCATTGATATCTTATGCCCATGTTCTTTCAGTGATTAATTTTTAATATACATTTCTAATTCAAACTCAGGACAAGTGGATGAATTTCAAATACATGTCCAGGTGTATTTTAACACCAAAATATTTTAGTCTTCTATGGCTGATCCCCTTGTGTTGCAAGAGACTGAATTCCTCACTTTTTACAAACAAATATATGCAGAGAACCTTGCACAGACCAACAAATGGTCATTAAAGCAGATCGAATCATATGTAAATGTCTTTATTAATGCATTTATAATGACTTTGTTGCTTTTAATATCTTCAGCATTCCAACAATGTAGAGTCAGAGTGAAAAATTTGATTGATATCAGTAGCATTATACATTCCTTATGTGTATATATCCATCTCTGTGGTGTATATGAACAAATTATTTTCCTTTCCGTTCATTTCAAATGGTGTGTAAGTGTTGGCTTTTATCACATGAATATTTCACATTCCAGTCATGCCAAATCAGTTGTTAGCCATGCCAAAATCTTAATCAAGTCTTCCAGGAGCAGCAAACTAGTAGAAGGGTCCAAAGTGCTGTTCAGGTGGGAAACAATATCGGTATCTTTACATTGTTACTTGTAGTAAACCTAATGAATAATTGTACATCATATATGATATATGATTTTATGCAAATCCATGTGACCTATGATATGAAATTAGCCTCAAGGTGTGCAATTGTGTTGTGTAAGGATATGTTATGTCAGCATTCTGGATAGCACCAAAAATAAGAATGAATGATGAAATTTCATTTGTACTTTGCTTGATTCCGTTCATTTTCAACATCTGTTCTTTTCTTGTTTTGTTTTGTTTTTCAAGTAATGTATAGTTTGTGTATTACTTAATACTGATGACTTTAGTGCTGAGATATTCTGTCTTTCATTTGCATTTAAATGCATGCAATATATTTTGAATTTGTATGTATATATATATTTGTATTTACAGATAAAATTGGCCATAGTCACAATTTTTAGTAAATATAACATTATACCTCACTTTTATATCAAATATGAGAAACATGCTTTCAAGAGGAAATTTTAATGTTATTGACAGTCTATGGTGTCTGCAATGTGACTTATCCTTTCAAGAAGGAAAAGGATTATGAGAATACGGTACTGAGTTAGATCGAAAATTATTTTTCTGTGGCTATAAGTCCATCAGCAGTTCAAGAAACATTCCCAACTCTGAAATCTTTTCTTTGTAGGCTGAAATATTGTTTGATACTCCCTGATAAGTTGATCTCATTTTGTGTCTCAGAATTATAGTCACTGGCTTAGCCAGGGTTTCATTTTGGGGGGGGGACGATGGTGAGCATGTGAAGTTCTGTCCCTGGGGGGAGTTTCCACCCTCCCCCGCAAAGCGTGGAAGCTTTGATGTTTCTTTGTCCTTTTCTGCTCCAGATGTTTCTCTTCCTACATTCTGTCACCTTTTTCTCATCTTTTTTTTCCGGGGGGGGGGGGGGGGGGGGGGACCGCTCCATCGTCCCCTGGCTACATTGGTGATTTAAGTAGTGAAATGTAGTTGATATCAAGTGCTTTTATTGATTTCTGGACTGCAAATAGTAGATTATGCTTTGTCTGTAGTACCAAATATGCGAATCTTAATGCAAATGTTTGGTTTGAAGATGAAAATGCAGATATATGTAATGATTATGTCTGAAAAACATTTTAGATCTTATTTTTCATATGATCCTGTTAAAGAATTTACAAATTTATATGAATGTAGATATATTTATAATTTCATCTATGGTAAAATATTTTTCTGAATTGGTATTCTGTTACCACTTTGCTTTGAGCCCAGTGGCGTATCTTGGGATCATGGCACCCAGGGCAAACAGTACAGTTTTGCCCCCCGCCCCAAGTGCCCAAACCTATCTACTTTATTATACAGTCGAGGGAGCAAAGCGAACAAGTGGCAATTTTTTTCATTTTAGAGTGACAACCGGGCGTATTTTACCCGGGAAATTTTGCAACTGACCACTGCAATGGAGCGGTTGAGAATTTCAAAGCTTGTATATTGATAAACGGTTTTCCATTCACTCCCTTCTAAAATTTTGAGTAAAAACTTGAGAAATAGGCCTTAGCAAGGAATTTGGCGAGTCGACTGAATGTTGAGATTCCTTGTAAATGTTGAATCTCTCAAATGCTGTTTTATGCATTAGCCTATATTTGGGGCGCAATATTAGAGGGAGATGAAACTTCCATGGTAGCCGGCATGGAAATAAATGACATCTTTATACATGTACATGTATTTCAAATTTGGAACCCTTTAAAAACATATTTAAGAACTATACAGTAGAGGGGGTGGGCGAAATTACAAGATCCTGGAAGAAACTAATTATGCGAGGGAGCAGAGCGACTGAGTTTTAGAAATTTTGATATTCTAAGCCCTCAAAAACTGTATTTCTAGTGCATTTACCCAGGCGATGGGGGGGGGGGGGTGGGGTGGGGTCGCATAATTGAAAGTTGAGATTTGTTTTAAATGCTGAACCTCTGCAAATACTGTTTTCTTAATTTTTCACATTTGGAACCCTTGAAAAAATCTGTTTAAGAACTTGTATTGGGGTCTCGAAATTACGAGATCTTGAAAGAAAATAATTATGTTATGCAAAGCGACCGAGCTTAAGATTTTTTTGCAATTTAAACTGTCTAAAGCTGTATTTGTGCTGCATTTACACTGCCAGTGGGGCAAAGAATCCATAAGGATTATGTTTTTTTTTCCTCATTTCCCCCTTTTTTTTTCTTTCTCTCTTTTGAGTTTTTTGCGCCCCTTCAAAGTGCCGCCCAGGGCACTTGCCCCCTTGCACCCCCTAGATAAGCCACTGTTTGAGCCCGCCAGTTACAATCACGATCTCCCCTGTTCCACTATCACAGTTTATTATCATTGTCTTTCATAACTGTCTAGTGTGTCTTATAATTTATGCAATCAGTTCCTTCCTTTTTACTTTTATATGATGATTTATCTTATATTTCCATGATGAATGTGAATTTGTTTCCTGCATGCATGTGCAGTGTTTTAAGCATTTATACTTAATGATTAAAATCATTTGAAATTTAACTCCATATCATTTTTCTTTAATTCAATTTTGATGGATAAATGGATCATTTAGAAGAGGAAGAAAGAGATGGATAAAGGGAAAAATAAGGCTGGGCAAGAGAGAAAGAGAGAGAGAGGAAGAGTTGTTGGATAGGTGTCCGCAAAGATAGGAGGGAGTGAGGGAGAGGCAAGGGAGGAATTTTCCTTGGATGGAGGAGTGGAGCAAAGAACAGAATGTATACTGATAGATACTGACAGAATGGAAACTCTAACCCTATGTTAACTGGGGGGGGGGGGTCAATTTGACCCTTCCCCCCCCCCCCCCCCCCCCGTCGTAATTTTGTGACTACTACGGAACCGCGGCAGATATGAAGTTATCCTTTTGTGACTTTTTTCTTTGAAGTCTTGCGCAACTTTTGGTATTAAATTTGTAAAGATCGGACAGAGCATTAGAAGGTCACATGACATTATGGGTCAAAGGTCATCAAAAAATAGTGACTTTTCCATCCATGTGTGTGTTATGGAATGTATGTTATATAATTTGTGAAAAAACAATCCATTTCCTCCATACAATATTATTTGCTTTGTCTTTATGGTTGTCATTTCAAATATCATTGTCATAATAATATAAAACATAAAAAACCCAATAGAATACAAAAGAAATTCAAACAAAAGAATACATAAGAAATTCAAACACGTGTGTATGACAATATATGCAAATTTTATGCATGCTTATGTAAATATGTAAATAGAGAAAACCTTAATAAACAATGTAAATACCTACATGTCAAACCTATCTATGTCTATGATTCATTTATGTCATGAAACTTTTTACTGTTTTTCTTTGCAAAATAATGAAATAGCAAAACCTTACTTCGGTAATTAATATGCACATAATTTGCATATTTTACATTTTATCCTTTAAATGAAAACATGAATGCGTTGCTAATACTTCGATGTACCTCCATGCAAAATTTTGCTTGAATTGGACAATGGGTCTCCGAGATCTTGGGGGGGGGGGGCATTTGACCCCCCACCCCACCCCAATAAAAACTTTGTCTGAAATAGCCCAGTTAAAATAGGGTTAAAGAAATACAAAATAATATTTTTGTTGGTTTGATTTTATTTTGGGGTGCATAAGTCCTTTGTCTAAATATGGTATAAGCCTGTTTCCTCTTTGATCCAAAATGAATATTCAACCATTTTTATTTTTCCCCTAACAGTTAGATTTTAGAATTAACATAATGACATTTTGATCATCGATCTACAGTACAGGGTCAAAAAAGTTTGCCCTTTCAAAACCACCGTATACGGTACATACACAGCTAGCTAGCTAGCTAGCGCTACTGTACTACTAGCTGAAGGCTCGCTGACGATATCTTTGTTTTGAGTTTCGAAAACGGTTTGAAATTTGTAAAAATAGAGTGACATGGCCTAAAAGAAGTCCTTGAATTATAAGGTAAGACAACTACGAAAATATGAATTGAAGATATGAGGAACAGAGTATTGTGTGCATTCTTAAAATCACGTCTTCCCGTCCGAATAACATTCGTTAATCTTTTCTAGTACTGGTATAGCAGGTGTATAGTGTATCGGATCCACTTGGTTCATCGCCCCGTCTCGTCGGGGTAGTCATGTGATGACATGATCGTAGTGCCCACGCCCGTGCTGCACTCTGTACTGCCATTGCACTGTCTGCACTGCAGCTATATGCTTTACTAGTAATTACTACCGTCCTTAAAAATACAAGTTTAATACAGTGAAGTTAGAAATAAAATTTCAAGCATAAGAGAATAGAGGTCTAGATCTATATCATTCTAACTATCTTCTAAGGACTAAGGCAAACCTGGAGAATAGGGGCTGGACAGCGTGCAAACATTTGTGTGCGAGCAAACCAAATCATAGACCGAAGTGTTCTGTCTCTAACAGTCGTCGTTAGCCTCATATTTAGGTAGGGTCGCCACTCCTTTTAGAGACAGAAGGAGTCTGTCTCTAAAAGAGACAGACTCCTCTGTCTCTTTTAGAGACAGAGGAGTCTGTTGCAATTGGACCAGCAGTTGCCAAGTTATGCGTCATAAGAGAGTTTTGCAGGTAAACTTTAACATTTGTGACGGATGTACGACTGACGGACGACGGACATTTGGATCCCTAAGTCTCGCCTTCACCTCCGGTGGGCGAGACAAAAACCAACCAATCCCAGCAAAATGGCCTAAATTCCTACTTTAGATACTATTTCCTTAGAATCTAAATAGATAGGCCTATCCTCTAGTAGGTATCTTTAAAAGGTGTAAAACTCACCAATTTATTGATATAATCCGATAAACTATCCTTTTCCGGGTAAAAAGAAGAGTCCCATGTCTTCTCAGTTTGATAAAAATAGCAGCCGAATTCAAACTGCTGTACGCTTTCATAATCTTTGCTACATATGATTTGCATTCTAGTCTACATACAAGGGAAAATTATTACAAAGGCAGAATGTGTACGAGTAACACACACAGAACTAGTGGTAACACACGCAGCCTTTGCAGTAATTTTCCCTTGTACATAGACTAGAACGCAAATCTTATGTAGCAAAGATTATGAAAGCGTACAGCAGTTTGAATTCGGCTGCTATTTTTATCAAACTGAGAAGACATGGGACTCTTTTTTTTACCCGGAAAAGGATAGTTTATCAGATTATATCAATAAATTGGTGAGTTTTACACCTTTTAAAGATAACTACTAGAGGATAGGCCTATCTATTTAGATTATAAGGAAATAGTATCTAAAGTAGGAATTCAGGCCATTTTGCTGGGATTGGTTGGTTTTTGTCTCGCCCACCGGAGGTGAAGGCGAGACTTAGGGATCCAAATGTCCGTCATCCGTCAGTCGTACGTCCGTCACAAATGTTAAAGTTTACCTGCAAGACTCTCTTATGATGCATAACTTGGCAACTGCTGGTCCAATTGCAACCAAACTTGGGTGGTAGATGCACTAGGGGTACCATCATGTAGCGGTGCTGTCGGAGGTCACATGGTGAGGTCAAAGGTCATTTGAGGTTACATTGTTATAGAGTACCTGCAAGACTCTTTTTACATATGTTAAAGTTTACCTGCAAGACTCTTATGACACATAACTTGACAACTGTTGGTCCCATGGCAACCAAAACTTGGGTGATAGATGCACTAGGGGTAACATCATGTTGTGGTGGTGTCGGAGGTCACATGGTGAGGTCAAAGGTCGAGGTCAAATGTTAGAGTTTACTTGCAAGACTCTCTAATGACAAATAACTTTGCAACCGTTCCTCCATTTTAAACTAAACTTGGGTCATAGATGCACTTGGGGGACCTTCATGTTATAGTGGCATCGGATGTCACATGGTAATGTCAAAGGTCATTTTATTTCAAATGTTAAAGTTTACCTGCAAGACTCCCTCATGACACATAACTTGACAACTGTTGGTCCAATGGCAACCAAACTTGGGTGATAACTACACTAGGGGTAACATCATGTTGTGGTGCTGTTGGAGGTCACATGATGAGGTCAAAGGTCATTTGAGGTCAAATATTAAAGTTTACCTGCAAGACTCTCTCATGACAAAAACTTGGTTAGGGATGTACTTAGGGAAACTTTCGTGTTATTTAGTCACGGGTGGGCGAGACACAATCTTGCTGTTGGCTTGTTAAAATAAAGGTTCTCAATGAGTAGTAGTGCTACCATACAAAGTGAATGGAGGGGGAATGAGGAATCTGAAATCAAAATGAGTGTGACTGAATGAAGTGCTGTTCAAAGTGAATGGTGGTTTCCTATTTCACAGTGATGCCATCGTGGCTAAATCTTCCGAGCCTCTAGGTCAGTTTGATTTTCCAGGTGACTTTCTTATTATTGAATGAAACTTTTTAGATTCAGGTAGGCCTAGAGTCACTTACACGACTACAAGGTTAACCTTGCACTCATGCAGGCCTAACTTTATACAAGGGAAATTGCTGACAATAGGAAAGTAGTCAGAGGAGCAAGAGCTGTGATTTAAAGAAAAATCTAATTTTCACATGATCAAGATTATTTAGACCCAATTGAAGGAATGGAATGGAAATGGGATAATTTATCATCCTAACCTTAGAGTGTGAAAAGCAAATATTTCCAAGAATTTGTTGATTATTATAGTGTTTTTTATCCTCAGCTATACAGTAGAGGTCGGCAGCAAACATATTTGCACAGCTCACGGTGCATCTGACCTCTTATTAAGACCACTATTCACATAGTCAAGCATCTGTATAATCATGACATGCAGACAGATTCTTTCATGGTAACAAAACAACCAATCTATTTTTCTCACATGTGCAACATCCTTGACATTGTACAGATTCCATGACTCACTACGGTGACTAGTCTTTTTTCAGGACATTACACCCTGTAAGTGGGGTAGAGTATGTTTAACTTACTAAATTCTGGGAGCTGTTGCCACATATCTATGAAGACATCAATCTCTAAACAAAATTTGAAAGAAATGTTTCTCTTGGAAGTGAAATATATTGTGTTTTGATTTTTTTTTGCATTTTATTTAGAAATGTATATTTTGTGTTTGATTTTAAGAAAAAAGGTAAGAAATACAAAGTTTTGTAAACAATTTTTTTTTTCATGTCACCTATCAAATGATATGAATCTTTCATCCAAAATCACTGCAGTTTTAGGAAGATCTATAGACCATGGTGCTGTTGCATAAAACTTGTTATTATAGTACAGTTTGTAACTTTGCCATCAATGGTAACTTTCATGGAATACTAGATTTTGATTGGCTGTTGAGCAGCGTTACCATGGTAGTTACCATTGATGGCAAAGTTACTATAATAGCAAGTTTTTATGCAACGGCACCCATATATAAATTCAAGCTGTTGATATGCTTTTCTTTATTCATCAAGAATGTTGAATGGTATATTTCAGTACCTTTTCAAGAAAATGGGAAATCAAAATGCTAGTGTTACGGATTGTGTCCTATCTTGGCATTTGGGCACTCCACCATCCACTTGGTTATTCACTAGACTAATTGACATTTATTTGTTTTACAGTATGGCAACTTCTAATAACCTGGAAAAGGGAGATGTTCCTCAGGCATCAGCAGATCCTTCCTTAGATATCCAGAAGAAATCAGAATCAAAAGAATGCAATGAAAATCAGAAGGAACTTGTGGCACAGGTGGATTCAAAAGGTACCTTACTCTCAAATTGAGGAACAGCTAAGCTAATTTTATTGTCAACAAGAATCTTTGTGCATCAGAAATAAATTTTACTGTGGATTTTTTAACACTCAAATTTATTTGTCCATATCTTGAAAAAAATTATGTACCGTTTTTTTTTTTTTGTTTTTTGTTTTTTCGTTTGGTGGATTGTTGTGGTAGTCATTTACTGTATCTTTTTTTTCAAATAAAGTTATTAGGTGACCAATAATTTTACATTGTATCCCTAATTAACCTGTAACCCAAGGTCAAAACAAAAGTCTGCTGATTAAATGAATATAGAAATACTTGTACTTAAGATGGCCTTTTTCACTGTTTTGCCATGTAAAATGATTGCGGTCATACATGCATTATTGATATGTTTCAGGTATAGAGAAAGCTTGCAGTGGAGAGGCTAAAGTAGCAGAGGCAGAAATTCTTCCAATCCCAGACAGCTGTATAGAACACCTTACCCAAGGCTTACTAGATACTATGCTCCCTCATTTCCAGAAACATGATGAGTCTCTTACAGAGCTAACGTAAGTGTATCATGCATCATGCATGAACTTCAAGAACAGACTGCAGCGCACTTGTATTTGAACTTAAACTATTTAATTTTTGGTATACACGTGGTCAATTCCTACAAACTACAGAAATGATAGTGAGCCTGATCAATTCAGTGTAGACATTTCCTCCATTCCTGACGTCAAACATTTTATGTATTCCAATTTTATTAGAAACCAGTCAGAGCAGAAAAGTTTTATCAAATTGTAACTCCTTTGGTGATGCCCTTCACATTGAAACATAGAAAAGCTCAATCCTATTAATCATTTATGTTGTACAAACCTTCAAACTTTCAAAATTTGTTGAATGTCCATTTATGACTAACTGATCAGGCTCTGATATGATTTATCTGTATAGAAGGTCATCCCAAAGGATGAGCTTGTTTTTTACAAAAATGTTCATAGGACTTGTGTTACTCTACAAAGTCAAACCCATTGAAAACATCTCAAATAGCTATTTATATTTAAAGTCAGAAATATATTATATAAAAGCGCACATCCAAAATCCTTGTCACCTGGTTATTTGTGATAAAGGTTCCTGAGATATTGAATGTGAAGAAATCTGTGGGATAAACTAAACATTTGTCATTTAATGTAAAAATAGTTTTGTCTTGTCCTTTTCATAACAGAAGAAACCAAGTTCTTTTGATTGAAACCCTTCAACAAGAAAACAGAAAATTTTCAGAGAACAAGATTGTAGAGGATCTTACTAAGATGGTAGGTAACCCATGCTCCATGATCTTTTTTGTTTTGTTAGAAATTCAGATTAATGTTTATTTATTATGTAAATTCTTTTATTTTCAACGGTAAGCAGAACTCCATTGAAATTGGATGATGTTGGGAAATTTTAAATAATCATGTATACATTATATATGCTAACATAATTGATAAGCAACTGGATTTAATTTGGCTCATTTAACTTTAGTATTGACTACCGGTATTGAGCCCTAAATGTAGTTTTTAAGCTAAACATGATGTAACTCTTACTTTGTACTTTGTATGTATGACACTGAAAACAGCCATCTGACCACTGTCTGCTTTTAACAGATGCAGGAAGCCAAGGTGTACCAGGGCAAATTGACAGCCATTAAAAAGGAGATGACATCATTACATGACAAGTCAAGCAAGTTAAAGGTATACCTTGTCTCTTAACCAAGATATATCAGAGCCTGGTCCCTCAAGTGTCAGTATTTCATCTATCTGTAACATTTGATATTATGTAATATAGGATTTAGTAGCTAACCCTAGCAGCCAAATTGTATTATATTTCATCTCATATATTGATGCCTTTCACAATGAAGTGTCAGGGTTCATACGGGTCAGGGAATTTCTGGAAAGTCAGGGAATTGGAAATTCTTTTTTCCAGAAGCAAAAATTCAGGGAAAGTCAGGGAATTTGTCAATTTCTTCTGGAAAGTCATGGAAAATTATTTATTCAAGATATTTTTCATGCAAATAAATTCGCACTGTGGCCAACCCTGCATTCATGGCACTCAGATCAGCTTTGAAGTTCTTTTACTCAGCACGCTTTTTATGTAAATTTTACATCACATGTGATCGATGAGTCATGGAAATGTGCATTTTTCTGCCCTGGAAAGTCATGGAAAGTCATGGAATTTTGAAAATGTATAGGTGTATGAACCCTGAAGCGTGAATCTGCTCACTAATATTCTGGACTTATTCTGTGCATCCCTTCTACTGCTTTCAAAGTTTGTCAAATGTTAATCTTTGACTAAACAATCAAGTTCATGAATTTATACTCCAAAATTATTCACATTTCTTGAAATACATTACACATTAAAGTTAGATATTTTTTTTTTAAATGGTGGGAAAATAAAGTTGGAATTCTATGTTTTCCTCTTCAGAGACGAGCTTTAAAGCTTCAACAGCAGAAAATGAAGGAGAACCTTGAGAAAGAACAACAGAGGGAAAGAGAAATAGAGGAAGACAGAAAACTCACAGCAAAGAGACCAAATCCTTCATCCTCAACCAAAACGGCTCCACATAGGTAGTCAACAGTCAAAGCAAAGAATTAAGAAACACCAAATATTATGTGCAAGGTAATAGATATGTAACAAAATAAAGAAAGAAAATACCATCTTATGGTTTTCATAAATGACTATTTTAACAAAATGTATATCTATTGATGCATTAATGCACTGAATAAGTCATGAGAATGAAGCATTCCAGGAAGTGTTAGTGATGGTTTTGAACAGTACTACGAATACTAGTACAGCCCCGTTGCATAAAACTTACCATTAATGGTAGCTCTGCCATCAATGGTAACTATCATGGTAACATTGCTCAACAGCCAAGCAAATTACAGGTTTCCATGGAAGTTACCTCGATGGCAAAGTTACCATCAATGGTAATTTTTATGCAATGGGGCCCATACAGCAAAGGAGAGCAAGATAGGGAGATTGCCTGTTGTGGAATCTGCTTTGTGTTGTGATTTTTAAAGGCATTGTTTAGTGACAACTCCAAGTGTATCTGAATGTTTGAAAGACGCTCAGTCGTGGGCTTTCATTGGTAACCATGGGTGCTTACCCAGTAACAGGTGTTGTCCATCACTATTACTTTTATGACCAACAGACCTTACGTAATGCTCTGTATATTCTACCCTTTGCCCCATATGGCAAAGTCATTATCTCACAAGCAGGCCAAAGAATGTTTATGGTTGGACAGCTTGTTTTGCTGTGCTCCAGAAATGTAGCTCTATTACAGTTATTTCCAGTGCTTTTCACAAAGTCTGGTGTCAGCAGATTATGATCCTCTCCCCATGAAAGCCCACAACTGAATGTCTTTAAAACAGATTTCCAGTCTGTTGTTTCAGCTCTGCAATTACTATTTTCAAGAAACATGATTTTCTTCTTTTAGTTTACAGTATACTGTTCTATCAGATAGAATGTCTAGTATGTTATGTGTCTGCAGCAGTTCAATGGAACTGTTAATTCAACATCTGTTTCATTGTTGTGATCATCCAAATATTTTGGTAGAATAATGTAATATTGATACATTGTCATTTAGAAATATGAATATTTGACATTGAGACTGGGAAAAGATTTTTATTTTGTTGGTAAATTTTCCTCTTTGTGAATTAGCAAGACCAACTTTTCTTCTATTTATTGTTATTATTATTATCATTTTATCAATTATTATTGGAAACTAGTATAAAGCAGCATTATTGCTTTTATGCACTGATATATTGCACATTTTTTGTAATCAGTATTTTGCCAAGCTAATAATTTTTGCTTTAACAAGATGGAAATCATGAAATACAGTGTGATAAGCTATGATCATGATAGAGTGTACCTTAGACCTGCTTTTCAATTCATATTTTCAATTTGGAATAATGATACTGATCTTCGTGAAGTGATAAATTATTGTTTGAGTGGCCCAAACATGGAGTAGTGTGTGTAGCACTTTGTAACTGTGAGGAAAAGGTGCTTTATCAAATGAGTTTTGGATTGGATTGGATTGGATTGGATTGGAAATATCTTAAAACTATGTCAATGAAAAAGAAAAAAAAAATGTGTTCTATGAAAAATATTCTTAGTTGCAAGGACAAGGTGCAACTTTTTAAGTTCCTTTGACAAATCCAGAGTTTGTTTGACCACCACTGAAATAATGTGCTCTTTGTGTGGAGAGTTTCCAGCAGTATAAATTCTTATCTTATTAATTTGATTATGATAGCTGTTACCTAATACTCCTTCTGAGATATTTAAAGGCTCATTCAGATATGCAGTGGTAAACCGCATAAGAAAAGAAACTATGGCAGGTTTCGTTCATGAAACCCTGTGTTCAGACACAGGAAATTTGTCTTATGGCTATACCAAACCAGTTAAGCTGTACCATGAATTTGTGTGTCTGAATGCTGAATAACAAAACAACGTATAACAAAACGTCATGCGATGATACACGGGTTGGAATATCGTTTCGCACTAGAACTGAATAATAATCACAGTCTGTGTGTGTCTGAATGTATGATGACCATAGAACGGTATACATGTAACTGGGCTTACAGTGAGCATGGTCAAAAGGAGACATGTCCTTGCCATGCAACATGTGTTCTAAGATGCAGAATTGTATTATGCCTAGTACACTTTAAAAAAAAAAAAAAACCCACATTTCTTGAAGCTGTTTACCACCGCATACTTGAACGAGCCAAAGGAATGATTTCATCCCATTTGTCTTCCATTTTGTACTTAAAAAAACAAAACTGTATCAGAATGTAAATATCAGCAAAAAATTCTGAGGTAGGCGCAAGTGCTTGTAGGGGTTAACAATAAGGTTCTTACAGAATCTGGCTTACCTCATGCTACATGATATCTGCCATGCAAATTTTAGATCTTCTAAATAATGCCAAGTAATTAGCAAAGAAACTAAGAATATTGCAACTGTCTAGCACATCAACAGAATGCATATTCTCATGTGAGTATCACATTTTTCACAAGTTAGTTTACATTTTGTGTGGCAAACAGTGCATTTACAGATATACGAAAATGATTCTCTCTGAGTTGAAAGAAAAATGGAGTTATTTATTTCAAAGATGTCAACGTAACTGATATGGATTGATAATGTATGTTTGCCCCCCCCCCCCCCCTCCCCTCCCCTCCACAATCTTCATTGCATTTGGGTACCAGTAGCTTGTTTATGTTGATAAAGAATCAGTGAGTAACAAATACACTGTAACCATTGTGACCATGCCTGTTTGGAGAAGTATTGGAAACTGAAGTAGGTTTAACCCATTGCACACTAAGCATGAGATAATTTGGGCTAGAGTCTATGGAAAATGTGTGTTATTTTGAAATCAACTCATGCTCAGTGGGTTAAGGTTGCTGATATAAATTAGGGCAAGAAGATATGTACCAAATACTAAGAAGAATTCTTTATTTGATAGCACAATGATATGTAAGTACATGTATCATTTACTTGTAAGGAATGAAAAGATGTATTTGTTAGTAATGGATAGATCCTAGTCAACATGGTTAAAATTGCAATAAATATTGTGAATAAAGAAGATTTTTATACATCCATATACCTCTTAAGTTGATACAAGCGACTTTTTGTTCAGTATTGATCTGTCCATTCATTTAGTCCTAGCAGAATGCAGGGGTTAAATCCTTAAACTCAGGGGTGGTATTCTGAAAACAATCTTGTTGTTTTTTGTTAGTAAATGATGTTGTTTTTTATTTTAGTAAAACAATGTTGATTGTCATAACATTAAAAATGAGACAACTCTTTGATTTATACCTGTACAAAGCTGGCTGCATTCACATTAAAGGAGAAGGCAACCTTGACATCAATGTGCTTCCAGTGAATAAAGAAGAAGAAGAAGAAGAATAAACAGTGAAAGTTTGAGCAAAATCAGACAACCTGTTCAAGAGTTATGAACTTTGAAAGTTTAAGTAAATCCATATTATGGGATCCTTGAATTGGCAACTTTGCCAGGATCTGTGATGTCATCGTGATCAACTCTCCATTCATTTTGTACACAGATTTTAACATTTTCTTTTTCAAGAAAAATAAAAATTCTTTTGATTTATTGTTTGAGTATGACATGGCTATGTCAATTCTGCAAGCATTTGGGGAAGAATAATGTTGATTCCTGACTTGAAATTTCATGTAAATCAATTTTTTTGAATAATTATGTACACAATGAATTGAGAGTTGTCCACGATGATATCACAGATGCTAGCAAAGTTGCCAACTCAAGGATCCCCATAATAGGGATTTACTAAACTTTCAAAATTCATAACTCTTGAACAGATTGTCCAATTTTGCTCAAACTTTCACTGTTTTCCCTACTTGATCATCTTTATTCACTAAGAGCACACTGATGCCTGGGTTGCATTCTCCTTTAAGTTAGAAAAGACACCTTTGCATAAGAGTTACTCTAGGCAATGTAACTTTGTTATGAAAATCAACATTTTTCCCCTAACATAAAACTTGCAATGTTTTCAGAATACTACCCCAACTTTACATGGAAAACCTGTTAGTTGATAAAGAGTCAGACAATTTATTCTGAAAAGATACTTCAGATAGGATCTCTGCATGGTAAGTTTTAGGTATGGAAATGTATTTGCTCATCTAAAGATATCAATTAATATCCAGTATGCAATTTTTTGTGAAATGAAAGGATAATGGTTAATAATTCATTCATGTAGGATTAGTAATTGGTGGGTGTCAAAAGCTAATAGGCTTGTTAATGGAGACTTGATAGATTTAATGTGACGTTCCCAACTTGCCATCTGGGATAAGTGTTACATTGGGCTTCCACCAGAGATAGGCAAGTTTGGTTCTCCATGGACAATGGTCATTCATTACTTTGCCCAAGTATTCTGACTATACCTGAGGCTTTGGATGGAAACTTCACCTTTTTTTCTTTTCTTTTCTTTTCTTTTCTTTCCTTTTTTTTTTTTTTTTTTTTTTTTTTTGTTGTTGTTAGAGAGATTTTTACAAAATATTTTAATGCAGATGTATGTGAACAGCACAGAGCATTACATCCAAGATAAAGCAATGTTGGAAAAGAAATAATTTTTCCATTTGAATGAATCTTGTTTATTGCCACTAGCTAGGTGATAGGTCCATTCTTGATATTTTTTTAGGTAAGTATGACAAGAGACTGAAAGGCCTTTAAGAAAATGCTGAGGTGTGTTTTGACAGAGGTACGGGGGGGGGGGGGGGATATGATAAACCCTTTCTCAAATATAAAACTTAGCAGTAGGCCAATAGGTAAAAATGAGGAAAGAGAGGGGAGAAAACTGGGAAAAGGAGAAAGAGAGAGAGAATAGGAGGGGGAGCAAGATAGTATATTTTGTACTACACCTGTAGGAATAAATTGAGTATGAATGTTTAATGATTTAGTGTTTCTATATAACAAAACAGAGAATTTGTAGTGGTTTCGATTACACTGAAAGCTACACAGCATCAAAAACTTGAGAAGGGGGCAGGGCATGCACATGCTGTTGAAATTAAATATTCATAGACCTTTACTCAGAAAGGCTTCAACAGCCAATCAAATAAAGCCAAGTTGTCATGTATCAATTTTATCCCTTGAGGAAAGGACCTTCTTTGTAAGATTACGAGCATGAAACAGAAATCCACTTTGAAGATGAATAGAAGATATACCATACTTGACAAATATTCTGGGGAAATTTTATATCCTCCACTAAACCATGTGATTTTATTGTTCAATGTCTATGTTTACGATACATATGCAAATGAGGTTCACTTATTTGCATAAAGTTACAATCATATGGCTGCATTTGTACAATATGGCGGGGTTCAATACTATTTCTGTCACTTTGTTGCTTCTTTTTCTGGCAGTTCTTTACTGTTCTGCACAGCCTCCATTCAAGAAATTTGAGTACAAGTACAGTTTCAAAGGCCCACACTTGATACAGAAGGATGAAACGGTTCCATTTTGGCAGTACGGAGGAAGTAAGTAGACTTCAAATTTGTCAGATTGTTGTCGCTGTCCGCTGCTGGTCGGCGGGGGTTGTGCGGGAATAGACCAGCATCCTGCCCGATTTGCCCTGCAAAAAGTGCGAGCCTCGAGCTCCTCGCTCGCTTCCTGGCCGGCGTGGCTGCGTGTGTGTGTTGTTTGCCGTGATTGTGACAGCTGGAAAATTAGCACACCTAAAATATGTTTTACTTACATGACTTCTTAGCCAATGTTGTCGTTCTTAGTCAAGTTATAGATTATACCATCATCAATATGATCAAATGAGGGATTTGCTATATATTATAAACATGGCACTTGAGTCTTGACTTGACAAGCACAAGGACAAGGTGGGGAAGAAGAAGAAAAAATTAGATCTAGATCTAGACCCTATTTGTCATATTGATTACTCTTAGCTTAAGGAAGCTTTTCGTGTTTTTATTCTGATATTTCACGAAGAGCTGTAAGTCCTCTGCCATTTGCCCCCATGGAGACCCATGTAAACAAAGAAATATTGAGCCTCCAAATCACTCTTTCTCATGACCGGTTAGCCCTGCAAACTACCTTCAAAGTTCGCCAGTGGACCAGTACTAGATCTGACTGTGATATTAAAGCCTAAACTTTATTTTTCAAACTCAAAATTTTGACTTTTGATTGATACGTGACCCAACTTTCTTGGCGATTTTGCCGCGTGATTAATTTCCATTTCGATAGCTCGACATGAGTTCACCTACACCCGCTGGTCTCAGCCACAGGCGAAGAGCGGTACAGCGTTGCACTTTGGGCTCTTGCACTCTTGCACGCACTCTGCATGTACTCTTGGCGATTTTGCCATGTGATTAATTTCCATTTCGATAGCTCAACTCCGACTTCATGAGTTCACCTACACCCGCTGGTCTCGGCCACAGGCGAAGAGCGGTACAGCGTTGCCTCTGGCACTCTTGCACATACTCTGCATTTCATAGCCCCTGTGTAGATCTACAGATAGTGAATTGCCAAATCATCCAGAGGAGGAGGAGGAGGAGGAGAAAGAAGAAGAAGATGAAGAAGAAGAAGAAGAGAAGGAGGAGGAGGAAGAGGAGGAAGAAGAGAAGGAGGAGGAGGAGGAAGAAGAAGAGAAGTAGGAGGAGGAGGAGGAAGAAAAAGAAGAAGAAGAGAAGGAGGAGGAGGAGAGGGGGAGGAAGAAGAAAAAGTGGTGGAAGAAGGAGATTGGGAGGAAAGCAATTTTGATTCATTATTAGAATTTATAATATTGCATTAGAAGAAGAAGAGAAGGAGAAGGAGGAGGAGGAGGAGATGGGGAGGAAGAAGAAAAAGTGTGGTGGAAGGAGATGGGGAGGAAAGCAATTTTAATTCATTATTAGAATTTATAATTATTTAATCAATTTTATTAATTTTTTAAATTTGATTAATTATTCAATTATAATTGCATTATTATGCAAATATATGGTATATTATGTTTCCATCCTATGTTATGATTTTATGGTATTTTAAAATAGCCTTTCTTAGGATGTCATTGCTTGCTATGAAAATCCGAAAGACATGGCAAATGTAGATTCATGTCTTGCCAAAGGACATGATTATGTGTGTACTGGTTTATAATCCAGTGTGATCCCTACCAGTAATGCTAATGGGATTGGCTAGGATTGAACCAGAATTAAAGCTATTTACCAGGAATAGTGGACATATTAATACTGGTGTTTGAATTGTATGGAATAATTCTAAATAAGGACTGTTAGTGATATTTGGTTTTGATTTAGTTTTGCTTGTCTGTTTGCTTACGCATCTATGTTTTTAATATTCCTGTTTTGACATCATATAAAATATCATCTTAGACAGGATACGCTGTATGACCAAATAGAGTGATTGTTTTAGTAGTTTATTTTTAACTTGTTTTTGAGCCTCTGTTAATGTGCATGTACATTGACAAACAAATTGTTACAAAAAAAAATTATACTGTATAGACCTCATAGCATATGTGAAGGATAAAGAACAGAGAACCCCCTCATCATTTTCAAATAATCCAGTCATGAAGAAAGTAAGAATCAAATTTAATTGGCCTTAGTATCGTTGGTAAATTAAATGCCTCAATTTCGTGGTTCTGAATTACTTTCAAATTCAAAGCCTGTTTAATGCAACTCTCCCTGATACATGATAATACAATTCATATTTTTGTTCATTTTCTTCTCAAGGTGCTCTTGCAAGTGATGACAAAGTTCGTGTGACCCCATCCTTGAGAAGCAGAAGAGGTATGATTATTGAAATACTTTATGTAATGATGTATTCCATCAAGTGTTGCAATTTTGCAATCAATCTTTTCCACTAACGCCACTTTAAAAAGTTACCTTACTGTGCTGTAAAACGTGCCAGCTTTTTAAGAATAAGTGGGGAGTAATTGATTTTACTCTGAAACATACATTGTAAGACCTGTAGCAGAAAAGACATGTGTGCACTGGTGTAATTGAGTTTATTATATGAGCAGGTGTTATTGATCAGAATATCAGAGTGAGTTTTGATTAAAGCTCATTGTGCAGCTTTGGTAGCAAAAAGTACATTCAGCATGAAACTGCTTAAAGGCAGGCTAACTTTGTGAGCAGCCGATTTGAAAAATTCTCAAACTAAGATGAAACAGCGTGATATGCCAATACATACAGTACGGTCCGGTGAGCCATGCGTGCATACGCACTCCTTATGTCTAGTCTGTGCAACCGACCGTTATATATTTTTCAAACAGTGGTTCACATTTGTAATATTGAAAAATACTTCCTGTGGATATCATACTTTTGAAACTTACAGACTGGTATTTTTAAACTATAACCATTATGTTCATCCCATTTTCAAGTAGCAAAATGAGTTTTTTTTTTTAAATTATAACAATGTTAACCAATGTCTTTAAATATAATCCTACATCACAAAAATTCATAGCAGTTTTCATGTATCCTGCTTCTGACCAGCTGAAAGCGAGGAAATCTGATGAATAACAGCAGTTTTTTAGGGCCTGCCAAACCTGTACATAACCTTTAAGAACACAGTATCATATCCTATTACCTAGAACATAGTGTTCCACTGGTTAGGTAGTTGAAAAGAAGCAGTCAACTCTCTCTCTCTCTTCCCATTGCCTTCTGAACTTGCTCATTCCCATGGGTTTTCATAAATAATTTTAAGAGTTGCTTCCTCTTACTTTGTAGACTTATACCCTACTTATACCCTCCTACACCTATGTTTAAAATTCTGGGTGTGAAAATATTCATTTCCATGACCTGTTTTTCTTCAACAAGTATGGTTACATAGTCCATACATTGGTCTGGTTAGATGATTGCACACTTGTAACACAATTACATGTAGGTTATATACTGAGTAAATTTTTGTGTTTGTTTCAGGATCAGTATAGTGCTATCAGATATCATTATTTGATCCATATGTTGTGTTCCCACCTAGACAATGGACACATAGGGTGTCCATAAAGATCAGTTGTAGAACTTCAGTCTTTGGATTTCTTGCTGGTAGGAAGTTGAGAGACTTTTATGATGTAATGTTTCCTTTCTTTTTTTACATTTACAGAAGTAAAGAAGAGTTTTTGTAATTGTCCATAGTGCATGTCTGTAGTATACACGTAAAAAAGTGTATTTAGGACTTGCCCATTTTTCACGGAATTTTTGTGTATTCTTTTTTCAGTATACTCCATTCAATTTACTTACTTTCAAAATTTTCATGATAACGGGCAATACAGGAAAATAATTAACGATCTTTATGGAGGAAATTCAGCCAAATCATGTTTTTATTTACATTTTTGAGTATTAAGCCCTTAAATCCACATAAAAAATAATCATTTTTACAATGATTTTTTGTTAACCTAATACACATCTGTAATGGGCCTACCGTCCTTGTCCAGCTGACCCTTATCATGCCGTAAATTTGATTTATATTTTCAAGCTTTTGCAAATCTAAAATTAAAGTCATGTATGGAGACCTTTCAAGAAAGACAGTCAGACTTGTGAAATGCTCTAAATCCTTTCAGTCCTAAAAACTAAATCTGTTGAAGGTAGCTGCTGGTGAGGCAAAGGAATGGAAGATTAATGTAAGAGTATTGACATCTGCAGTCACAAGGATAAGAAATTCTCTCACTTAGATTTTACGCCTACAAGTAAACCTTGAATAATTCAGAAGGCAACTCAGCACATGCATTCTGATTTCAAGGTAATGTACAAATGATACTGATAGATTGAAATTTTTTGTGGATACTGTATGTGATGTACACTGAGGATTCCTTCAGGTTTCAAATGTGGTTTAAATGATGTTAATGATTAAAGATTGTTGTTTTGTTTATAATGCAATTTTCAAATGGAAATTGTATATATTGTGGTCTCAAATTACAGGTGATATCCTGTTTTCTCTTGAGTTCTAAAAAACATATTCTCTCTGTTAGTAACATGAGATATCTTTTGTACATGACTTTATCTCAAGGTTACATCTGGTCTAAGATGGAAACTAATTTTGATTGGTGGGAAATAGAGGTCATCTTCAAGGTCACAGGTCGTGGTAGAGTAGGAGCTGATGGGTTGGTAAGTCAGAGATAAAAAGAATATCAAGCTCTCTATATCTCAATATAAGTGTAACAATTCATCCGTATAGCTTTAGAAATTTAAATAGGATTGATGACTCACCATCATGTTCGTATTTTTTATTGGTCATGATTTCGTAGCTGTGGAAAATTAATTTTCAACTCTTCAAATATGCTGCACCCAAATCTTATGTGGCCCATAAAGTTTTCTATTTGCACTGACTACATACATGTAACTTATGCAAATTCTTCTGTACCAAGAACCTCATTTAATGTAAAGTGAATTTAAAACGGGCAGTTATATATACGATAGGTTATCACTTGCTTTTGGATAAATGACGCTAACATACATGACAGACCTGTAAAAGCCTATATCAGCTGTTATCATTTTCGTTGATTGTTTTGCTATTATTTTCTTTTAGTTCTTTAATTCTTTGTTTTTGCTTTGTTTTTACTTGTAACTATAATTTGTGACCCTGCCTCCTGCCAGTTGAGAGGACCTTTTCCTCACCTTATGGCAGAGGACCTGGGTATATCTCTCTTTTGTAACATCTTTGTTTTTGTTTTTATCGAAATAATTATACATATGTGGTTAATACATGTGGTATATTTTGTTGTATTTCTTTGATTATATTTGTGCAGGCGATATGGTACACACAAAATAAAGGAGAAGAAGGAGCTGTATACGGAAGCTCAGACAAATGGAATGGAATGGGTCTCTTCTTCGACTCCTTTGATAACGACAACCAAAGAAATAATCCCTACATTTTGGTTGTGACCAATGATGGCACTAAGATGTATGATCATCATAATGATGGATTGTTACAGCAGCTTGGAGGATGTATGAGAGACTTCAGAAACAAACCCTTCCCAGTCAGAGCCAAAGTAGAATATTACAAAAATGTGTTAACAGTGAGTAATTTATTATAAATGTAATATTTTTACTTCATCTTTAAATATTATTTGATTATTGCACAGTGTCAAATCTGAATAGGTTGATTTTAAGCTGTACTGAACTTTTTAAAAGGTGTTTTTTTAATGGTAATTTTCGTTGGGTACAAACACCAGGGTGCTGTTGCATAAAACTTGCTATGATAGTAACTTTGCCATCAATGGTAACTTTCGTGGAATACTGGATTTTGATTGGCTGTTTAGCATCATTACCATGGTAGTTACCATTTATGGCAAAGTTACTGTAATAGCAAGCTTTTATGCAACTGCACCCAGGACCGAGACTTTGAAGAATTGATTAGAAGCAGTCGCAATTTGATATGACTCACAATATCTAAGACGATGAATAGGCAGTTCATTGGAGGACTGAGGATTGCTCAGATCAATCAAAACTCTGTTAGACAATGTTCAGATATATGGTGTGTACTGGCATACCATTTTATAGTACATGTAATGTCAGATTGTATCTGCTATTTGCCTTGATTTCAGGTGTACTTTCATCAAGGATTAAGTGCTAATGACCATGACTATGAACTATGCATGAGGGCAGAGAATGTCTTTCTTCCTCAGAAAGGATACTTTGGTGTTTCAGCAGCAACTGGTGGTTTAGCAGGTGAATAGAACTTTGTAGTAGTAACTAATACTAGTATTAATAGTAGACTTTATTGGGGGATAATCTGATACAAGGTCCATAAAAGTCCATTTGGAAGTAATATTTAGGCCTTTGAGCATGAAATGGCATGAGACACTGTAAATATGTCTGCCTTGGCAGAATCTAGGGATGGAGAAAGGGTATATGAGGAATTGATGAAAAGCAGGAACACATTGATTAAACTTACAGTGCAAAATTTCTAGAATACTGCATTGAATTAAGAACAGTAGCAAATTTCCCACTTGAAATGTGATTTATTCTGTGTAATTTTGCTGAAATGTTAGAATTGTATAATCAGTCAGTCCAAAAGTTGTGATAGAGTAAGTCTGCATGCTTAGTTCATGCAAAATTACAACGTAGTGTCCATTTGCAGTCATAATTTCTTCTCATGGTGCTTTAACATGAGAGTAGCATGTCATCTTGTGATTAAGTTACCCTAAATTAAACAAGGTTTATAGTTGATTTCATAATCATTATTGTATTTGTTTCCTAGATGATCATGATGTGATGAAGTTCCTGACCCATAGCTTAGCAACACCAGAATCTAGAGTAAGTAGCATGTAGACAAACCAGCAAACATCTAAGTGTTGTGGGATTCAAAAAAAATTTATGTACATGTAGACATGTTGAAAGAAAGAGCAAAAGACAAATCATTGTACTCCGGCATTGCAACTGAGTATGATGTATTTCTTCGTAGATTTTCATGATTGGTAATCACTGCTATAATAAGAATCCAGTTTGATTCAAAATAATATTTGCATGTATATACTAGGCAGAATATATCTTCAAGTTGATGCTAACTTCATGAAATGATATCTGCCTGTGTTAAAAAGAAATATTTTTAAAAATCAGTTTCATATCATAACTGGTCTTTGTAATTGTAAGCAATATTTAGAAAAAAAAACTAACAAACAAAACAGACAGTAGGAAAGAACTGGAACCAGGGAAATAAAAGAATTCATGTGATGTTTTTTTTTTTTTTTTTTCAATTGTAAAGCCAAGTATGTATATAGCTATATTAGCTGAGATAATTTCTACTTCTTGATTTAGATTGATAAAGACGGATTCATCACTGACGAAGAGGCCAAAAAGTTTAAAGACGAATTTGATGAATTTCAAGGAAAATTACAGCAGCAGAAAGAAGAGTAAGTACCAGTATTATAAACTCCTGTCATCCATACCCGTCCTATGACCAAAGACCTCAAAGTAATTCACATTGTTAGTACAAATCAAAGAAATTAAGTGACAGCTGGAACTGTAAAATTGGTTTTAACAGGGGCCGCATTGATATGGCCAAACCCTACCTACCTGTCTATTTCAAGACATGACCACTTGACATCATACAATGATTCCAGCAAAGGAAGGAACATATCTTGAGGGCACTGTCAGATGATAACAGGTTACTTAAATGATGATGATTATGATGATGATGTTATTTAAAGGTGCTGTATGATTATTTATGATCTACTTTTTTTTTTCTGGACTTACTTTGAATGTTTGTAAAAGCTTCCATGTGCAGACCTGATACACACTGTATCAAGAAATGAAGATGACTACCATTATGTATTGTTTTCCTGTTCCTTCTGAATATGATATAGCTTTCGCCAGCAACATCCAGATAAGATCAAAGATGACTATGATGACACAGATTCATTTGTAAGTAAAATGATTGGAAGTACCAGTAAAATCAATGCCCTTAAGATTATTGTATTTACATGAAACAATAATCTTTTAGATTTGAATAGATGTATTTTTTTTATTATTTGATGATGTAGAACATAGCTTTCTTTAGACAAAATGTTAGGAAACATTGAATTCAAATATTCATTTCAAATGTAATAGATGTCCATATTTCAAAGAGAAGTCATTGTGTAGTGTGTTGTGCAGTTGTATTAAGCCCCATATCAGCATTTGAGATGTACATGTAGATGACTATGATGCCAAAGATGCTTAGGGAAGGAGAGATCTATTCATGTGTATCTTTATTCACTTTGAGTGAATTGTAGATTCCTCCTATAGAATTATGAATCCATATATGACAATAATTTCACAGCTTTAATAAATTTTCACCCACAACCCTTTTGTTCAGTCCATTGCATGTAGTGTACTTAGTTTAGTTTATCTATTCATTGTTGTGCATGCAATCAAGATAGAATATGACCCTCTTCTCTTTCAGTTTGAAGATGATTTTACCAGAGAGCTGAAGCTCATTTTGTCAACACAGAATGCTGTTATGCAACATATTAAGTGAGTATCAATACTGCAGTAAATCTTTCACCTTTGTTGACCATGCTCATGAACCCCTTCGTGACAACAAATTGAGCTTTTAAACTTTCACTTACCAGGTTTCTGTATTAAACTAAATTATATAAAATTTATGATTTGTATGAATCCATCTTTGAGCTTTCAGACTTTGAGGGTATATAGTGATTCAGTTCAATCAGTTGTGGTCTGATAAGGAGTAAATGTTCTTCATGGGAAAGTACCCTAACTTCTCTTTTTATGAAACATTTATTTAGTATAATCATTTTGAACATTACTCAAGGAAGTGCCTGACCAATTTTCTGGCATTATAGGTAGAGTTTATTTTTAAGTTCTACCAAAAAATGTGGAGATGTATTGGCTTTGAAGTCACAGTTCCTGTAGCCAAATTGAAAGAGCTATGTGTTTTCCATGTTTTCAAATAATGCATAATATGTTGTTACTTATAAACTTTGCAAGAATTCTGTTTGAAAGCCTGATTGAATGTTGGTCTCTTTCATAAACCAGCAATGCGGTCAAGTTGGAATTGTCATTTGCATATCTTTCATGTTTGATAACAGAACGCTAGGTAATAAATTGGATGAGATAGTTGGTAGACAGGAGAGAACTCTATCCCTGATATCAGCTGTGCAAGCTGCATCAGCAGCATCAGGAGGGGGTGGGACACCTCAAGTACACCACACCGGTGGGTCTGGATCTATTATACAAAGACATGAGGTAGACTCACTGCTGAATACTCAGAGAGAATTACAGAATTCAGTTAGAGATATAAGGTAAGAGCAATTGATATGTTTATGTATTAAAGCAACAGTGACATTTAACAGTCGTAAGGGCAAATAAACATGTGAAAAAGACAACCTTTTAGTTGTTAATACTATGTCTTCATTTTATTAATATGAAAAATTTAAATTTTGAAACTGATGTCGTTGTTTGACTTTCTTCATCTTGAAATGTGTTCATACTTTGTTATGACCTGATGAAATTCATTACACATAATATTACTGTCCATAAATGTTATATGTTACGAAGAACTTGATGTGAAGAGTATCCTACACAATCAAAGTAAATGCTCAGGTTTCACGTCTGAATTGAAAACATTTCTGTATTTTGAGAAATGAAAACAAACATTTCTGCAACCTTATTCTGGTAAAGTTTTCATTGTCAAGAATATAATTGTAAAGTGCTGTGAATGTTGCCATTTATTTTGACTAGACTGCGTAAATAAGATTGAGAATCAAGCAGTAGTGATAGGAGAAAAGTTTCTCACAGTCAAAATATTTATCTTGGGGAAAAATTATAACATCATCATTATAACATTCCTACCAGTGTCTAATTAATCTGTGATGAATGCAACTATGTGAGTCGTGATAGTGGTTCTTTCACATATGGACTAACATCATCAAACCATTGTTACACTTTGTTATTCTAACAGTCAATTTATAGCCTTTAAAACATTTCATATGCCAAAACCAAATTGAATGCTAGCAACTACTTCTCCAGACATTGTCTTTTGTCATCTCTGTTTTTACCAGAAATGTAGTTGGTGATGTGCAGAATAAAGCAGGTTTGATATATAATCGTCAACCAACCAATCAAGGTGCTCAGATGAATCAGGGAAATCCCCTAGCAAATCACGAGATGTTAGATAAAGTCAACTCTATACAAGACAGTGTATTCAAGCTGACAAATAGACCTGAGGTGAGTTACATACTTCTTTCCATGATGTGTTAAAAAAATTTCTATATGTATGAGTTTTTAACAATGAGTTTTTGTTGTTGTTACGGTCATCTACAAGTAAATCATATAGCTTCAAAAATCATGGAGGGCACTGAAATTGTGACCAAGTGTTGTGTTATTGTGAACACTGAAAGGTCTGAAGTTGCTATCCTATTATATAATTCAATGTAGTGTGGAAATGTATTGTTGATGTTGCTGTAGCTGTTCAGTGTTGTTGTTTCTTTACTGTTAACCCAGTGAACACTAAGCCTGAGATAACTTATGGTAAGGTCTATGAAAAATGCATGTTAATACTGAAATCAAATCATGCTTAGCAGGTTAAAAATGAAAATTACTTCACGAGTGCTGAAAAGATTTCCTGAGTCAGAAACAGGTTACTCAGGGGGTCTAACCTTCTAAGCTCATCTACAAAAAAAAACTGTTTTACACTTACAGAGCTATGAGTTCAAATTTATTATTATTCTTCCACTCTTTTTACTTACACATATTTGTTTTTCCTCTCTTCATGATATGTTCCTTTCCAGGTTTTTGATTCATGTAATTCTGAATGTAAGTATTCTTATTTGAGAAAGAGGAACTAACTTTGACATCTCTGTTTTTTATCTATTCTCCACAGGCAAAGCAAGCAATATGTCCACCAATGCCTGATATGCCTTCCTGCCTCACACCAACATTATTCTTTGTTTTCATGCTTATTCAATTATTTGCCATTTTTCTCTACACAGTATATAGGTAAGTAGAAATAATTTTTTTTTTTAATTATCATTTTTATATTTGTCTTGTACAATTCAGAAATCCTGCAAGTTGGTATAAATGTGTTTGTTGAAATTTTTACATGTTGAAAAATCATTTTTTCCACTTGTTTACAAGGCATTCACTTTATTTTCAAATAAGGGGCTGGAGCTTACTTTAACAGATATCTTGCTACAGCTTATGTGGTATAGAGCAAAGTTTGGAATCACTGTGTCATATTTCCTGTGGTTATTGAACACCTCCCCCCCCCCCCCCCCCCCCCCCCAAAAAAAAAAAATAATAAAAAAATAGATATATAAAAATGAATAGATAAATGAATAAATTATGGATATTAATAATTAATAATGAAAATGATAATAAAAAAATAATAATAATAATAATGATAATAATGATAATAATGATAATAATGATTAATAATAATGATTGTTTTGTTTCTTGTCATTGATAATTATTTTTCCTTCTTCTTCTTTCCACTTTCCTATAGGAGTAAACAAGAAGCAGCAGCCAAGAAGTTCTACTAGCAATAGAAAAATAGTGGGAACCAAATGCATTATTTGATTATTTTGGAGAAATAGTGAAAACCAAAAGTATTATTTTGGGGAAATTCATGTTTATTAAAACATTTGTAATTATTGTCTGCTGCAACTGTTATTTTTCTCAATTTGGACATTAATTTGTTGTGAATGGAACAAAGAAGAAGTTCTAGTTTTATTATTCTACGCGGGTCAGCATACAATTCTTGCCTCAATAAAATTCCAAAGGTGAATTTATTATTGCACTGTATCTCTTCATGGGCTGTTTCCAGAAGTAATTTCTTGCTTCACATTAAGCCAAAAAAAATTTTCATCAGTCAAAAGGGAAGATTTTTTTTTTTTTTTTTTTTTTTTCCAGTAAAGTTTACCTGGTACATGCAGATATCTTTAAATTTTGTGTGAACTCCCTGTGACTTTTTCTGTTTTATTTCATGCTATCGACAGAGGAATTTTTAAACCTTATGCATTTTTATACCCACAAGCACACAGCCTTTATGTCATATGCATACAACAGAATAGATGTGCTAATTAGTGAATTAATGTCATGGGGTTTTAAACATGTTCTGTATCCGTTAGAAAGTTACTCCCAACCAATTAAGATCCAGGTTTATGTACTTGCCTAAAAGTCATCAACTTTGATTTTTTGTGTGTGTTTACTCGGGTCTCAAAGTGAATGTTGGCCCAAAGCCATGATTAATTTCCCACCATATTATTCATGATATTTACAGGATTTATAGATTTATTATCGAAACGGATCCAGCGTTCATTTTCAAAATGTATGCAATTCTTGCTGTATTTTTTTTTTTCTGGATTTCTAAAGAAACACAAAACATTTATATGACAAAATGAGAAGAGAAATTCACTTCAGTGAAATGTTGTATTGACTATTAGATACAGGTATATCACTTCATTTTTCTTTGCAGAGCTTAGTAGGAAGTACTTGGTTCAAGGGTAATTTGGTAATAGTGATATGTGTGCTTTTTAGGTCATCTGTTTGTCTTATGTAGGAATCATTCTTTGCAGGGTTTTAACAGTTTAAGGCCTTGAAATTTTTGGAAAGTAAAGAATTTTTCTTTGTGGAAAAACCCTATTATGCAAAAGAAAACAAATGATAAAGAGTTGGTGCTTTTGCTTTTGTTAACTTCTGGTAACAAATGCATTACAGATTTATTAAAGATGATATGAGTGTTAAACCGGTTGTGTAAGGTAAATTGTTTGATCATTTGAATAATATGTTATATTCATCATTATTTGTAAATTTGAAGTAAAGCATGTTTATAACTCAAAATGACTTCCATCATTTAGATTTTGCACAACTCTTGAACCATATCTAACCATACTTCTATCAAAGATTGCATGGGATGTATTTCTTTTGCCTACTTGTACATCTCATTGAAAGAATGTTTTCCTATATGCTGATAGTGGGTCTATAGCTTGTTGACCATTTGAAATGTTCTTTTAGATTATGAATTGTGATAGTAATTGTGTGCTATCATTATTATCTTTGAAGTAATATTATTTGTATCAATGTTGTTATTACTGATATAAAATTTGTTATTCTCTCTAACATTATGAGCATTTTCAAACTCAAGGATTCTCTATAGACTTGAGCTGCTGTTTTTAAAATGATTTTGTTGCAATTTCTTTGTTTTTTTCTGTTGGGTTCATGTTTCTCTCTGTGCTATGAAATTAGAAGTTAACTAACAGTAAAAATTTGCTGGAGGCAGAAGCTTTATGCAAGCTTTTACTGGCTTCAATGTTTTAAATGTTCTTACTCATTTAAAAAATCTATTAATCTGTTTCCTGGCGATGTATGCCACTTAAAGATTTCATAAGCTATTTTTTTCTTCAGATTTCATCTCTTGATGTATGTATATGGTGTCATTGTTTAAGTTGACTTACACAAGTTTAGTATGTAAACACCTAGGAAAAGGTAAAATATTCTGAAAACTATTTGATCTTTTGTGAGAAGTATTTCATGAAAACTGAAATATCTGCTACTTGACTAAATATGTGGAAAGCATCATCTGCATGAGCAGTAATGAAAACTTTTAATTCTATGTGATGTGAAATTTTTCAACAGTTAAAAGACCTCTCACTGAAAGATGAAATTTCATAATTTTGCCTCTGACTATTTTAGTTATTAAAAACAATATCCAGGGACTTTATTATTACAAGAATACTAATGAAAAAGATGGCATATTTTAACTTTTTAATTTGTTAGTAAAATGTGAAGAAAAAATTTCTCAGAATGTTTCAGTTTTGCATGTACATGTTTAGTCCATTAGCCACTTAAATCTTAATCATGATGTTGCAATATATTACTCAAACAATGGACTAATTTAAGGAGAGTTTGTATTGAATGTAAAAGGAATATGGAGAGGTTCATGTATAGAATTATTTGATGTCTGGTCAAATTTGATGGACCAATTTTCATAGAAATTCATGGGTGCTAAAAGAATTGATGGATAAAGGTATTACATCTCTGTTTATCATTTCCAAAGAGAATTATAATTGTATAGCAGATTATGTTTGAAGATTATGTCATGTAAATGCCTTGATCATTGTATTTTTGTTTTCCTCTTCAGTTTTTATTTGCATATTGCATATGCAAATGCATGAATGATGTACATGTACCCGTATGCATACATGTAGCAAGAGAAGAGGGTACAAAAACGTACCTGTAATTTTTATGATCTAAACCCCAGCATTGGTCAGAGTAATTTGTGTATCATTGTTTTCAGCTTGAGAAAATTATATACATTCCAATGCTGCAGCAAGAAATGTTGTTTTTTTCTTTCTTTTCTGTCAAATTACTGAAGTTTAGGTGAAGTTACAAGTACATGTCATGCAAGCATGGGCCATGGGCTTGCCTCATGAATGCATTTATTTGAAATGAAGATGTAATTGCAGCTTGATGTATAAGTAATTTTTCCAGTTATAAGGAATTTTCTTTTCATTGTAGGTGCATGTATACTTGCAAAGTATCACATGAACTATTGAAATCATACATTTCATGTCGAAATTTTGTCAACTATAGCAAGATTTGTTTTATAGTTTGTGAGGTTCTTTCAAATCAAAAGAGCCCTATAAAGGGACTAATGGGTTCAGCTATGAGTCCTAGGGTCTTTTCAGTTCCAAAAAGTATACTCAAGTTCACATCTTTTCATTAGTTTTTAGTTTATATATGTATATGTGCGTATTTTTGATTAGTTCCTTTTCTGTATTTCAGAAAGTATGACTCTCTATGGATAGAGTCAATAAATTCTACCTATATGTTCATGTTTACTTCACAGTATTCTCAGAATAAGTGTGCTTTTATGAACTTATGTGTTTGTTAACTTCAACATTCAGTTTACTTGCATGCAGCTTTGATTGGTGTGGATGTGTTTTAGACCTATGGATGTTGTGTAAAGCCCGCCGCACACTGTACGATCCATCTGTGATCCGATTTTGGAAAAATTTATAATAGCATTTGATATGAACATTCAAACATGTGTAATATTAATGATCAAAGTTTGGAAAAATTGTATGAATGCAAAAATCAAAATTCTGGGCTATTGCGAGCCTCCCTGTAGGAATAAAAGCGAACTCCATTCCAAATCCTAGTGACGTCATAGTAATCTTGCGGTCTGCTACGATTTGAAGCCGATTTGGCCTTTACTCTGGCCATAAGGCTTGCAGTTAACCAAAATTTTGATTTTAGAATTCCTATTATTATTCTGAACTTCTGATGATTTTACTTGTTTAAACTTTCATATTTAATGCTAAATGCCATTTGTTAAATCGTATCGCAGTTGGATTGTATAGTGCGACGGGCTGAAATTAGAGAGTCCAATATTCCATTGAAAGAGGTAAGGTTCACGTATGAAGCAGCAGGGCCCCACAGTTCTTTTGCGCGTAAATGAATGATCGGGGGGGGGGGAGGGTATGGTGATGCAAAAGAAGCTTCTTGCCTCCTGTCAGCAACAAAGTGTGTGAACCCATGAAATTCTTATAAAGTTAGCGCAAACTATGACATCACAAGTGTTTCCGAGCAACTTTTGGCAAAACTCTCATACATACACAAATTAGTACATAGTTCAGTTTACAAATTCTGTGTAAGTTGTCTTGGGTGGCAAAATATCCTGTATCCAAATAGATTTATGCGAATTATGCAAATTGCTCAAAGTTGCTGTCTGGGCAACCAAGCTGAAAATGTTCATAAACCACATAGAAACCTAAATCAATGAAAAAAATTCAATGGAAAGAATATTTCTAGGTTTGTAAATTGTCAAACCAACTATTATAATAAGTGGAGCAATTAGTTAAAAAAAAATTAAATCACTATGCTTGAATGGCCTTATTATCCTTTGAACTTGGTAAGAAAATAGGTATGGAAGTTGAAGGAAAGAGGAGAAGCATTAACTTTTTATATGTACATATATTTATTTACACAATTTGAAGTACATGTAGCCAGTCATTTGAAAATGTACACAAAATACAGAATGGCAACAATCACAAAATTTTGTTTCTTGCCTTATTGATTCAATAGCAACTCATGAATTTATTATACATTGATCAAACAATACACTTACACTCCACTTGACATAACAGTGAGACATTACGTGCATACAATAAGTTACCTACCAAATTCATTGCATTACGTACAAAAAGCAATTTATGGCATTTTAGGATATAGTCATACATATACCTTAATCAAAATGGTTAAGTTCTACACATTCACATAAAATGTAAAGAAATTTACAATTTTGAGTAAATTTCAAGATGTCCTTTTCCTCTATATCTTGTGATTTTTTACTAGTAATGAAATTAATGGCAAGTGGTCACATTGGAATAAATAATCCAACATTATTATGGATATATAAGTGGGAGTTCCATCAGCAAAAAGTGACTCAAAATTAAATACTTATCTACCAGTCCACTGCGTACTTTCAAACAAGTAGTGATAACACTGTCCCAATGATTGAAAGAAAGACAAGAAAAGCAGAGTAAATTTAATGTTGCAATGGACGGTGAATGTTTTGGCTTTGCATCCTATGTAGTATGCCTCATCATCAAAGTTTTCCTCAGAACAAGTACAACTGAATTGAATTCTTCCTCATGACCAGACCTACCTAGATGCCCTTTTAACTGTATGAGGAACTGGCAATGAAAAGTATCAATTGTTTGGAGCTTTATCTAATAACCAACTGGGAATCAAAGAGATGTTTTCTTTCATTTTTATCACACACTTTTTGTTTAGCTTATCTATTTAAAGTCTTATACTTCAATTAAAAAGGGGGGGCAGATTAAAGGATATTTCCTTGATCTTTTGCTTGAGTTGTGAATGAAAACTAAATCTCACAAGGACTAGTTGTGTCCTATCTCATTTCTAGTTAAAATTTGAATTTGAATTTTCAAAATACAAATACAAAAATACAAATGAAAATCATCACAAACTTCTTAGCTGCTGTATCTCCATATTTTCATGACTGAGGCTCAAAATGAAAAATGGACTCATATCAAATGAAACAATGATTCCAGTAGTTGAGTTTGATTACAGTACCAAACAGAAGCAAAAATCCACCATGCATGATACTACATAATATGAATAACTGGGAAGTACAACACATAACTGAGGACATCCACTTTGTAATTCAGGAGTGACAGTCTAATGCCTTCTGATCCCAAACCAAACTTCATCTGCATAAAAGGATACACGGAACAAACAACCACAGGTACAGTTCCAGAAAAGAATGGAAAAAAATGTCTACAATTCATATGCATAAGTAGCAACAGAAACTTGAAATAGATTAAATAACTGATACAACCCTGTAATATGTTATAGTGAGAGAACTAGCATAAAATTGTTGTAAGTTTTGTACTGATTCTGAAAAGCATTACAAGTGTTTGTTAATGTAAACCTGTGACTTAATCTCGATGTAACATGCCTTGTTTGAATACATGAAGTTGTTCTTGTAGTATAACAGTGCTGTAGAAACAGCAATGAAGCACTACAGTTGATCATTTTGCAATTTTGATTAATGTTGATTAGACAACACATCCACCTCGTGTGACTTCTTTAAAGATCTTGCAAAGGAAAGAAGCAGCAGATATTGGTTTAAAACATAGAATTCTGCTTGAACTTTGACATATTCCACAGCTACAATTTAGATGATGAAGAACAGAATGCATAGTAAAAAGCACATACAGAATTAACATACTTTTGCCATTCATTCATTCATTCAAGAAAAAAAATCTTTACATATTTCAGATTAGATTGATAATTAGGTAAATTGTTTAATTACTCATTTCATAATTCAGCTAATTTGTTCACAAACTGAACAAAACAAAAAAAATTATTTTAGCATGATAGTTTTTGAACCACTGATATAAATTAAATATACCAGATTTACTGAAAGGCCAGCCTAAATTCCAGTAAAGGTCAAGAAAAATAGAAATCTTCACCCTACAGTAGACATGATAGCATGTTACAGAAATATACAAGGTTATTCGTTTAGAGCTCTTACTACCCTCTTCATTGATCGGAGTTTTGTCTTATAATCTTGACCATTGCCAAAATTTTAATACTTTGATATCAATACTAGATAAAATATTCTAAAAACTTCATTGGTGATGATATAATAATTGATACTGAATTTGAACTTTATTATCAGTACATTTAATTCTGTTTGGACATACTCTACATTTATTAACACCTGTTTTAGGATGCAAGTCTCAAAATGTTTACTGGCAGCATTTACCTGGAAGTCAATTTGAATTCCATACGTGGAAGTGATTGAAGAAAAGTGTTGATTAGATTGAAGACAGTGTACATATCATTTTGCTAAATCGAGCTAAATCTTAACGGGTTATTTACAAGTAAAACTCATTGTGAAGGAGATTAATATTTACATGCCCTATTAGACTTGAAGCAATTTTCAGAAGACAACATCTCCCCATGAAATCACCTGATCACGTAATAGCATGATATTCATGGAAGACAGTGAAAAAAAAAAATAGTACAATGTATCTACACCAACAGAAAGCTTGAAGGGTATTTTCAGTATAGTACTACTTAAATTTCAACAATCTGTAAAAAAAAAAAAAAAAAAAAAGAAAACAACAAATGAAAAAAAAATATATGATAGCAAATCAAAGATATGCATATGATACAATATTCACAATATTTCCATACAAGTACAAGTTTTAAGGGGTGCATATCACTTACACCACAAGAGAGCTTCCAAAGAAAGGAGACAAGGTTCTGTACCGAGGCCCAGCTAATTTTTGCTCCACATGCGAAACCACTAATCCATGATAGAAAAAGAAAGAATTTACAGATTTGATCACACCAGTTTAGATCATCTTAACTATATTATTGCTAATTTAATCACAATGTAACCCTACATGTATTCTTTATATTGCACCTCACAGGAGGAATTTATCACTAAATCTTTCAAGGCCAAATTGTAGTGTCTTTCTTTGGCGCAGGTGAGATGTGCGAAATCTCATACCTGTAATCACTGAAAACAGCACACAATCATTTTGTTTTTCATCTAAAAAATTGACAAGTGGGTGTGATGATAAATTTTAACAAACCAGATTTTAGTGCCTTTCAAATCACAAAGTATCAAGCTGTCTCTTTCTCTCTGGCTCTAAATCAGGTTTCTTTTTTCTTTTCCAATGTCAATATCATTCATATTGCTGCTCTCTCCCACTCTCCTACATCTCTCTTTCTTACTCACTCACTCACTGTCTCACACTCTCTCTCTTTCTCCCCCTCCCTCTCTCCCTTTCTATCTCTCCCCCCCCCCCCCCCCATCTCTGTGTCTCTCTGTCACTCTTTTTTAGAATTAGATTATACTACATCATCTAATTACTTCCTCTTCATATTTCACTTTCATCATTACATGAGTATGTTTAATGAGATATTTTCATGCAGTAATCAAGTAAAAACAAAGAGAAAGACTGATGATCAGCCGTATCTGCTTCTCCCAGACTTCTTCTAGATCTTCACACATATTTCCATGAACCTCCTGCAAATATAGCACCACTGCTCCTTTGGTTTCACTCAAAAGGTGTAATACAGAACTTGTATTTATGGCCACACTTTAAAAAACATTCCACCATAGGATAGTGAACCTTCCAAGTAAGGTATAATGATATAAAACATGCTGCATTGTCAATCATTCCAAAGGAACATTTTCATCAATTCAAGTAAATTCTTCATAGCTACTTGAAGTTTCCATGTCTTTCCTTCAAATACAGTGAATGGCAAAAGTGACAGTGTAAGTAATCGAAGCCTCTTCCGTCAAGTCATTTGTACCACCATCGTGATTCCTCCTCACTATACAAGTCATATATAAAGCTTGTTGCCATGGCAATGAAATGGCTCAGTCAATAGGATGCGGTTCCATGAGAGGCATCGTGTGAAGAACCTCATCCAGGAGTTGCAGTGCTCTGTGGAGATGAATTTCAATCCAACATGGTGTCTCTTTGATGCTCTGTCGAGGGTAGTCAGGTCCCCAACCTTTCACAAAGCTCATACGTAATATACAAAGCCTTCTCAAGTCATCCACTCCAATCCCTGCAGCAGCAGAGTATCCTATCGAGTCAAAACATAGTAAAAGATAATTTCAGTGGCTATAAACTGTAAAAATAAAACATTTATGCCCACAGAGTGTTTATAGCTCAAATGATACTGCACAGTTCTGCATAATGCATAAAATTTTAAGGCAGAATGGCAAAACTATTGGGCATGGCATAAATTCTGTATATATCCCTGGTCTGCACAATATGATTCTATAACCAATACTTGCTTCTTGATGGTTCATTAACTACGAGCTCATTCAGGGGATAAACTGTTTAGGTAATATTACACAAATGTGTTAAATTTTGTATACATGTATTATCTACATACAAAAAACACAAGTGGACTTTTCTTCATGGCATTTGAATGACAGGAAGACACGACCTTTTAATAAGAAACTAGTAATTTCCAAGATACCTTTTTCCCCATAGCAGGTATGTAAATATTAACACTTCAAAGCACACAGATACATTTTTTAAAGCATCTGACTTGACTTGAACTGAAATGAACAGAAACATTGCATACTTACGGACTGCAGGTGCTATTCCCCCCACTGATGAAGGTCCAGGAACATGGCCTGCTACAGCTGCTGCTTGAGCTGCTGCTGCTGCCTGTGCTGTAGCTGCTTGAGACTTCATCTGGGCATAACATTGCTTCAGGTCAAATACCTGTACACAAATAATAACATAAGATGTTTTCAGACAATTCTATCAAGTCCAGTCCATTTTTAATTAAAACTTTTTAAGGCAACCAGAAAAACATGTCATGGTCAAGTTTAAAAAAAAAAAAAAAAAAAAAAAGAGAGAGAGAAAGAGGAATGCAGAGACTGACAACAATTTTTGCAGACCCAAATGATTCTGAATTGAAAAAATGAAATTTCAGTATAAGGTGCAAGGAATGAAACAAACTATACACATATTTGTATAACAACTAGTAACAAAGGAGCATGATTTTCTGCATATTGTAAATACAACTAGACAAAATATCCCTCAAATGTCAGAAAAGGATAATAGATACAAAAGCAAGACAACAAACGAGACCTCAAGCTAAAAAATCTAGAAAGGATTGACTAAGCAGCAGCATTGATACTGATGTCTTCTAGTGTATTAACGCAATTAAATAGCAAAGCTGTTTGGACCCTAGTAATAAGGGTTCTCCATAATTACCTTGATATATGCTGTGGGGTATATCTTATGAACAGCATCACCTGGTGCTCTGCCTGCTTCCCTGTCTAGGTAGTAGCTCTGGACAAAGACAGCATGGTCACTCAGACATCTCACCCACACATCTCCCTCTCCTTTCAGCTCAAGCTGTACGCCCTTACCAATGTGAAGTCTACAAGAAATAAAATGGGAGCTTTCTTCATACACGAATAATAATAGTCACATTTGTATAGCTCTTAATAATATGTTTCTAAGCCCTTTACATGTAATTATTATCAGCCAAGTTAAAGGATTCAATGGCTGTTCCATAAATAAAATGCACTATTTCTAGTCCTTGGTGAGTATTCCATTCACATGCCAGTCTAAGCACTATGGTGTTGACATCCTACAAGGTAACCATTTAACACCTGGGTGGAGAGTGGCAAATGTGGATTAATGTCTTGCTGAAAGATGTTACTACCAGGCTGGGATTCAAACCCCCAACCCTTTGATTGAGAGTGAATGAACCACTATACCACAAAACAAGTTTGTCGTTTCTTTGAGATCACAGTAAAATATTACCTTGTGCACAAGGAATTCATTTCAGGAAAAAAAAAAGAAGAATTGAACAAGCTACAAAATTTTTTGGCATATAAGTTTGGAATGTTAATTGCAAAATAACATGAAAAAATTAGTCCAGGATGCATTCTACAAATATTTGGAATTTCATCCATCATTCTGACAAATATATTTTGTTATTCAAATTTCCATTATCCTATGATATGTTGTAACTCAAACAGCTTTCATTGCTCTCCATAAAAGGGAGTCATAACTTGAGGGTGCTAGATTTACAAGCTTCCTACATTTGAGGGGCAAAAATGTCTTTCAATAACCATCCTAAAATGAGGAGTATGCTATTTTGTTTAAATCAAACAGAGTTGCTGAAATACCTTGCTTTCTCACTGCTCTCTGTTCTATGTACATTGGATAATTGTCCTAGGCAAAACCTGTCCATTCTTGAGGGATCCACATAGCCATCTACCTTCACTGTAGGACAGGAGGACTGAATCTTGAAGATCTCACCAACTTGTGTGTCCAGCTCAAAGTATGCAATTGAACACCAATACTCTGGAGCTAAATGCAAGAAACACAGAACAGAGTTCATTACAGGCATACCTTTATCACCAAGGTAGTTGTAAATAGAGTGGAGAATATGCAGTAAAGTAGCATCACAAAGTGGGACAGTTCAGATGTTGCATTACACAGGTATAAATGAATGACTTAAAATTATGGCACAATCTACCATCAACAAAATGAAGCATTTAACCGATGTTCAATTTGTTCAATTATTAGTATATAATGCAGGGATATGGAAATGAAAATTGGTTGTTTTTTCCTTCAAATGTAAACTCTCTTCTAAACAAAGAATTAATTTATAGAGAATGGTGGTACTTGTAGTCTACCCTACCTGGTTGAGTTGATAGGGGAGGTTCCACAGCATTGTCCTTGGGTATCTGGTAACCATGAAACTGATTCTGTCCACTAACACCTTGAGGATTCACACCCTGACGGTAGTTGAGTGTGCTTCCACTTGGACCCGCACCGCCCCATGATTCTGAATTACCTGATTAATTACGAAGAAAAAAATATCACACACAGAGTTCTTTCAAAGTATTCTGAATTAGCTGTAATACACACAACTCAAAGAACTTGACAAAGAAAGAGGATGGGGCCTGAAATTGAAAATGTGATCCTGTATCATATGATATTCTATCCATTCATGTTAAGACAAGGCTTATAGTGGTATTTGGTTGTCATAGAAACATCAGGACTATCTACTATCGGAAATCCTATGGACAAATAAGCTCCATAAACACAGCAGAAGAGTATTACTAAGAAGCCTAATTATGTCTTCACATCTTTATCATTCCAATGGTGGATAATTTGGCAAAGACCAGGTGGTCCTGACCTGGGCCCTTTTGAATAAAACTTACAATTAATGGTAATTCTGCATTCAATAGTAACTACCATGGTAAAATTGCTCATCAGCCAATCAAATTCAAGTTACACTGATGGCAAAGTTACCATTAACGGTAAGTTAGTTTTATGCAGTGGGGCCAGCAGATACCCTTTAAGTATTTACAATCTCTCTTTTTCGGTCTTACTTCTTTGGAAAGATGAGGAGGTCATGTTTGGAACAGGTGACGTGGGACCCTGAGAACTCTGCTGCATTGGAGGAGCCGAGGGTGGTCCTTGACTAGGGGCTTGTTGAGCAGGTGGAGGGGCACTTGATGGACCAGGACCACCAGGACCACCAGATGAGCTAGGCCCTGGAGCCATTGGAGCACCTGATCAAACATAAAGAGGGTTCATAATCGTAACAATATTAAGAGCACTTCCATTTCGTTTATGATACAAAAAAAAGAATACTATCAATACCATTGCTGTGCTCCATTTCAGTGATGACCTGATGGGTTCAAGCTTTCAAAAATTCATGGAATAACTTTTATACTGTCCATTACTTCACATGGGTAGATGACATACAAAAGTATTTCAATATATTGTATAAATACATTGTACAACAAAATTACAATTTTTTTTCATTATATTTTACTTACTGTGGTTTTTAGGAGCTAGCCTCTGAAAGGCCAGTGGCCTCTGCTGGCTCCTCCAGATTCTTGTTTTGCATTCATGTATTTTACATATGCACAGCCTTTTTTGTTAGTGAATGTAAACTGTTAAACATTTTTATATGAATTGGCAATTAATCAAATGAATGAATGAATGAACGTGATTCCATTAACCGATTTTCTACATCTATGAGTGTTCTGAGACTTAACCATTTAATCTGATGTCATTTTGTTTTAATAAATCCTTCTTTATTAGGAGCACCTGAACAAGTACCTGATGAACACAAGTCCTAGACAACAAGACAGAGAAATGAGAATATTTAAAATACTGAAAAAAAAAAATCTTCAAGTCAATGCATCCTCATTAATTGAAAAAAAAATGCTAATGCTTTAGATGAGAAAAGAAATACAGGAAAATACAGGAAATACAGAAAATACATGAAATACAGGAAAAATACAGGAAAATTTTAACATCCTACCTTGTGACACAGCTGAGTGACTGGCGTGCATGGCTGGAGGATTTTGTGCTGGAGGGGGACCTGTATGAGCTGGAGGAGGGGCAGGAGCTGAAGGTGAGGAGAGTGTTTGAGAGGGACCAGGAGCAGAAAAGGGGGGCTGTTGATGGGCTGGTAGGGGAATGGAAGGCATACCCATGGAATGTGGGGGCATGGACACTGGTGGAGGAACTTGACCTGTCAAAATAAAAAGGCAGAGAGTTAAGTACCTATGCAACAATATGACGTTCTAGCTTTGATCCATACATGTATAAACTTTATACTCGACACTTTACAATGAAACAAACTGAATTACAACAAGGCTATAGCCATATTGTGTCTTGCCCTGTTTGTGTGCAATCATTCTTGTATGACCTTTGACCTACTTACAAGACCTTTGACCCCATAATAACATTGCTGTCCCTACGGGGCATCTACCATCTAAGTTAGGTTACAAATGGACTGATGGCTGAAAAGTTACCAACCCCAGTAGTAACTTACAGGAAAATTTTAACATTTGACCTCATTTCACCTTTGACCTATATACATGACCTTCAACCCCCAAATAACATTGAGGTCCCTATAAAGCATCTGCCATTCAAGTTTGGTTACAAATGAGCGAATTGTCACAAAGTTATTCAAATTTCATAAACATTACAGATAGACGGGTGGACAGACGGATGGACGCCTCTAAGGATCTCTAAGTAGTCTCGCTCCAGGTGGCTCGACAAAAATCACTGCATTTTAAAATGAATATAAGTTGTGAAGGTTTTCCTTCCTGTGGAGCCCATGATATTTTTTTTTTTTGGCAAGAATTTTAGTCTTAATCCATTTGTCAAAACACCCACAACCATGTACAAAGTGCAGAAACATTAACTTAAAATAGAAAACATTAAACTCTCAAAACAAGGATTTAGCTTGGAAAAGCAATGTTTAAATTCTAATCCTAAGAAATCCTTTGTCTTCCTTTCCAATGAAACATTTTGAGCTTTGATGTGATTACCTTGTTGATGTGCCAGCATACGGTTGAAGTCACTAAGCCCTGCTGTGGAAGGCCCAGGTTGACCGTGAGATGAGCTGTGTGATGATGCGTGTGATGAAGCATGGGATGATCCATGGGATGATCCATGGGATGATCCATGAGATGATCCATGGGGTGGACCATGGGGTGGGCCCAGGGGTACAGCAGGGTGCTGGATATTCTGTATCCCTCCATTGCTCATGCCAGGAGGGTGGGAGATGTTCTGTTCCACCTGAATACATTCTCCACCAAACTCATCTTTCACTACACGGGGAGGACCTGCTACAAGACCAATCGATGATAGGCATTTGTGAATTACCATCCTCTAACTATTTTCAGAACATACTGAATGCATTTAGCAGAAAATAATTCAAAAATAATTATAATACTGAAGCAACAAGAGAGCCATGCATGACATGTTTGGATGTGATTATTATTATTGAAAACATGAAAAGATTAGAATGTAAGACAAGTGTCATGCTAAGAAATTTGATCATTCCCAAACATTCAAATTCTCAACTAAAGCAATTTATTTCTATGTTAAAGTTTTTTCCATTTCAAAACTACTTTCCCCCTTTAATTATTTCTACAAAGTCCATATTCTGAAATGTACATACAGCTACTGAACATATTTCCTCAGTACAAGGTACATGTATTTTATATCTATAGAGGAAGTGTTGTTGTACTCTAGTAACCAAGCAACTATGCACCAAACATTAGAAAGGAATGTGATAATACTAGCAGATGGCCAGGTTACCATTGCCCCTTTGTCATAGAAGTAGACCTAAACAAGCTTAAATTTGTAAATCATGAAAATCACCATGGATGGCATTCTGAAAATTATGTCTTCATTCCATAAACGGTACAGACATCTTAATTCTCATAGTAAATTATAACTTTTGGCAGGTCATTGGCTAACACGTGTACATGAAAGACAACTACATGTATGCAAACGAAATGAAAATCTGCCGCATAAACTTAATGATGATGAAAATAATTTTACTGAAATGAAGATAAAATAATTTTCAGAATACTACCCCTGGGAATCTAAGATTGATGAAGATGAGTAATGAAGCACATACCGGTATGTACATTTGTTCTCTCACCTGTATGCTGTAACGTTAATCCAGTCAAATCTGAAGAGAAAAAGAAGAGACACGAGAATGTAAAATAAGTGGGGATGGGGGGGGGGGAGTATCAGAAATATACAAGTCTTGTATAATACAGCACAAGAATGCATGCATATACATGTATGTATGCACTTGGAATTAAAGTTCACTGCATGAAAAATACAAACATAGAGACCTATAAGCAACATACATAGTCTCCTCTTTCTTTCTTTCTTTTTTTTTTTCATTTCACTTCATGATGATTCGGTGGTTAACTTGCTACACAAGTCACTTTTGACCAATATAAACTACACGCGATGACGCATTTTTTAAATCCTGTATACGGTGTACCATACATGTACGTGCTTTTTAAGTAGCAATCCATATTATCATTTTTGGTGAATAAAACACATGGAAAATGAATAAGACATCCAAGAAGGAAAGGAGGGTTAAACAAAAGGCAAAGAAAAGGAAATGACTCCTAGAACAGGATGCTGTGTGACATATTTTCAGGTTAGCTAGGAAAAAAGGACATATTTATTTCCAGTTACCTCAAACAAGTAATGAATCATAAACAGCAAAGCAAAATATGCAAAACTATCTTAAAGTGCCCTAAAATGTAAGTGAGACATACTGTATTAACATGGAAGAAGGCAAGAGCTTAATCTCTTGAAGTTCAATATAGTGACTGGAAAATTTGTTAGTTTGTTACTTAGTTTGTATACCTGATATTTGTTTATGTAACATATGAAATAATTCCTAATCCACAATCTCCCTTTTTCTGTAGAGAATCCAACATTATGTTCCATAAATGTTGACAAAAATACCATTGAATGATTAAATGGATGAATGAATTAAAAAATGAATAAAGAAAGAAACAAAGAGAGAGATAGAGAGAACAAAAATAAAAACAAAAATAATGTAATAGTGTATTAATTACTTGTTTCTCCTGAATCTGAATTATTTTTAAATCTGATAATATTTCGAAGGAAAACATTAATCTACAGAAAAATATATTCTCTTTTTCACATTATAAAAATTTGCATCATTTCAATGCTCTTACCTATACCAGGAGACACAATTCGTTCATAGTGGTAAGGATTTACACATACACTGTCACATTTCAGATCAAATGCGTATTGGCAGAATTTCAGGTGCTTCAGTTCATTTTTATGCAAGTCTGGCCATCTCCATATTCTGGCATAGATGACATGTGGAAAGCCTTTCCTTCCAGCCACCTATTAATCAAGAAAGAATTAATAATCAAAGCATTGATAATCATTTAATGCATGTACATTAATTTCCATTGTGTCTTTTAACACATACAATAAGGAGGCGTACATGTACAACAACAACAACAACAACAACAACAACATCAGCAGTTTTTTGTTTTTTTTTAATTACACCTGTACAATGACATTATTGTATAATTAATTTTAAAGAAGAAAGGTTATGGGATAAAAAATGATAAATCAAGAACAAAACAAATATTCAATTGACATGAGAGAGAATAGAAATGGCCAAGATGTCTGGCCTTTAAGCTTGGAGTGCACAGATCTCTGCTAAATCATTGACATATAAACAGATTTCCTGATACACTGTATGATTCATAACTGCCCTGAGGGTGGGTTAATTACTGGTTTTTACACTGCCACTTCAGCTAGCCTGTGTTGATATTACAAGTATTCACAGATGAAACGTACAAGCCTAGAGTACCTACGTGTATTATCATAAATCATTGGGAAAATAATTGAAATTTAAAAGCCGTATACATACATTGTACATTTAGTTATAGTACCGGTATGTACAAACTATACATATAGACTCCAGCGTCTGCAGGACATGAAATACAAATGATGTAATAAGTCTATGCACTTGTACATGATGCACATGAGTGTAAGTCATACTGCAGTATAGATATTATGAGATGCTCAGATTAAATCATTCAAACATGCCCAGGGCTATCCACTTGCTAATATCATTTGATAATCCCACAAGATTCATTGATTTCTTTTTCCTTTCATCATTTGGGGGAAGCATGCCAATACGCAGCTCAGCATACAAGACACTTGATATCCACACAATACCCATGATGACTCATTATCTACAGAGACCACATAATTCACTGAAATTCATTATGATAAGAACAACCTGCACAAAGCAGAAAACAATGCAGATTCCTTGCCAGAACTTGACATCTGTATATCTTTGACATTTCTTGTGATACTCAGAAATTTATTTTGACTCACATGTAAACTGGGTCAAAACTCTTTTCTGATGAAGCAAAAGTTCAATACATTTAAATAAGTAAGTGCCTTTGTCGATTACGTACATTTTTAAACTCTACATGCAGAGGAAATTAACTTATGTGAGCTCAATGTGAACAACTACTTAAATGTAATTTCTGTAATGTAACTTCTTAAATGTAATGTCATATGCGAGCAGCTCTCCAAGTTTGTACATGAAATTTCACATTTTCTCAATTTTCTTTGAAGTTACACATTTTCTAACTCCCATAGTCAATGTATGTTTAGAAGAATTGTTTTTTACATAACATACTTTGAATATGGGGTGAGAAAATGTGTAACTTTCAAGAAAATTGAGAAAATGTAAAATTTCATGTACAAAGTGAATGGAGAGCTGCTCACATATGATGTCATCAGTGTTGCCAATTTACAGAGCCGAAAGTAATTTACTAGAAAATGTAAATGAGCGTAATTTTCTTATTCTTTGACCAATTTTGCTCAGTTCTTTTTAAAAATGCTGTTCAAATTCATCTCCTTTTATTGAAACAGTGAAACTTCTGGGGTGGACTTTCCCTTTAAAAATCTTGATTCATAAACGTGTTTATCATGGGAATGCAAAGATAACCTTGTTGAAAAAGTAGAAGAGATTTTTTGTACTTTATTTTGACTACCTCCATGTACACATATTGGGGAAAATGTGCCCTGCCTGACAGGGGCATGAGGGACTTGATAAGAAATGGGTTAGTTTGTTGATGGAAAGGGAAACATATTGGCAGCAAGTGTGTGACATGCACACTCCTGAGAGGAAACCCTCTAATATGCAATATCCAGGTAACTCTGTATGGAGAGGTTTCACTTTCTAGAAACCTGGAAAGGAGAAGTGTTCCTTCCTGGGGGGAAATACAAACCAGTTACCATTTAAATATCCTCCCCTGATGATAAACATCTAGGCAATAAGAAAACATTTTCATAACACACCACTTCTAACGTGAAGGTGCTGTACATGTATTTTACATGTATAAGAAACGCTGTAACACGTCTAAGAGAATAAAAGATCCTTCCCAAGAAGTTTCTTTTTACTTTAAACAAAATAAGTATATCTTATTGTTTATGTGCACGTGAAAGTTTATTTAGATGAAAATCATCTGTAAAAGTAGGGTTGCAATAAAGAAATAAAGTCTTACAAAAAAAAAGTTTCATTTCTACTGTTCTAAATGTGTTAGATCATTCATGTATGTCATATAATTTTAGGAGATCTATAACACGTGAGTCTTCAAGACTTTGTGGAAATTTGTTCAGATTAAGTATGACACTTTATTACATAAACGCAAATTTAAATATACATGTAGTACATGTACCTTGATTGTATAAATACTTAAAATTACTGACACATTCTTCAAACACCAAAACATTTTACAATTATTAATTAATCATATATTTCCAATAGTGAGCAAAGAATTTTATTACAATTTGTCAAAGACAATAGGTTGCATGTCATGAGGTGGTGAATTTGGGTTACAAGGTCAAAATGGGCAAAAACATATTTTTGTATATGATGTACATGTAGGTACTATCACCCTCTTTTAATTCAAATGACTTTTTAACCAAATATCCACTTCAGTTTCAGCATTATTAGCTAATTTAGTGGTTAAGTACTCCATAGACGGCACTGTAAATGGCAATTTTCAAACACATTTTTCTCAAAATCGTTCTTTTGCACAAAATAAGGTGTAAAATTGAATTGATACATGGTGTAAACTTCATATCTTCAGGACTTACTCTTGGTACCTTTATGGTTAACTGAATACATGTACATTGAACTTGAAAGAGAGACTTTTCCCACTTAGTGTTAATCATGACCTTTGATTAATTACCATATTTCACATAATATTCTTGTAATATCGTCTATGAGCTGTAATTCAGCACATCAATTTCTTGAAATTAAATCAAACTAAACTAAATTAGGTGACTGAAGACCATACCATACAAGAAATATTCAAATACAGTGACTTATAAGCATAAATTAATCAGTTAATTAGCTAATTACCATGTTCTGTTACATACATGTAGCAACTGAATCTGCTCAGTAAGAACCAACTTCCTTCATGAGCACATCCTCCAAAATGCTGTACAGTAATATCAAATTGTTTTCTTGAATTTGAAATAAATTTGGAAACCTGAGCAATTAACTTACTAATATAATTAAGTCACATGAAGGGCAATTCTGTTTTTTGTACCAGAATTTACCCAAACAGAGAAAGCATAAACCTCATTATACGCAAGTGGACTTAAGCAAAACAATCCATTGTCCAGTTCAAATAAGTCTACAGGCAACACCAAGCACAAACTTATCTTTGTGAATGAATGATATATTTCTATGACAATATGTAAACGATACCCTTCTCAGCTTCTCTAGGCATATATTATTTTGTTTTTATCCTCAAGTGAAAAAAATAAAATATAAAACAATTGCTGTCAACATACAACAAAGAACCAGCACTGGGTAGATTGGCACCTTGCATCATGAGGAATTTGTTGTCTAATGATAATAGGCCTCATGTACAAAAAAATGAAATAACATTCATGTTAAGAACTACAATATATATATATATATATATATATATATATATATATGTATGTATGTAATTTATATTTTCTGTTAAATGGGTAATTCTATAAGGCAACAAAAACTTTGACATGGAATTACTCATTTCCTCCTCCATCTGCTCTGCCATCCATACAATTTGTAATATATACTGCTGCCATTTTTTAGTTTTTACCTATGTTTTCAATAGTATTTTCCATATTTAATAGTTATTCTGTCTTTTAGCTTTGAAATGAGATCTCAACTGGGTTCATAGGACAAGGGGTTGCTGAACTATGACATTTTTTCTTCGCCATCATTCTGAAAAATGTAACTCCGCCACCCTTTTTGCATACCAGCTGGCGACATGCGACCAATACCAAAACCAAGCACTAACAAGCACTGTGTAAATGTTCTCATTAACCTGTTGTGCACAATTTGATTTTCCACAGACCCCTCATAGGTTAAAGTAATGCAATATAATTGCAGACTTCTCAAGGAATCAACTGGTAATATTAAAAGCCTAGCAACATGAATGCACATATCACACAAGCATACATGTAATTTCTATTATCAATGATATAAGCTACTGAAACTGATTACTTCTTGAAGATTGTGCATTTTCTGTTTTTAATACCTTTGACTGAAAAAGATATCACAATCTACATATAGATGAAATGTCACATTTCCTGCAGTAGTATTGCAGTGCGAATTGTATTTTACATGTACATGTATATCTCACCTTTCCACAAATAATTCATAATTTCAATTCCCCTCTAAAATGATTCAGTGGGCAATAGGCCAATGGGAACCGGAAGTTGTCTGTATTAAGTCTATGGGCATTTGTGAATTCAGTGGTCAACAGATTAAAAAAAAGGGGGGATACTGTGACATTTACAGTCTAAACAGATGCAGGCAACTCATCAAATTTTTAATTTCTTTTGGGCAATAATGAATCAATTCTCTAGCTCCCATCAAAATAAAAAAAATAATAAAAAGATGGAGTAAATAATTTTATTTATGTACTTACCTGTAACCTGCCATCCAATGTCCTCTGTATCGTAACACATTTACTGGGATGTGCACCATTTGTTGTAATGGCTGTGATAAGGCTGTCAAGCTCATCTCTCTTTTCTTTAAGTTTTTTCACCAAACTTTCAATGGCTCTCTTGGCAAACGACTCGGACTCTCCTCCCTGTCGATGGCACATGAGACTGTGTACAATGCTAAGACAGGCATCGGCACTCGTTGGTGCACCAGCCATTGTTCCCATTGTGTACGCCAGCTTGATGGTGTTGATGACCCCAATGGTCACCTCCAAACTGGTGTGGAATTGTTATATCTGGGACCCAAGGAAGTTTTCTCTAACTACACCATGAATTCAGACATCCATCTAGGAAATTCCTAATTCATTTGAAAGATATAAAACAGAAATATACATGTAAATCTAGCTATAGCAGATTATGATCATGCATTCAATCTCAATATTTGACAAATAAAACAAGAAAACAAAAACACCTTGCAGCTGAAGCAAATTACAAGAGAAAATTTGCTTTGTAATAAATGCAGAAAGTGACAGGATTAAACAGTGTAAATTGGAGAAGATTTATAGGTCAAATATTTGCTGACAAAGATATGCGATAGTTTAGATCGAATCCCAGCCATGGCATTAATTTCCTTCAGCAAGAAATTCATCCACATTGTGCTGCACTCAACCCAGGTGAGGTGAATGGGTACCTGGCAGGAATTCATTCCTTGAAATGCTTGCATGCTGTAAAAGGCTACCGGGCTAAAGCTGAGGTGATAATATCCAAGTCCTTTGGAAGTGCATAGAGACGTTACATCATAATGTGCTAAACAAGAACTGTATATTATCATTATTCATATGCAAAGGTTAAAAACAATTATCTCATAATTGGACATCTGACAACAGATGTAAGACAACATTGTTGGAATTTATCCATGATAAACAGATATACATGTATTTTAAAAACATTCAGTTGTGGGCTTTCATGAAGAGTGGATCATAATTTGCTGACACCAGGCACCAGACATGAGGGCAAGAAGGGGATATCGTGCAGCATGGACCTCTGTATTTGATCAGCTGAAAAACTGCAATTATGGGGACTGTGTCAGATGTCAACGTCTACTTCTATATTCCCATCAGGAAGCTACTTATTGCTGAGTAATAGCAATGCATCGGAATCGGAACCAAGCTTTGTAATTGTAGTTAGGTAAGTTTCTGTGTTTTTAGTGTCATTTCACCTATCTGTTTTGCGTTTCTGTAGTGTACGTGTATTCGTCAAGTCATAACCAAGTGAATCGGTGGGTCTGTAACTAACTCTGCCATCACACATCTCACACCCACGTTTATAATATCACTGTTTTACTTCACACCTGACTCATTGCATTAACCCATTGAATAATCTCGGAAGCCCGGCCCCCATAAGGCAGCCAAAGCCTTCAGGAGTCTTCTCAACCATTACAATCTTCCTCCCTTAATGTAGATGAGAACTTCAATGCAGCCATATCATACATGTACATGTATCAGCAATGGAAAATGATCACCAGTGCAGTTGTTCTAGGGCACAGGAGAGACCAGTCGAAAGCACCCGTAGGTCAAAACGGCGTTTTGAATAGCGAAACTAATTGCCGACGTAAACGCGAAATATATTGACTTAGATCTTCTATAATAGAGAAGAAAAGTTTTGATTTTACTTACCAGCAATGTTCCTGAGGCTCTCAATTTTCCCCTTTCTGCTTCATATCTGATGAATGAACTGAAAATGGTGAATTTCAAGAAGAAAACCAACGCTTATCAGACTCGTAGGTCGACAGCATTACATCGAGTAACCAATAGAAAAGCATGCTATGTAGTTTCGGTACAGAATTGTCACTTTTGTGGGACGAGGTCAATTCATTGACCGTGTACACAAGATGAGTGGTCGAAAGAAGCCCTTGCAACAAAATCATCACTTAAAAACCTTAGGCCTTTGGATCCCAAATAGGCAGCTAACCTACATGTACTTCACCAAGACTTAACTCTCATTCCCTCCACCAGTCAATACTAATTACCGTAAGTGGCAACTGCTCAGTGAAGTTTACCCTACAAACACTTGTGAGGTCAGCATACAGGTGTAGAAAAACAAGACAGCATACTGGATGTCCCACACCAGCAAGACTAGAGGTCAGTATGTTCCTGTGAATCCAAGGACAAGACAATCATACTTCTCCTTGGGGAATGCACATTGTTGTACTCTAAGGAGAGGAATAAATTCATGATCTTCACACCCCTCCCAGAATTAAAGGACCAGCAGCAGCTCTCCCAGTCACTCACAGACCAGCAAGCCAAACACATTACAAACCTTTTAATCCTTTTAATAGGAAGAGATGCTAACGTGCCTCAAACCTCCCCAAAGGAATTCCCTGACTTACAACTTCTCTCTTCACTTCCTGGCAGTCATGCATGTCAAATGTTCTTCACTGGTTATCTCCAAATGGATCCTCCCATTACCAATACCATGCTCAAGACTCCTTACTCCCTTGTCCCATCTGTTGTCACTGTTAGTGTTATATTCCTGCTCTCAATCTAAACGGTTGTGATGTATACCATCAACAATGTTCCACAGTTCTCCAGGACCGGAGGAACTTTAATAAAAGAAAACAATGCTATCAATGTATGAATTAGTCAACAAGAAAGTCAGTCATACATTTGAGTATTTTTGACAGTTGACAATGACACTCAACTTCAAAGGACTCAACACCAGCTTCACAGCTTGTCAAAAAATCTGATCACTGATGATCCTTTTATGTTTAACGTTAAATTACACTGCCTGTCATGCCTGTGTGGCTAACGATAGATTTCTTTTTCAGTGTAATTTCAGTCATTGTTGTCTATCATGTCTCTTGCATCCCAAATACTATCATCCAACCCACTCACCTCAGTGTATTCGTGAAAACTTACTCCACTCCTCAGTTTGAAGTATCTCTGAGTCTGAGTCTCTCTGCATGTATCTCTCTCTCAACTCGGCTAGCTCTGCAACACCATCGATGTGCAACACTCACACAGCTAGATAGAGAGCTAATGCACTCGAACTGCTGCACAGTGCAGTCACACGGGTTGATCGTTGAATAATCAGGACAATGCAACTCGCGACGACAACAATTCGTTATAAATCTGTTAATCCGCATGAATTTCTACATATCAGGCAACGGTGTTACCTCGGTTAAGAAAAAAATCCATTTAAGATTTAGTTGCCATTCAGAAATCAATGGATTTCTATTTAGCTGAGGTGAAATTTGCCAGTTTATTCGATGACTTCCATGGAAAAACTACTAGGCCTACACAGAGTCCGCGGCAAGCCATTTAATTACATATTGTCACTATCAAGCGGCAGCAAACGTGAATTCCCAACAATTCGTCTCGTATCCGCTTCTTCATTGAATATATCGGTCCACGATTGTGGGGGGGGGGGGGGTACTCAGATTTAGTTCGGACAGGGGTGTGCTGCTGCAGCCTCCAGGCTCCATAACCATACCCACTTTTAGGAATTTACATCTCGGTGTGTAGTTTAGAGACAATATGGGCGAGAATATCATTCTCAACAATAAAATACCCATGTTTAAAAAAGCGGGGGCACGTTTAGGCAAAGTAAAATTGATTCCTAGTTTCTCGTCCGGATATTTTCAAATTGAGGAGGAGGGGGTTCCATGTTATTTGATATTTGTCTATTTTTTTGTAAGACGAAATGCTATTTGAACAATTTTGATACAAATTTTTACTTTTTTTATATATCTCTTTTGATATTTCATTGATATAAGCACTTAAGAGGCTCAAAACGGTATGAAAATGAATGGTATCAATTTTTTTTTTGTAACCGCATTGTCTAGATGTGCTCAGATTAAAATTGATTACATTTCAGAACAAAAATAACAAACTAACAAAAATTTTGAGGCTCACCAGAAAAAGGAAGGAGGGAACAGAAACAGGGAATTATTATTATCATTATTTTACTTTATTTTATTTTATCTATTTTTTGTTTGTTTGTTTGGGGGTTTTTTTGCCTTAGGAATTTTCCAGCAAAAACCCATACCCCATGTTTAGGGATTTCTTCCAAAAAAGCAACCCATTAGCGAGGTACACCCCCGTATACCATATTAGGTGACTACCCCTATATTAAGTGACTACCCCTATATTAGCCTTAGGCGACTACCCGAGGGGGGGGGGGTGTAATCACTTTGGCCCCAACACGTACAAGGGAAATAAATGCTTACTGAGACTTGGAATCCCTGCCTTTTTCCCTATGAAAGGAGAAAGAAGAAAAGAGAGACATCTTTTGTCTAGAATGCATTTCCAATACATTTTCCTGCAAAGAAAGAGAGAGAGTACACATGCCGGGTAATGAATAGAGAATCCCTCACCCACGGAGTTATCTCTATGCCTTACCAAGCTCGAGTTTCATCTTTTGTCCATAATTAGGCCAGCTATATGTCTATTTGACGAGGAAATGAGAGAATATCAAATGAAGTTTCCTCTTTATGTCAGATTTGATTTTTATTAGAATTTTTTAGAGAAAAGACTCCTGAAAAAGCCAGTAGGGATGTCCCAAAAAAAATTTTAGAAAGAGAGTTGTCTCAAAAAAAAAAATTGTCAGCAATGTTTCGGGTATGCCCCCCCCCCCCGCCAAATAAAAATTTTAGGCTGAGGACCTTTTTATTTTTCTTGTTAGCAAATTTTTTGACAGTGTCCCCCAACTTATAAAGCAGATTGACGCCCATAAGAGGAACTTCATGCCCAGGGGCAGTGCCAGGGTATTTTGATAGGGGGGCAAGATGGCCCATAGGTGAATATTTTTTTTTTAATGAAAAAAATAGGGGTATTATATAGTTGCATGACCCAGTCCTCTCTTTCCCCGTGCTCTTCTTTCTTCTTTCTCCCCTTGTTCTTATTTTTCTCTTCTTTTTTTTTTTTGATCACTTGAAAAATCATAGGGGCAGTCGCCCCCTGCCCCCCCCCCCCCCCCCGTAGCGCCACCCCTGTTCATGCCAACATGGTTCATGCCCATCGAGGGGCCCATATATACATCTCGAGGCATGAAGCTATCCGAGATACTCGACTGCCCATTTCCTGAATACCGAATAACGTTAAGGACGACGTGTTTAGATATCGATGGGTGACCGTGGGTCAGTCAATAAGGTGCACTGATGTGTTAGGACTGGCGACGGGATGGGTTGGGAGAAACTGCATCCTTCTCCAGTGTTTACTCATTAATCCAATACTAGTACACCGTATTATTTGCAAACAGACCTCTGCTCCTTTTTCATTTTCTGTATCCTTTTTTTCTTTCTTTCCTTTCCTTTCTTTCTTTCCTTCTTTCTTTCCTTCTTTCCTTCCTTCCTTTCTTTCTTTCTTTTTCGTTCGTTTGGTATTTCTTTTTTTCCCCCAGAAATTCATTCATGCTGTAGTATTTCCAATTTTCGGCTGTTAGTTTTCGCTGATGGATAAAAGGAAGGGGCAGGGGAGCTCTGTTGAGATGTATACTAGTATTACATGCTTGCGAATCAGTTTTAAAATTAATGTCACTTGTTAGTTGTTACTTATCAGTAATGAAAATTTGATTTAAATAGGATATTGTTATCGCTTTTAAACGGGCACATGACGGGAAGACGAGATCGCTAGCTTTTTGTTGAAGGCATACAACTGGCGAGAAAAATTGCAGATGTGAAGTTATCATGTTGATAAATGTACATCTTTCAGTTTGATATGAATGTAATGTCAAAATGATCCGAAGCAATAAGGCCATTTTAATTCCAAAAATCAAAGAAAAATATGGTGTTGGTTGGTTACTTTTGAGGGTTCAAGTTCACTTCAGTTTTGGTGATGAAAAATGAATAAAGCTAATTCCATATTTTATGATTTATCAAGTAACATTTTTTCAAAAAGCAGTGTCACAAAGTGAAAGTAGAAAATAGCTTATTATAGGTCTAACTTTAGCTCAGATGGTACAAGAAAATCAAGAATCAACATCACTTTCCAGTAGGAATAGTCAGAATTTTATTCGCCAATACACATAAACTATTAATTACATAAACATCACTATGAGTAATTACAACCCTCTTTATTTTTAAAGAAACATACAACTAACCATCCATATAAAGTGGCTTGTCATCACCATGGTCAAAAGGGAAAATCATTTGACTAACTTTTTCACAATTTATTATGAACTATTAGAAAGAGAATAGTATCTTAAATTGTGTAATTTGAAGATGTGTTATATGGAGACCATGCAAGAGCACGCATAGTGGTCGAAATACTAAAGAAGATGTAATACATGCAGCGATGTATTTATTCTAGTTTTCTACACGATAAGCCCACTGATAAAGTGCTTGTGAATAAAAGCTAGTGTAACAATACACAGTCCTCACAGTAAAATTATATTTAAACAGTGAAGGGAAAAAATAAATTAGTACTATTCCTCAACAGGCAGCCACAAATTTGCTGGTACAAGTACCAAATGGATTTATTTCTAACTTTCAAAAAGATGGATTACATTAGCAGAACAAAGAAATTTAAGCTGCTAATTGTACTTTCAGGCAGGGCTCTACACTAACAAATGCCTGGGACAATTGGGCCCCTAAAATTTAAATTTGGACCCCCCCCCCCCCCCCCCCACCAATTTAAAGATTCTTATATAGAGCTCATTACAATAAAGACTCTGAGTGGAATTCACAAAAGAGGTTTACACCATGGGCTGGCTAAATCTCTGTTAGCATATTAAAAAAAACATAAATTGGCACATATTGGCCATGTGCAACCTAAAAGAAAAGATAATTGGACTGGATTCTGTGCACATGTACACGTCAAAAAACCCAGGAGGGGGTTTAAACCACCACATGGTTTAAATTTCTTGTGAATTTCAACCTATCAAAAGTTCCATCCAGACACACCCCCCCTCCGAAGAAAGGTAGTTTGGACCCCTATACATTAGGTCACACACAAAAGATATACCTGTATCTTACAGAGACCAATCTAGATTTCTCTTCTGGACAAGGGAGCAAATGTCCCATACATTTCAAAAATAAAGACAAGCAAAAGAAATCTTGAGATCAAAATTATATAAAAAAAAGGACCACAATAAAATTTTCAGTGGTAGGTCAAATTAAGATTGACAAACAAAACAGAAAATACTAAAATTTTAGTTTTGGAGTTTCATCTAACTTTGCTTCTTAGGCATATTATGTACGACCTAAAATGACCCTACATTTTTCATATCCTGTCTTTATAACATTACTGTAGCTCCAAGCATTGCCCAAATTATTTTTTTTTTAGACAAGTTAAAGGTCTACATAATAATTACCACTGGTGTAATTACATAGTTTGAACATGCACAAATTTTACAGGCCTAAGTGGCAGAGGAGTCTAGAAACAGGTACTTTTGTTAGATGAAGGCCATTTATCAGCAAATTTACAATCACAGCAACATATTTTTCTGAAATGATTTGACTTTCTTACCTCAAATCTTAATAGCTGTAACACAAATTATTATAAAAGCCCCTCTTTCAATAACTGGCTCTTTATTTAACATCAAAATCTAATGGATCTGACATAAAACATATTTATTAATTGAAAAAAAAACAGTGATAAGTTAAATAAATATTGAAGACATCAACAGTATACCAAAATACAAAGTATCCTCATTCAAATACAGTACATGCACATATTTTCAGATTAAATGTAAAATTGCACAAACTGGACATTTTGTGGCATATTGGTCCTTTTTCCATTATAAGATAAACAATACTGAAGTCTGCATCAGAATATATGCACAAAACTTATGCATAAAGATCAAATTGGCAACTCTGCAGAAGATTAGATAGCTTGTTCAGAAAATAAAAATCACAAACTAAAAAATGACAAAGTGCCAAACAAGCAAGATTCCAATAATTTCAGAAAACCTTTTTTAAAAAAATGATTTTACATTTCAAAAAAAGTAACAAAAACATACCAGGGCCCCCACTGCATAAAACTTACCACTGGTGGTAACTTTACAATTAATGGTAACTTCTTTGGAAACCTTGATTTGATTGGCTGTTGAGCAATGTTACCATGGTACACTGTAGTTACCATTAAAGGTAAATTTTATGCAATGGAGCCCTGAGTGGCAATAACCAGAGTAAATATCTTTTGAATTCTTGCATACAAGTGTCATAAACTGTTGATGTAAGACTGTGTATTTAGATGAATATATATGCGGGTACTTCATTTTTAAAAAAGGAAGGTCCAATAATAGAGCAAGTTTTTTTTTACTGATATGAATTCTGTTTTCTGCATCTGCTCTGCGTATTTCTTTAGATACATTCAGTGTTAAGACCTAAAATAATATCATTTGATTAGCAATATATTCATAATTCTATGCCTCCAACAGCTGCAATCTGCTGTCAGTTCCTACACAATAACAGTATGTTATATGTATGTGGATGGATATAGACATATGAACGAACCAGGGAACAAATAGCTAACTCTCAATGACAAGGTTCAATACTCTAGAATTACTCAAATTAACCATTATGTCAAAACGGAAACAGATAATGAAGACAAACAGGTAATACAGTAACTAAATTACACATTACACATTAAACTTACACAAAAGTAAACCAAACATATGAATATTATCCTAGCTGGAAACAATAAAACTTTTTTTTTCTTTTTTTTTTGTATTTAGAGTTTCACAGGTGGACAATCGGCTTAATGAGATGGGCATGACTGGCCTTTAGTTAGGCAATCATATCATTCTTCTCAATACAATTGATTCTCTCTTTTCACAAAAACAAAATAGTCCCATGGACTTTAAGTATTGATGGTCATGAAATATTGGCATGTATCATCTGCAGAGTTACCAAGAAACTATATTCAAAATTTCCATGTACTTGTTCATTAAAAATACCAATCCTCATCTTTAGAATGAAAATGCAAGAAAAATAGACATAGCACATTTAACAGTGAGATAGACTGACAAATACGACTGCAGAATATCAGCCAGATGCTGACAACATAGTTAAATGCAGAACATCAAAATTTTGAAGAAGTAACAAATCTGAATGATATTGGTGCACATGGCAAATTAAATGATTCTTGAACAACCCAAGTCAAGATATTAGGTGTAAAGGTAACAGCAGAGTAATTGCCTGCAAACATACCTAGAATACAACATTTCATCAACATTTTCAATCTAGTTGCACAATGCAAATTTTGTGCACTTTGTGAAAAACTTCCTGTAGAGATGTAAGAAATCCATGATTTTACAGATAAAAATATACATGGCTTCTTCCTTGCTTCAAAAAAAGATATACTTGTAGAAATATTAGCTCTTTGCCCTTTTATGCATATGAAAATAATAACTGTATAAAATGATATTCATTACTTCCTGAATGCACATTTGTAACCAAATACATGTTATCAATACATACATATTTCCACAGATGTAATTCTATTATTTAAAAAGAAAACTAACAAACAAGCATCAACTGGACAAAAATAGAGGGTACAAAACATCATACACATTCATCCATTCCACAGAATTATTAAAATGTATTTAATGTTATTACACAATTTTTAAATAAACAGTGAAGTGAGATAAGTATTAGCTTTAATTTCACTATGCAAGAACTTCTCCACATGCCTGATTCATAATAACATGAAATATCTGCAAGAGTTCTGAATCTAGAAATCTAGTGGCAAGAAAACTTTTTATATGAACACTTTTTCAAGAATGCATGACCAACATCGATGAGAGAGTTGGTAATCTAACACTTGAGAGAGTAACATGGGCTGCCAGTCAGAGACCATAATGAGTACAAAACTTTGCTCCTTACTTGGAAAGCATTACATGGTCCTGCCCCTTTACATTGCAGATCGCTCCTTTACATTGCAGATCGCGTTCCCCAATGTGTACCAGCACGTTGTTTTTGTTTTTCCATTACGAATGTTTGCGTTTTTCTGGTAAGAATCTTATGGCCAAGAGAACAAAATCAACCCTGGTGACCATGCTTTCATTGCAACTATTCCATTTTTAAGGAACCAGTTACCTCCTAACGTTCGTTCAGTAGATACTCTGAATTCCTTCAAGTCAAACTAGAAAAAGGTCCTCTTTCCGACATCAGACAGTATGGAGTGTAATTCTACACAAATACTCTTTATTCCATTTTACTTCTCCTCTACTTGTCTCTTGTCTCCTAGTTTATTCAAGCTTCTAGGAAGAGTACTCGATAGATGGTGCAATACAAGTGAATTGTATCATTATTATGATTATTACCTGGCTGACAGATGAAATCTTACAAAATGAAAATACAGTGTAATAAAGTAGGAGTTGTTGGAACGATAGTAACACCTGGTAATAGAATGATATTTACATTTAAAACCTCCATCAAACGTCTTTTTTTTCATGCCACTAGAGTTCATTAAGCCGTCTTTGGAAGAATGCAATACGAATAAGAATAACAAAATTAAGCTGGTGTCTTTGGGATAGGAGTGGTACTAAGCATGTCCTTGGAACAACACATTCTACAGTTTGAATGGATTTTCAGGTAACTAGCTGGGTATCATTCCCACATGCCAACCAAGAACCTGCCGATCAAAGCCACAGCTGAACAGATTGCATGATGCAGTCTCGTCGTTCCAAGCTGTACAGCATACCATTCGATGATGACCCTGAAATTCAACAAGAAATTACTAAAGTCACAAACCATCAACAATGTGAAAAAGAAAATGTTCCACTCTTACTCTGAACTCCTGATTAAAGATATTTGTGCCCTGAAAACACACTTAAAATATACAATAAAACAAAATCCATGAATAAAATAATTTCACCACATGGGAGTAGGGGGTGAAAGAAATTTCTGCTGTTCCTCTCATTTATAATTTTCATTATCAATATGAACTTCCATTGCTTGTTTTAAGTGAGCTTCTCAACAAGTATGTTTGCCACAGGTCTGGTGGACCAATATAGATATGAAATCATCAAGCCTCACAATTACCAGAACTAATTTGTGAATGTCTGTCTTACCTGCCTATTACTGCGAGGCAGCCTGCCCACTCTAACACCATTCAAGTCATAGAGTCGGATATTCCTGTTATCCTGAGGAATCGCCATTATGTTACTAGTTGGTGATACGGACAGTCTGAAAATGTTAGAAAATAATAATGACAGTCACTTTTGGTGCTTTTCACACTTTCAAACAAAACACTCATACACTGCAGCATCGCCCTGTGAAAAAAAAAAAAAATCACGTGTTTTGATATCTCATCCTGACACGACTGATAAAAGTGCAAAAAAGAATGGAATTTTTTCAACTCCAGAAAACGTATAAATCTTTTTGAAGTCTTAAATACTTTGTTAATCCAAGGCTCGACATTAGCGGTGGCCCGGTGGCCCAGGGCCACCAAAATTGGCTCCCGGGCCACCATTTTTCAAAAAGTGATAAGTTTGGTGGCCCGAATCGGGCAACCAGAAAATTTTAAGTTAACGCAATTTACGTGCGTGTTAATTGTACACATTTTAGCTACTTCCGCGATCCGAATTGCAAGTCAGTTTGTTCGCGGTTCATCAGCGACGACGCAGTTTGAGTTCGCGCAACACCACTCTAATTGCACCTGGATCTAGTTGCGGTGAGCTAGCAGACCTCAAATGAAAGTTAGATTAGTCTTATGACAGTATATATAGGCCTCGGTCTGCGGCCGTGTGTATTTTCCGCGCACCACACTCGGCCTGTTTCGAGTCTAGTACACGATTAAACGTCCGAAAATGTCACTACACGAATAATAGAATTTCTATCGACTACTCGGAAACAGCTTGAACTTCAGAATGATCCATCAAAAATGCGAAATCATTAATGAAATCAAGAATGCTTCTCTCCATTTCAAAGTTTTAAGGTGTGATTATGTCATTTAGACGCCTTAAATTCACATGAGAATATCTTTTTTGATCACCAAACTCTTACGTCTCGCGCAGCGAAAACAAGTGTTTCAATAATATTCGGAAGCCGTAAGTCCTAATGTGTGTGTGTGAAAGAGCGACTTAATCGCGCATTGCACCATCGTTCACCACAGCGATATGCACCGTAAGCAAGTGAGCTCACTAACGTAATCAAAAATACACTATCATAGTCAGTGTGATAAAATATTTTTGGAACATAGCAATGAACGAAGACGAAAGGATATTACCAAGAAAAAAACATTCATACTTGCAAGTAAGCACTTGTTCGTTAGTTATATGCCCTTGCTGGCGATTTGTGATGGGGATTTCAATCATTAGAGTTCGATTTCAAATTACTGCTAAGCGCTTTCATCGTAATGTATACGTAGTTTCAACACGACCGAATGGGATTTTGTGCACTGACTGTTACCCTCCACTTCCGGGTTGGCGCCATCTCTTGTCAGCTGACGAATCATTGAAACTTGATTTATCCAATTATCGATGAAATATCAAGCAAATGCCGATCTATTTGGCTTTATTTGGCCAGGAGTTTTTATTCGGTCCTCACAAAAATAGGTAGGAGGTTATGATTTGAATTTTTATGAACTGGACAAGCAATACAGTTCTTTTCAAAGCTGTTTATTGCCAAGTTTCTTTATGAAAATCGGACATTACCGTTAGGGATATTGCACACGCTGTTATATAGGTATGGGACTGGCCTCACTCCGGTGCTGCAGCGCAGGTGCAGCTCCGGCGCGGGGCTGAATGGTGGCAGCTGGAGTGGTCGGCCGATTGGCCAAATGAAAGTACCGAATAGTCGATTAATCGTCAAAAAAAAAAAAAAAAAAAAAAAAATGACCGTTTAAATGAATACCAAAAATGGGCTTTCAAAACAGCCCTACATTGAAGGGTCATTGAAAGGAAGAATCATAAAATAATCTGCAACTTTATCATTGAATATGATCATTTCAGGGCATAGGAGGGTAAAACAATGGGTTTAATCATTCTAACAACGTTTTATTATAATCTTTAAATTTTTTATGTTATTCTTTGTTTTTTCGGGCCACCAAATTTCATTCTCGGGCCACCAAAAAAACAGAAATGATAATTTTGGTGGCCCAAACGGGCCACCAAGAAAAAAAGTTAGTGTGGAGCCTTGGTTAATCAAGTAGTTTCTTATCATGAACTTCAAAATTGAGTTTTATTCTTGCGTTACAGTGCCAATAGAAGGTACTTTAAGAATCACCCAGAATTTATCCTGTATATGTATGTGTGGTGTGATAATTTATTGTCACCTCTTTTCAGGGGTATCCCAAAATTCACAAGTACCGTAATGAGAAACTATAAGCAAAACTTTCCACATCGAGTATGCTGTATTGCATTCAACAATCAAATTCATTCATCAGATGTTGAATCTCATTTCACCTGTTAACAGGAGAATCTGTTCTGATCATGGCAAGAGGTGTTCTCATGTTCTTTAAGTCCCACACCTTCACTGTTCTGTCATCAGAGCCACTCACTACCTTATCACCTGACGCAAAAGCTGCAGAAGTCACTGAGCTATGAAACAACAAGTAAAGGATAGAAAATCGTACTCATGTTAGCTTTAATGTAACAATGGTACAACACTCTTAATGAAGAATTCAGCCGAAGCTGCAACTCATGGAAAAGTACATTAACTTTTTAATATATATTTCTAATGTGCCATGCATTTGGTTTGAGTGAAAATTTTGGCAAATACATGTAGCTTGTACCATTTGTCATTAAAAGATATTCTAATGTGCACACTATCACAACTGAACAACTTATTAGAGCTTTAATGTGCATATCAAAACTTATCTCCTACATCTTCAGAGTAACAAATTCACACACATTCAAACAATTCACACTTTAAACAGAAATCCCAGCTTTCTTCTTCATTCTGCACTGTAGAATAAATCATGAACTATCGTAAGCAAGGCAAAATGGCTTACTCTGTATGTCCCTGAAACACATTTACTGAGTGTATGCTAGGATCTCTGAAATCCCATAGACGAAATGTTGTATCCATTGATGAGGTCACGACCATCTTCTGGGAGGGATGTGCACAGGCGTGTGTCAATTCTTGATCATGCCCTGTATAAGATGATACAAGAAGATGCAAAGATAAAAAGAAATTATTTACTCTGATCATTGCAGTAGTGGGTCAGCTAGGTGTCTAAAATAATATAACCTTTAATATGTCTCTGGGAAATGCACATTGCAAATGTGATTTATTAATTATTTCACATACAGCAGGACTGATAACATAAAATTTCTATCTGCAACACACAACTTAATGAAAACAAGATTTCTGAAAGTTAGCTGGTGCTGCAGTCAACACACAATTCTTTCAAAGGTGGTGATATATTTCAGATCTTTACTTGAAAATACTGGTATTGTTCCTGTAATATACATTTCAAACATTTTATTATCTTCTGAAAATGGGCTATAAGAAATTAAAGATGTGTTAGAACCTGTCAATGTGTGTACTACAGCTGAAGTCTCCAAATCATAAAGATTTGATGTTCTATCCCAGGATGCTGTAACAAGCTGTTTGCCACCAGCAAGCCAATCAGCTGCAATCAGAACACTGGTATGACCTTCTAGCAACACTTGCGGTGACTTTACATACATAATATTCTCACTCTCCTGACCTGTGTGATTAAACAATCGATCTCGAGTAAATATGACAGGAAAAATTAACATACAACGAAAATAAACAAAGCATCCTCCATTTCCTATGAATGATGAACTCTCATCTAAACATGAAACTTTTGAAGCTTCCCAAAGCTGGCAAGGTTGAGCTGCAATTTCACAACATACACAGGCAGACAAAAGAAAATAAAAATTGTTTCTTTTTATTTCTAAAGTCATGGCTAACAAATAATGCACTCATTACATAATGAGCTATCAGTTACTGATGCTGTCAAGGACAAAAGCAATTTTATGCCTGATTTACTTGAAATACACTGATTTTAAGACATCTTGCATCATCTTATGAATAATACCATCTTCAGTTAGAATAGACAATTACCATCAACATCTTCCTTATCTGAGCCATCTATGTCATCTCCTGATGATGGACATGATCTCTGTGAAGAATAAATACATCAAATTCAAATATAAATATCAAATTACAATGAACTTCATGCCAGGTCTCTAATCTCATAATGTTACAACATGATCATACAGTGGAAACTCAGTATAACGAGGTCCTTGGGACCACCAAAATTACCTTGTTATGGCAGGAATCTCGTTATATCAGGGTTAAAAAAAACAATAGAATATAAAGAGCCGGGACCGAAATATTACCTTATTATATCAGGAATATTGTTATATCAGATCTCTTTATACCGAGTTTCCACTGTATTGTTCTCAATGCAGAATTGGTGGCCAATGCTATCAGTGAAATGATATTGTACCAAGAAGTCCAGAATAAGTAATCTCTACATGTACCAAATCAAACTGAACTCAGACCCAGACTCAAGACTCCTGAACACAAAAGTATTGAGAGCAAGGAAAAACTGCCTCCACCTAGAAGCAGTCAAGAGATTCCTTGTTTTTTTTTGTTTTTTTTTCACATAATCATATGATATTGAATGGGATTTCTCTCATCGAAGATGTAAAATAAAACAAAGAAGCAATAGGGCTTTGAACATGCACTTGCCATTATCTACAGTAAGCACTGTTGAAAAGACTTAACTTTGAATGTGATGTCAAGCTTAGATTTACTTACACTTTCTGGTTGTTGTCCTATGGTTGGAAGACTAACATTAGATTTCCAAACATGAGCTGTGTTGTCCCCAGAAGCTGTGGCGCAAGACAAAGATCGACTAACATTTATAGGAGGATTCAGACCATTAGGTAATACATCTAAATTGCACGATCAAAGAGGTGATGTACATTCAGTCTTAACTCTACTGGTATTAGGATTACCGCACTCAAAGACTGCCTGTATACAAATGTATGTTAGAAATATCCTTTACTATGTGAACAGCATATTCTATCAGTAAGTATAGCACACCCCTTGAGGAAATTTGGCAATTATCATGAAAGAAGACATGGATTAAAATCATACTCTTAACACAATATTTCAGTTACGAATACAGTGCTTCTTTACAAAATGAAAAGCCAGATTTCCCTATGTGAAGCACATACCAACCAATCTACATGTACATGTACCGGTATAATCTGTCTTTGTGTGATCTTTTCATTTACCTTCTGAAGCCTTGGCCTGGCAATGACATTTCATATCTTGGCCTTATCCTTGGCACTGAGGGTTCAAGCCTTGGCCTTGTGGTTTTCCTTAACTACAAGACTGGAACACATACCACATTGGTTTCACCTTATGCTTTTTAGCCTTGGCCTTGGTGATTCAAAACCTTGATCTTGGCATTAAGGGTTCAAGCCTTGGCCTTGTAGGTTTGTCCTTGACTACAACACTGGAACATAAACCACATTGAAAGCGTCTATCTCACCTGTTAGAAGAAGTGGTTCTGATGGATGGAAACGGACTGAATTCACTGAACCCAGATGACCCAGATACTGCAAAACACAAGAATGTGTCTCTATGCACCAAAGACGAGCGGTGCGATCTAAATACACAAACAAACATTACATATTATATAAACTGTATATCTATATAAGGCATAGTTGTTAAATATATCTCAAAAAATAAAGTATATCATTTGGATAACTCTTTAAAATATATCAACATATTTCATAGAAAACTGATAATACTGATCAATCATGATTTCAAAACCCTGAACATAAAGATATACATGAACTTTTTTCTTACTTTTGAAAATGCACAAAATATTAATGACAGACTATTCAGGATAAAATAAATATTTAGTGATTAAATATTCTCTCACACCATTGCTCAGAATATAATATTTATTGACTACAAGAACTTGGGTAACTACACCTACATGTACACGTATAGGACTTTGAACAACATCAAAATTGAACGTTGTTCACAGACAATGCACAGTAAAGTATTCTGATATGTATAATATACATGTATGTACATTTACAAAATGAAAATTCACTTTGAAATATAAAGTGAAAACAAAGAGAATGTGTATATTATTTACCTGCTGAAGCTGTAGCAAGAAGTGGAGCTTCCCCTCTTGACACGCTGACCTCCCAAACCCCATCACTATGGCCGTTATAATGATGCATTAGCTGACAACCAGTGCTGCTGGTACCCTTGAAACTAAACACAGTCTACAGAAGCAGACAAAAAATGAAAATCAATACATGAGTAAAAGAACATTCTACTTTTCATGGACATACTGAATATTTCACAAGTATATCTGTTTTTTTCTATACATTTCTGTTTGTTGCTTATCTAAAGTAAGGGAGAATCCAGAGTTTATCGTATTGTAAACATCATGAATATACATATATATGTATCATTAGGAACTTATACATATTTTTTTTTCTGGGGAGAATGAGCTACAGATTGTAGAAGACTGCTTAAATTAAAAAGCAGTGAGAAAGATAAATTTGGAAAAGACATCTACATGCATGAAGAACATTGTTGTATGGTTCACAGAATTTACTGTGTACATACATGATTTCACAACATCAAGCACAATGATGTAGATCTTATAATAAAGACGTCATCAAAATATTTTGTGGACTTGAAATCATTTGAGCAAATCACAGATGAGCCAGCTGCACCACAAAACCACCAAAAAGTCACCAGATATAATTTTCATAGTTTAGTTTTGATTCTAAAAGAGAAGATTCTCAGCTTTCAAATGGTATAAATGGAATGGTATAAAAAGATTTTCCTAAGCCACTGACCACAAAATAAAAAAGGAAAAATCAAGTCCCAGAGAATATTCAATACTTTTTTAGAAAAAGCTGTTCACAATTTGGAGTCTCTTGATAGCATTTTGGCTCACAGGGTTTTGTGCAAGAGAACAAAAAGAAGATTAAACTACTTTCATGAAGGGATTTGCTGACTGTCCTAAAACTTGGCACACAATTCAAATACACATCCTGTTCATCATCATGTCTAATACCCCGTTTAAATCTACCACAAACACGAGGTAACCTCCGGAGGTTACCTCGTGTCGTCCTTTGTCGGTCTCGGCACAGGACAAAGCACGAACGCGAGGTTAACGCGAGGTGAAAATCATGCTAGAAGGCCTAGCACAACTTCCTCTGTCATCCAGCGTGATCCCCTGTTTGAGCATAGATTTAAATACTCGCGGGGATGAAAACAAAGTCCTCGCGCGCGCTTAGGTGAGCACATGTAAACCAATGAGGCAGATTTGCCGAACATGTATTGGCAAAAACAGGGTGTTTCACCTTAAACTTTCAATAAAGTGCCCATAGAAAAGTTTAAAAAAAAAAATTGATATTGAATATTGATTTTCATTCTGTATGTTGATCATTCTAATGTTTTTCTTAATGACAAATACCGATATATTCAATGTATAAAGCGACTAGCTGCACATGTTCGAGTTAAGTATAAGCGTGTCTCTGTAGCTGTCGGCGTCAAGTTCGCAAATGAAAGATTAATTTACGAAGTAACACAATTACGTACGGTAGGCCTACTTCTATTATTTCTTCTCTATTTCAACACGACAGTGCAGTGCGCGCTTTTCCCCCACTGGACATTTTACCATGACAACGCACCTCGCGATTACCGCAGATGTGCGTTCTGATTTAAACGGTCCTCACTTTTGTTACCTCGCGTTTGAGAAGGAATTTCACCCCGACTTTACCCCAGACAGTCATCTGGTGTGACACCGAGTGATGTAGATTTAAACAGGGTACAAGTATCAACAAAATAGCTTAACAGGTACTGTATTTCAAAGTTCCATGTTGGATAACCAAAATGAGACAAGTAGGGTCATGAAGACCTGAAAACTGATACCAACTACTGATCAGAAAGGCACCAAAAAAAATGCATTTAGATTGCCAGGTGCTGCAAAACTTTCATGGAAGAAATATGCTGTTTCAGAAAAGAGAAAAGATCTATCAAATATCTTCAAAAGCTAACCAAATGCAACTTTCTTGAGCTCAGACTAAAAATCAGTTTTTATAGTGCATGTGATGTAATTTAGTTGGTTATGATTTGGGAAGTTGCCATAATAAATTGGATACACCTCACAGCACTTGTGGTAACAGTATGTTTGTATTATTTTTTACCTTTCCACCTGCTCCTTTAGCTTTAGGCTTGAGAATCAGCTGGCTCAGCTGACTTGAAGCTATGTGAAAAAAAAAAAAAAACATATTACAGTACCCTCTTCCTGTCAAGTCCTGTTGGGTTATGTTTTCATACTGGTAAGCAGGATGTTCATGCAAGATAAGGTGCATATGAACAAATCATTTGCGAGATCAGTTAATCGAGATTACTAACTTTTTACCTTCAGTTTATTTAATCTACATGTCAGTGATATCAGTTGGTCTTTGTAAACAGATGGTTTTAATTCTTCCATATTTATAAAGGGTTTTTACAAAGAATCAATCTCTACTTCTGAAGTGGACCATCAAACCTCTTTGTCTTTAATACTTTTCTTTTCCAAAAAATGTATGTAAGTCTCCAATTCTTTTATTCTAATTTTTAGTTTCTATGCCATCTTTGACCTGCTATAGGCAGTATCATTTGCATTTTACATTCCAATATCAATATATGCCATTCTTTACCAGAAGAAATTAAATGTTGTCCCACACTCTCATCTTTTAAATGGAGATAATAGTTCCTTCTCCTGAGCCTTTGATTTTTAACTTGTTTATATTTTGCTTCTCTTTGTTTTTGTCTTTGCTGTTATATTTCATGTCGTCATGTAGCCAGTATACTGGCAGTTGGTATTTGACTTTGTATCTTTAAAACAGTTACTGTATTATTATGTATCCCTTGTTTTGAGGGATTGACTGTGAGACCGTGATAGGCTTATTGGCCTTTGTCAAAGCGAAAAACTCAAAGTCCCCATGTTTTTATTGTTTCTCTTTTATGTTTTTTTTTTTCTTTGTATTCGCTCTGATTGTTTCTCTTTTTTTTTATTCAATTTGTGGAAAATAAATAAACTTGAATACAGTAAATTTATACCAGAACTGAATTTCAGAATCAGTATTCTAGTGGGCTGCAAGATTTTATTCTTTTTTCTTTTTTTAATTCTACTTAAATCACATTTACAGGTAGGCTATATTCTTACCTTTGCTCTTAACACTAAGCTTAGATGAGCTTTCACTTCCATCAATACTTGCTCCAGCCTCACTGAAAGACTTGCCTGATTGGATTGCATCCAACTTATCAGTCAAGATCTCTACCTTTTGCTGCACTGTATATTAAAGTAATAAAATTAAATAAAATGGAATATAAATCCTGCAAGTACATGTACATTATGTTACTCTAACTGAAAAGAAAGAGATACATCCCAGTGCTATATTGCTAGAAAAGTCATTTTCTAATTTTGGGGTGCTCAACAAAATACCTTTTTTTGGCAGCTGATCACTCACATACACTGTTTAGTAAATGTAAGTTATGAAAATTCCCCCAAATGTTACGTACCGGTATAGGAAAATGTAAATTTGATATAACCCATCTCCAGGGGCAGTGGCGCGGCACCAAGGTATTTTGATGAGGTAGGGGCTATATCACGTATTGGGGACACAGGTGAGTTTATTTATGTTTTAAATGAACAAATAGGACTATT
>CM057151.1:52942334-52985857 GCA_029962745.1 Echinometra lucunter
TTGATGGGGTAGGGGCTATATCACGTATTGGGACACAGGTGAGTTAATTTATGTTTTAAATGAACAAATAGGACTATTATATAGTTGCATAACCCTGTTCTCTCTTCCACCATACTTTTCTTCCTCTTCTTCTTCTTCTTCTTCTTTTCTCCTCCTTCTTTAGGCCACCCATCTCAAAGACCCCCACTTGCTTTGATACTGTAATGACCAATGCCTAAGAAAACAATAACACTACAGTAACTATTATGGATTAGTACATTTGAAAAGAACAACTTCCAATTCAATATCATAGAGATCCTATATATTGACACTAGAGGGCGTACTCCCCACATTGCTGTGACGAATTGATCAGGCCGTCTGCCATCTTAATCCGGGAAAATCCGGGCAAAAACCAACATAACCAGGTACCGGCTACAGGGGCTTGGCTTAGCAACCGTATCAGTACAAGGTGATAAAGGCACCATTTTGGGCACAAAGTTTCCTTATGGACTAAATTTGTGACGAATTGATCAGGCCGTCTGCCATCTTAATCTGGGCAAATCCGGGCAAAAACCAACATAACCAGGTACCGGCTACAGGGGCTTGGCTTCGCAACCGTATCAGTACAAGGTGGATCAAGGCACCATTTTGGGAACAAAGCTTCCTCATGGACTAAATTTTAGATTTTTGCATGGGTAACCGCCCAAAACGATGTCAGGGTCAGGGGCAGGGAGGGGGTGACCCCGTAAGGTGCTTCAATGTATATTGTATACAAAGTGGGTAAGCTTTACGATGGAAAAAAAGACACAAGTTGAGAAGTGAGAAATTTTCTAACAGGGACTAAAGATACAAATGTGTTCCTCCCTGAGGAAGGGGGGGGGGGGGGGAGAGGGCTCAGGTTGAAACACCAAAGTGCCCCTTTGTAATAAATATGAACAGTTTCCTGCCTATATGAGTAACGGATAGTTAGATTTTAACCAAACTTAGTTGGAATCATCCCTAACCAGAAAGAATTTAAAATTATTAAATCGGGTAAGTGTGTACTGAGAAATGTGTTTGTTGGGGCAGCATGACCCTTAAGTGCCCATGGGGCAGAAATAGATACATGTAGTAGTTAATTTTGTCCATGAGATGCAGCTGCACTGTGACCAAACTTGGTAGGAATCACATCCTTTTGCAAATGTTAATTATAATTGTTCATAATCTCATTGTGCTTTTATAGGCCTATTGATAAATGTAATTTGTCATTTTTAGCAATAGGGGCACTTATAAGGAATGTTGTCCCTTGCCCCCGGCCCTTGCCCCTTCGCCTATTCCCTCAATGAGGTATATGTAGGCCTACCAAATTTGAACAACTTTAAACTTCCACTACTTGGATGATTCATAAAATTTAGGTAAACGCAAATTGTGCATTATTTGATGCCTCATGGGCACTTTGAGTGCTACCCCTACCCGTTCACTAGGAAGTGAATCCCAGGCCATGCCCTCACTTTAAAGATGATTCCAATCAAATCTTGTTAAAATGCCTCCTTACTCAGGAGACTTAAAAATATGTGTGTATTTATACCAAAGGGGTACTTTGGGGGTGTTGCCCCATCATGTATTTATTTATTTATTCATTTATTCATTTATTTATTCATTTATTTATATAAATATATATCTATTTATTGGTGGAACTCTTGTAAATAAATTTTTCCCTTTAAAAAGTCAATATCAAATCAATTATATTTTTTCCACTCCATAAACTGAGTTAAGCTCACATACATATAGCATACAGTACTCAACACCCTAGGAGGGGTCATCCCCTCCATGCCCCCGCCCATGCCATAAAATGACAAGGAGATCACATTATAAAGCATAAAAATATTTGGTCATATGACTTTTAAGTAGCATACAGCGTTAAAACGAGGAAAATGGTAAAGAAAATTGATATATGTAACTCGCTTCCATATAGTGTCACACGTTATAATCCGGGCAGAAGCGCAGTTTTTGCCCTGATTAGGATGGCAGCCTGTCAGTTCCATTCCTCACAGCAGCATTGCGCGTGCACGAATGCGTAGTGAGTGCTCTAGTGTCAATATATAGGATCTCTATGTTCAATATAGACTGTCTCCACCAAGACATAAATTATGAATACAAATAGATTGTTTTTTAGCTAAAATTCTTGAATTTGAAAGGGCACTAATTAAATCTACCAGTTATATCTACAGATGTCAACTTACATGCAATATTTTCTTCATACATTCCTTCAAGTTCCCTCTCAATTTGTCTGAAGAGCTTCCAGATTCTTGAACGCATCTCTGGAGGCAGAATACTCTCATCTTCTGCCATTCTTGGAGTGCGCATGTCGGCTTCCTGTGTCCTGCTGCGTATGGACAAACGCTGCTTTGTTCCTTTTTTCAAATTCCCCTCCATCGGCATTATTACAGATGACTGAAGGCTCAGAGAATAGTCGCTCAGCTAATGTCAGACTTTAACATCAATCCTGAACTGATGGCCCTAGAATAACAAAAGATTGTGAAGTAGAGTCTATGGCGATAGCCTGGGGTCCTGATAAAGCTATGCCACAGCACCTCTCCCAATACAATATGACATTTTCACGTGCTCCAAACTTGATATTGACTGAGACTAACGTTAGTGAGAAACAAGAATATCACTGAAGGTTGATGCAAACAATCAGTTGACAGCACCAGTGGACTGGTAGACGAGTTTTCCTTTAACCCATTCATGACAGGTCCACATTTTGTGGTTTGGCCTAATATCTTTTGATGCAAAGCCCTAAAAATCATACCAAATACATGAGCAGAAAAAGCAAAAAATTCTACACAAACTGGGCCCATTTTGGTTGCATCAGTATTCATTGTTTGATGCTGAAAATTTTTTAAAGGAAAATAAGCATTAAAATCCTTAAATTGGCAATGTGATAGAAAATTTAAAATCACCGTTTTCCCCGGCAAATTGGCAACTTTTTGACTTCTCATCATAATTTCCGTCAATTTATATTAATTTCAGATACATGACATTTTATAAGAAAATGTAGCAATAAAAGAAAAATGTTAGTGTTGCCAATTTGAAGAATAAAAGCTGATCAAATTAGGCTTTAAATAATTCCTGCCACGAATGGGTTAAACTTAAAGGCTTTAATTTGTGTAGTATTATCACTACTTAACTTGTTAGAAAATCAGGGCAACCTTCACGGTGCCAGGTAAAAATATCAGAGGTAAAAATGTCAGAGGTAAAAATGCCAGAGGTAAAAATGTCAGAGGTAAAAATGTCAGAGGTAAAAATGTCAGAGGTAAAAATATCAGAGGTAAAAATGTCAGAGGTAAAAATATCAGAGTTTAAAATGTCAGAGGTAAAAATATCAGAGGTAAAAATGTCAGAGGTAAAAAATCAGAGGTAAAAATATCAGAGGTAAAAATATCAGAGGTAAAAATATCAGAGGTAAAAATATCAGAGGTAAAAATATCAGAGGTAAAAATGTCAGAGGTAAAAATGTCAGAGGTAAAAATATCAGAGGTAAAAATATCAGAGGAAAGAATGTCAGAGGTAAAAATATCAGTTCCTTGGCATCTTCCAAAGACGAAAACAATAAATCAAACACCAAAACCAAACGAAAACCAAACATAACAGATATAAACAAAACAAAAAGGAAACAAAATCATTTAAAGGGAAAGTCTACCCCAGAAGTTTCACTATTTAAATAAAAGGAGTTAAATTTGAACGACATTTTAAAAAAAAACTGAGCAAAATCGGTCAAAGAATAAAGAAATTACACTCATTTACATTTTCTAATAAATTACTCTCAGCTCTGCAAATTGGCAACACTGATGACATCATATGCGAGCAGCTTTCCATTCACTTTGTACTTGAAGAAATTTCACATTTTCTCAATTTTCTTGGAAGTTACATATTTTCTCACCCCATAGTCAAAGTATGTTATGTAAAAACCTTTTCTTCTGAACATACAATGACTATGGGGGTTAGAAAATGAAGTGAATGGAGAGCTGCTCGCATACATGTATGATGTCATCAGTGTTGCCAATTGTACATAAGGAAGAACGCAATAGGAAGTAAGCGAAATTGAACTAATTCGATCGATTTCTTGACATTTTGTAGTATCTCATCGGATACGCTGCAGAATCTACAACTTTTTATTAAAAGAATTGCTTAATTAGTGTGTTAGCATATGCAAAACATCAAACATGAATATCCTTTTCTTTCCATCTACCATTCTGTCCATTCCACTAAGATCTTAAAATCATTTAGATATAGACTAATCCTGTAACTTATTTACATATTAATCTCACAAAGAAAATAATGAACATCATCCCACATTTACATTTCTTACCCATGACAGAAGGTGCAATTTACTTATTCACTTGTTGACATCACAAATATGTTTCACGGGCATGTGAAGCGGCCAAAGCTTAAACACAGAGAGGGAATTGGGCGTTTGTTTGCTGCTATATATTTGGAGTCAGCTAAACAAGTTTACGGAAGATCAAAACACTATTGGGCAATGCGCGCATATACCAGAATGTTCTCCCCGCCAAAAGAAGATTCGTCTGAATGGGTGGTTTATGAATAGACCCTGTCTCGCTGTCTCATCTACAAGAAATTATAGAACTTGAACAAGATAGAAATGAACTGGATGACAGATAGATCTGGAAACCCGACTGCAGACTCCTGCATATTTCCAGTACATCTGGTAATAAAAGAGGTAATAGGGTAGCACCATCACTGTCACATCAAATAAAGATAGGAAGGCCAATCAAGTGACTACACATACACTGTTGGCTTACAGAGAGTAGTATATTATGATCACTCTATTTATACAGTATCAATTTTGAATATATCGTGCTCTCCATAATTTCTAATGCAGTATTCTCATCTGTAACACGTTCACTTCGGCATTTTCAGAGCTGATATTTTTACCTCTTTACTTTACCTCTGGCCTCTGACATTTTTTTAACCTCTGACATTTTTACCTCTGACATTTTTTCCTGACATTTTTACATATGACATTTTTACCTCTGAGTCTCTGACTCATTTTACCTCTGACATTTTTACCTCTGACATTTTTACACCGAACCAAATTTACATCAGTCAGTTTAAAAATCAAATATTTGCATTCATATGTTTACGGGCCCGCTTAACCAGGAATAAGATTAAGACTCAGACAGAGTCAGAGTCAATTCAAGCCGGTTGCACGCATTTGTCATGTTATTGTTATTGTTTGTGACACTGCCACACTGGCTTGGCATGGTCAGATGCTATCGTGTATCGATTTGAAAATAATTAACATAAGTAAGAGTCCAATTCGCCTGTTATTTATCTCAGTCTCAGATCGAGCTAAGTCAATTAAACACACCGAACTTACCTACCGGTACCTAGGCTAAGTTAGTTTCTTTGCTGGTACTATGCTGGAACCATATATACGCTGATGTAACTCTATCATGGCTGGAACTTGAACAGGGCTAGGGGACGTATGCGTCGGTATACGGCATATATGGATATCGGAGCTAGGCGGCCTGAGCTGAGCGCACGGCCCGCGCCGGGCGCGACGCTAGCTAGCTAGCTGGAGAGGTCGAGGGTCGCTATGTCAGCGCTAGCGGCGGAACGACTGTACTGCTCTTCGGCGAAAATAAGGATCCTAGACGATTCGTCCTCGAAAATCTCAACCTGTACGTGTTCGAACCATAGAGATCCTCAGAGCCCTTATCTCTATGGTTCGAACACTTTATCGTATGTCCAAAACCACACAGAGAATGGCATTTCTACCTGTCCGAAACTGAACAGGACACAGGTGAGGTACAATAAGAAATAAATAAATAAATAAAATAATAAAAGGGGGGAAAGAATAGAACCATGGTTCTCACTTCTGAAGGGAAAGCGGGTAGAGTTCAGTTTGCATTTGATATCTTATGTATGAATCGAAATAACTCCGATGGTCGCGAAGCCCCCCTGTAGAGTTTCTAATTTTTGATCAGTAGATAAGATCATCAAAAAATTGAACATTGTCTCTCATATATCGCAGTTCTTTGTCTATTATTTGTGGTAATCATGGTTTTAGTGTGAATCAGTGGCATAATGAGCCAACTACTTTTTTTTGGGGGGGGGGGAGTTGTGCTGTAAAAAATTGATAGGAGTCGAGTCTAGCTGCTAGCAAGCAAAAAAGAATGATACAGATTTTTCGAAATTAACCTCAAGGAAAATAAAGAATAACTGAATAAAAAGGGTCCAATCGGGCTAGATATTCAAGAAAAAATGATGCAATGACAATTTTCAAGACAAACAATAATTGGGAAAAAAAAATTGGTCGTGAAAATTTTGGGGGTCAGCAACCCCCCCCCCCCCCCGCAAAAAAAAAATTATTTCAGAATTATTTCAGAATGCTCTTTGCTCGGTTGTTGGCACTTACTTAGTTTAAAAGAAGCACTTTTAGGTGAAAAGGGACATTTGGCATGCAGAGGCTTGAGGAATTGTACTATGAAAAACGAAAATGGGCGGTCAGCAGGGCACCTACGGCGCTACTGGGAGTCAGGGGGCTAGTGCCGCCCCTAGTTATGATTTTTCCAGTGATAAAAAACAAAGAGAGAAGAGAAAATGAAGATAAAGAGAAGAAAGAATGGAGAAAGAGAAGGCTCAATGCCCCATTTGTTCATTTGCCAAACGTAAATAATCTCACTTATGGGATATTGCCCCCGGACTTCCCCACCCCCCCCCCCCTTATCAAAATACCCTGGCGCCACCCCTGGGTACTTATCATAATTCAAAAAGGAATCCATTAGAAGTAAAAGATGCATTTCTCTGAAGGGAAAAGAGCGATTAAAAGGGGAAACGGACACTCTCAAGCCTAAATTTCTAAAGAAAGGGCGGGGGGGGGGGGGGTACTCACCTATATATTACGGTATACGAAGATGTGTTGTTCTAATGGGTCGCTTTTTTGCAAGAAATCCCTAAACACACATAGGGTATGTATGGTTTTGTGCCAGAAATGAGGCTTAAAAATGACCCTTAAATTATGGGTGCAGGCATGGAGGCTTCACCGGCACACCCCGTCCAAACCAAATCTGAGTACCACCCCCCCCCCCCCCGCCCTCCCCGGGAGAAAGGGGACACTTATTTGAAGTTGAAAAGCCAGGGCAATAGAAGTAGGAAAGGACCAGGGGGAGACAGAGAAACACGTCCCTCAAACTTATAAGGGCATGGGGGACAGAAGGGGCACTTACAGGGGTGGAGCTATATGGGGAGTCAGGGGGCGACCGCCCCTAGTTATGATTTTTCAAGTGATAAAAAAAGAGAAGAGAAAATGAAGATTAAAGAGAAGGAAGAAGAAAGAAGGGAGAAAGAGAAGGCTCAATACCCTATTTGTTCATTTGCCAAACGTAAATCTCACTTATGGGTCATATTGTCCCCCCCCCCCCCCCCCCCTCCTCATCAAAATACCCTGGCACCACCCTGGGCACTTATCATATTTCAAAAAGGAATTCATTATAAGTAAAAGAGGCGCATTTCTCTGAAGAGAAAAGAGCGATTAAAAGGGGAAACGGCCTAAAGTACTAAAGAAAGGGGGGTACTCACCTATACATTATGGTATACGAAGTGTGTCGTTCTAATGGGTCGCATTTGGGGGGGCAAGAAATCCCTGAACACGCACGGGGTTTGTATGGATTTGTGCCTAAAAAATGAGGCTTAAAATGGCCCTTGAATTATGGGTACAGGTACCGGCACACCCCGTCCAAACCAAATCTGAGAACCATCCCCCCCCCCCCGGGGGAGAAAGGGGACACTTATTTGAAGTTGAAAGGCCAGGGCACTAGAAGTACGAAAAGACCAGGGGGAGACAGAGAAACACGTCCCCCTAACTTATAAGGGCGCATGGAGGACATTCAACGGTCCGCCCAAATTTTAAGTTGAGGGCCCTTTTTTGTCTTTTTTGCTTGCCAGCAAATTTTTGGTGTGTATCCCTTAAAAAATTTCATGTCCCCCATCAAATGATTTTTGATTTTTAAGCTGAAGACTTTTCTTCCTTCTTCTTTTTTTTTTTTTTTTTTTTTTTTTTTTTTGCTTGTCAACAAATTTTTCGGTTTGAAAGAAAAATGTGCCCTTGTAAAAAGAAAAAAGGGGGGCCTTTTTAGTGCTTGAAAAACTGGGGGCACTGTGCCCCTGCCAGGAGCACCATTCCTATATAAAATGTCTCCATGCAGAATTCTGTATTTTATTGTTTTCAGTTTTTTTTTAATTCATATCTTTTTAATTTTCTTTCATTATTTTTGTTTTTGCTCAGTGTCAGAATATACTGCATGTGCCACGGCTCTCTTGCGGATCCGCCCCGGGGGAGGGGGGAGTCTTTTAGGAGGCGCCAGGGCAAGTTTAATGGTCATCCTTCGCATAGGATTTGAAACGTTAGTCTATTGAAGGAATCTCTAGTCATTACACAGTATAACTATAGACAGAATATGGGGATCGACTTTCCTCAATCAATGTTAAAAATGCATGTGCAAGAAGGGAAAGATAAAGTGGTCAGCCAAACCGCAGGTAAGGGGCTAAGGGCTAATTTTATTTCCTGTGCACAAAATGACACTCCCTCCCTGCAACCAGTGGGCTGTAGGCCTATTGCATGGATATCATCAAAGTTATTGAGAAATATCAATCGTATCGAGATTTTCTGCAACAATAGTTTACCAACGTAGAAATACCTTGTTTAGGTCAGAATTTTATCACTGATAAGTTGTTGAAAGTAACTGATGAAATAATAAAACAAAACACGTGTTCTTTTTTTTTTAATAGATTTCAAGTGGTTAAAACATTTAGAAAGTATATGAGCTACCATCAAGACGTGGAAGCGTTGGGGTTTCGTCTACACTCTAAAAAACATACTTGGGTAAAAATGTGTCCAACCATTATTGTTGGCAATATTTTTTACCCATTGTGGGAAGCATTTTGTCCAGTTAGGATACAAATGAAGAATAATTACTCTATAATGGGCAAAAATGATTTCCATCAAAATACATAGAAAGAAATGCCCAAAGAAATGCCCAAAGTTGGTTGGACACACAATTACCCTCATGGCACATTTTTACCCAATGTGTTTTTACAGTTATATGATCTGATCCATATTAGGCTTATGACAGAGTCAGATCTAGCAATATTCATCTGGGGTACAAAAATATATCCCTGAAACTCGTCAAGATCTAAGTGAATCTATTATAATATTCTATTGCTCTACAGGGAGCAGGATGCATAAGAAAACAGTATCTAAACCTCAAGCCAATGGAATACAATCCTATTAGCCCCCCCCCCCCCCCTCTCTCTCTCTCTCTCTCTCTCTCTCTCTCTCCCCTCTCTCTCTCTCTCTCTCTCCCCTACTCTCTCACTCCCTCTCTCCTCATTTTTTTTGGCCATTATTATTGTTACTGATTTATGACAAGGCCCTATATTTCTTAGAACATTTTTATATATGAATAATATTAATTTGCAATGAAGGACATAGCCCCGTGGGTGGTCACTTTAACCAAAGACTTATAACGCTCATAAGACTTGAGGCCCTCTGCATGTGTGTACTCGGTTATGCAGGTTCAAATTGCAGTGGGTGTTTTGTTCCCCTATGTGTAGAAAAAATGGACAAGGAGTGACCCCCCCCCCCCCCACAAAAAAAAAATAAAATAGATAAATAAATAAATAAATAAATAAATAAATAAATAAATAAATAAATAATAATAATGATAATAATAACTTCCTAACTTCCTAATAGATTTGTTTTTAAAAAGCATATTATGTCACTAGGCTTAATGTACATAAATTTCCAGGCTATTTAACTTAAGAATACAGTGTATAAGAATTTGTCAAGATTGTGTAATGAGATTGTGTCGAGGAAATAGTATATTGTTGCTGAATTCATGTTGCTAGATTATATAACTTCTTTGTATGTCTTCCATGCCACTAGGACGGGTCTTTCAAGAAATAAAATTAATTTTCATTTTCACTGTCATTGTCATTTGAGAAACATACCGTACTTTCGAATAACCCATCCCTTGCTGAGCTGAGTTGTATTGTAGCCGAATTGTCTATGAGTAATATTTCAGACGTGTCGTTGACGTTGCATTACGTACTAAAGAGTTGTGACAAATTTGAAACCACGCTCCCCGTTTGTTACGGTATGTAAATTGCATTTTCTCAATTCTTGAAAGCCTTTGAAAATTGTCATTACGGTACTAAGTTAGGCATTATCGTGAAAATAAGTCACCAGCCCATTCACTGCCGTTTATTTCGTCAGTGCTGGTGACTTCTTTCCACTCTCAGTCATGTCAGTCATAGACTTGTACACAATGCGAGCGCACACGCGAGACGAGAGGTGACTTATACTGCTTTCACACCTAGGTACGGTCGCTGCGAGCGGTCGCTGCGACCGATGAAATCATAGTGTGAAAGCATTTCGTCGGTCGCTGAGTACGGTCGGTGAGGTACTTCAGCGACCGATCGCGACCGATGCAAGCTAGATGTGAAAGCATATCGTACTCAGCGACCGATAGAAATGCAATGACCCCCCATACATGCCTACGCACTATCTCTACTTCCGCTTCCGGCTAGGTCAGCTATACAGCGACCGATCGCTGTGGGCCTGACCAAATTTTGACGGAGGTGTGAAAGCACGTCCGATCGGTCGCTTGGTACGGTCGCAGCGACCGGTCGCACAGTGCACGAGCGATGTGTTTTCATGCAATGGTATGTGTTGCGACTTGGGAAAGACTTCCTTTTGTGACAGCCGACCAAATTTGCTAACGGAATAAAGCACACCCTACATCAGCCTCAGGTAATGTTGGATGGCTGTCATGGCTGTCGCAAAAGGAAATCTTGCTGCGACTTGCAAAACTTTGAGGTTTTATCTCTCGATTTCACTTATTGAAAAACAATATTTTCACTTCATTCTCAGCCTCACCTTATCAGCAAGCAGGTGACAATATAGTAGACCTAACAATATTGGGCAAACCCGGAGAATAGGGGACCGGAACGCGCGCGCATGCCATTTGTACATGTACTGTACAGAGATCGGCAGCAACAGCCGAAAGTCAGGGTATGTGACAAGTCCATGATCAAGTTCAAAATGACTTTAAAATATGTTTTAATAAAGCAATTATGTTCTAATATATTACATTGTCCTCTCGGCTTTCAAATGTGTGATTATGTGGTGAAAATCATTTTGATTTTTGCCAGAACTGTTCTCAAACTCACGAATGTTTCATCCATGAATTTTGTGCAGATCGTCCCCCTCGCCGCGCGACTCTGCCGCTGCCACCAGCTGCATTTGTTTACTTTTGCACACAAATGAATATGTGCGTGCATTCTGGTCCCCTATTCTCCAGGTTTGCCCAATATTGTATGAATGTCGGTGAATTTCAAGAGATAAAACCTTCGTGACAATCCAAGTTTTGGGGTTTTGCAACACGTCACTGTCGCATGAATGTACACATCGCTTGTGCAGTGCATGCATATATAATTACATGTACTGGCGATAGCTGTCGAGTCGCGGCGCAGACTTCAAGTGGGAATTCAGACAAATGTGGCTGTATCCTCATGTCGATGCTGTGGCCGTAAGGTAAAGACACGCGCGTGTGGCTGTATACACTGCCAAAAAAGAAAGATAGAATTCCACTTACCAACATGGTTCTCGCCAGTACATAACACCCATGGTTCCAGTACCATGCGTAAAGGGTTTCAGACAAGGAAGAACCATGTGTGAAATTGCTGCACCATGCGTGGCAACAAGGGTAAAAAAATATTGAGAGTACATATTCCTAACAATAATGATAAATGTCACAGATTGTTTTGCTTTTTGGCAATGTATTTTTACTTTTATGCCATTAGTAGACAATTCCTGCTTACCAAGAAGTATTTTTCATCGTTTACTATAGCATATACTGCCGCCACACCTAACTTTAGGTGTTATTCCGTAAAACTTCCGAAACTTCCACGCTTTGCGCAGAGTGGGAACCATGTGTGGATTTTTTTCTAGTGAGAACCCTGCTTACCAACATGTTGTGTGAGGTCCTGCTTTGAATTCTTAACTCAACATCAGTGCCAGTGTCAAATTTTGTTAGGAAAAATGAGGTCTGAAAGCTGTCCAACTGTAACTTGAACAGGTTGAAGTAGATTTAACTGTTAGGCCTAGCTGTTAGGCCTAGTAACAAGTTAGACCTAAAAATTCTGTCTCTAACATTCGTCGTTAGCCTCTTATTCTGGTAGGGTCGGCACTGCTCCTTTTTCTGGTAGGGTCGGCACTCCTCTTTCTAAAAACCCTACCAGAATAAGAGGCTAACGAATGTTAGAGACAGAATTTTTCGGTCTAATCTAGGCCCTACTGGCCCCTAGTTATACTTATAGTTGCAGTTGCAAAATTCACACCAGTTTCAAAATCAAGATGCAAGTGGAATGCAAATCTTGATTTTGAAACTGGTGTGAATTTTACCCAGATTTCTCAGTAATCATAATATTACAAAGAATAAAGGAAAATTATTCTTTTTTGGCAAACCTGTGGCAGTGCCGTCGCATAAAAACTTGCTATTATAATATAACTTGCCAACAATGGTTAACCACCATTGCTCGACAGCCAATCAGAATCCAGTATTCCATTGATTGCAAAGTTATCATAATAGTAAGTTTTATGCAATGGCACCCTGGATGGTAAAAATGTATAATTACGTACAATGCTTGAATGTAACATATTTTTTTTTCTTTGTTTCTCAGGAGGCAAAAGAGATCATCAGGACACCAAGTCAAGCCAGTCAAAATCAACTTCCACAATGAGTGCAGTACAGCCACCCCCTAAAATAGTGCTCAAAAGCACAACAAAACTTACTCTTAATGATCGGTGAGAAGAAACAGACTTGCTAAAGAAAGCAAGAAAATTGTTCAGAAAATGCCACTCAATGCCTGCAGGATATGCAGAATATGAAGAATGATAGAAAATGAAAAGAACTGAAATGTCGGAAGAAGTGCATTGCTCCAGGTGGAAGGACAAGCATAGTTTGTTGCAGAATTATAATTCTGTTACCTAAAGGCCTTTTAATTATGAAACAATTGGAAGTGAAAAACAGAAAGAACAGAGCATTTGAATGCTCGAAATGAGGACTTTGAAATTTAATGGAGGGAAGAAATACTAGGCCTATGCCACTGAATTGAAAAACAGTGGTGATAAAAAAAATAAAATTACCACATTTCACACATACCTTCCTCCTTTTAAGGCACTGCAAGACATGAAAAATACCCATTTGGAAGGATTGGTAATGGGCACAATAATCCCAATTCTACTTCATTTCAGTTGAGCAGTGCAAATCAGAAGGTGATGGATCAGTAGTTCTATCACTCTATGGGCTTTTGAAGCTGATGATATTGTGACTACATGGCAGCAAAACTGACCGATGTAGATCACAGTATCTTTGTCATTACAATGAAATGTGGCACTTCTTCTCTGAACAAGGGAGATATATGTATAAATGTAAAATTATGTGTCGAGAGTGGCAAAGAGATTGAGACAAGTGTGTTGAATACATGTCAGTGTTACTGTACGATGTGATTCAACTCACTTGCATATATATCCATCCAAACATCCATGTGCATGTCGTTGAAACACTTGTGCAAAAGTCAAATATGCTTAAACTCTGTACACTTCATCATGGCATCAAGTGATATTTTGAATACATACCAGTGTAACTGGTGATGTGATTCATTATCCCTTGTATGATTATGTGCAGATTTATTTTAATGATGTGAGCATCTTCAGTCTATGCCCATTGACTTGACATGTGGAAGCTGCTGATAACTGAAATATACACCACAAATTTGTTGATGTGATTATCACACATTAAAATCTCTTCATAAAGTTCAGATCAATGTGATCAGCCTCTGTCTTCCAATATTTAATAGGCAAGTGATATTATGAATACATACCAGTGAAACTGTGTGATGTGATTCATTATCATTTGTATGTGCAAATGTCTGAGAATAATCATGCAAAAGTCAAATATATTCAAGTTCTGCATGTGCCCTCCAATACTTTAAAAGAACGCAAACATGCATGTAGTGCCAAGGAGCAAGGTTATAAGTACATGTACCATACGCTACATACCAGTAAAACTGTTGATGTAGTTCTTTCATTGGGGAAAAAAGTTTAGTGTTGTCATTCTCATTCTCTGTACATTTCCCTTAATGAGAAAAAAAAAAATGATTTTTTACTACTGATCAGTAAAACTGGTTATGTAATGCATTAAGAGGTACCAGATTACCAGTTACAACTGGTGTATGGACCCATGGTAGCAGTTGTAACTTGGCATATTTCTTTCTTGCATGGCTGTGAAGTATGTATATAATATTCTGAGATCAAAGAAGTTATTTCATTACAGAAAAAAAGTAATGCAGCCTTGAAAGCTTTCTGTAACAGTGACAAATTAAAAGATCAGTCCTATAATGTTACATGTATCATTTTCAATTGACAGTTGGCTTTATCTGCCTCAGAAACAGAAGAGAGAGAAAACAAAACAAGCAGGCCTGTATTGAATCAAAAAGTCAGTGATCACACTCTGGGCAAGGCAAAAGAAAGCATGCTTACAAACATTGCATAATTGAAGTTTGAATAAAAGCTTTTCATGCACAAGTAGAGAAATGAATAATTCTCGCTGACAAATGCACATGAGCTGTTTAGCACATGTGATGGAAATTTGAAATGAAAACATGATCAGGCTGTCACTCAATTTCCCACTCCCCATTCATCTGAATCGACACCAATGATGCGGGACACAGGTTTACAAAGATGATCAAAGCAGCGCCAACATCTCCAACAGCAAGGAAAACTGCAGCAAGGCAAGACACTCAAGTTTCTCAGGCCAACCGCCGGCTTGCTCAGCAGATGCAAAACAGACCGTCTGTCAGGGCTGCTTTAGGCATGCCAGCACCTCAACAAAACCAGGTATGCTGATCAAATTTGGGATAAGATTTCTAATCTGAAATTGCAGCACCCAGCAAGGATAATGGATAGGATGAAACGAAAAAGTAAAGGGAAAAAATGCTATGGATGGGGAATGCCCTGTTGTTAACAAACAGAAACTTTTCATGAAATGGAAGATGAAGTAACCTCTTGCCATTTCCGAGGAAGCTCTTTAGGATTCACATAGCAATTAAGGGTAAATCCTCTCATTTATGGCCATGTGCTTATATTTTGTTAGTTTTGTTTATAATTTATGTTTTATGTTTTTATTTTTTGTAATATATTTTTGAATGAGGTGAAATTACACATTCTTATTTATCCAATTGACGCAGAGCAGTAATGATTATTTGGACCTATCACAAAATCTGGTAACTCAAGCTATCAGTGGTGGCACTGGTCAATAGTTATTCATATTCCTTTTCTGCACTTTTATTTGTATAATAGCAGCAGCAGAAGCAGAGTGTGCAAGCCAGACTGGACACAGCCGCTGGAGGACAGAGCATACAGCAACGCCTGGGCACCGTACGGGGAAGGGGCGCTGGTATGAGGGGGAGGGGAGCTATGAGGGGTAGAGGGGCACCTAGGGGTATGATGCAAAGAAATACACAAATGGGTATGGGTAACAGGGGTGCAGGTATGGCGAACAGGGGTACAGGTATGTCAAGAGGGAGGGCTCGAGGGACAGGTATGATGATCAATAGGGGTATGATGAGGCGAGGGTTGAGAAGACCCATGGGAAGAGGAATGATGGGGAAGCAGGGCTTGAGGGGTAGATATATGGTCCGTGGAAGAGGAGGAGGAAGAGCGATGGGAACAGCAGGTGGACAAGGCAGAGGGATGAACCGTGGAGCAGGCAGAGGCATGGCTAGAGGAGGAATGCAAAGAGGTATGTGTTACTTATAGGTCAGAGTTATTTTGTTGGTGGTTCCTTCACCAGAAAATGTTGCACCCAAGATATGTAATTTAGGAAAGCAATGTATATGGGTGTGCATAAATTTGAGCAGAGTCCATTATTTGAAATGTAGGAATGGGTAAAAAGCTGACATACCTACACTTCAAACTCTGTTCTCTATTCACTGTAGGTAGTCCACATGTATTAAATGATACATAAATAAAGTCAAAACCTCCCACCATATTTATTTTTCATATACATGGTAAAGAAAATAATATTTGTTGGCTAGTTTTATCTTCATTTTGACAAAGACTTGTTATCACTGGTTTGTACCTTTAATTTGTAAGAGTATGCCATATGTAATAACATGTTCTCTTTTGATTTCTCTCTCTTGCAGGACCCATTAGAGGGAGTGGACGAGGAGGCATGGCTGGAAGAGGCCGCCAAGCAAGAGGGCGTGGCATGAGGGCACGTGGTGGTAGGGGAGCACAGAGGGGCCGTGGTGCCGGTGGTGATAACCCCCAGATGACCAGAGAACAGCTGGACAATCAGTTGGATGCTTACATGTCCAAGACCAAACATAGTCTTGATGCTGAGCTTGATGCTTACATGGCTGATTCGGGGGTCTAATATCTAGGTCCACCTTATTGTATTTGTTTTGATATTACATGTATTTATACTTCATTGTAATAGTCGCTAGACTTTAGATGAAGAGTATCTTCAAACATTATTTTATAATATGAAGAAGTCCATAGTACATGCTTTTTTTTATATGATTGATGTAAGGAAGGACTTAACATTCTGCTGATACATATCGTGGAACTATGTGAAATTGATATTCAAACTTTTTTAAATGTAAAATGTGTGTTATGGTATGATTTGATGCTAATTATGATTATTCTTAGAATGGACCATTTTTAATTTTCCGCTGATGAAGAATTTCTCTTTCACAGTACATGTACCTGTATATATAAAAGTGTAAAAAAAACTATCGACTGTCATGTGCTCATGCCCACATACTTCTTCACTGCATTTTTAAAATTCTATGTCTTGTGTGTAAGGTTGTGAAAAAGACCAAGGAAAAGAATGTATAACAAAGTTTTGTTTCAAATAGCAACGCAAATACATGCTGGCTGTGAACAGTGAAGGATTTTAATATTACTGGTTCCTTTGGTGTAAAAGTCGCATTAAACTAAATGAAATATCAGCAATCGAGAGGAGAGAATTTCGTTTAAGACATTGTTACTAATGATTTCAATATTCTTCTCTGGTCTTAAACTGCTGTGGTTATACATTCTGTATTTGTTGAGAAATTGATACGTCATTGAATCATTAATCATCCTTGAATTACGAATACTGGAAGAATATGATTGCCAGGTCAAGCTGTCTTGTTGAACTCTATTTCTATTAACTGCAACGTTGATAAATACCCTGCACTGTTGCATGGGAGAGAGATACTTGGGCACTTTTCATACATGTGTGCTAAACATCTATTGTTTAGAGAAAGAATGACAGAATTCATAATTCCTTAATGAACAAACATTTAACAGAATTACATGGCTGTTAGGCAACTGTGAAGAGTCATAATATATCTAGAATGCAACCAACTGCCATTAGGTAAGAGTATGTCATTTTATGTTGATATTGATTGTGTCATTGCAGTGCTTACTGAGAAGTCTGATAATGTCATCACTTCTTGTAGATTGATTCATTTTCATATGTCATATTTAACAGTTTGCGTTTTGATTAGCTGTAATGTTTTGATTCTCGTGTATTTAAAATTTACTACAATTATATTGTTCTGAAGGTTGTACACAGTCCCAGCCAACTTTCTTATTCTCAACCATTACATTGTTTACAATTTTTTTTCCTGCAAGCCCCTTGTATTATGTTGAAGTTAAGAAACATGTTTGATTGTTGAGCAGTTAGGCTAACAGGGTAATAGTACAGTTTGCATTTGGAAAGTGGACACCTGCCCCTCTCATGTATAACATATTCCCTGATTTCTATCATTTGTTACTGATGCTAATTTTGTACAGGAAATCCCACACCACCATTTTATGGTTAGATTGATTAAAACAGTTAGTAAAAAGGAATATTTGCACAGTGAATAAAGTGTCCTTTCTTTAGAGTCACCTCCAAGAATTTACACCAACTTTATCATTGCTTAAAACTTGGCCATTCCATGACAAGAAAAACTGATAATTGAGGATCCATGTATTGAGTACCAAGCTTTTGATATGAAGCGAACTGTCATACTCCACCCCACCCCTCCCCCAGCATGAAAGATTCCCTTCCAATAAGTTCCATGCAGATTTCAAATACATGTTGATATAGTTTTCCAAAAGTATTGAGATTTTGCTTAATTGTTTTTGTACATGTATTACATGATTATGTGTATTTGATTGTTTTCTATGTATTTATTTATCAACTTGTATATCCACCTTTACATTGTTTGGATTAGAAAGCAAAATGTCATATTTCCCGTGATTCTATAATGACAGTATAGTGCTTCTATGGTATTCGTTAGGACATATGCAGCAGCAAAACTGTATTGTACAGGGGTAATTTTAATTTCAGACTTCCAGCGTGTTTTTAACAAGTGGTATGTAGCCCTATAATTTACTAATGTTTTGAACCTCCAATTTCAAACGTCCTGGTAAATTTGTTTAGTGGTATTTATCCAGGATGTTGCCAGAACATCTTTAGTAGATATGTTTGACCAACTTTGCACAAAATAAGGGGATAGAAATACATGTAGTCTATATTTCCTCATATTTGACAACAGCAGTATTTCCTCTTTGTTGCTTTTGTTTTTGTATGGGGGTTTTGTTTGTTTGTTCGTTTTTTGGAGTGGGCAGGGATGGGGGGGATGGGGGGTGGGGGGTGAAATGTCAACAAGCAAAATATGTCTTCGTATTTGGGAATTTTAGAAGCAGAAATTTTGAATAAGGATGGTAGAACACCGTCTTGATTCCTCTGCATATACTTGTTCACTTATTTGATGGAGTGTGGTGTTATCATGTTTCTGTTTAGATAATAAAATGCCAACTGTTTAATTCACAACTTATATTCATTTGGTGTTGATTGACTGATTCATTTGGTGAAAACCTATACAGGTATCTGTTTATATTTTATTCATAAACAGATAACTGAGGCCAATCCTAGTATTATAAGGGGCTAAATATCACAAACCATCTATTGCAGGTTTCTTGGTTATTTTTTTATTTGAATTTTTTTAACATGTTTGATTCAAAGACATAATTCATATGCAGGATTGAGGAAATATGCTTCCTTTCAGTTCAGATTGAAATAAAGTAATGCATCTGTTTGGCTCTTATTTTATTTTCAAAATGTGCTACGGGTAAAAAAACGAGGGGGTGCTGAAATATGTGTAGGAATCTGGGAGTATTGAGATGTCATAAAGGAATTGTTTTGAAATACATGTAGGCTATGCTCTCATTTCTCATTTGGCAACCTGCCAGCTTTACACTGTAGAAATATGAACTGAATTCAGATCCGTTGGCAGAATTAGAGATCATAAGTGACTCCCCTTTTACTACTAGTTTCCTCTTTCACAGAAAAATTGCCTGCATCATGCATGAATAGAAAGTCATATTACTGCATAAACGGTTATTTTCATGGCAGTTTTATTTTTGCAAATTTCGCGAGTCAGTCCTTGCGAAAATTTCAACTTCATCTTATGTCTATTTACAGTAATGAAAACACAAAAGTCATGAAATTAAGCCCTCGCGAACTTCCCCACCCACTACAAAATCGCAGAAATATTTCTATGCGAAATAAATGGCTTATACAGTAAATGAAAGACAGTGGTCGTGGCACATCCTTCAAATAAATATCTTGATATTCTGAGTTTTAGAAGAAGAAAAAAAGTAGTTTAATACATTCCAATTCTCCTTCTGTTAATGTGTTATAAGTGGTATAGCCCCTTTGGTGACAACCCACTTCACCGAAGGCCTCACAGGCCTTCGGTCAAGTGGGCAGACCCTGCCCCTTTATACATAAGTACAAAACGTTCCCTTTTCACTTCAAACTGGACGCTCATTTGAAGTGAAAAGGGAACATGTTTTATACACGTTCCCTTTTCACTTCAAATGAGCGTCCAGTTTGATTACAAGAAGTGCCCCTTTTTAGAGCCCATTTTCATTGTAAGTATTGCAAGTCTCCTTTTTTTCAGTCTTGTGCCATTCCCCCTTTTATTCATCCCTTTTCATATCAGAGAAGTTTTATATGATAAGAGATTCCCTGTGTATTTATTGCAGTGTTAGGCAGTGAATTAATTAGGAGGCAAGAGCAAAGGGCACAATGCCCAAAACTTTCATAAGAACCAACAGTCCCCCCAAACTGAAGCAACAGGATATTTTTCTTTCTTTTTAAAAAGCTCTCTCGCTACACTGTCTGGCACTTACATCATGATATTTCAGGCATGGCATATTAAGTATGCTGTTTTCCTAAATTCAAATTTTTCCTATTCATGTCAAGATCGTGCTTAAATTAAAACCCTTTTTCAGTTTGATTTTTTCTCTTATAAAATATCGGGTTGACGCCTAATTGTCTGTGAAACTATGAGAAAAATCTGATTAAAGAGAAGAAAGTTAAGTACGTGTAGTAATGATTTCATGAATATCACATAATCCATGTGTGAAGAAAGGAACCGAAAATTAAAGACGGATAATTTTGCCAATGATATTGATCGTACCGACAGACCACTGAGTATTTTCGTCTCAAATCCGTTCTCGTCACTTCAAACATACCATACTGTTTTGATGTGACGAAAGAAGATGTGATGCTGACGTAGTAAATTGTTTTGGTTGAAGTGCTTATGCTGAATTCTTGATAATTTTCATCTTTTGGGGTAAGTATTACTTGACAAATTATGTTTAGTACAGTATGCTACAGTAATGTCTTCAATACACCTAAACAGGTATAATGGATTAATGTATTTATTGTGATATTTTGTTCGACAATCGCCGGACAATCGCTGGCATTGCTGCCTGTGTAGAGTGCAGTCTACAGCCACAACCCTATTGGTCATCGGCGGCCAAGCCCCCACCCCCGCCCCCACACTCATTCCCGGCAGACTAGCAGTCTTGATTCTAACAGTTAGGAAGAAAATTGTCATTTGCGTCATATTTTCTCTTGTGGATCCGTGTAAGTGGTTTATCATGTAGCCAAAGTGTAAAAATTAAAGGGAGCCACTCTTCATATATTATTGTGCATGCAGTGGGTTCTTGCACACTTGCTTATTACGACATGTTTTACATTAATTCTGTCATGTCTGTTTCAGTTTCAGTTTAGTTTCAGTGTATTGTTTTCATATATTGCACACATTTACAATATTTGACAATGTTTAAACAACTTATAGGAAGTGTACAAACAAGCAATATAAGAGGTACAAACAAAATAAGGGTATAATATTCAGAAAAAAAAGAAGGTATGTACCCATATAAATATAAGTACATGCAGTATTAAGGGCACTAATGCACTTTCGTATCCATGTCCGATGAATGACGGAATAAAGCGCTGCTGGTGCATGCACAGCACGGTGGTGTGTGCGACTGTGTGCCTTATTCCATCAGGCTTGGACACGAAAGTGCATTAGCGCCGTATTAAGAGTGCATGAAGGAGCCTAAAGAGAAAGCTAGGCTTGTAGGTTATAGGCTCCTATTAAGAAAAAGTGATGTTTCAAATTATAATACTGAAATAATGGTAACAGGCTGAATATAAATATGAATAAAAAATTTTTGTCAAGAAAGGAAAAAATAAGGGTAACTTTCATTAAAGCAGATATTAATTTCAAAACAATTCACATTGTCTGAATGAATGAATCAGCATTTCCCATACGCCGTGGCAAAGAGACATATCAAAACAGTAACACTTAAGTAAAATTTTGTTAAAAAGGAGTTTACGATGTCAACACTTCGATGAGCTCTCACCAAGCAATGCACCATGATGATGAAATAATACTTTATCATCAAAAGAGTTTGTTTTTTCCTCGCTCGCTTCGTTCGCTCGCATTATAGAGAAACAGCTAGGTGGTTTGGAAGTTAGCAATTGGACCAGTGAGGTGCTAAAATAGTCATATTTGGCAGCAACGTTGTCAAATATACAATTCAAATAATCTCTTAGTCCTGGAGTGTATTTTGATGACAAAATAATATTTCTGTAACAAGAACTTGGAATATAATATTTCTGTAACAAGAACTTGGAATTTTCGGCTCACTCGCTTCATATAAGAAATAAGATCCTGAGTTCTAATATAATTCTAATTTAATTTATTTAACTTGAAGTAACAAAATGACCTTGGAAACATGGGTGTTGATCCCGGGGGGGGGGGGGGGGGGGGGGGGGATGGGGGGATATATCCCCCCCCCCACTATTTTTGGCAGGGGGGATAGCCTGTATTATCATCCCCCACCTCAATAATTCACCATCAAGAAAATGACATGACCACCTGTTAATCCCTTAAGAAACAAAGTAAAAGAAAGAAAAAGGGGAAAAGAGTAAAGATGAAAAGAAAAACCTGGAAGTGCTTGCTTGCTCACATTTTTAAGTATCTCAATCAATGCCCTAATTTTTTTCATTTTTTTTCATTTTTCTTTATGACAGGAAATTGGTATGCATCTTGTCTCTCTATCTTATGTTATGCTATTGTTCAACTTGCATTTTAAGTATCTTAAGCAAAGTCGGTTATATTACTATTCTTAAGAAAGGAAATTGGTTTTCATCTTGTCTTTTTATTTAATGTTATAATATTCTTCTAGTCATTAAACGTTAACTACAAGGAGTCGAACGGCAAGAAGACTTGAAATAAAAGAATTTTTTAGGAGATATCGGCTTATGACCAGTAGCCTACTCCCATCATACCAAATATGGGAAAGGAAGATGCCGATAAAATGTATGTTGATAAAATCAAGAAAATGGAGTAACAATACACAAGAATCTGTTTTCAGTATTTTAAAGATCAATTTCTTTTTCTCGCTCATAAAATCTAGAAATATATATACATGTAGCAGCAAGCACTTTTATTCCCTCAGCAACATGTAATTCAGATACCATATAGGCCTATAGTGTATTTTGATCACAAGATCTTCAAAAGAGTATGTTTTTCCTCTCTCGCTTCGCTCGTAATATTTTGAATTAGGATGTTTTTGAACAGTAAAAGATTGGATATCAGCGAGGTGCTAGAACAGAGTCGTAATCTGACAGCAAGGTGACCTAATATACCATTCAAATATCTTTAGGTCTTTAGTGTATTTTGATGATGAAATAATACTTTATCATCAAAAGAGTGTGTTTTTTCCTCACTCTCTTTGTTCGTTCGTATTATACAGAAACAGCTAGGTGGTTTGGAAGTTAGCAATTGGACCAGTGAGGTGCTAAAATAGTCATATTTGGCACCAATGTTGTCAAATATACAATTCAAATAATCTCATAGTCCTAGAGTGTATTTTCATTTAAGTAATGAGGATCTAGGCTCTGCGATACTGTTGAAAACGTTTTCTTGTGTAGTTAATTGAAGGGACTATAGATTAGACTTAGAATTAGACTTTGCTTAGTCGAACCTCCACGTTTGAACTCCACACCCTTTCCTTGCTCGGTCACTTTGCTCCCTCGCCAAGGATATTCAACATCAATCATCCCCCCCCCCCCCCCCCCCCCCCCCCCCCCCCACCGTGAACACAAATTGACACCCATGCTTGGAAAGTCAAGAATTTGCCATCTTGACATAGCAATACAATAAAAGAAGCTTTTTCTTTTTACATTCTATGCATTTAGCTTTTATCTGAGATCCTTGTGAGGCAACATCTTGCAACACACGCTATTGGAGAAAGAGAAAGCTAGCAGAACCAACGATGAATAATAACGACCATCTAGTCAACTTGAATCCACATCTGAAAAACTATGATGAAGACACACTTTTCCACATTGGATTCTCATCTGTTCAGGACAATCTAGCAGAGATGTTTGGTGATGTCAAGGTAATTTCATTCTAATATTGTGAACAAAATTCAAAGAATGCAATGGTCATCCTCTAGGATTTGACGAAACTCTAAATCTAGGACTATGAAACCTATTCTTTAGCTTTAGTTTATGCCAGCTTCATCAGGATCTTCAGGATGACCAAACAGAGTTCACTTTCAGATATTGGAAATGTTGATGTACGCATGTTAAGAGCTGTCAAGCCTTCATGAAATTATGATTGTCACTTTTATTTATAAGTGTTATAATAACCATATGTGAGACACGTTTTAAATATTGGTGGACTGGTCGAGGTACAACAGAATTTTTGGGTGATGCAACATTGGCTACTGTGATAATTGCTCCTGTCTTAATTTATCCAAAGACTTATGGTCAGGGTTGTGACAATCATTATGGTTTTTCAGAATGATGTGAGGATAAGGATTAAGCTTAATGTTAAGTTTGGGGTTATTATGTTTTACTTAAAATGCAGATTTTCCATGGGAGCAACTGTCGCCGGAGAAAATTTCATGGAACCGAATTTCGATGCCCAGCAACTTCTTCTTTTTGATTTTCATTTCTTAATTATCATTTTCTTTAATGCCTATAGTATTATACATGGAAATTACAAACAAGTATTAAGAATTTCAGATATAATGTTAGTGACATTCTCTAAGATTCAACATACTGGTATCTTCTTACTACCAGCAGTAATATGGTGGAGGAAATCAAGGATCCCCCCCCCCCCCCCCCCCGGCCTGATATACTGGAGTGTAATGTCACCAAAACTGAAATTCCATGAGATATTGATGTTTCATACTTTATTAAAAACTAATTAGAACAATTACCCAAACTGTTTTCTTTTATTCCCCTACTATAGTTTGTCTGTATGGGAGGTACTGCTAGTAGGATGAGGACATACTCTGAAGTTTTTGCTCGTGAGCTGGCTGCAGAGTGGATAGATTACACCAAAGGAGAGAGGTATGGTATCTTCAAAGCTGGCTGCGTTCTCTGCATAAGTGTAAGTTTCATCAGTGGTTTTCACATTTTTCAGAAATGTTCTAAGCTAAATATAGATCTGTAAAACAAAAAAATGAGGCTGTTATATACATGTAGATATGGGTAGGGGACAAACTTTTGCAGCTTTATACCATTTTGTTGTGTTTTATGGTGAAGGTACAAGCTAGATAGGTTTGTTCGGGGACAAGTGATTGTGGGAATATTCAATCATGGCTTGATCAAAGAATAACACATGCACAGTGAAAGCAAATTAAAGACACATAACAAACCATACTACACTGTACCTTTGTAAACTCTGTTACAGTCGTGTCCCTTTGTGCCCTCCTGAATCCACTGTTCCAAATTTCAGGTTACATTCAATATTGGAGGTTTTCCATTATAGACTTGTCTTATTGGATATTGTTTTTGACCATGCAAAAATTATATAAAACCACCAAGCACCAGACAAAACTCGTAAAAGATTGTTGTTTGACATGACTAGCTTTTAAGAATTTCATTGCATACAAATGCATTGATGTCATTTCAGCATGGAATAGGAAAGCCTTCAGCATCTATTGTCCTCCATGAAGTGATCAAGTTAGTAAATTATGCCGGATGTCAAGACGTAGTATTTATACGAATGGGGACATGTGGAGGGATAGACTGTGAACCAGGAACTGTCGTCATCACCGATAAAGCTCTAGATGAGGTGCTCAAACCCGAATATAACTTGGTAAGACAATGCATCAAGTGAAAGGGTAATTTACATGTGATAAATCAATCTTTATGTGCAGTAAAACATGCAGATCATTGATGTGGATTGACAAGTATTTTTGTCTTGTGAATGGGACACCTATACATATTTCAATTCAGGAAATATTTTTTTCATCATATGATTGAAAATTATTTAATGTTGTGATATATTAAAAAAACGGATATTAAAGATAAAAGGAAATTTCACTACAACATTATGCGAAAAGTTCTTTATTGCATGATCTCTCTCTTCAAATCCAAAGCTGAAAATGAGTCTTCGATATTCCAGAAATAGAATTAAGAAATCACACAGATTGCATGGCTTTAAAAATATCAAAATGCAGGTAATTGAAAGTGTGCTGCACCCAATCTTACTTAATGTAATTTATTTCCTTTTTGTGTTGACTATTTGCTGTATAATCAGAGTGTGATATATCAAAAGAATAATGCTTAATCCTTGAGAAACCTTACTTCACAATATGATATAGAGAAAAGTGAGAGAGTGTTACTCTCTTATACATATTACATTGTTATCTTATAGCATGTCCTAGGAAAGATCATCACCCGTCCAACCCAGCTGAGCCAAGAATTAGCCCAAGACATCTTATCTTGTCAAACATCCAACAATAAGTTTGACATTATCAGAGGGAATACTCTATGCACATCAGATTTCTTTGAAGGTGAGTTGCATACATTTTTTATGCATATGGTTGTTGAGGGTAGGCGTCTGTGCCGTTCATGCATTTTCATACATATCATTTCTGTATATACTGATGAATTATTGTGAGAGGTAGTCATGTGGTAAGTTGATTTTATTTGCTTAACCTGTTGCCTATGGAAACTGGTCTGTCCCTGTAGTAACTCTATGGGAGTTTGAGAATTTAGTAGGTTAAATAACAATTGAAGAAAGAAATTATGCTTGTTTGCATGGCAGCATTCAAAGTTACATTTGTACTTGTTCATTGTTGTGTTTCTTATTTTAAAAAGATACACATACACCTGAAAAGAAGTGCTAAATGTATAGGTAATCAAAAACAAAAAAATCTTTTTAGCTTCAGTATATCTACCAAATTTTCATTACATTATTTGTCCACTAAAATTTCATTGATATTGAAGTTAAAGCTATTGAAAATGTAATAAGCGGTCACAATCGTGAATGGAATTCAGTTTGAGCCTTGCTTTTGTATTTTTGCAGGTCAAGCAAGGTTAGATGGAGCCTTTTGTGATTATGCAGAGAAGGATAAGATGGAATACCTGAAGAAAGTAAGAGATGCAGGAGTTCGAAACATTGAGATGGAATCAGCCGTGGTTGCTGGACTTTGTAATGCTGCAAAAATTCAAGGTATTGCGTGCTCTTTACAGCAGTCGCATAACCATTTCTTTGCTCTACTGATTGGTTACAATAGTATGTCATTTCATTTATTTCTGGTTGCTCCCTCTTTTCGCTACCCATTTCACCCCACGTAGTTGTTGTTTTTTTGTAAGTCCTTTTGAGGCTCATCTGTAGATGAAGTGGTACTACTTTTCTAATTTTTTTTAACTTGTAAAATCTGAAATTACATAAAATGATTCAGTTAAGAGTTGTTTGAAAATTTCATTATCTTATGCTCTTGAACACTAAGCCCAAGAAAACTCAGGTTAAGGTCTTGGAAAGTGCATGTTATACTGAAATCAAATCGTACTCAACAAGTTAACACACAATTTGTGTATTACTATTTATGCTTATAAATGATACGGTAGGTATGAGACAGGTTTATGCAGTCTTAGAATAAACAGCACATAATTTATAAAGATATGATACCAAAATTCTTTTAAATGACATGATCAAAATGTAAATTTTAAATGCTGATATGTAGTTTTTAGATTCACAGTGATAATCAACATGCTCTTTTTATTTTATCCCTTCATGACTATATCTCTCTAAAAGCTCACTCCTGTTATGTTTCAGGAGGAAAAGGTCATGTACAAAGAATGATTTTAGGCCTTTTGGCTTTCTTCTTTTCCCCCAATTTTAGCTGCTGTGGTTTGTGTGACTTTGTTGGATCGTTTGAAGACAGACCAGGTAACTCTAACACTTGATCAGCTTCATGAGTATGAGAAACGACCTATGGATGTCATACTCGCTTACATCTGTAAGAAATTAGGAAAAGTGTAAAATGCATAGTCACAGGTGTGCATTCTATTATTTTTATCACGCGATAGACATGAAATGTGCGCTTCCAGGTCTTGTAGGATTTTATGCTTATCATTTATTTTTAAGATTTAGCTTATGTTTTGCTTTGTAGTGAATTCATAGAGGAAATACTTTTATGGGAAAGACCTATCATGGTATTTGATTTGGTTTAGTTTTGTAGACATGAAACATCAGCATTAATATATACAGTATTCTTGTCTTAAAGATTAGAAATGTATGGTAAATTTGAGATATCATATTTGATACATATATACTGACAAGATGTTTTCTAGAATCATGTTGAATTCTATTTTAGTTGTACATCTATATTCTTCAAAACACGACTAAATTATAGCTTTTATCAAATTATTATGCATATTTTTCTTTCAAAGGTCATTTTAGATATTTCCCTAACCTCTAACAGAAAAAAAAATTGATACATCTTATATCATAGATATACTGTGAATAATTTTATTGGAAAAATATGTATTTGAAGGTTTTAACCAAAGAATTTAACCAAGCACTTGTATTCATTCAAGTTGCCTTGCCACTTCAAGTTCTCTCTTCATAAGATAATAATATAGTATTCTTTAGATCTAGAATCATCTTCCTTTTCATCATCAATTGCTCCTGAATATGTAATGCAGTATTACACATATGATTTGTAGGATCTTCCTTCTGCTGCATTAACAGTGCTGGGCCCCGTTTCATAAAATTTGTTATCAGTAACAACTGCCAAATTTCTATGACAAATTTGCTCTCAGCCAGTCAGATGCAAGGATTTCAGTAGCTTATAACAGTTATTGCAACTTGTTATTGATAACAAGTTCTATGAAACCAGGCCCAGATATTTTCTGAGTGCTGTATTCTTCTAGTTTGGTATCATTACATTTTTTTTCTTCAGTTCAATGATGCAATCCTTGTAACTGCTATAAGAGTATTATTTCATATTGTATGCCTCTGAGCTCAGTATAAATTTAGAATTTCCTTAATGCAGTTACATTTCACCTCTGAAGAAGGAAGGCTGTTTGTAAAAATGTTGTATACAGAAAATTCTTGATTATGGACCTATAGTCCCAACTATTATGCATGTGGTATTTATGATGTAAATTTGGGGTATTTATTATTTCATTTCTTGCTGATACGAGGAATGAAATATAAGTATTTCCCATTCCATACCAGTGTGCACAGCTAAGAGAGTATAAGACAATAGGTTTACTTTTTTATTGTGCTGGTACTATTGAACATTGCATGTTTGTGCAATATCACCTTATTACTGAATGTCATGCAATTACATGAACAGAATATATTCACATATTCACATCCATTATAAGTCACTAAGTTACCCATAATGTTCTTTTGGCTTTGTGATGACAAAATGTTCAGTGACATTCAAAATGAAAAAGTATTTAAATATCTCTCTGCTGTACTTTATGCCATTTTGATACATCACATTGAGAAATGAATTCAGTGATAATTTTACCTTTCCTGAGAAAAAGTTTTGTTAATTTGAAAGATGTGTGAAGACATTCCATTTTTTAATACTATTTAAGCATGAACTATTTTATTCCAATGAGGTTGTGAAAGTGAAAAATCCTTCTTTTTTTTAGATTCAATCAGTCACCTTGAAATGGTAACGAATTTTAGTTAAACAATTTTTCCATGAAATGGTGTCTGCTTTTAGAACAGGTTTTCAATTTTAAATTACTGAAATATATTTAACTCGCCATACATAATTGAAATTATTTTACCTTCAATTCTTACATCACCTAACATCAAGAGATATGTTTTTGTACTGTATTTATCCAGCAATACTCATTGATTCATGGTTTACCTTAGAAGTAGGTATAATCAGAAGGAAGTCAATATGTTCATTGCATTGTATCATAAATCTTTCCCTTTATCCTTTTATTCTGTATCTTATGTACAAACTTAAGATTTGACTGTATTGTGTGACAATCATTTCATTTCATCTTTCCATCCCAGCATTCATTTACATTATTTATGATCAAGTTTTCTAGAAATCAGAATCTGTATAGTGTGTGCGATGTCTGATGTGTGACGTGAAGTGCATAGACTTCTAACAATCCTAGGGTTGTGGTCTATTCTTGATGTTCAGGTTCATAACAAAAATAATGTTACCAAAGCCATATAACTGAAATACATTTCATACTGTTGGAACAAGTTCATTTTACCAAACTGGGAGATCATGATTTTCCTTTGAATCAAAATCAATGTTCAGTTCTCAGTGGTAAAAACATTCCGTATTCAGGAAATATGGTTACTGCTGCAGTATTATAAACAACCTTTGACCTCACATTATTTACATTTCAACAAACATCCTATATCATCCATATAATCACATAAGTTGGAATATTTTATGAGATTAGACTGAAATAAAAATGCAGGAGTGGACATTATTTATAAAAAAAATGCTGGAAAGTATTTGTGTAGGCCTATTTTTGTCTCACCTGCATAGCAAGAGCAAGATATAGGAGCCGCTTTTGCGACGGCGGCATCAACATTATAAGAAATACTCTCTTTCCTAAAGTATGTTCATTTTCAATGAAACTTGTACACAAGGTTTATTGAGTATCACAGATCATGTGGAACAAATTTCATGGCACAGTGTCAAGGTCAAAGGTCATTTGAAGTTAATGAACTTAGATAATGTTGCAAAAACTTGACCTAAGGTTAGGTTTTTGAATTTTTCACTCTCATTTCAAAAGTATTTCTTTGAATTCCATGAAACTTTTCCACAAGGGTTATCAAGTAAAACAAATCATGCATAACAAATATGAGATTACAAGTCAAGGTCAAAGTCATTTGAGGTCAATGAACTTGAATTATGTTTCAAAAGCTTAACCTAAGGTTAAATTTTTTATTTTTCCCTTCATTTAAAAAATATTTGTGTGAATTCCATGAAACTTGTACACAAGGGACATCGAGTAACACAAATCATGTGGAAGAAATTTCAGGTCACAAAGTCAAGGTCAAAGTTCATTCAAGGTCAATTAATTTGTATTATTACCCTCATTTTCAACTTTTTTTGGACATTGTCTCCAAAACGTCTATGGGACTCGGGTAGCCCCCTCATATGCCCCAACCACAATTTTTTTACTAAATCAGAATGCTGCTATGACGATTTGCGTAATTCAGTGCCCTGAAATACCACATTACCAATTTCTATCTTTTTATATATTATCTTTTAAGATTCATTATATTTGTTGTTGCTTCGTCTTATTTTTTTGTGATTGGTAACATTCATATGACTGGTAGATTTCAGATATTTGCCATATTCTACTACATTACTCAGTAGGCCCTACACAATTTCAGTGTACAAAGAAGGCTATTTTTGTTAATCTCTTTTGTATAGAATTAACTGAAATATTGACAATTGGACTGAAATGACAACATGCATACCAGTACTTATTCCTTTTATTTGTAAAAGCATGTTGCTTTTCAAGTGCCCTATGTGTCAGTGTTGCATATACAAGTAATTATTTTAAGACTGCAACCGACGTTCTCATGTATGTGCATAATTGCATATAACTATTTGATTATTATTTCATGATTATGATTTCCTAGCTTATGTGGCACCTGTGCTATTCTTCATTTGGTCATGACAATATCAGCATTGAAATTTCTTTATCATTACAATGTTTTGCATAATATTTCATCTCATCATTGTGCTCCTTCAACTATTTTTTTTCATGAATTAGCAAATGTCACACTGTAATAGAGCAGTTTTAGTTGTATATTATTACTTTTTGTGAATAGTAGTTGATAGTCATTAAATTTTATGTGGAAATTTTAATGAGGGACTTGGGTCTATGTATTCACTATTTACTTTCTTGATATTTTGCACTATTCCTTCTGTAATCATCAGAGTGATAAAATACTTTTCATGTCATTGTAATTCTTGATATTTTGAGTTTAGTAATTTAATTTAAGGTGACTATTAGTTCAAAAAGTGTGCAAAATAGTCATGATTTTAGTTATCAAAGTGTATAAAATGTATGTGTTTATATCGTGACAACCCACTTCACCGAAGGCCCGCGAGACCGAAGGCCCGCGAGGCCGAAAATAGCAAATTGCAATGTATAATATCACATCGCTCTGACCAATTCCTGTGCCAGAAGGAAGTTTAATAACTGAGGGGCAACGAGGTCTAAACATGCTAAAGGAGACATAATTATTTCATATACCGATAGCGCATTATTTGTGATGAAGGAAAATACGATACAAGAAAAGTCGGCCTCGCGGGCCTTCGGTCTCGCGGGTCTTCGGTCAAGTGGGCGGACCCCGTTCATATTTCTGTGGACATAATTGAGTAAACTTAAGTAAACTGAAAGATATGTAACCTAGTGCCGTCTTGCTGTCCAGCAAGAGGTTTAGTTGTTCAGATTTAAGTAATTTTTTGTGTACTTTTTTTAATTTCCTGAAACATAATTCCATGCTCAATAATTGTAATATTTTGTAGAGTATAGTTATTTTACTCATTTTAGGTTTGGCTGAAATTGAGTTTTTGCACAGTGCTTTTGCATTTTTTAAAATTTTCATACATAGAGAACCTCACTTTGATGTGATATTTGAAAGATGGAGATTTAATTGGCAAGAAAAAAAAAATACAATTGTTGGGTTGCTCGACCTCATATTCTGGATTTTGTGTCAGTATGAACAAAAATATATTTTCTCTATTTCTGCAGTTATTTCTATCTCCGACATCTATCATGGAGGCATTAATGTTCCCTGTCATGAGTCCTTTGGATAGGACCCAAGGCTATAAGTCCAGTGGTTGCTTATCTCCAAGCTTATACTTGCTCCTCTCAGCAGTCAAGTAACATTTTCTGTTGGCACAGGAGAAAATTTACGAAAGTCTGCTATAGACTATAAACTACCTTCTTACTCCTCAGGTTTTTAATTGTACTGGTTCATGTTTTGTATCCGTGTTACTACATGGTTTGTTAATTGCTACATAATAGAATGAAAAAAGATATGAAAATGGTTTCAGTTTACTTCTCAAATTCAGACTTTACTATTGCAACATATCATTACATCTGAAAGTTTAACTTTGATGTGGAGGTTTTTGTTAGATATTAAGTGTGTTTTTACTTTTGTGGAAACATATGCTGTGCTACATTGTGTACGTCGTTATATTGTACTTTGATTAGCTGAAATCATACAGTCGTAAGAGATTTTAAACAGAGAAACAGTTATGCAGATTTGTGTTATCAAACATGGTACATTTAAAAATCTTTTATATATAACTTTTTAGTACTGTGTACAATTTATTGCAATTAGCTTTTTGCTGATTATCACCGAAATGATAATAAAAAGAGTGGAACTGTATTTTAGAAAACAATTAAATTTGAAGCTTGATCCCATTATATCATTTTAATAATGTGTTTATTTCATGGTTGGAAAATGGATATCAGAGTAATACAAATAAGCCATTATTGATCTGCAACTGTTGATTGAATTGATTACCAAGGCCCTGTTTCATAATAAATATTGACTTGAAGCTATTACAACTTCCATAACTACCCGGCATAACTATAACAAATCTAGAACATAGCTGTTACAATGATAGCTGCTGATGCCATAAAAGTTTTATGACATTTCCCCAGCAAGGTTTTTCAACTATCAAGAATGTTTACAGTATACTCACTTCTTTGCAACTCATTAATATTTCTACCATTTATACCACTCTTTATATCACACTTTTTATATATTACTTTTCATACATCTTACTTCAATGTACCTCAGATTATGATTTTTTTTTTTTAAACCTATCTTTCGTCTTTTAGTCTGTTTTACTGCTTTGTCATATAACATGGGCACCTTTCACCAGTCACTTCTCAATACCTCCCATTTCTCTATTTGAAATCTGACTTTTCTACACTTCTCACTTCCATACATTGCTTAATGCTCTGTTACTCATTTCTTTGTATCTCTCCTCTTTTACAACTCTTTCTTTCATCGCTTTGTTTTCTTTTACCCACATGCAATTCTATTTGCATCTATTAACCTTTTATATCTTGATTAAAAGTCTACTCATTAAAAAAAACACATTTCTAGGTTTAAAAAAAAAAAAAAACAACTTTGTTGACTCTTAACTTAATGATTTTGATCATACATAGCATAGTTTATTACACTCTTACTGTATGTGTTCAACCTTACTATTTTCTCCAACACCTTTGTTATTCAATATTGCTATGATTCCATGTATTTTTTCAAATTGAATATCTAGAATTGTACAAAACAAATAGATTTAGCCATTTGCAAGATATTCATATTTATATCTAAATACTTATTTACTCATCCATAATGCATTTGTTGATAAAGGAAATGTCTGATATTAGCTCTTTTTTTTTTTAATCAAGAAAGAATTAACAACAGACAGTTACTCTGACACCATTTGTTTTGTTTTTTCTATACTATATCAAAATAAATAATGCAGTACTTATGCTATAGTACAAGGCTGTCTCAATGGGCCTGCCATTCATTAGTTATACCAAGTATCCTAAATACTTAAAAATCCATCCTCTCTTACGTTAGTAAGAAATCAATAAATCATCATTTAGGCGAAGTATGATATATTACATAATAGTATTTCTATCTCCAGATGATCGCTGTCAGCTATATATCTGATGTGTATTGATGGACAATTCTATACTGGCCTCACTTGAAATAAATGGCATAATTATCTTCAACCATCAATCTATCCATGCTTCAACGGTGCATTCTCTAATCCTTAGTTCCTCATATTGGAACACTAGATGTCAACACGAACTCTGTACGTAGAAAGGCAAGATAAAGCTTTATAATCAAAGTATACCTTTAAAATCATGAATCATATAAGTCAAATGCCTCAACAGGATATATCATAAATATATCACATTTTCATCATCAAAAATGATAATCAAATATTCTGTCATAAAAGCTTTATCTCAAACAGATATTGTCTTACATCTTATGGGTACACATATCTCAACAGGCTATTTTATCCCACTATGCTGTCTGTCAATGTAATAATTTAAGTGTATTAGGTCACATACGTGTATGAAAGCAAAATGGGTATTTAGGATAAACAATCAACAATGAGAATTATGTGATCTCTGTTAGTATAACCCTCCTTCATTTCTGAATAAAATTTATTAAAAATATTCAGCAGAAATACATATTTCTAAAAAGTGAAAAAAGCAAAAGAGTTGAAGTTTCCGATCGGTCTATTGTCTTTATGATCCCAACTGAATGATTTATACTAATTATATGTAGCTTTATTCTCGTCTTTTATTTATAGTTGCATTAAACACAGCCACTTTTATAGCATCTCCGATATATTGATAAAACATTTTAGCTTTGATACCCAAGTTAAACGGCACAAAAAGAGGAAAAAAGGGCCGATAAAATATTCGAAATTCATTCAAAACTTCAGCTAACGACATTAGTGGAAGTCAAACTGGCTTAAAATTTATATGAAGTGCCAATAGCAAAAACAACTTTGCTGTCCAGCAGTAAGGGTTATCATTAACAAAGCAATAAAGCTAAATCTAAGTTTTCACTATTTCCATCCCAAAATCACAATTTCCAAAGAAGGAACTTGGAAGTGAAATATTTCTGTACCGTACCATACTGGCATCAACTATTGCCTCCAATCAGCTGTTTGCTAAAAAGAATATTATTGACACATTCCTGATAGTACAGCATGTCTACAGTGTTGTACGAGACATGAGAAATAACACTGTGATTAAACAACAGTACACTCTGCTTGACTACTTGCCTACTTTTTCAACTACATGTATTTATGTTGAGATTTTTTGTCACTCAAACATAAATAAAAATTAACAATATTTCCAAAGAGTTGTATAATGAATGATAAAAGGAATTGATTTCTCATGATATTTTAGCCCCGATATTATAATGTCGTATATCATTATCCATGAGAAGCCGATGTGGCGCAACAAACATTGATCTGTTTCTGTATAGACCCGATTTCTAATAAGGTCACTTTAAACAATAGTGTTTTTAAATCATAATTCCCTTCATGAAATCAACAAATTATTTTTGTCCAACTTTGTCAGTCATAATGAAATATCAATACGGAATAAATACTATTCAGCATATAGAACACGTACATGAGAGAGAGAGAGAGAGAGAATTATCATTTTCTGTCCTCCATAATTATCGATGACATAGTGATGCTACCTGACGTCGGGATAACAAATTTAATGTCCTATCCATCATTGCCGTTTTCATCGTCCTTGTCCTCATCCTCACAGCGTCTTCTTCCTGTCCTTGTCTTCTTTGCTCTTTGAATCACCACGTATGACCCGGATCCATTTAGTTCTTGAATCTCGTAAGTGACCCAGCCATGTTTGCTGGAAGAAAATCAAGTTGATTACATACATAATGATAATTTTTAAAAATCCATAATATTGTGCGGACTCATGACCATGGCTACTATTAATGGGTGATGAAAGAAAGATCATAGTTTAAATTCATATCCAGCGGATCATGTCAGTTAAAAAGTAATACAGTTTATCCTAAAAGTTTGCTCTGTCCTGAGAATTTTTTTATTAAAATTGTTCTTTCTGTCAGTGGAGGTCAGTGAATTCTTGCTGGAAAATTCAAAAAACATTTATGATTTTGGAGGCATGAAAAAGGTAATATCACTGATGATATCTTTATAACAAAAAAACATGTCAAACGTCCCATGTTCATACTTTGTTTGAGCTTTGCCAAAAATAAGTAACACTTTCTCCTTTTCTTGTCTTATTTCTAAGTGAAAATAATTGAGTTATTTAGAGTATAAGGGTTTTTTTTTACAAGAACTTCATTAATGATTAATTATCAATTTGCTTCATTTTAAGCTCTTTTTTTTCTTGCTGCATGAGTGTACTATTCTTATGCTGATTCAGTGATCTTTTTTCTTTTTCAAATAATGCATTATGCTTATTGTGATTTCCTTGTATATTTATTGTTGATCTTTTTTGTATTTTAATTTCATTGGTGGCCCCATTTTATTAGCTCTGCTTTCTCCGGGGTCACCAAACCATCGTGTTTTGTTAAAATTTCTGTTACAAACCTACTTTGTGTATATATGTTTTGATGGTTAAATAAATAAATGAATGGTCGAATGGTCAAATGGTTTGGAAATCAATATGATTAAAAGTAATAGTTACCTGATTTGCCTCCGATGAGCCTGAGAACGCATAGAGAGTGTGGACTTGACCATATCTGTTCAGCTGTACTAGCACAAAGCAATGTTTGATTCCGTTTGCTGTAAAATGAATGGAACCACAATGAAATTAGGATTTTACTTTTCATTTCCTTTCATTTTTCAACCAAAAAATGTTTAAATGTTATATTAGAAACTTTTGAAGTTAGAATAATGGCTGAACTTAGGGAAAATACTCCCTCTTTAGTAAAAATTATTATAAAGTTGACAAAAATCAATCAAACAGTTCATTTTATCAGTTCAGTCATGAAGACCACACTTTCGTATACAGCACTTTTCTTTCAGTATTATATTAAGAGCTACATATTTTTTCATAGCAAATATAAATATGAATAATTATAAAAATGACAATGGCAGAACTTTATACAAAAATTTTAATACCCTGAATGAAACGGAATGTGTGACTTTCTTATCTGTGAAGCATTGTTTAGTTTGTTTACAGTCTGCATGATAATATGTTTCTTGCATTGTTTTTATTAAAGACATATTTCAAGCATATTATAATCTGAAGGAATGAATTACCCAAGGCCTGCTTAGCATCGATGTCCACGAGCTCTAGACGGTCTAGAGGAAGAGGAGACTTACAGACCACAAAACTATATCCTTCCTTATGTTTCGGGACAGAGTTCTGAGTTTGACCATATGGAGACGTTGGAGAGTTGTCTGTGAGTGATTTCTTCTTGTTGGCTGAAGAACGTCGCATTCGTGTTATCAGCAACATGTCATCGAACAAGAACACATATGCTTCCTGTAATCTGCCATTCTCTGCCATCAGACAAAAAATGCAAGAAAATAATTTTAAAATAAACAACATTTATTAAAGAACATTTACCAACATTTACCAAATTTACCACAATCACCGAACCCTGTGGGCCTGGCGTCTCCCGCCCCTTCCCCCTCCGACTCCAAACATTCATCCATTATGTTCGTGGAATATGTTTTGTTTCAGCCTCAATGTCTTGAGTAATTTGGATAGTATTCTATATACTTATATAAAAAAAAAACCGCCCTAAAACAATTCTGACTTTTAATTCAGGAGTTTCTTCAGCATCTAAACATGACACAGAGTCTATGAAACTATGAAACTTAAAAAACAATCATTTGCCTTAAACATATACCTCATCCTTCAGAATCTACATGATGGTATAATAATGTAATAACTACTTATTGAATGAACTCACCAAAATATTAAGATGCCCTTCATATACCAATGTTCGTTTGGTGCTAAACCAAATGTGTTCTCTTGATTCTTGGCAATGGTGGACTTCAAGAACTATGGATGACAAATGAAAAGTTTCAAAAGAAAAACATTAAATACTGAAACATGTTAAGTATGCAATAAATACAATTTTTGTATTGTTGCTCATGCTTATTGGAGTTGTTATGAAATTGGTAATGACCACTGATAGGATGATCAGTGGTTATGATGCTAATTCCTTTCACTTAAACTAAACTGAATATTTAGAACAGATTGAAGCTAGAAATTCTCATATCAAATTTGTGAAAAAAGCAGAACTTCGCCTTGTAAATTGGCTCATAATTATCATATGAGGTCAGCATTTGCCAGAATACTGATTAAGATTCTTACCTCTGGAACGAGACCAGATAACTTGGAGTCGAGTTCTTCTGCTGGAGGCCAGCTGATCATCTGTTGAAGCTCCCTCATTCGTTCAAAGTTTGCCAACCATTCTACCTTGCCTTCTAGATCACCTGATGTAGAAAATAATTGTTGCACAAGATTCATTTAAAAGTTTCCTTTCGGAAAATAGGTTTGAAATATATATCATGTCCTCAAAATATTTCACAACTTTCTAATAATGCACAAAAAGCATTTAAGACTAAGACCAAACAAATTTAATTGAAATCCTGATTTTTTTTTCATCATTTTATCCAAAGGAATATTTTATGTTCCTCTCAAATTACTGAAAGGGAAAATGCAAGTTTATTCTTTTCTACTGTAAATGTTTAATTTCCATGTGTTATTTAATTGACCATGTTGACTAATGTTCTTATAATCTCTTTTTAAAAGCTGTATTAGTCACTCATTAATTGGGACTAGATTTAGCCCCAGAAGTATATCAGACACCATTTTCTCCTCAGTCATAAAATATAATGTATAAAAGCTACTTCAGTTTTTGCTAGTTTAGTTGGTTTAATTTAGTTTTTTGTTTCTTTGTTTTGTTTGTGTTTTGTTGGATGGTAGTTTTCGTCTCACCTATTGCACTCTCTACAGACGTGAGTGTAGCATTGAGTAATTCGATCTCCCTGGGTTGTGAGGTACAGTTCCTGATATCACGGAGTAATAAGGTATACTTGGTGATTCGCTGGATTGGTGTGATCAGAAGATCAGTGAGTTGAAGCCTCTTACATCGACTGTCCTGCTCACATATCTAGAGGTAGAGATTATTTTTTGACGGAAAAAAAGAAAGAAAATTAGGAGTAGTGAGATTAGGTCGAAATAACAAATAAGAAGAGAAGTTGATGAAAACAGGGGGAGGGGGCACTAGGGTATTTTGATAGGTGAATTTATTGACGTTTTAAATGAACAAATAGGGAATTTTTTATATAATTGCAAGCCCCAGGCCTATCTTTCCCCCACCCTCTTCTTTCTTCTTCCTCCTCTTTTTTTTTCTCCTTTTTCTCCTCTTTTTTTTCTTCTTTTTTTTTTTTAATCACTTCAAAAATCATAGGGGGGCATTAGCCCCCTGCTCCCCCCCCCCCTTGTAGCGCCGCTCCTGGACGAAAATCCCATTCTTTAAATATTTTTTGCCAAAGACATGAAAGCCAACCAAAATAGCTAGTGTCCTGGATGTGGAAAATATTTCCCAACCCATCTTATTTAAGGAAGATTTCCACATAAAATAATATAGTAATACCTTCCTTTCTTTTTTTTTTCTTATGAGGAATATTACCAACCGATAAGCAATATTATCAGAATTTCTGCACGTCAGTGATCTGACTTAGTCATGCATTTGGAAAGGGTAACACTTCAGTAAAGTCAGTAGCACCAAAACCGTGAGAGATAATGTTTTTGTTTTGTTTTGTTTTGTTGTTTGGGGGAGGGAAGGACATTATTCACTTGCAATGCTTCCCCCCCCCCCCCCCCCCACCCACTCCCCCTCGAGTCCCCTGTCTCCACCTCAATCCTTTGTCCTCTCTAACGTTTCTGACGCGCCTGATGAAAGTTACAAAGACATTGTTATTTCTTACTTTGCAAAATTCAGCGAAGTCATCCTGTTTCTTCAGAGACTCAAGGTATTGCAAGGCTCCTGAATAGTTCATGCAGTAGCTTGAAAATGCTGGACATACTTGCATCTCAAACTGAGGAAATAGATTAGCAAAAATAAGCATAATGGGTGTTGTCGTTTTATCGTAGAATAAGTAGAAGCATATAACTAAAATGCTCATTGTATTTTTTTTTCAGAAGATACAAATATGATAGCCATTCGGCGGGCTCTTTGACGTCATATGTCACTTTGTCCGTAAATAAAGAATGATTATTATCTTTTATTCAAGCAATGTAGTACAATAACTTAAAGAGAGTTTCTTATCACAGCACAGATGTAAAGTTCATTCATTTAAAAAAATGAAATACATCACATCTACTAATCGTTTTACTTACAGTTGCAAATGCAGTGACGATAGCCTCAGCCTGTCCAAACTCTCCTTTCTGAAAGTCGACTGGAGAAGTTCTTGATTAGATCACGACAAAGATTGCGCTGACCTAAATTTGATAAAAGGGGGGAAAGTTTGAAATTGGTATTTTGAGTGCTTCTTGCAGATATCAACATGAACACGTCGGACAAGAGCTTGAAGTGACGAAAGTAATCATCACTGATTTGAAAGTAACTTACCGTACAGAGTTCATCAACGTTAGCAAAGAGTTGACGATTTCTATGTGCATTAGATGATCTTCAACACTGAAGCCATCGAAGTCTCTCCTGGAAGATCTGAGAAAAAAATAGTGAAACAGAAATCGTTTGGTAAATTGTAATATGACTTATTTTCTCTATCAATGCAATATGAGAGTAAATAATAAATAGCTTACAATCTGACACTTCCAACGCTTTATATACTGATAAGCTTTCTTCTTCTTTCTTTCTTTACATAAACCTACATCATCTGCATAACCTTTATCCTGAATCAGCGCCTATGGCCTATAGAAGTGTTTATAAAACAATTATTTTAAAAAAATACTCATGCATGTTAATAACATCTACTGCACAATCAATATAATGACCCGTGCATTACTCAGCATAACTTATTTTTGAGGCAAATACATGGTAAAAAGGCATAATAATAAGCTTTTCATTGATCCATATGTCAACATTTCATTCACGCTATTCGTAGCATCACTGGTTGTATCGATTGTATTAATTGACGTAATAAAAGATTGGTACCATCAATCAATATCTACCTGAACGAACTAACAACGTTAACAGAACCTTGATGGGTCACAGACATTATCAGCTTCGTGATAATTATTGCAAGAAAAGGTATGCAATTATTGTGAGCTCAGGGAGAAGGTCCTCATAATCGATTTCGAATTCAAAGAAAGTAATGATGGATTGGGTGTCACTGTCTTCAAATTTAATCTGGTAGCTAAGGCTCAGTGAAGCACCTTTTAAGCGAGGGAAGTGATATGCAAATAATGCAGGGTGGTAAATGGATCTTATTCTTGTAAGAATTAGTTAAGATTAGTGGATAGCGTATGAGCCCCAAGAAAGCGGTGGGTGGTCATAGTAGGTAGATGGAATGAATTGACAAAGCAGTGAAGGTCCAGGAGGGGGGCGGTGTCATCCTCTTCTTCTTTCCCCTTTCTCCCGCCCCCCCCCCCCCCCCTCTCTCTCTCTCTCTCTCTCCTCTCTCTCTCTCTCTCTCTCTCTCTTCTTGCTCTCTGCTCTCTTTCTCTCTCTCATTGTGTCTCTTACATCGCTGCCTCTAGTTAATCCTTAGTTTATCCTTCTTTTTGAAATCCAATAAATAGTTTTAGCCATACTGATTAAGATACAACAATTCAAAACAAACAATTTCTAATCCCAATTCATCACTGTTAATATGATTATCATTATAGTTGTATGCTGCTATGTTGACCCTAACCTACGAGTACATACATCTAGATCAGTGTCTATATACTCACCTCCTTCAATACTAGAATATGGTCGACAAGATAAGCACATTCACTCCTAAACACTTCCCATACTTTCTCTCGTCTCTTATATTCCTCCTTGCTGATAGAAGATACATCGAATGGGCGACCAAGTCCGGATTCTATGAAGTCTTTCCAGTGTTGGTCCTAAGGAAAATGGAATATTTCATTTAATATCATCAAGGGTAGAAATATCTTAGAAAAAACCACTGACTCAAACTAAAGCGAAGAGATCTATGTTCAAATTGCAGTTTTACTTCCTCTGATATATAATGCTGGATAATGCATGATTCTTATATCTTAACGTAATCTCATCACTGACGAACTGTTATCGGATAATAAAGTAAGTGATGACTTAAAATTATGTCTTCATGCCGAAAAAAATATATGTTTCATGTAATTTCATCCAAATAACGATAAAAAGCAGAGCAAACATTGTGCCCTGCTATGTTTGCGATTAAAATCATCAAATATTAAAGAACATTCTGATGATTCACACCTTGAAGACAGCAAACTCTAGCTCGTCCTGATCGTGTCGTTTGAAGTTTTGAAATAATAGCTCCCATTCCACTCTTCTCCTGCTTTTCCTATCAAGCAAAAGGAAATTCTTGGTCATATCTTATTATTGTAGTATATTGTGTTGTATTGTATTGTATTGTGTATTGTATATTGCATTGCATTGCATTGCATTTATTTAATCACGGAAAAGAATATTACAATGAATAAAAAGCAAACAAACCGAACAGAGAACAACAAACGCAACACATTAAATCATATATCGATGACTGAAAATTGTACTTCGAAACAAGACAAAGGAAGGGGGTGTATTTAGGGTAGGGACAGAAAAACGCACAAAATTAATGCTTCCAGTCTTTTCTCGATCTGAATCAAAATATATTCGCCGGCGGTTCTGAAAAAGCTTTGAAAGCTCAACATAACGGGGTCTTTTCTGAAGACGTTTGTATGTATCGCGGTAGTTCAATGTTGACAATTCCGGTTACATACATAATCGCGTGGTTTAGATGGAAGTGGCAAGGTTGGAACTAGGTTATCTTTGTAAAAAGAAAATAGAGACATAAAATATTTGAATCAGATAGTAATTTTTTAAAAAGACAAGATATGATTGTGTATCGCAAAATTTTGAGAATTAGTAAAATCACACTTACAAACTTTTTCCTGAGCATGGCAGCTATTTTCTTCTTGCTGTCTGTTGGTAAAAAGTCAATAAAAATTAGTTATTGTAATGCGTGGCCTATACTTTGATAACTGCGTAATTATGGTATAATACTCTTTAGAATTTCAAAGTGCTGTAAATAGCTCAATACAAGAGTTAATGAAACGATGTAAGCCTACCTTGTACTTCTT
>CM057151.1:52986357-53124127 GCA_029962745.1 Echinometra lucunter
CTGAAATACATTTCATACTGTTGGGAACAAGTTCATTTTACCCCAAACTGGGAGATCATGATTTTCCTTGGAATCAAAATCAATGTTCAGTTCTCAGTGGTAAAAACATTCCGTATTCAGGAAATATGGTTACTGCTGCAGTATTATAAACAACCTTTGACCTCACATTATTTACATTTCAACAAACATCCTATATCATCCATATAATCACATAAGTTGGAATATTTTATGAGATTAGACTGAAATAAAAATGCAGGAGTGGACATTATTTATTAAAAAAATGATGGAAAGTATTTGTGTAGGCCTATTTTTGTCTGCATAGCAAGAGCAAGATATAGGAGCCGCTTTTGCGACGGCGGCATCAACATTATAAGAAATACTCTCTTTCCTAAAGTATTGTTCATTTTCAATGAAACTTGTACACAGGTTTATTGAGTATCACAGATCATGTGGAACAAATTTCATGGCACAGTGTCAAGGTCAAAGGTCATTTGAAGTTAATGAACTTAGATAATGTTGCAAAAACTTAACCTAAGGTTAGGTTTTTGATTTTTCACTCTCATTTCAAAAGTATTTCTTTGAATTCCATGAAACTTTTCCACAAGGGTTATCAAGTAAAACAAATCATGCATAACAAATATGAGATTACAAGTCAAGGTCAAAGTCATTTGAGGTCAATGAACTTGAATTATGTTTCAAAAGCTAACCTAAGGTTAAATTTTTTATTTTTCCCTTCATTTAAAAAATATTTGTGTGAATTCCATGAAACTTGTACACAAGGGACATCGAGTAACACAAATCATGTGGAAGAAATTTCAGGTCACAAAGTCAAGGTCAAAGTTCATTCAAGGTCAATTAATTTGTATTATTACCCTCATTTTCAACTTTTTTTGGACATTGTCTCCAAAACGTCTATGGGACTCGGGTAGCCCCCTCATATGCCCCAACCACAATTTTTTTACTAAATCAGAATGCTGCTATGACGATTTGCGTAATTCAGTGCCCTGAAATACCACATTACCAATTTCTATCTTTTTATATATTATCTTTTAAGATTCATTATATTTGTTGTTGCTTCGTCTTATTTTTTTGTGATTGGTAACATTCATATGACTGGTAGATTTCAGATATTTGCCATATTCTACTACATTACTCAGTAGGCCCTACACAATTTCAGTGTACAAAGAAGGCTATTTTTGTTAATCTCTTTTGTATAGAATTAACTGAAATATTGACAATTGGACTGAAATGACAACATGCATACCAGTACTTATTCCTTTTATTTGTAAAAGCATGTTGCTTTTCAAGTGCCCTATGTGTCAGTGTTGCATATACAAGTAATTATTTTAAGACTGCAACCGACGTTCTCATGTATGTGCATAATTGCATATAACTATTTGATTATTATTTCATGATTATGATTTCCTAGCTTATGTGGCACCTGTGCTATTCTTCATTTGGTCATGACAATATCAGCATTGAAATTTCTTTATCATTACAATGTTTTGCATAATTTCATCTCATCATTGTGCTCCTTCAATTATTTTTTTCATGAATTAGCAAATGTCACACTGTTAATAGAGCAGTTTTAGTTGTATATTATTACTTTTTGTGAATAGTAGTTGATAGTCATTAAATTTTATGTGGAAATTTTAATGAGGGACTTGGGTCTATGTATTCACTATTTACTTTCTTGATATTTTGCACTATTCCTTCTGTAATCATCAGAGTGATAAAATACTTTTCATGTCATTGTAATTCTTGATATTTTGAGTTTAGTAATTTAATTTAAGGTGACTATTAGTTCAAAAAGTGTGCAAAATAGTCATGATTTTAGTTATCAAAGTGTATAAAATGTATGTGTTTATATCGTGACAACCCACTTCACCGAAGGCCCGCGAGACCGAAGGCCCGCGAGGCCGAAAATAGCAAATTGCAATGTATAATATCACATCGCTCTGACCAATTCCTGTGCCAGAAGGAAGTTTAATAACTGAGGGGCAACGAGGTCTAAACATGCTAAAGGAGACATAATTATTTCATATACCGATAGCGCATTATTTGTGATGAAGGAAAATACGATACAAGAAAAGTCGGCCTCGCGGGCCTTCGGTCTCGCGGGTCTTCGGTCAAGTGGGCGGACCCCGTTCATATTTCTGTGGACATAATTGAGTAAACTTAAGTAAACTGAAAGATATGTAACCTAGTGCCGTCTTGCTGTCCAGCAAGAGGTTTAGTTGTTCAGATTTAAGTAATTTTTTGTGTACTTTTTTTAATTTCCTGAAACATAATTCCATGCTCAATAATTGTAATATTTTGTAGAGTATAGTTATTTTACTCATTTTAGGTTTGGCTGAAATTGAGTTTTTGCACAGTGCTTTTGCATTTTTTAAAATTTTCATACATAGAGAACCTCACTTTGATGTGATATTTGAAAGATGGAGATTTAATTGGCAAGAAAAAAAAAATACAATTGTTGGGTTGCTCGACCTCATATTCTGGATTTTGTGTCAGTATGAACAAAAATATATTTTCTCTATTTCTGCAGTTATTTCTATCTCCGACATTTATCATGGAGGCATTAATGTTCCCTGTCATGAGTCCTTTGGATAGGACCCAAGGCTATAAGTCCAGTGGTTGCTTATCTCCAAGCTTATACTTGCTCCTCTCAGCAGTCAAGTAACATTTTCTGTTGGCACAGGAGAAAATTTACGAAAGTCTGCTATAGACTATAAACTACCTTCTTACTCCTCAGGTTTTTAATTGTACTGGTTCATGTTTTGTATCCGTGTTACTACATGGTTTGTTAATTGCTACATAATAGAATGAAAAAAGATATGAAAATGGTTTCAGTTTACTTCTCAAATTCAGACTTTACTATTGCAACATATCATTACATCTGAAAGTTTAACTTTGATGTGGAGGTTTTTGTTAGATATTAAGTGTGTTTTTACTTTTGTGGAAACATATGCTGTGCTACATTGTGTACGTCGTTATATTGTACTTTGATTAGCTGAAATCATACAGTCGTAAGAGATTTTAAACAGAGAAACAGTTATGCAGATTTGTGTTATCAAACATGGTACATTTAAAAATCTTTTATATATAACTTTTTAGTACTGTGTACAATTTATTGCAATTAGCTTTTTGCTGATTATCACCGAAATGATAATAAAAAGAGTGGAACTGTATTTTAGAAAACAATTAAATTTGAAGCTTGATCCCATTATATCATTTTAATAATGTGTTTATTTCATGGTTGGAAAATGGATATCAGAGTAATACAAATAAGCCATTATTGATCTGCAACTGTTGATTGAATTGATTACCAAGGCCCTGTTTCATAATAAATATTGACTTGAAGCTATTACAACTTCCATAACTACCCGGCATAACTATAACAAATCTAGAACATAGCTGTTACAATGATAGCTGCTGATGCCATAAAAGTTATATGACATTTCCCCAGCAAGGTTTTTCAACTATCAAGAATGTTTACAGTATACTCACTTCTTTGCAACTCATTAATATTTCTACCATTTATACCACTCTTTATATCACACTTTTTATATATTACTTTTCATACATCTTACTTTAATGTACCTCAGATTATGATTTTTTTTTTAAACCTATCTTTCGTCTTTTAGTCTGTTTTACTGCTTTGTCATATAACGTGTGCACCTTTCACCAGTCACTTCTCAATACCTCTCATTTCTCTATTTGAAATCTGACTTTTCTACACTTCTCACTTCCATACATTGCTTAATTCTCTGTTACTCATTTCTTTGTATCTCTTCTCTTCTACAACTCTTTCTTTTATCGCTTTGTTTTCTTTTACCCACATGCGATTCTATTTGTATCTATTAACCTTTTATATCTTGATTAAAAGTCTACTCATTAAAAAAAAAACATTTCTAGGTTTTAAAAACAAAAAAAAAAACAACAACTTTGGTGACTCTTAACTTAATGAGTTTTGATCATACATAGCATAGTTTATTACACTCTTACTGCATGTGTTCAACCTTACTATTTTCTCCAACACCTCTGTTATTCAATATTGCTATGATTCCATGTATTTTTTCAAATTGAATATTTAGAATTATACAAAACAAATAGATTTAGCCATTTGCAATATATTCATATTTATATCTAAATACTTATTTACTGATCCATAATGCATTTGTTGATAAAGCAAATGTCTGATATTAGTTCTTTTTTTTTTAATCAAGAAAGAATTAACAACAGACAGTTACTCTGACACTGTTTGTTTTGTTTTTTCTATACTATATCAAAATAAATAATGCAGTACTTATGCTATAGTACAAGGCTGTCTCAATGGGCCTGCCATTCATTAGTTATACCAAGTATCCTAAATACTTAAAAATCCATCCTCTCTTACGTTAGTAAGAAATCAATAAATCGCATTCAGGCTAAGTATGATATATTACATAATAGTATTTCTATCTCCAGATGATCGCTATATATCTGATGTGTATTGACGGACAATTCTATACTGGCCTCTCTTGAAATAAATGGCATAATTATCCTCAACCATCGATCTATCCATGCTTCAACGCTGCATTCTCTAATCCTTAGTTCCTCATATTGGAACACTAGATGTCAACACGAACTCTGTACGTAGAAAGGCAAGATAAAGCTTTATAATCAAAGTATACCTTTAAAATCATGAATCATATAAGTCAATGCCTCAACAGGATATATCATAAATATATCACGTTTTCATCATCAAAAATGATAATCAAATATTCTGTCACAAAAGCTTTATCTCAAACAGATATTGTCTTACATCCTATGGGTACACATATCTTAATAGGCTATTTTATCCCACTATGCTGTCTGTCAACATAATAATTTAAGTGTATTAGGACACATACGTGTATGAAAGCAAAATGGGTATTTAGGATAAACAATCAACAATGAGAATTATGCGATCTCTGTTAGTATAACCCTCCTTCATTTTTGAATAAAATTTATTAAAAATATTCAGCAGAAATACATATTTCTAAAAAGTGAAAAAAGCAAAGGAGTTAAAGTTTCTGATCGGTCTATTGTCTTTATGATCCCAACTGAATGATTTATACTAATTATATGTAGCTTTATTCTCGTCCGTCTTTTATTTATAGTTGCATTAAACACAGCCACTTTTATAGCATCTCCGATATATTGATAAAATATTTCAGCTTTGATACGCGAGTTAAACAGCACAAAAAGAGGAAAAAAGGGCCGATAAAATATTCGAAATTCATTCAAAACTTCAGCTAACGACATTAATGGAAGTCAAACTGGCTTAAAATTTATATGAAGTGCCAATAGCAAAAACAGCTTTGCTGTCCAGCAATAAGGGTTATCATTAACAAAGCAATAAAGCTAAATCTAAGTTTTCACTATTTCCATCCCAAAATCACAATTCCAAAGAAGGAACTTGGAAGTGAAATATTTCTGTACCGTACCGTACTGGCATCAACTATTGCCTCCAGTCAGCTGTTTGCTAAAAAGAATATTATTGACACATTCCTGACAGTACAGCATGTCTACAGTGTTGTACGAGACATGAGATGATTAAACAATAGTACACATTGCTTGACTACTTGCCTACTTTTTCAATTACATGTATTTATGTTGAGACTTTTTGTCACTCAAACATAAATAAAATTAACAATATTTCCAAAGAGTTGTATAATGAATGGTAAAAAGAGTTGATTTCTCATGATATTTTAGCCCCGATATTATAATGTTGTATATCATTATCTATGAGAAGCCGATGTGGTGCAACAAACATTGATCTGTTTCTGTATAGACCCGATTTCTAATAAGGTCACTTTAAACAATAGTGTTTTTAAATCATAATTCCCCTCATGAAATCAACAAATTATTTTTGTCCAACTTCGTCAGTCATAATGAAATGTCAATACGGAATAAATACTATACAGCATATAGAACACGTACATGAGAGAGAGAGAGAGAATTATCATTTTCCGTCCTCCATAATTATCAATGACATGTGATGCTACCTGAAGTTGGGATAAAGAATCTAATGTCCTATCCGATTGTCGTTTTCATCGTCCTTGTCCTCGTCCTCACAGTGGCTTCTTCCTGTCCTTGTCTTCTTTGCTCTTTGAATCACCACGTATGACCCGGATCCATTTAGTTCTGATCTCGTAAGTGACCCAGCCATGTTGCTGGAAGAAAATCAAGTTGATTATACACATAATGATAATTTTAAAAATCCATAATATTGTGCGGACTCATGACCATGGCTACTACTTATGGGTGATGAAAGAAAGATCATAGTTTAAAGTCATATCCAGCGGATTATGTCGGTCAAAAAGTAATACAGTTTATTCTAAAAGTTTGCTCTGTCCTGAGAATTCTTTTATTAAAATTGTTCTTTCTGTCAGTGGAGGTCTGTGAATTCTTGCTGGAAAATTCAAAAAACATTTATGATTTGGAGGCATGAAAAAGGTAATATCACTAATGATATCTTATAACAAAAAACATGTCAAATGTCCCATGTTCATACTGTGAGCTTTGCCATGGCACCAGCAAAAATAAGTAACACTTTTCTCTCCTTCTTGTCTATTTCTAAGGTGAAAATCATTGAGTTATTTAGAGTATAAGGTCTTTTTACAAGAACTTATAACGATTAATTATCAGTTCTGCTTCATTTTAAGCTTTTTTTCCTTGCTGCATGAGTGTACTATTCTTATGTTGATTAAGTGATCTTTTTTTCTTTTTCAAATTATGTATTATTCTTATTGTGATTTCCTCCTTGTATATATATATAGTATTGTTGATTTTTTTTTTTATTTTAATTTCATTGGTGGCCCCTTTTATTAGCTCTGCTTTCTCCAGGGTCACCAAACCATCATTGTGTTTTGTTGAAATTTCTGTTACAAACCTACTTTGTGTATATATGTTTTGATGGTTAAATAAATAAATGAATGGTCGAATGGTCAAATGGTTTGTAAATCAGTATGATTAAAAGTAATAGTTACCTGATTTGCCTCCGATGAGCCTGAGAATGCATAGAGAGTGTGGACTTGACCATATCTGTTCAGCTGTACTAGCACAAAGCAATGTTTGATTCCGTTTGCTGTAAAATGAATGGAACCACAATGAAATTAGGATTTTACTTTTCATTTCCTTTCATTTTTCAACCAAAGAATGTTTAAATGTTATATTAGAAACTTTTGAAGTTAGAATAATGGCTGAACTTAGGGAAAATACTCCCTCTTTAGTAAAAATTATTATAAAGTTGACAAAAATCATTCAAACAGTTCATTTTATATCAGTTCAGTCATGAAGACCACACTTTCATATACAGCACTTTTCTTCAGTATTATATTAAGAGCTACATATTTTTTTCATAGCACATATAAATATGAAGAATCATAAAATACCCGTGTATCTCGATGAAAATGGCAGAAATTTATACAAAAATTTTAATACCCCAAACTAAACGGAATGTGTGATTTTCTTATCTGTGAAGCACTTTTTAGTTTGTTTACAGTCTGCATGATAATATGTTTATTGCATTGTTTTTATTAACCACATATTTCAAGTACCATGTATATTAAAATCTGAAGGAATGAATTACCCAAGGCCTGCTTAGCATCGATGTCCACGAGCTCTAGACGGTCTAGAGGAAGAGGAGACTTACAGACCACAAAACTATATCCTTCCTTGTGTTTCGGGACAGAGTTCTGAGTTGACCATATGGAGACGTGGGAGAGTTGTCTGTGAGTGATTTCTTCTGGTTGGCTGAAGAACGACGCATTTCGTGTTATCAGCAACATGTCATCGAACAAGAGCACATATGCTTCCTGTAATCTGCTGCCATTCTCTGCCATCAGACAAAAAATGCAAGAAAATAATTTTAAAATAAACAACATTTATTAAAGAACATTTACCAACATTTACCAAATTTACCACAATCACCGAACCCTGTGGGCCTGGCGTCTCCCGCCCCTTCCCCTCCGACTCCGAACGTTCATCCATTAGGTTCGTGGAATATGTTTTGTTTCAGCCTCAATGTCTTGAGTAATTTAGGATAGTATTCTATATACTTATATAAAAAAAAACCCGCCCTAAAACAATTCTGACCTTTAATTCGGGAGTTTCTTCAGCATCTAAACATGACACAGAGTCTATGAAACTATGAAAACTTATAAAAACAATCATTTGCCTTAAACATATACCTCATCCTTCAGAATCTACATGATGGTATAATAATGTAATAACTACTTATTGAATGAACTCACCAAAAATATTAAGATGCCCTTCATATACCAATGTTCGTTTGGTGCTAAAACCAAATGTGTTCTCTTGATTTCTTGGCAATGGTGGACTTCAAGAACTATGGATGACAAATGAAAAGTTTCAAAAGAAAAACATTAAATACTGAAAACACGTTAAGTATGCAATAAATACATTTTTGTATTGTTGCTCATGATTATTGGAGTTGTTATGAAATTGGTTATGACCACTGATAGGACGATCAGTGGTTATGATGCTAATTCCTTTCACTTAAACTAAACTGAATATTTAGAAGAGATTGAAGCTAGAAATTCTCATATCAAATTTGTGAAAAAAGCAGAACTTCGCCTTGTAAATTGCTCATAATTATCATATGAGGTCAGCATTTGCCAGAATACTGATTAAGATTTCTTACCTCTGGAACGAGACCAGATAACTTGGAGTCGAGTTCTTCTGCTGGAGGCCAGCTGATCATCTGTTGAAGCTCCCTCATTCGTTCAAAGTTTACCAACCATTCTACCTTGCCTTCTAGATCACCTGATGTAGAAAATAATTGTTGCACAAGATTCATTTAAAAGTTTCCTTTCGGAAAATAAGGTTTGAAATATATATCATGTCCTCAAAATATTTCACAACTTTCTAATAATGCACAAAAAGCATTTAAGACTAAGACCAAACAAATTTAATTGAAATCCTGATTTTTTTTCATCATTTTATCCAAAGGAATATTTTATGTTCCTCTCAAATTACTGAACGGGAAAATGCAAGTTTATTTTTTTCTACTGTAAATGTTTAATTTCCATGTGTTATTTAATTGACCATGTTGACTAATGTTCTTATAATCTCTTTTAAAAAGCTGTATTCGTCACTCATTAATTGGGACTAGATTTAGCCCCAGAAGTATATCAGACGCCATTTTCTCCTCAGTCATATTAATATCATGTATAAAAGCTACTTCAGTTTTTGCTAGTTTAGTTTGGTTTAGTTTAGTTTTTTTTTTGTTTCTTTGTTTTGTTTGCGTTTGTTTGGATGGTAGTTTTCGTCTCACCTATTGCACTCTCTACAGACGTGAGTGTAGCATTGAGTAATTCGATCTCCCTGGGTTGTGAGGTACAGTTCCTGATATCACGGAGTAATAAAGTATACTTGGTGATTCGCTGGATTGGTGTGATCAGAAGATCAGTGAGTTGAAGCCTCTTACATCGACTGTCCTGCTCACATATCTAGAGGTAGAGATTATTTTTTGACGAAAAAAAAAAAAGAAAATTAGGAGTAGTGAGATTAGGTCGAAATAACAAATAAGAAGAGAAGTTGATGAAAACAGGGGGGGGGGGCACTAGGGTATTTTGATAGGAGGGGTAAGATTACCCATAGGTGAATTTATTGACGTTTTAAATGAACAAATAGGGAATTTCTTATATAATTGCAAGCCCCAGGCCTATCTTTCCCCACCCTCTTCTTTCTTCTTCCTCCTCTTTTTTTTTCTCCTTTTTCTCCTCTTTCTTTTTTCTTTTTTTTTTTTAAAAATCACTTCAAAAATCATAGGGGGGCATTAGCCCCCTGCTCCCCCCCCCCTGTAGCGCCGCTCCTGGACGAAAATTCCATTCTTTAAATGTTTTTTGCCAAAGACATGAAAGCCAACCAAAATAGCGAGTGTCCTGGATGTGGAAAATATTTCCCAACCCATCTTATTTAAGGAAGATTTCCACATAAAATAAAAATAATTTAGTAATACCTTCCTTTCTTTTTTTTTTTCTTATGAGGAATATTATCAACCGATAAGCAATATTATCAGAATTTCTGCACGTCAGTGATCTGACTTAGTCATGCATTTGGAAAGGGTAACACTTCAGTAAAGTCAGTAGCACCAAAACCGTGAGAGATAATGTTTTTGTTTTGTTTTGTTTTGTTGTTTGGGGGAGGGAAGGACATTATTCACTTGCAATGCTTCCCCCCCCCCCCCCACCCACTCCCCCTCGAGTCCCCTGCCTCCACCTCAATCCCTTGTCCTCTTTAACGTTTCTGACGCGCCTGATGAAAGTTACACAGACATGTTATTTCTTACTTTGCAAAATTCAGCGAAGTCATCCTGTTTCTTCAGAGACTCAAGGTATTGCAAGGCTCCTGAATAGTTCATGCAGTAGCTTGAAAATGCTGGACATACTTGCATCTCAAACTGAGGAAATAGATAAGAAAAAAAAAAAGCATAATGGGTGTTGTCATTTTATCGTAGAATAAGTAGAAGCATATAACTAAAATGCTCTATGTATTTCTTTTTTTCAGAAGATACAAATATGATAGCCATTCGGCGGGCTCTTTGACGTCATATGTCACTTCGTCCGTAAAATAAAGAAAGGTTATTATCTTTTATTTACATAACCTAAGCAATGTAGTACACTAACTTAAAGAGAGTTTCTCATCACAGCGATGTAAAGTTCATTCATTAAAAAAATGAAACACATCACATCTACTAATCGTTTTACTTACAGTTGCAAATGCAGTGACGATAGCGTCAGCCTGTCCAAACTCTCCTTCTGAAAGTCGACTGGAGAAGTTCTTGATTAGATCACGACAAAGATTTGCACTGACCTAAATTTGATAAAAGGGGGAAAAGTTTGAAATTGGTATTTTGAGTGCTTCTTGCAGATATCAACATGAACACGTTGGACAAGAGCTTGAAGTGACGAAAGTAATCTTCATCACTGATTTGAAAGTAACTTACCGTACAGAGTTCATCAACGTTAGCAAAGAGTTTGACGATTTCTATGTGCATTAGATGATCTTCACACTGAAGCCATCGAAGTCTCTCCTGGAAGATCTGAGAAAAAAAATAGTGAAACAGAAATTGTTTGGTAAATTGTTATATGACTAATTTTCTCTATCAATGCAATATGAGAGTAAAATAATAAATAGTTTTACAATCTGACACTTCCAACGCTGTATGTAAATACTGATAAAGCTTTCTTTCTTTCTTTCTTTACATAAACCTACATCATCTGCATAACCTTTATCCTGAAATCAGCGCCTATGATGTATAGAAGTCGTTACATTATTATTGATCCATTTATAACAATTATTTTAAAAAATACTCATGCACGTTAATAACATCTACTGCACAATCAATATATGACCCGTGCATTACTCAGCATAACTTATTTTGAGGCAAATACATGGTAAAAAAAAGGCATAATAATAAGCTTTTCATTGATCCATATGTCAACATTTCATTCACGCTATTCGTAGCATCACTGGTTGCATCGATTGTATTAATTGACGTAATAACAGATTGGTACCATCATTCAATATCTACCTGAACGAACTAACAACGTTAACAGAACCTTGATGGGTCACAGACATTATCAACTTCGTGATAATTATTGCAAAGAAAAGGTATGCAATTATTGTGATCTCAGGGAGAAGATCCTCATAATCGATTTCGAATTCAAAGAAACTAATGATGGATTGGGTGTCACTGTCTTCAAATTTAATCTGATAGATAAGGGCTCAGTGAAGCACCTTTTAAGCGAGAGAAGTGATATGGCAAATAATGCAGGATGGTAAATGGATCGTATTCTTGTTAAGATTAGTGGATAGTGAGTATGAGCCCCAAGAAAGCAGGTGGGTGGTCATATTAGGTAGATGGAATGAATTGACAAATCAGGTGAAGGTCTAGGAGGGGGCGGTGTCATCCTCTTCTTCTTTCCTTCCCCCCCCCCCCCTCTCTCTCTCTCTCTCTCTCTCTCTCTCTCTCTCTCACTCTCACTCTCTCTCTTTTTCTCTCTCTCATTGTTTCTCTTACATCACTGCCTCTAGTTCATCCTTAGTTTATCCTTCTTTTTGAAATCCAATAAATAGTTTTAGCCATACTGATTAAGATACACTAATTCAAACAAAGAAAACAATTTCTAATACCAATTCATCACTGTTAATATGATTATCATTACAGTTGTATGCTGCTATGTTGACCCTAATCTAGGAGTACATACATCTAGATCAGTGTCTATATACTCACCTCCTTCAATACTAGAATATGGTCGACAAGATAAGCACATTCACTCCTAAACACTTCCCATACTTTCTCTCGTCTCTTATATTCCTCCTTGCTGATAGAAGATACATCGAATGGGCGACCGAGTCCGGATTCTATGAAGTCTTTCCAGTGTTGGTCCTAAGGAAAATGGAAATATTTCATTTAAATATCATCAAGGATAGAAATATCTTAAAAGAAAACCACTGACTCAAACTAAAGCGGAAGAGATCTATGTTCAAATTTCAGTTTTACTTCCTCTGATATATAATGCCGGATAATGCATGATTCTTATATCTTAACGTAATCTCATCACTGACAACTGTTATCGTGATAATAAAGTAAGTGATGACTTAAAATTATGTCTTCATGCCGAAAAAATATATGTTTCATGTAAATGTTCGTCCAAATAACGATAAAAAGCAGAGCAAACATTGTGCCCTGCTATGTTTGCGATTAAAATCATCAAATATTTAAAGAACATTCTGATGATTCACACCTTGAAGACAGCAAACTCTAGCTCGTCCTGATCGTGTCGTTTGAAGTTTGAAATAATAGCTCCCATTCCACTCTTCTCCTGCTTTCCCTATCAAGCAAAAGGAAATTCTTGGTCATATCTTATTATTGTATTATATTGTGTTGTACTGTATTGTATTGTATATTGCATTGCATTGCATTGCATTTATTTAATCACGGAAAGAATATTACAATGAATAAAAAGCAAACAAAACCGAACAGAGAACAACAAACGCAACACATGTAAAATCATATATCGGTGAGCTGAAAATTTTACTTCGAAACAAAGACAAAGGAAGGGGTATTTAGGGTAGGGACAGAAAACGCACAAAATTAATGCTTCCAGTCTTTTCTCGATCTGATCAAAATATATTCGCCGGCGGGTTACTGAAAAGCTTTGAAGCTCAACATAACGGGGTCTTTCTGAGGACGTTTGTATATGATCGTGGTAGTTCAATTTGATAATGCAGTTTACATAATATAATCGCGTGGTTTAGGATGGAAGTGGCAAGGTGGAACTAGGTTATCTTTGTAAAAAGAAAATAGAGACATAAATTATTTGAATCAGATAGTATTTTAAAAAAGACAAGATATGATTGTGTATCGCAAAATTTGAAAAATTAGTAAAATCACACTTACAAACTTTTTCCTGAGCATGGCAGCTATTTTCTTCTTGCTGTCTGTTGGTAAAAAGTCAATAAAAATGAGTTATTGTAATGCGTGGCCTATACTTTGATAACTGCGTAATTATGGTATAATACTCTTTATAATTTCAAAGTGCTGTAAATAGCTCAATAAAAAGTTAATGAAACGATGTAAGCCTACCTTGTACTTCTTCGCTGGCAACATGATTATCCAATCCTTGTACGCTTGATTCGATGAAGCCTTAATGTGAAAAAGATGGAAAGAGAAATGGATTATACTTTTAATAATTTTGAATTGGTATGTACATGATGCTGAGATAATTATTGATCGGATAGTAGCTTCCAATCTTATATGCTATTCCATTCAAAAACTTTTTAAAAATCATCTTATGATGGAAGTTTAAAAAAATTTATAAGGTTCATAATTCTTGTCCACTTTGAAAACAAGATTAATTGAGCGACTTCTCGATGTAATGTGGGTTTAAATTCGGTAAACGACGACATCCAGCTCAACAAACACAACCTAATGATATTATGCATGTGTAATGTTCTTAAATATAGAAGTAACTTTGACAAATTGTGTGCAATCAGTAATCCAAACTTGCACCTGCGATGGTCCAGACATTAACAAAACCAACGAATTAAAGGTATTATAACAGCACCTGCTTACCTTGAACGTGCTGAGCTGCCACAGCTGAAACAAAATCAGAATGAGGGAAATGTTTATTTTTCTATGTATGATAATCATGTACAAGTTCAAATTAGGAAACTCATAATCGATTGCCTAAACATTATACAAAAATTAGGGTGAGCTTATCCATTTACAAATAATCGTCGTCCCCCCCCCCCCCCCTCTCTCTCTCTCTCTCTCTTTCTCCCGCTCCCCCCCCCCCCCCCTCCTCTTTTTCTCCCTTTCCCTTTTCCTCACTTCTCCTGTTCTCTTTGTCTCTGACAGGGAAAAACAAGATGGATTAACAGATTTGAGGTTAGCATAGATCAATAAGAACACAAAACGACCATCACTGTGACAAATCAGTGAAGAACACATAAGTAATTGAAATCAGGATAACCCAACTACATGGACCTTGTGGTTAAAAGCAACCCACGATCGATCTAATTTCTCAAACATTTTGTCAATCAAACTTTATTGTCAATCAAAATTAGATTAATCCGAGGGTGTTTAAGGTGATTCTTGTAATACAGCTTTCAAGATAATATCCGATTTACGTGAGAGTGACAAGGTCGTAGAAAATCGGAAACGCCTTGATGTATCTGTGTTTTTAATTCAAAAGATCAATAACCAATTAAATTGCAACGAAATGGGTTTTAAGCATGGAGAAGAAAACATTTGAAGCTGGGGGAAAAACACAGGCCAGTACAACTTTCTAACATACTGGTACATTACAAAAAGTTTCCTATTTATATTTTTGATTAAAAAATCACCAGTAGGAAATTTGACATTTTAGAGTGATCTTTGGATATTTTATTGTGGGGGGGGGGGGGGGCTCGTAAAAAATAATCAGAAATGTGCCCTTTTCATACAATAGCTTCAATCTGCTAGTTATACTTACATCTTAACGTGATACTAGCTTCACTCATAATACTAGCCCGATGTTCACTTGAATGTTTTCGTGATGTAGGTAAAAGTAAGTCCATTTGAGGTGTTAACGTTGCACTTCTTGTCGACTGTGGAGGTGAATCGGGTTTGTAACTGAAATGGGGAACCATAATAGTTTCTTTCTAAGTGATAACATTAATGGAAAAGATGCAAATTTCTTTGTACAATGTTTTCAACGGTTCAAACATTAGAATTTAAATTTATTACTAATAAAACCAATCCATGATTATTAATGGAGCGAGTTGCATATGAGTCTTATTCAGGGGGGTCGCTAGACCTTTTTCAGTGGGGTGTAGAGGCCACTGATTGCCGACAAACAATGCCACCGATTACTGACGACCAACGTCTATAAACTCAAACGTATAAAGCCCTCTAGGCATGTTCAATTGTGTGCCTCTATCATATTTTCCTTCGTCTGTGATAATTCTTCATCATATTACACGATAGGCCTATAAGATATCAAAATTACATATCTGGGGAGCATTTCATGAGGAGTTTTGTCGGTGATTTTCACCGACTAATTTGCTGTCAGCCAATCAGATGCGAGTATTTTCAGTAGCTTGTAACATTTGTCGGTGATTTTCACCGACAAAACTCTTCATGAAACGCCCCCCTGGTCACCTCTCTTGCCCACTTTATTAGCTTTCAAAGACCATCTTGTATCTAAATATTATACGAGCGAGCGCAGCGAGCGAGGAAAAATATATATTCTCTTTTTCATGGTAGAAGTGATAATTCTTCATCAAAATACATGATGGGCCTAAAGCTATCTAAATTATAATTTTGGTCACCTCACTTACCCATTGTGTTTGCTTTCCGAAAACATCCTGTATCTAAATATAGGTTTTCCCGCTCAATTTCCAAATTTGATCATTCAATTTAATGTTAAGAGCATTCAAATTCACGACAGCTGTGATCGCCAAGGCCATTCGTCATTGTAATTCATTTTTTGTCATTCGAATGTGTTATTCGTGCAAAAGATTCCTAAAATGAATCACTTGAATTTAGATTAAAAAAAGAGCGTGCAATTTAACGAATGGGCATTCATAATAATTTTTCCTCGTTTGAATTCGTTTTCTTTGCAAAAAATTCTTCAAATGAGTCACCTGAATTTAAATAAAGAGCGTGCAATTTCACGAATGGGCATTCATAATAATTTTTTCCTCATTTAAATTCATTATCTTTGCAACAACTTTTTCAAATGAGTCTTTTACATTTAAAATAGGTGCATGGAATTTTAAAAATGTGCATTCAAAATCAGATACCGATGGGCTTGGTAGCTGTTCAGTAAAACAATTTCACGAATAGGCAAGCATGTTTTAAATGAGAGCATTTAATTAAGATGCATCGTCCAGGATACTCAATATGAAAATAAGAGCACTGATTGCAATACAAACATTGATGAAAATGAATAACGATGTAGAGATGAATAGAAAGAAAAAAAATGATGCAATGTAAAGATGGAAAGAACAAAAACAAACCTGTACCTATTACATGACAGTTACGCAATTTAGAACCCATGCAAAAATGCCATGCAAAAGATGCAATAGATTAAAATACACACCAAAAAAATCGAAAATAAGAACATTGATGAAAACAGACAAAGAAAAAATATAAGTATATATATATATCATACTTTTTTTACAAGCATCCTAAACATGGAAAAAGTTGTTATATACATGTATAATGTGATGACCATGTATTTGAGAACCGGGAACTTTTAGACACACGTTATCACCGACATGACCGATAGATATAATTTATAATGAATGAGATACAAACACAAATATGCACATAATAACATACAGAAGTCATGGAAACAAATGAAAACAATAATACATCATTAAATTTAATTCCCCAAAATGAAATTGGTTGCCCAAGCAGCCTTATCGGCCATTGTTTGTTAATATGAATGCACGAATCCTGAAATTCAGTGCACGTAGTATGAAATACTGAGTGCATTCGCGAATTTGTAAGCCCGTTAACGAACCTCCTTGCCCTAAAAAGAAATTGAAAGCAGATGACAAAAATCATAGTGATCTAATGTGAAACAGTTTTGCCCATAAATTAATTTGAATGCTTATAAGTGGATTTGAGTGTGTTTAAATGAATAACATTGGCCAGGTTTCAAATTTAAAAGACCGATAGCGCTTGCAAAACGATACCCCGTGAATTCAAATGCACCTTAATGAATTTGAGTGACTAATGTATGAAATTGGGCGGGAAAACCTATATTATACGAGCAAGCGCAGTGAGCGAGGAAAAATATACACTCTCTTTCCTGGTACCAGTGTTATTTCGTCATCAAAATACACAAACAAATAAGCCGAATATTACTCTGTTCGGACGCCTTACTTCTCTTTTCTTTTTTCCTCCTTTCTCTTCCCTCTCCTTTCTTCTCTCTCTCTCTCTCTCTCTCTCTCTTTTTGCCGACAGCGATTGCAAATTTGCCGACAAGCATTTTGAATGGGGGGGGGGGGGTAGTGTCACACCCCCCCCCCCCCCCCCTCCAGCGACGCCCCTGGCCTTATTTATTCCATCAACTTGAAAAGCATGTCTTACGGGTAAAAAGATTGAAGTTATCTGCAGAAGGGTTCCTCATTCATTTCATTCATCTAGAATTCTAACTATGTATACATCATCATATAGGTCACACTCTAAAAACAAATCTAGTCATATTTGACTGGATACTGTTCTACAGTAAAAAATAAAATAAAATAAATTTTAAAACAATTTTTAAAAAATAACACAATAATACGGTGAAAATGACCAGAATTCTATTTTTAAAATGTTAATTTTTACTAGAATTCGGGCCACTTTCATCAGAAATTTGTCAATTTTGACTAAACAGTGCAAGTGCCCGTGGGATCAGGCGTTCTAGTAAAAAAAAAATTTACTAGAATTCTCGTCATTTTCACTAGAACAGTGTCAATATTTACTAGAGTATATAGTGCTGGTGCCCGTGGGATCAGGCAACCTAGTCAAATCTGACTAGATCATTTTTAGAGTGCATGATAAACATGTGGATATCTGTGCCCATTAAACTTAATAGAAATTTCCAGCTTACTTGTTCGACTCTTGTTCTTCGGAACCCATTTCTTGAACAGCCGGTGCTACTTGTGATATGACGGCATCCCTTCTTCGTCTCATGCGGTAATTGGGCGGAGGAATATTTTCTTCATCTTCCCCGTCGTCCTCAGGTTCCACCTACAGAACGTTATAATAACATTCAGCATTTTCAGCTCTAAAATCTTTGTTTGCAACTGATATGTGAATCGTGAAATATATTCTGAGTGTCATAAACATGGTCTAGATTAAGATAAAGAGAGAGAACTTATACATGCACGTTCCGTGCTAGACAGAACTAGTCCAATCCCGTGATTGTCCTACATTTTTTAAATATCAGCAAGTTATCTTTACATAAATCATGTTTATTATTGCTGTGAGTGGCTGTTGTATTAAACGAGACTTATGAAATATATTAGATACCCTGATCGATTACCATTACTATTTTCATAGTTAGTTTTGTGTTACTCACGACTACCAATGCACTGTTTATACCATTGCATTAATTTCATATTTGCTATCAATACCCATGTGCGTTGAGTTATATTCTGCACTGCACTATTTCCTGATCCTAGCTTGGAGGTAAAAACGGTAAAGTGTAAAATGCACTGATAATTTCCTGGATACGTGATTAATGTATGCCAAAATGAGCCTACGTACACATTGCCTCATTGTAAATGCCTATAATTATGTACTGAGCCTGTATTACGTGCTAAGCTTATGCGTATTCAATAAGATTATGTACTTATAAGCTGAAGAATACAGAAAAAGCCAGTTATTATGTACTAAGCCGGTATAGGCCTATTAACATGAAATTTACTATCATAATAAACTTTCAGGATTGAACTCAAATATTTGTAATTATAAGTAATCCTATGCACTGATTTCCTTGGCGCATATGTTGGTTTGTCACGAATGATTGTGGCGCCACAAGCATTATAATATGTTTCAATAAACTGGTTCGTGTCACGCGTGATCCATCACAAAAAATAGAGGTCTCGGCAAAACCGTGAAAGCAGAACTCCATCGTAATCACAATACCATCGAAAATCTTACCAACATTATTTAGTGAAAATCAGTCTATACCAAGTTTCTTCTTTCAATTCTATACAGTTCCAATTTCCATTCTGTTGCATAATCAAACAAAATGCACACACACACACACACACACACACACATATATATATATATATATATAAGAATCAGAGTTGGTAGTAGAATGCCATTAAAAAATAAAATCATAGATTTTAAAAGAAAACGGAGTATAGCTCTCAAAAATGAAAGGTGAAGTCACACTCTTCGTCAGTGCCCATGGTGTGACAAAAGCTGTTAATCAAAATCCGTTTCTGAAACAGACGAAAAAACACGTCTGAGTGTGACTTCGCCTTTCATTTTTGAGAGCTATGCTCCGTTTTCTTTTTAAATCTATGATTTATTTTTTAATGGCATTCTACTACCAACTCTGATTCTTGTATAATCTAGATGCCAAGCAGACCAATTTTCAATTATAATATATATATATATTATATATATATATATATATATATATATATATATATATATATATATATATATATATATATGTGTGTGTGTGTGTGTGTGTGTGTGTGTGTGTGTGTGTGTATACAGGTAAGTCCATGCTCTCCACTTTTTCATTGATATATGCATGTGCATATACATATAAAACATACAAGATATACTGAACTATCTCAATTTACCAAATTATGCGAAATTATTGAAACAATGCAGAGAAATCCCACTTTTCAACAAAGTGTTTATGAAAACGCATGCACGAGGCATTATTAAAGTAAAGTATGCTGATCACGATTATATTTTTTAAAAATCAAGAAACATACATGTATCTTCGGATGTCGTGGATATGACGTCTTGATGCTTTGGAGTAATTCGGGTGATGGAACTCGAAGTGAACTGCCATTGCTCGTTACAGACTCTGACGAATCTTAAAAAGAAGGTAATAAAAAACACCTCTCAAGTTGCTTTGCAATAATAAGACTACAAAATATTGATTTAAATATTCTTTCACTATATTTCATTATCATTTCAAAATTAAGGATTATTGCAAATCAAAGGGGAAAAAAGGTGCATTCAGTATTATAAACTACACTCACTGTAGGTTAAACACTTCATTCGAAACTTAGATCGACCCGTTTCTCAGGGGCTATAAGTTCAATACAACAAAGTCTTTCTTCAGAAGAAGTTTGAGAAATGCCTACATGGACTCTGCCCATAAGACACCATCGGTTAATAAATGAGGGTCTAAAAATACTATTCAACAAGCTTCTTCTTATGTCCCTTTTGTTTGAATTCCTTTGTGCTTGCACTAACACATTATATTGCAATATTGACAGCATTCTTTTGTATATGAAAACTACATCATATGAAATTCGACACTGAGAAATATACGTTTTTCATTTTGAAAACATGCGACTGGGAGGAAGACAGGAAATTATGAAATTTTACCCTCTGAATAACATTAACAGCGCTTTCCCAATCATTGATGGCAACCAGGCTTTTAAAAAGAAAAAAATAGCATGCTGAACGATGATGTCATAATAACCGGTCGACATTTCGAACATCTTCTCTCCTCCCCCATTCAAGCTATTTTTGTTTCATTACCATGCACAAGATCTCTTTTCTACTCCCTTAAAGGGAATGCTGTTGAACCCCCTACTTTTCTCATTTATGATTTTTAATTGACATATCAAATCGGCAACACTATGGGAGGAAATATGTGTTCGAACTTGAGGGGACGCATCCAAAATTCCCCGACAAGCAACAACAACAACAACTAAAAATCATCTTGGGCACGCTCGGGGTGCCTCTCCCACGGATTTCCGCCCATGCTATGATATAGCGATTCTAGATGACCCTTCCTGTTTGTGAACTTCCCGTGTAATCGGTCAGAAGTCCGTGGACAGTCCTTGAATAATTTTTTGCATTTCAAATCTCACACAAAAACAACATCACAACATTTGAGATAGGGAGAAATTGGGGACGGAATCACAACGAATACTCCTGTGATATTAGCATCTCCTACGCAGTTGAATCGAGTAGGCTACACTTAATTGCCCCCCGAGGACTTAATGGTGCGTGCATTTTGAAGCTTTTTAATAAGGCACTACTACAATCCAAATCGTAAAAAGCTTTGTTATAAAGATTAGTCTCCATTGAGTAGCTGTATCGTCTGTCGATTATAATGGTAAATCCACAGGGCCCCTATCGGGTGACCTACATAATACACCCAAACCCTCACCAAGCATGCATAATCACAAATTTCTTACCAACATGACAGTAAAATCGGAGATTTGCTGAGCTATAAAAATCATGCATAAAAACCTCCCGTCGCCACACTGCATATCCAAATCCTTTAAACATGATCATTAATCAAAATCCTATGATAATGATAATTACCATGATCTTATGACTATATTTATTACATAAAAGCTGCCTAGACTTATTTGCAGGGTATAGAAATATGTAAGAACAGGGAGATTAGTCACACAAGTTCTAAGAAGAGCTTCAAATAAAGACATACTGATGTTTTTCGTCTTGCAATTGTATTTTCCCTCTTACAAATTGGTTATCTACTTAGTGCAGGATTACATGGCCATTATGGAAAGCAGTTTCGCATGTGGCAATAAATTGTATGAATAACAGAAAATAAGGATAAAACTAAAACGCAAGCATAGGGAAATATCAGTTTCAAAATCACTAGAAAAATAGATGAGACCTCTACTATAAGATACGAATGCTGTAACATTATCTACTTTCATTTTAGTCATATTTTCCTATCAAAATGATTATATTGTAGACGGTTTATATCATTTGACTATATTTCCGCGATTATGTTTTTACTAATATCTTACCATCATGGCTGCCCAAATTAATTCCTGATAACGAGTCAGAATCGTCTGGGTAGTAGCTTACGACGAACTTCGGATGAATGGTGTCGGGGTCTTTTACCATCGTCTTTTTCTAAGAACATGGATGAATAATGGCATGAATTGACACACACACGAAGATAAGCTCATTATGGAAAGACGTGAATAATAATCAAAATACAATACAGTGTCTGACAAAAGTCATAAGTGCCGTTTCATTCGTTATTTTCATAACCTAGCAAAATTGTCATTCACATCGGAGAAACTTCATTGTTGTGTTTGGTTTAAGAGACGCGTATTCAGTGCCACAAGACATTTCACTTAATACATGGGGTAAAAACGCGAGGTAAAAAGGAGAGCTGCGAGGATTAATCATGGGTCCGATCACATTGTACACACCTTGGATGACTTTATACTGATTTTGTTATAAACTATATGATTTTTCAGAATGATCAATCAGTCCTCCTTAAGTTTTCAATTATCATTTTGAGTATCGTCTGTTCCAAGTGTTCTTTTTCGTTTCCTGGTAATCATGACAATATTTCCATGAACTGACGACAATTTTCATTTTCATATTCCTTTTATGTCATTTTTCTTTCAAAAGTCCCACCATCCCTTCCAAAGGGTACTTTTCTTTGGGTTATTGGGCCACATTTCGAGGCCACATTAATTTATCCCTTCATAAAGGGTTGAGTCAACACAATCCACTGTTTTCCAGCAGGATAGATACGACTTGAGAAATGTCTTGAAATGTTATCCTTATTTTTTCTGATTGGTTAGATAAATTTTAATCATGATAATTATGACTATTATTGTTATCTTACCGTCACATCAGGTGAAGGGAACGGTGATAAGAAGGGTGATCCTCGAGATCCTTGTGAGGGGGCCACTGAATTAGCAGTGTTAATATCAGGCATAGACAACATGATGGGATCATGAAAATCATTCATTCCTTTCACATCAACAAGTGGTCTTCCCGGTAGAACACTGATGCTCGCATGGCGTGCTGGTAACAAGCCACCTTCATGTCCAAGTTCCTTGGAAGTCAATCTAAAATCGGAGCTGTTCTGTTTGGAGATTCTGTTCTTACGAAATACTCGATGTAAGATCGATGAGGAGTTTTCTGCTTTCATTGCCCGCTCGGTGTAACACTTTTCGCATATCTCTGTAAATTCCGTCTGGATGCTGACATTCTTGGTGGTGTTACGACCACATTGCGTTGTCACATCCTGTTGCCATGGAAACCTGCGATCGGATGAATCTCCAACGATGTCGATTGATGCATAGACCGACTCTTCATCCGATTCCGAAACTTGATTTGCAGGTTTACTACGCAATACGATGTCGTCTTCGTCGTCATTATCGGCGGGCATTCCTTTCAATCCGTTGGGCCGTTCTGACAATGACAGCTGATGATGATGCTTATAAGAGTCTGGGGTAGGAAGGTAACTCTGTGGCTTACATACCCCTACCATATTAACCTCTTGAGCACTCACACTGGTCTGAATTCTCCCATTAGCTTTAGGCCCTTCTGGCATCATCGTCGTTGGCTTGCTGCTCTCTGATCTCTCTGTAAAACAAACAAAAAAATATGTGAAGAAGATTTACACCCCAAACTAGAGTGCTATTATTCTAGGATGTTTCAAAACTTATGTCTGGGTTTCTCTCTGGCATGAAGCCATGTCCTCTAGATAGCTAATCCGTTTCTTCTGTTGCACTTCACTAACTTCATGCAGACATCAACGCACGCAGGTGAATATCGCACTAAGATAGTATGGCTAGAAATTCATAACATCCAAATACACAGGAGTGTACGGTTACAATGGAAATATTCAACAGTATTTAACCACACAAAGCCTTTGATGCCAACTTAACAATACTTCATGACCCCCCGAATCTTTTTGTGGTGGGTGATCTACCATTCAAGACAAAAAAGGGAAAAAATACTATCAATATTTACTGGAGTATATACAGCCCTTTCCGGCATGATTTCTTCTATTTGGCTGGCTCATGAAATTCCTCTCTTGGGCCCTATTTCAATCTCTTTCGTTGTTTGTCTATCTTTCTCCCCTTTCTCTCATTCTCTCTCTCTCTCTCTCTCTCTCTCTCTCTCTCTCTCTCTCTCTCTCTCTCTCTCTCTCTCTCTCCCTCCCTCCCTCTCTGTCTCTCTTTCTCTCTTGGCAATGAACGGCAATAAACAAAGATAATTATCTGACACTTCGGACTGACAATAACTTAAATTAGCAAGATTCGGTTTCCACATTGAGAAGATAATGCTTGTAAACAAATTAGTTGCAACCGTGTTTTAACGTTTGAATACAACCTTTTTTAATCAAGAATAATTATATGTGAGTATCGATCAAGAATTAAAAACATAACCACATAACATCTGTGATACCACAATGCCTTACGCTTCCAAAATAATATTAGTCAAGACGCTGATGACTGAATAATACGATATGATCATGATGATGATGTGCAATGACTTGGCACATGCACAACGGGTTTCACAGCATATCAAATAGAAGGTTCAAACTACATTTTAATGGATATCTGCCTAACTACACTTTGGTGAAAATGTATAATAAAAAAGCCATTTAATCTGAGAAATATATTGTTTGCTAAACATTATTATGATTTCTAAACCCGGAAGAATGAAATGAAAGCAAACGAATGCTTCGAGTGTGTGTAACCCGAGTTATTTTGGTTTGCAAGCCTATCATGTTACATTGTGAGCATAGAAACACGTCAACATCTGCTCGAGATCCTCCTTGGTGAATTGTACCGAGTAGATTATTCAACACTCTGAGACATTTTTAGACGGGACAAGTGGTATGACATTTTATAAAATCCTCTTGAAAATGGCTTATTACGTGGTATCTATTTAAGCATCAACTTCCCCTGGTTCTCGAATTCACTCTGCTGCATTCGAAGCTGTATTTCAGCATCACAAATCTTCCCCGCCCCCGTGAATTTCATCCTCGTTCATAAATTGATAAATCAGGAAAAATGTTCAAAGGAATACTTCAAATTCGCTTCACTATCTTTGTAAAAGTGGTGTAAATTCTCGACAAAGCAGTCGTACGTATATCGTGCGACTGCCAACAAAAATGGTGGCGATAATGACACTAATTACAATAACAACAAAAAAATGCACATGTATATAGCTAGATCAGTGTCTGCATGTTGTAAAAGTGCTCATAAGCTAAGAATGGAAAAATAGATGAGAGATAGACAGACTGAAAAAAAAATGGGCGTTTCCAAGGGCACTGGACCCAGTTTGTGTTCTTGAATTTCCACGCATATCATGAACATTTAGAATTTTTAGTTAAACGTGATTCTTAATGTCACATTCCGCGCTTCATAGCAACGATTTCAGATACACAATATGCCAGAGAAAATAAATATATATTGCGACAATTGCCACATGCAAGACAGCACAAGGTCAAAACACCCCGAAAGGGAAAAACAGAAACTTTTCCGGTTCTTAAATAAACAACTATTACAATAAGAATATTCATTTTGTTTGTATAACACCTTTCCAGTATTCTAGCCAGTTCACGTAAGAGGAGGTGACTGGCTAAAAATGTATCAGTGTTAAATTTCTTTCGCAGGATGATACATCACACAGGGAATAATTATGATGAGTGAATAACATGACGTAACTCTTACTTTATATTTATGGGGCATCATCATTCATTTGCAATCTAAAAATAACTCGGTTAAGATAATCATGTTTTAATTCATTATTCTTGAATATATCATAGTATTCTTAACAGAAAACAAGGATATCGTTTCGGCCCTTGCACTGCATGGAAACTCTACATGTATAGATCATATACATTAAAAATCTACCTTTGTAAAAAGTTTGTATGCCTCATTGTAGAGGTGTTGTGGATCAGTGGATAAGTCCCCGGACTGTGAACCACGAGGTCAGGGGTTCAAATCTCACCGTGACACTAAAGTCCTTTGGCAGGACATTCATCCACATTTGCCACTCTCCACCCAGGTTAAATGGGTACCGGCAGGAAGGAATTCCTTGAATGCTACGACTGCAAGCCCTGAAATTTGAAGCCTCGCTGAGCATGGGTACGTATCCACCTTGTTTGGTGGATACGTGCGCTATATAAAATATCCATTATTATTATTATTATTATTTTTTTTTTTTAATTATTATTATTATTATTTTTTATTATTATTATTATTATTATTATTATTATTATCATTATTATTATTATTATTATTAATTATTATTATTATTATTATTATTATTATTATTATTATTATTATTATTATTATTATCATCATCATCATCATCATCTTATCGAAAGTGATGTTGTCACCTCGAGGTGGTATAATCATGACTGTGTCCTATACCCAATGCAGACAGATGGGTCTTTCTGTTAGACAGCAGGAAACCAATTTGCATCTCAATGATTCTACTTGTTATCATGAAGTATTATGAAATGTCCACAGTAAAAACTAATGTGAGACACAGTCAACTACGATATCAATCTATACAAAATGAATAATGATGTCGTACTTGTTAGATGCATAGTAAATTGCATACCTATATCAATTTTAACTATATAATGTATATTTCATGAATGTATACCTCTTACTTCCTAACAAAACGGATGTTCCAAAATAGAAATTATAATTGAAACAGATTTGTCTGATATTAACACTGCCACGGTATTTTGAATAATATACGAATGACAGCAACCCTTTACGGCCCCGCGCTATCGAGACTAAAGAAAACCAATATAACATCCAACCTTTATCATTTTTTGTTTCCTTCCTTAATCATGTTAATAAAGTTCACCTTTCAGCATGTTCAGGTAACGAGTTCAGGCAAGGTAACTATGGGAATAACTTTTTGCTCTAACCGTTCTAAATCCACAATTCGATCATTTATGCCCTCATACACTCTGAATATCGAGTGTGGGCTGATGGGAGTCGCGCGTGGGAGAAGGTCAAATGATGATGTATAACTAAGTAACTGTCTGATGCCATAGCTTTCCTTTTAAACTTGAGCCATGTTTTGTTTATTGTGGGCAACTCTGCACTCCATAAAACAAAAATAAAACGTATCTCATAACTATTCCATCATTTGAAATATCACATTGTAGTCGTCATTCTATTTCTTATTTTAGCAGAAGGCAGAACTTGTATATTAATGAGTGTTTTAGGTAACTGCCTGAAAGTGGCGTCCCCATGTTAACAAGGCGTAGGGGTAGAAGGGACGGAATGTGTCTGGGCGAGCAGGCCTTGTGCCGAGAACTCACGACAAGTTGATATTTTGTCCAATTCAGGGCCTTTAAATGGGAGGAGGGTAGTAGGAAATACATCACACGGAAAGAAAAGTATTCTTATGCCGATTGTGCTGGACTCTATAAATATATTGTGTTTAACGATATTGGCAAAAAGTCAATAACAGCCCAGTAATGAACAAATACAGATAAGGAAATTTATGGTAAGATCCCCAACCCACGTATGTAACATGCGGTCTAGAATGTGCAAACGAGAGATGTTTTGCTTTTCACTGAATGTTTCCGATATTCTAGTTAGATTTTCTTAAGTTTGTTTATGTATTGCTAGCTCAATCAACATCGACTGCATATGTAATTTAAGATAGATTTGATACAGTATCTCTTGGAAGGTGATGTCATTATTAGAACTCAAAATGATAACACTGACATAATTATACACACTTCACTGTTGGGCAGATAAGATTAAAGCGGTCAAGATGCGTGTGATTCTTGACAATTCATTACCTTAATCACACAATGACTACATGCACCAGTAGTAGAGTGTCAATATCCAATGTTTAAATACACTTCGCGGTATTCATTTTTTTTTTTTTTATTGTAGACATCCCAGTAGAACGACCCTGCTTCTGTTTCAATTTGCTTTAAAATTTCCACGCTAATTCCGCTTTCAGCAAAGTGTGTTTTAAATGAAATAAGCTTTATCACAGGTATACAGTATACGAAACATATGGTTTTATATGCATGATGCATGATGAATGCTTTTGGAGAGTGTTAATGTTAGTGTAGGCAGATCAAAATGAGTCCTAGAAATAAGGATTGGGTAAAGAGTATATAAATCAATCAGTGCAAGTTCTGTAATGAACTATCACAAGCATCTTGCTTATATAGTGGTAACTATAAACACAGAAACACGAAGATACATATAATTTTCAACATACATACTTTGTTTCTACTAGAATGCACAAAATATTTATTTTGGATTATTCAATCCAGGTATTTATAGAGTGCCAATATCTAGTTGCCTAATCAAAGGCGTTGATGAGACTGAAAAATACTATATGCAGTTCATGATTCATCCAGGAAAGATTCAGGCAGAGGCTAGTTGTATGCGATGTGAATAAGCTGGGTTTTATAGGTGGGCAGCACATCACAAAATCGAAGACACAGATTAATCTCGTTGCCTAGAATGAGAAAACTTTGCTTTAAAAGACCAAAAATCCATTTATTAGCAAAAGACAACCAAATTAGTATTTACCGAGAGGCAGCGAGAGTTTGTCTCTGTTCATGGAAGGCATGGAGAATCGCCGCCATTTCGTTATGAATGTACTCGTCATTATGAACACTGGAAACTCGATTCACAGAATCACACATTTAAACCAAAAACTTCCCGATGTTGACCAGCTAGAGTATCTAAGGTGGTAAACTATGATATCATCCTGGATAAGACTCACGATACTCGTGAGAGCATGATGCGGATGTCCAACATGTCTCCGGGGTTGAATCAGGTGGGTGTTAGCCTGTCAGGCGAGGAGTAACTCAAAGCGAAATCAGGCATCAAGTTTTTTTGTCTTTTTCACCGGCCAAAAAACGAGCGGGCGTGGGTGAGACTTGTTACTCACGCTTTGAAAACACGTTCTAAAAATAACAAATAACCGAAATCAGTATGGGAAGTCCAAAATATCCTTGTTTTGTATTGTTTTGGGTGTAATGGTATATTTTGTTAAACAAGAATATATTCCATGGAGGTCTTTTTTTTTTTCTTCTTCAAAATTTCATTATCTCCCAATAGCCGTATAATGCTCAAATCATTAAGATTATAATTCCATCCCTTTAGCAGATCCCTTCTCAATTCCATTTGATCTCTTCAGAAGTGACAACGTTGTATAAGTGAATTACGTTATATGATCAGTGGTAATAAATTAAGTATATATGTGGTAAACCTGATTTTCATGAATGAAATCACATCAAATAAAAAATAAGTATTGTTTTGATACTTCAGAATAAATCTTAACCAATGTAGGCAATATTATTATAGGCAGTGCTATCTTAAATCAATACATTGCTGTCGAAAGACTATATGTTCTCAGTATAATTTAATTTCAATTTCTGAAGTGATATGAGGAGCGACAATGTAATAAAAAAGTTGATTCTGTGCCAGTCGATACCGAAATTTTGTGCTTTGATTATTAAACGTACATAATTAGTTTATAACACATATACCGCATAATTATGATCATATTGCGAGTACCTTATGATTGCAGAGTTATGTAATCATTTGTTTTAGAAATGTACCGTTTTAATTATAAAACTAATTATATTTCTTCAGAGAGAGAGAGAGAGAGAGAGAGAGCAATAGCTCTAGATTTGATTTCATTTGATTAGATGTGCATGTGTAACAGTCTTTTGACGAAACTATATCAAAGTTGTGTTAAAGTTTATGACCGCATTTATTTCGGCAAAGAATAATCATAATTACGATAACGACATAGAATCACTGGAAAATTATTTTTGATATATAGTCGAAGACGAAATAGATGCAGCTAAACTATACGTTTGATATGAAAAGAATATGACACTAGTAAGCATTTTTAATATGAAAACGATTTGAGGACACAGAAAATGATTCCAAAATGAATTGAACCTCGAGAAGAATTTGAAGAAAGTATTGTGATGTTTTAATGCATGTTCATACAACCGTGCAATGACAGTGAAAAATACAGGAGCAATGTGCGTACCTTGTGTATAAAGGGAATGAGAAATATGATATTGATTTGATGTGGGTCTATACCTTAACGTGCATTTGAGTGCTTCAATTTCAATTTGGGCATATACAAGCTATAAATGTAAACGACCAAATTATACGGTTGAGCAGGGTTCTTGTAAATTGAATGGAAATATGAAGAGAATTACACATTGACAAAAATAATAATAATTGGAAAACTAATGCAAAAAATCTCTATTTTCATTCTTTTAAAATGACATGGTAACTGATTTTATGATGGATAGTGCAGCTTACTCATATTAGGTATATGTTTCTGAAATCGTTATGTTTCAATAGCATCCTAGGTCATATGAATTTAAGTTTTGATTTTTATCTTGTTTCAATCCAATTTGGGCTGATGTTCGAATATTGGTCACCAAAGTTTGTCGATGGAAAATGAATGTTTATTTTTCAGTCATTCGGAAAGACTATATTGTATCAGTCCATCTACATTTAAGACAAGCACTTAAATCTTTCTCTCTTCAAGTGAAGCAACAAGCAACAATAACATGCAGTCTAAATTTGGATTTTGTCTCTTGTGCATTAGGTACTGATTATACGTAGTTTTGGATCATCTGATCTTTACTTGATGATAAAGTATCATGCGATAATAACATATATTTTTACCATCTTAGCAACTATTAACAAATTGGTAAGATCGTCAGAAGGATGATAAAAATGTGAAATACCACAAATTATATTCTCCTTCAAATCGCTTTAGAGTTACTGTACAAGCATAATCCTTAACACAGGAAAACAAATCGTCGAAATATAAACATCACTTGTCAGTGCAACGATATCATTGACCGCGGGAAAGTTTAACAGTACACTTTCAACTTCGCGTGGCTACATTTTGGTATGCAGTTTAAATGTGGTATAATTTGATTGCAACCTTATAATGTCTCCCAAATCATGTTCTTTTTTGACAATGCAAAGAACGTCTCGATTACGACCTCCTTCCGAGGAGAACTACAGAAAGGTTAGGAGGTCAATAAGCGTTAGATGAAAGATGAGGATAAAGAGTGGTGTACCTGCATGCTTACTGCTTGCATGGCGTCCATAGTAACGGTCTCAAAAATACCTCAAAATAATCAAAAACACACAATAAATTCTTTCCCGCCAATATGCCAAATGCAAAACAATTTCATTAACACACCTTTTTTTCAAAGTTGTTCGGCTAATGTGCGGGCAATCAATATCATAAATCGATTGATTTCAGAGACCTCCGAGTACATACTAGTATGTGGTTGTCTCATTCAATTTCATCAAACTTTGAATTGATATCAATCAAACTATACGTACGTGTGGAACAAGACGGTCGGCAAATTTCGAGTCGCCTGTTTATCGCGTCCTTGCTACAAATAGTCAGAGATGTTTGTAAAACTATATACCAGAGTCTCTGTATCTCTAAGATGAAACAATTGAGAGGTAAATCTGACATGGAGACACCCAAAAAACATCCGCGGGAAACGCCGTTATACCGTTTTGGATGCCATCCATAAACTGGGATAAGAATGCGTTGACTCGATCTCACCTTCACCGCAGGCAAAATGACGATGCAGGCCAAGCGAAGTGAAAATACAAACATCACCAATCCTAGCGCAGATGTGCACAATTTTCAGCAGAAACCGTCCACGTTCACTACAGTGAAATCCCTACAACTACTTTCCTTTCGCCTTTCAATTCGTTCTTTAATAGTGGGCGACCTTTTCACGTATTTCGTGAATAATGAGTAAAATAAGTTGTAATTATTCTGTGAAAGTTTAAGTGCCTGTCCTCTTTCCTGAGGAAACCTTCCAATGACGAAATTAAATCAACATATTATGGTGGCGATTCGTCACCATAATATTCTTTGATATTCTACTCTAATTCTCTGAAAAAAACTAGCTAAAGGCACCCCTCCTAAATATATATTATATACAGTAGTTTATAAGGATAGCATTCACCAAGTGTATATGTGAGAGATCAACTGAGAGAATATTAGCGTACGTAGCATGAATCAAAGTTCCTCAGAACTGTTATCTGATCCAAATATATATAAATAAATATATATATATATACTTTGATTCATGCTACCCTATCATTCTCTCAATTGATCTCATATATACATATATATATATATATATATATATATATATAGTTGGGATGAGTGGCATATGGTAACATATCGCTCTACTTACGCGTTACGATTTAAGATTATAACGGACGGTGTATTTTAATAAATTGGTTCACTAAAGAAAACAAAGTAAATTAACTGTGCTTTGCAAAGTGCATTTTAGGCCTATGACAGCAATATGTTACTGACCCATAATCATGTCTGAGTATTTCAGTATATTCTTAATACTAGTTCTATTTTATTAGGTGCAGGCTTAGACGCTTCAATTTAGATACAAAATTATAAACCAGGCAAGTTCATGCTTTCTTATTCTGTGAAAACCTTTTAGAATAAGCAACTAAATTTATCAAAGTATGCATATGGGTACTCGATACACTGATACATTACGTCACAATAGAACACATGGCATTACTTCACTTACCAGATTTTTCTGCATCCAGGATGTCTTCAAAATAAGAAACATCTGGAACACTCAACCGAAAATCAGTTAACATGATGTCAATTAATTCCTTAATATAAATATATCAAAAAGATCCAGCTTCCTGCTTAGAAATTTCCTTCAAATCAAGTCCATGACATCAAGGTCCTCTGTCTCTGCATATACTATAGCCTTGGTGTGCTGTTGCCCACTTCCCTTTTTTTATACTATCTGCAGAAGATGAACCGCGAGAAAACACGCCAGTATAATTGCACATAACTTGGGCTCATCACCGCATCCAAAGCCTGCGGTAACAATGGTCAATCACCAACCGTTAACCAAGGGCATTAAAGTGGATATCCTGTGTTGCTGGTAAAGCCAAATTATTCACCCCATTTGCACAAAAGAGGAAAGTTATGGTTAGCTGATTTGATCCATTGTTTATCCTTTTCTTTTGGTGCAGACACATCCATCCTTGAAAATAAAGAAGCGTCTTTGGTTGTGTCTGCCCAGTACCATTCGACAGACTGTGATATTCTTAAACCATTAAAAGCAATAGTAGTTTCCTAAATTATGCAGAACACCCTTGAAACATTAGGATGATCTTGTGCCTCCATTAACCTGCTCACGTTAGAAGATCAACTGACGATATTAAAGCTTGGCGATTCAAAGTTACTTAAAGCTAATCACCTAGCTGCTTCATGTTGATTATTCGTCCTTGACATTTAAGACTCTTTTCGACACGCCGACACTGATTTTCCCCCACAGTCATCTCTACCTCATCTTCTTCAAGAATGAGATCGCTTGTGTATCAGTATCTTCCACTGCCCCCATTTTGCCATCGTATTATAAGTCTCCCACGACCGATATCATGCTTTGTTTGTGAACCATGACCATGTAGGACAAAAACGTTTCTTAGTTTCACAATAGAATTGTTATGTACGGCTTTAGCCGAGTATTGATTTATCCGAGGTTGGGATCAATGGGGATAAGCCTGTGCTTCATGTAAAATGACACCACACATCCAACTCACACCATCAAGATTTATTTCATACTTGATAAGATTTATAAGGGATATTAGCCGGGACAGGAAGCATTATGCGGTCAAAACGAACAAAATACAAACACAAATCTTACAATTGCGTTTATTCCGCATATTATTCCTTTTCACCAACCCTGGTACTGTTAAATGCTGAAAAGAATCCAAAACATGATCATAGTTCAATGAACCGAACACTTCTCCTATCGTATGTGGCGCCCTTATCGTATCAACTAAAAGAGCTGATTGAGTCTCGTCCTTCTTGGCACAGGCGCCACCAAAGATGTGAAAACCGTCTACCCAACAGATCAAATGAGAATTAAAAAGAAAAAAGAAGGAAAAAAAAACATATTTACAAAATTCGAACCAAAAAAAAAAAAAAAAAGAGCGGGCGATGGGTCTTTCCCAAGATGGACAGTTTCAGGTCAGGGGGAAATGTTTGATTAAATAAAGAATGGTTTAATTTGCTTTGATATTCCTCGTAGTGCGAGACATGTGGTGAACCAATAATAAATGTGAATTAGGGAGTGTCGGATGTTATTGCTTGTTACAAAACCAAAGGAAGTTGAGTGAGTTTACTGAAGCCACACATTATCTTTTTCATGACCTTAAAGGGGGGGGGGGGGTGGTTGTCACCAAATCGATAAACTCTATTATGCTGAATGCATGCATGGTTATAACTATCTTAATCGTTTTATATAAATAAAAAAATAGTACTTCATTATCTAATAAAGGAAAGACAAAGTGGATCAATATTTTATGTAGAAGAGGAACGAGATTTTCGAGAAAAAAAAACAACAAACATAACCTGAGAATTAATATTTAGGAGGAAAGGCTGATAAAACCCGTATTTTGACAATATCATCCAAAACATGCGCTATATACGTAACAGGATATGACTTTTGTCCTAATTACTGGCAAAGATTTGCCATTACAGTTTTAAATTTATAAAAAAAAAAAAAGAATTCGTCACGGTGATGGAATATTCTAGGAAATGCATTAAAAAAAACTGGGATACATATTGGGGTTGGGTAAATATAATGTTGCCCGAATAGTTCTCTTTGCTCTATGATTATAATAGAGGGAGAGAAACGAGGCTTGTCTGTATTTGGATGTTTTATTTCAAAGGTTCTTACAACCATTTTTTCCCCTTGCAATCGAAAATTGCCAGTGGTCATGTTGGTTTATCCTATTTATAATATGCTGTGAGTGATAATGAAGCAAAATGTTTTAAAAGGCTGTGTGAACATAAACAATTTTCATACAAAATCAATAATCTTGCCTGGTATACTGGATGGAATCGCAACATATGAAATTTTTGTCATTAAAATTTAAAGCTGTGACAGATTTATTAAGAATTTAAGGTTTCTTTGAGATAAAGGTCTGTACTTATAGAAGGTGTGGCAAAGGTAGATAGGGCCTTAATTCATTGGGTATAGTCATTAACGGTTTATATTCTATTCTTGTATACGTGTTTCAAACATATCCTCCGAACGGTAATCCAAAACATAAACTTGGTAATTACAAAATAACAAATATAATGATAAATAACAAATATATGATGAGAGCATTGTGGAACAGTGTTGAAGGCTCTTGCCTCTCATATGAGAGGTCCTGGGTTCGATCCTCGCCCGGTGCTTACATCCTTGGACAAGGTATTTTGCTCACGTGTCCCTCTCGACCCAGGTGTACTAAATGGGTACCTGGCAATGCTTGGGTAATAATAAGGAAGAGCAGTTGTGACTATCTTGGGTAAATAAAACCCAATTATTATCATAATACGATCGCAACTAAATGTAATTGTAAGGAATTAAATCTACAACTGCTTTAGCAAGTAAAAGTAGCTTTAATCAACTTCCCCAGAGCTGTCCTCCTTTTTTTAAAAATTGCATACACAAAACAAGTCCTCAGTCAAAGATCAAAGTGCCCCCCCCCCCCCCGAAAACAGGAATATATAACCTCCATCCTGTCACCCATGCTGAGGAATGAAGAAAAGGGATATAAAGCAAGTTGTTCCGATAGGTAGAATATACTTGTCATTATCTTTCCAGATATTTCTTTAAGTCATCAATATCAAATTGCTATAAAAAAAAAAGTGTTACCATGGTTACAATCCTCTATTTCCCTATTTACCAATGATATATAGCTTCAAAATTACTTATATTTGTATGGTGACGGATCATTTTGTATACTGGATAACAACAATTTCCACATAATCATTGAATAGGAGATGTAGCAATAAAATAATAGAAAAAAACACCCTTCAGAATGCTGATAAAGTAAAACAAGAAAAAGGTGCACCTGATAATTATGTAACACAAAAGGGGAATTTTGCAATTGAATGTTCATATCTCTACAGGTGCAAAGCGGAAAGAAGAAAAGTAAATCGTATCGACAAACAGAGAAAGTTTCAAGGACAATAGTTTTGAAAACCTTGAAAAGAGATTTGCGAATTACACTTAAGTATCGAATTCCTTTAGTTAGCTTTTCAACCATTGAGTTTTGTATAATGCCTTTTTTCTCGTACGTACCGCCTCTCTAAGAAGCCACTGAAGGGCAACGAACTATTCTGATAAGAAAATGACGGATGGTAATCAAAATAAGGAAATAAGAGAATCTTTTTTTTTAAATCTGAAATAAAGGGAATACAATTTACAGTATACTTTGGAACATACTTTTGAATATGCTTTTTTAAAATTTCGTTTTATTTTTTTTATGTGTGAAATCATTGCATACTGCAAGTTTGTTGAATTTTGTCCAAGAGAGTGGTCCTCATCTTTACTTTAATCTAATATCGTCAATACTATCAACACTATAGGAAAATGTTGACAATCATGCTTTCAGGCTGAAGGTTACTTTAGTTTTACCGACCTTTTTTCCCTATACGGGATTGCAAACGGAAAGTGGGAGCACACGCCGTTTGGTAAATATGAACGAAGTCATAGTCAAAATGCATTACTTCACAAGTCGATAGAAAAAACAAACAAACAAAAAAACAAACAAACAAATCGAAACATTAATATATTGAAGGCGTGTAAAATATCTGGCTATGTTTTAGCTGAAAAGTATTTAATCATTTTGTCTCTCTATAAATTAATGGCTAATTCTGCGGCGCAGCTATTTTCCGGAGGGTGCAGGACGCAGGAAAACCAGCTTCATGTGTAAACTAAGTAATAATTACAAATCATTTCTTCATTAGTGTATCCATCAATATAATGTCTATTTTCTGTTCTTTCCTTTGACACCAAAACATGAAAAATATAAATCAACCCCATGACTGATTTGAGACAGTCTGAATTGGCATTGTCAGAAACTGATATTTATCAATACACAGATGGCTAGGAAATTCACTGTTTGATGGTTTTGAAAAGACTAGAATTTATACGAGATTCCTTGATTGTAATAGACGAACCTCATGGAAAAGTTCCAAAATACTTCTTTAATGATGGAAATATCACACATGACTGAACAGGAAAATAACGATTTTCAACAGCTGGCATAGTGATACTTTGCTTGAGGAAGTAAAATGAGGCAATTGAACAAATTCCAGTGTGCCCTATAGCAAATACATGAGTTTTTCAGTAATGTGATTTAAAACTGTAACAATACATACCCATTTCATGTCTTTTAAAGCTAAACTGAACCAAATGTAGCTGTCATCCCGTTATTTCTCACAATTAAAATATATGAAAGCGCCAATTCAAACTCCTTTACATCTGTCACGTTTACTTTTTAGTGATTGTTTTGGTTTCATAAACAGAAAAGAAGATGGGGTGCCCAATGATTTACACTATGGGTTCTTAATTAAGTTATCTCACGGGCCAGAAATATTTCTGACATTACACTGCGGGCCACTGAGTAATAATACATGTAGTGTACAATTACACATTCACCAAGAAGCGATTCTGAATCATGCAATATTTACCCAGAAATTTGCGTTTTCCTTCTTTTCCAGGTACACATACAAGTGAGCATAGAGAACGTGTTTGAAAATTTGATACTCGCTACACTACAGACCTACACAGCGTCATCCTAGCATACTTTTGCCTTTTAATTTTTTTTTAAATTTTTTTTTAGTTTATAATGGAAAGTATAGAACTCACAATTTCGTGGGGGGGGGGGGGGGGCTCATGCCTCTACTCCACCCCCTTGTATAAGCCGCTGGGCATAACTACCAAATAATACACAGAACAAAATCCACGTTATAAAAGAGGGGGAGTTAAATAGATGTCGTTAAGATCACAGTTTAGCCGAGCTTTATTACGCTATCCGAAGCAATGGGGTTCTAAAATGAAGTGAGGCGTCGCATCAAATCATGATTTCATGATCTACTAGATTTTTGTCAACAAAAGGATAATTTCAAATAAGAGAGGAGATCTCACTGACGTTAGATACCTCACCATTACGTAAATTCACATCATAATCACCGTGTGACACAGACAGGATCAATACTTACTGTCAATGGAAGATTTGTCTTATTTTGTATAATTCTGGAATAGATAGGTCGAAACGTTGAAATGTTTTGAGCTCTGACGTCTAGAATCTCTATTCACAATAGGAAGGTGTAGATGTCTAGGGGACGTAATTTGAAAAAAAAAAACGAACATGATGGAAATAGGCCAGTCGCATCGGAATGGAAATGTCTTCTCATTCATTATGAATCTAAACAGAATGACATGGAAGTTGACATTTGATATTTAGGGTCATTCAAAATGGTGACAACGCATCCAAAAATAATCACCGTGCATAATGTTCACTGTCAAATAACATTATGGTTGGAAATGCTTGAAAAGCATAGTGCCAGTGTCTATCAATTCCATCATTAGGGCAATTCCATGGTAACTGACGTTACCAAGATAGAGTACTAGTGGTATTGTTTATATTGTAGTTTTGTGAATGACACTTGCTTCGGCTTTTAATTACTGTAGATAAATAAGTTGGTAATGGGGAAAGAAACACATGGACAGTTTTTTATCTCAAACTGCATTCTTATACACACAGCAAGCGAAAAAGGGGCCGGTAACGACGTTCTATGTCTCAAACTTGTAGGGATTATGTAATTCATTTGACATTACACCTAGGTTACCTGGGAAGAGATGTGCAAAATAATGAGCCATTTGAATCATTTGTTTTAGTGCCATGAAAAATTTACTGAAGAATGTTGGTAACTGACGTTACGCTTAAATTCAGCATAGGTTTTGCACATTTCCATTAGTATTTCATCATTAACTACCCAAAATCTGTTAAAGAATCCATTAAAATCAATTAATGAAAACAGATATGAGAAAAATGAGTAAATATCAGAATAGAGGCAATTCAAAGCACTTTCCCTGATCATAGTCCCATATGTGCAATTTTGTTTATTTATGTTATTCTCGTAAGAAGGTCGAATTGCAATTTTTTTTAATCTTAAATGTTTATTTGTAACGAAAAGAAGACTCTGTAGTGATTTTAGATTTGGAATTAAAATGGCACAGTGCGACTTCAAATTTTGAGCTCTGTGTCCCATATGTTGTGGATTCGCCCATTAGATGAATCTCCCATCTAAACCCGGCTCAAAATGACTTGAAAACAATAATCCTGAGAGACACTCTCTTATCTCTATCACGGCGTTGATTTTGGCCGAAACGTTTTCGGAGTGAAAATATTTTTGTTTCCTAAACCAATGGCTCCACGACGCTTGTCTGAATTATTTTGATAGTGGAATTGACCACAGCGCTGTGGCAGTACGCACATAGGGGGCAGGGGGCAGTCCCCCCCCCCCCCCAATTTGAAAAAAAAAAACCTTACTTTATTGATTAAAAGTTCCACAAATTCCACCCAAAGTGTGCACGAGATGGTTCAATTTCAATTCTGAAAATGCAAAAGATCCCCTCGGTCGCTTCACTCCCTCGTTTGAGTGTTCCACAAATACTGAACATATTCTTGCCCCCCCCCCCCCGGATAAATTCCTGCGTAAGGCCTTGCCTCCATTCCATAACTTAGATTATGAATAACCCTTCTCGATTTTGTATCCAAACAATATACACATTATGATCAAAATGGCGGAGGAAAATGTATCAAAGATATAGAACTGGTCCCTGTTGATATTGATTATTTTGACAAATAATGATCCTGTCATGATATACTTTCAAACATTATTTTCAACCGTCACAAGATATAATTAATATGATTAGTCTTCATAATAATCCATCTCGTCATCCTTCCCATACCCCCCCCCCCCCCCGAAAAAAATACTTAGTGGGGCAATATCAAAGAAAAAAATCAAATTAAAATAATGAAAGACATATTGTGACAGGGTCTACATTCCGGGTTCCTTTTTGTTATGTAATCAGCTTTCACGAACGCTCCACATTTATTTTATTGTTGTGTGAGTGAAACCAGCAGAGCATAATTGTAAACAGATTAATCACGTAAAGGACCAATGAAAAAGATTTTGTAAGACTTACAATGCCACTCCAAGCAGCAGTGCCCGAATTTAATCCACTGGAGTGTTTAATCCGTAGGTAACACGTATTAAACACTCGCCTACACTCAAGAAACTCATTGAAAATAAGTTCAGCTGGGAAGTAGAATGCAAGTCATATTTCCAAAAATATGAATAAAACAATGTCAAATAAAATGGTAAACGAACCACATCTTAAGTCATGATGACATTAATCTTTAGTGTTAGAAATCTTAATTGGTTTATAATTCAAGCAGGAGATTTATCACGATACCACTTATTCAGCTTAGACGTTCCTGTATTCGGTTGTTGATGACTTATATGATGTATATCTGTCATTAGTACTATTTTATTTTTTTCAATTTTCCCACAGGAATACAACACTGAATATTATTTTGTTATTTCATTGCCCGCTCAAGCGTTAATTCGTTTTATTGCAATTATTTGCTTTCTCTCACGAAGCATTAAATTTGTGAAAGCATATGAATATTGTATGGGCATCGACGGGGAGGAGGGGCTGGAGTGATGCCCCAATATTATCGTATTACATTGTGTGTTGTATGGAATTTTTTTTTAATTTAACACGCCCCTCCATTATGATGATGAAAAAGACTCCTTATTTTGCTTCAAGACTTTCAAATAAAAGAAAAATATGGTAGTCAACAAGATTACGTTCTTTTCGGATTTAAAATGGAAAACATTGGAAGGTGGAAATTAATATCATTTATTTTGATGTTTAGGACCTCAGTGGAAATAAGCTTGACCTATACACCATGGAATATCCTGCAGTCCTGTGATTTTTTTTTTTATATCAGTAACGTGTTCTTTTAAGAGTATATATACAAATTCACAGAGCTGGAACATCTATCAAATCAAAATGATATTAAACCATCCTTGCATTGTTGCTTATATCCATCTTTTATTAAATTAATACTCATTTTCCGTACAGGTTTTGTTTTTCGCTTGTCTTTCGGAAATTTTACCTTTTAAAGATGGCTCTTATAGAGCTTGTTTAGATCCACTTTCTAATTCATTTGAATCTACGATAATTGCTCATATCCTTCACGAGAAAACTAATTTACATTCGAATATGAAAAAAAAAATGCCTACATGCTTAGATGGTAAAGGAAGACATTTGTTTTCAAATCCTGGATGTTATCAAATATAGTTATATCGGTAGAGTTGAATCCTTAAACAATCATAAACATGTTTATCAACCAAGTAAATTGCAATACCATCAAGATATAACTGATTTCAAAAATGTATATCAAGGTAAAGAAACAATGAGATACAGGAAATGGAAAATCTCGTCACCTTAATGGAAGCCGACAGCATGAAACTAAAACCTGACAAGAATTCCTACTTACCTTGCAATTTTCTTTTGAGTTGTCGATGTTGTTTGACGAGCTTGATGTAAGCTTTCATAGCTTGGACCTCGAAGTCAATTGTTTCTTTTAATTGTCTTTCCAAGTCTTCATTCCCTTCTTTCAATTTATCCAGCTCTTCTTGGAGATCCCTCTGACCGTTCCCGCTAGTGGTTCCCAAAGAATCTATTTCTGCACTATTTCTTTGATGCTCATTACCACTGGATGCACCTGGGACTTTGCCTCCTATTTCGTCTTCTCTCTCCAGCAACCCATCGGGCAACTGATCTTGATCGGGATATGAAATGTCAAGTAAAGCATCAAGTGCGGCAAGGTTGATATCGGTTTGAGTACTTGACTGAACGAGTTGTTGCTGATGGGTCGAATCTGATCCTGATTGTTTTTGGTTTGATCTTACCGTGTCAGTATCGATTTGCGTCCGTGTTAAAGTCGTTTGTCTATCTGATGATCTTAATGAGGAACGTGTTATCGATTTTTGAAAATTAGATTCGTTGATCTTCGTTCGTTCATTGCATTTTGCCTCGACGACGAAATTACGCTTTTCGACATGAGAAATTGGTTGTGCGGACGGCCTCGTTGATTGAAATCGTAGTTCGGTACGAAGCTCATTTGGGATTTCTGCATTATGGTCAGGCGATATTTCTTGTGGTTTTAGGTTGGTGTCCGCTATCCTTTGTGAGTTATGTTGAATGATTCCCCTCTCTTTCGTTTCATAGGCAAATGTTTTGCATGATTCTGAGAATTTTGAAGCTTTTAATGGCTTAAAATCACCCGCCCTTCGTGCTGTCATCCCTCGCTGATCGGAGGTTTGCTCATTCGCTTTGCTTCTATGGTCCACAAGGTTTCTGAGCTTTGAATCTAGATCTCTGTATACATGATGTTGTTGAAGAAAATTTCCTTTTTGCTTCTTCTCTTTCAAACTGTTATTGTTTGTCATCCTGTCAACAACCTTATTTGCTTCTAATTTATCATGACCGTCCTCTACTTGTAGCTTGTCGATAGACACCACGGTGTTTTTAATGACTTGGAGGGCCGCAAAGGCGGTGGATTCCAACTTTTGTAATTGTGTATGATTTAGAGTCGTTTTGGGCTTTGTGGTTTCACTGCTACTTTGTCTCTTGTGTTTGAAAAGCTTTGTATCTTTGTCGCAATACCGGTGTCTTTTTGCTTTATAGAGGTTTCACTTGCAGCTCGGGACCTGGTCAAATTCGTATCAGACTTTGAATCATTACTGTCTTTAAGGTCCTTTATTATTGAGTCTAATTCACGTTGGTATGCACTTATATTTCCCCGATGAATATCTCGGGACTTTCCTGTTATCTTACCTCGTTTTGTAGCTTTAGCCATGATCTTGGTTGAACTCACCATACAGTGTGGTTTCAAGAAAACGAGTCAAAGAGTACTGATATCATTGCTACAATCAAACAACTTAAAAATAACATAGCAACGATAGCATTAAAGCATCCATGGATCCCATCTATGATATCACACGCTTGTTATAAGCCTCTGGTAAAAATCAGCAGGTGGTTTTGTGCATCTTCCATTCTGCATAATATGACAATTCCGTTCATGGCGCCTTTCCGCTTTCGAATCATGTCGCTTCTCTATCCTCAACAAGCGAAATTTGTCCACCCAAAGATAATCACAGTGAATGAAGAGGTCATTCTATTAGAAACGAAGAATGAAATATCACAGTATTATTTCTCTCGTGTCATTTAGCTTATTTTCATTCCGAAGAAGACGTTAGAGGCGAATCTGGCTGTGGCGCGCTTGGTAGTTGGCTCCTTTATAGTAAGAGACGGAAGAGAAAATACCTGTCGGTCAGTTTTTGTATTTGCTTTTTATTATACCGACGTGTACCTAAAGCCAGGAGAACAGTCATCGTAAAGGCTAACTTCATTACTGGCTAATTGCACTTGTGGTAACTTGTATCTCCGTGACTTCAGGTTTAGCTATCGATGGATCCTATTCATCAAGCAAAATGCATCCAGTCACTCAAACAAAAAAAGACGGAGAATGAATGAATGATACTTTCGATCCCTGTCCGTTATTATGGGAGACTAAAGCGTTGGGGGAAACGAGCATTTACTTTCAACAGGCATGCTTGTTAAATCGATAGCTTTACGGTGGCGCGTGCACACAATAAGAATCGTTGCTTGTTAAACCGAGCCCATGTTGGTTTTCCTACCAGTCTTCATTGACCAGTTTAGTGTGCCAGTGTGTAACACTCGAGCGGGTTAATCCCACCAAAGAGCCCCTAATTAGGCACCGAAGAGGGTAAAAATAGCTGAGATGATGGGGGCCCCACTCTCTGCTGTTACATTTTTCATGATTTATTTCATATATTTGAAGATTGAAAATCGAAGTTTACTGCTAGAGGGTGGAGGTGTATTGATTACCCCTTATCTAAACAAACAACAGAAAAGAATAAAAGCTACCTTGAAGAAAAAAGACGAATGAACAATAAAATTGACACGTAAAGACCGATTTATTCATTATAAGGATACTGCTGTGCCTTCGATCTACCAGGAAAGTTACATTTCCCTGAGCTTACAGTTTTCTCCTTTGGAGTAAGAGTATATTCATAAAGATCTGTGTACTGATGATAAGTACACTTGTGCATTGTATAATGATCATCATATCGTATTTTGTTTATTGAAAAGGGGATGTTTATTACGACAGGGGAGGGGAAACTAATCGATTATGACACTCCTTGGGTGGGGAATAGATACATGTACACAGAATAAAGAAATGAACTGATAGCAGAAAAAGACACTTTCGGACTATCCTAATAAAGCCATACTTTCCTGGTCAGTTTTATTTCCTCATTTGAAATAAAATCAAACTTGAGTTCGATGAGTTCATATAGAGATTAGCTGTAGAAAGTGCATATTTGAGTATCAATTTTTCATTTAAAAATGAACTTTTGAAAAACTGAAGTTAATTTCCGGGGTGTGGAAGCATATTGATTACCCCCCCCCCCCCTCTAAAACCAACAAACATCTCAGAGTTGCATGAGAGAAAAAGAATAGACAATGGAAAGGCCATTTAAAGAACGATTCATTTTATCAAAGGCCTACCGCCTAGCTTGATGGAAGGTCGACTGAAATTTTCTGCGTTGAAAATGTTTCTCTTGGCGGCTGGGCTTATTGGTTGTATAATGTCCAGAATTAAAATCGTATTACATCATCATCCATTATGTTCTTAATATGAAACAAAATAGACAAGCTAGAAAGTGAATGTAAGAGGGTGGAGGCATATCGATTTCCCCTTCGAACATGCCAAAGAGAGGAGAAACATAGAAGACAATAAGCACATAAATAAAATATTAAATGTGATAAAAGGCATATACAGATAGGAAACTTCTGAAAAGAATGTTTTCGTAGAAGGCAATTGCTAGATTGCACATTGTGAGTATGAAACATCTTGTCAGCAAAATGCAGATTTTTTTTTGTCTGTGTGTGTGTGCCTCCCTGCCCAAATATCATGATACTTTTCTAATCGCTTCTGAAATAAGCTGATTGCTGTGCCCAAAATCATTTGTTTCTAGCTTTTACGAGCGAGAGAAGCAAGCTGGCGAACGAAAAAAGAAAAAAAAATATCAATAGGCCATTATTTACTGAAAGTGTATCCATTTAAGTAAAGTTGCCGCTCGATTTCTTGGAGTGAAATCCAGATGTGGTTATATCTATGAGTGGAAGAATAGTAGCCTATGACATCAGACTGAGACAGAAGATGCAAACTGATTAGTAATTATCATCGGAATTGGTTAAGTTACTTAAATGCTAGCGAGCGCTTCCCGATTTCCCACTTTCCTTTCCTTGTTTTCCCCCTTTCTTTTCACTTTCCTTCTCCTTCTTTTCTCTTTCCTTTTTCTCTCTTTTTTCTTTTCTTTCTTTTGCCAGCCGATGGGAGGGGGGAGGCACGTGCCCTCCGTGCCCCCCCCCCACCCGTAGTTACGCCACTGGCCATTGCATTGTGCATTATTCCTACCCCGGCTCCCTACTGTGATACCCGATACATTTCTTTCCTTGTCATGGATTAAAGTGCTTATGAGATACAGGGATAGGTATAGTGCACATTCATTTCACATGGAGAAAGAAGGATCATCCCTTTAAAGTGCAACTATTGTAGCTCTGTCTAGAAAGTCTTGCTACTCTGAGCCTTCTGTTACAAAACGAATTTGACGAATACAAAGAGTGCACTATCACCCTGTTATGGGTAATTAGAATTGAATGACATTCCTTTTTAATTCATTGCCCACGAATACCTAAATCACTTCTTTCTTCAGAAGTTATTCTTGTCACGACGACAGGCCAGAAATAAATAAATGAATAAATAAAAGAAAAAAAAAATTCCTATAAGATGTAAAACTAACCGTTACTGAAATCAAACTGTGCTTTATGCAGGATAATGAAACCCTGAGGAAAATATCCATTTTAATGAAAAGAAAGGATAGAGAGAAGCAATTTTAAAAAAAAAAAAAAAAACACTCAAATTGGTTACGAAAGTGGTGAAGTGAAAATGGTTTCCCCCACCCCCCCCCAAAAAAAGCACAAATAAGTGGAGGGACAAAACGCATTTTCACCCCCCCCCCCCCACAAAAAAAAAAGAGAAAAAAGGTGAGAGAGAGAGAGAGAGCAAGCGAGCGAGAGAGAGAGAGGAGAATGAGCAGACAAGGATTGATGACAAATAAGAAACATCAAAGCTTCCCGCACAAACCTGCACTTCGCGCGCGTGGGAGGGGCCGGGAAACTCCCCTCCCCACTTCGCACGCTCGATGTGTAATTCATACGTTTCGCGTGCTCACTACCTCGCCCCTATCCTGGCAAAGCCGGTACTTTACCTTGTTTGTCTTTGATAAGATAGGGGTAAGAAGACATGAGCCCCTAGAAAGGTTAGCCCCCTAAGATTTTTGCCCCGCCCTCCATCCCAAACTCCTTCCGGCACGCGTGATACCCACTATGCGAGATCGGAAGATGCTGATAAAAATGTGCCGTTACCAGAATGGAGTTCCTCCCTCGCTGCGCTCACTTTTAAAACCTAGAAACAGGGTGGTTTTGGACTGCAAGCGAATTCGACGAGCTACGTGCCCAAGTAGAGCAATGCATTCGGCACTGCAGTGATCGAATATATTATTTTGATTATTATGTATTTATTATGATGGCGAAATAAAACTTACAATTCTAAAGAATTTATTTTCCTCGCTCATTTCACTCTTCATAATGTTTAAAAACAGGATGGTTTCGGCCCAGGTTTCGGACAGCAAAATTACCAAGCGAGGTGCCCAATAGAGTTATATCCGGCAGATGTAGGTGATCGAATTTATCATTTAGATATCTTAGATATAACATTTCTACTGCCAAAAAGAGTATAGTTTTTTTCGTCGCTCGTTGGAAATATTTGAAAAGGATGGTTTTGAACAGCAAACAAATTGGCCATCGAGGTGCCCAAAAATAGAGTCATTTTTTCCAGCTAGGTGACCCAAATCGTTAAGATATTCCAGGCCTATAGTGTATTTTGATGACGAAATGACACTTTTGCCGAAAACAGTGGCGGGTTTTTTCTCGCTCGCTTCACTCTCTAGGAAAATACAAGAAAAACTGACTGGTTAATAATCTAGCAAGAAGCATATACGTCAGCTCCCCCAACTTTCAAAAACGCATCGCGGCCCTAAATTATTTCATATATTATAATACTAACTCTGGAATACTATAGTAATGAATATTAACATCTGAGATTGTTTGAAATCAATTGCTTTTGGGCCTCTTGTAAAAAAAAAAGTACCATGGGTACCATGGTAATCTAACAAAATTACCTCAAAATATATACGTGCATGGTGCTTTCATGGTTTTGATGGTAATTTCGTCAAAATACCATGGTACCCACAGTACTTCTTCTGCAGGGGGGGGGGGATAGATGAGACTTAAAGTGCAGCATGATTATTAGCAAGTTTGGGGTCACCACCTAAACTTTTTTGACTAATTATTTAGGTCTCACCCCCCCCCCCCAACAATAATGCTCTAGAGGGCATACCATGCATGATCTCTTTGCCATAGAGACTAGAGTGTACTCTACTATACAGACGTCCATGGGCACCCTCTCTTGTCATTATTATGAAAGGCACATGAGATGGAAGAAATATCAAGATTGTGGTTATTATCCATACCCAAGGAGGGCATCCATTATCGATTTTTGGAAAAACCTGGGAGTTGCCTCCATCCCCTAATTTGGCACTGTGAATCTTTATTTAATTTCTGATTGAATGCATATCAGTGTTACTGAAATCTGGCAGAAGTGGATTCTTACATGCCATTTCAGAACAATATTTTGCAGTGAAATGTGTATCGAGATAATTTTGAATTCATGGATGAAATATGATATCTATGAATAATATTATGATTTCTTCACAATAAATCATTGATTTGGGTTTATTTTTTTCTTTTTGATACTGTACCACGCACTTTTTCAAAATGACTTCGAATGACCACAGTAGATAAATCATGTTCTAATCATTGTTACTCAGTCTTTGTTCATCTTGTATAATCATTCTCGTAAATTTTGTAGTTGCTCCCATGCTTAGTTTTTGTTTTCTGTTTTTGTTTCACGACTGAAAAGGAATGCTCTCACCTTTGGAACATTGAATATTGAATGCTCTTAATGCTTTATGGCAATATCGGTAAGTGCAAATACCCTGCAGCTGCATGATGGAACCAACTTTGCAGAACTCAGTGTATGCCTAACAATAAAATAGTTGATTTGTGCACTGACAAAGAAATGCATCTGACTCACTGCATAACCTACTGAATCATCTTTTCGTCTTAGTGTTGGAAGCCCCCTATGGCCGACATAATTATTGAGTGCAGTGTTTTAAAACTGGTCTATATAAGACTGAGCATATAGTACTGTACCCCCCAAAAGAGCTATATTCTTCATGAGTCTTGTTCTTTGCAAGGCAGATTAGGGGCATTCGCCCCTATCATTTCTAAAATTAAGAAGAAGAAAAAGAAGAAGAAGAAGAAGAAGAAGAGAGAAGAAGAAGAGAAGAAGAAGAAGAAGAAGAAGAGAAGAGAAGAAGAAGAAGAAGAAGAAGAAGAAGAAGAAGAGAAGAAGAAGAGAGAAGAGAGGAGGAGGAGGAGTGCCGTAGTATAGAGGTTCATTCACTAGACTCTTAATCTAAGGGTTGAGGGTTCGAATCCCAGCTCGTCACTGAACGTCTTTTTACAAGAATGTGAATGGATACCTGGCAATTGCTGGGGTAATAATAATTATTGCAGTGCCCTCTGGAAGAACAGCAATTACGTTGAAATGCTTCCCTGGGTAACAAAATTATCGTTATTATCATTATTATTATTGCAAGAAGAAGAGAGAAGAGTATTTGGGAAGAGGAGGCAGGGTCATGCCACTATAACAGCCCCATTTGTTCATTCGCTCAATTAACATGATAAAGCACGGCGTGCGAAGTTGCCATTAACGCATCATCTTATCCCCCTATCAAAATTCCCTGGTGCCACTCTTGAGACAGATGATTGCACATTAAGTATATTGATAATAATATCATGATTATAAGCCTTAGGTGTGGAAATGAGGGGCTTTCCTCCTTACCTGATAAAATGAGACCTCGAAAAGTGAGCATGGCGCCATTCTGATAAAAAAGTGGTCCTATAAGATAATTACTCTTTGCCGACAAGACGGAGAAAGAAATGTCAACAACAAGAAGGAAAAGAAAAGACATACGAGCTGACCGTTTCATTGTATATCATTATGACAAAATTAAATGCTGTCGACAATCATGAAATATTACATCCTATATATGTTAGACTAGTTTGAGAGAATATTTTTAGGAAGGCCCTACCTCAGTTCACAATATCATTATCTATTTACCCGTTTACCTGTTGAGAAGCTCCCTAGAGGTTTGTGCGACATAGCAACAATATATATACGTAAACTTAATTCCATCTATTGAGAGCCATTTTTTTGTATTGCATATCCGAAGGTTTTGGAGAGAACCGGGGAGAGGAAACATGCATAGATTTAAACTGGCTTACATTATAATATAACGGTCTGTTTTTTTTATGACCCGCTGTTATTCTTAATGTGTCATAAAAAACAAACATGATGAAGTACTTATTACTTATCTCAACATCTCTCACTTCGTATCTGTATTTCTCTCATCCAAGGTTTAAACTGATATAAAGGATTGATTGATTGATTTTATTTGCCAAGCCTCCAAAACAAAACAATGGATATATAAATCGAATAATAACAGATCAGTAAGCTTGACCATGATAACCCACGAAAGCTCGAAAGCTTATTTCCAGTGGGGTCCTCGATATATATGAACAAAATAATTAATAAGTTAAAATCGTAATATTACATGCAGAATAATAATCGGGAATAATAATTATAATGATAGTAATGATAATTTATACAAGAATATGAAGAGGAGAAAAGTGAAAGGAAGAAGAAGAGAAGAAGAAGAAGAGAAGAAGAAGAAGAAGAGAAGAAAGAGAAGAAGAGAAAGAAGAAGAGGGGGAAAAAGAGAAATAGGAGAAGTAGAATAGGAAAAAAAAGGGCGAGGGAGGAGGGGGAAATAGCAATGAATATGTTGAATCTTTCAAAACGTACAAACCAATATTATATACAATAAAGAAAGTATTAACCCTGCATGGCAGAGAAAAGAAGGTGATCTGTATTCAGGCTATTTCAACTATATAACATATCACTCGCTCAGAGGCGGTCGATCCATTTTTCGGATTGAGGGGGGGGGGGGGGGGGCAAGACCCCGGGCAAGACGACCAAGCGGAGATGAACCCACGACTACTATTGTTACATACACTTTTTTATCTTTTATATTTTATTATTTTTATTATTATTATTATTATTATTATTATTATTATTATTATATTATTATTATTATATTATTATTATTATTATATTACTTATTTATTATTATTATTATATCATCATCATCATCATCATCATCATCATCATCATCATCATTAGGTTCATTAATGGAGAGGGTCGCGGATACTGGAAGGTTACATGGGAGACTAAAGGTCGGTATTTAGTCTTACTTTTACATTCGTCACCCTAGTGTTAAAGGTGGATCAAGAATGTTTTTCGTCACCCTTTAGTATAAACCTCGTAGATTCAAGAGATGTAATAATTGATGGATGAATATGAATATTTTATTTTGAGCTGTCGAAGAAAAAAGGCAAGGGAAGTGGGAAGTTCATGAGTGTATGTTTGTTCATGTTGCAAAAGTTGCAAGGGTTGACGTTCCCCTCACACGTATGCATACACACACACACACAAATATATATAATATATATATATACATATAGATATATATATATATATATATATATATATATAAAACATATATATATATATATATATATATAAAACATAGGCCTACTGTATATTAACGTGAAGCATTTTCAAATTGGGGAAATTATGTGAACCATCCTGCTTTTTTTTTTCAATTTTGCGAGCGAGCGAAGCGAACGAGCAAAAAATAACAAATTTCTTGTTATGAGAGAAGGGTTTAGTTATCATATAGGCATAAATGATACCTAATACGTATGTATATGGTTACCTCGCTGCCAAATATGAACTCTATTTTGTCATAGCGCTGGTCCAATTGTTGCTGCCCCCAAAACCACTCTTTTTTTTTTAATATTACGAGCGAGCGAAGCGAGCGAGGAAGCACACACTGTTTTTCATGGTAGATGTAGTAACCTTCGGCAAATTACGCTGTGAGCCAATGAAACATCTACATTATCTATTCCGTCTCATCTCACCGAATTCGTTTGCTTTTCAAAACCATTAATATGAAACGAGCGAGCGCAGCGAGCGAGGAAAAATATACCCTTTTCCATATGATATACAAGTGTTATTTCGTCATAATAATAATGTGATAAAAATGTGATATAAGCTATACAAGAACGGAATATCATTATCATCATTATCATCAGAATACACTATAAACTTGTCATGCCTGTATGATATCTAACAACACATCCGATCACCTGTGCGCCGAATATGACACTATTTTCAGCTACTCGCTTGCAGTCCGAATCCATTCTGTTTCTACAATAGCGAGCAAAGTCAACGACCGATCCCGGCAAAATTATATGGATTCGTCCCAAAATCTTTGTCAACCACCTTGCTGCCCAAATATATGATATTTTGGAATCTCGCTGTTATACTAAGCTACATGCTGCTCGAAATCATCTTGTATCTAGCTTTTACCAGCGAGAGTATATAGCGAGAGAGTTAACGAAAAATATGTTTTGGGGGTTTGCGTTTTTCTTTTTATCCAGGCCGTATCTCCTGAAGTTTATCTAGTTTTAGGTCAATGGCCGCTCGATTTCTAGAAGGATCTTGGTTGGTTATTTACTTCCTATGAGTAGAAGAATAGTATAACATTAGATAGAAACACAAGATGCAAACCGATTTCCTTTCATAAGAATAGTTAAATGTCATCGGCATTGGTTAAGATACTTAAATGCGAGCGAGCGCTTCCCAGTCCCATTTTCTTTCTGTTTTCTTGTTTTACGCTTTCATTTCACTTCCTTTCTTCCTTTTCCTTTCTTTTCTCTTTCCTTTTCCTTTTTCCTTTTTCCTTTTTTTTTTTTGGGTCGGAAAATTATCGGGGGGGGGGGGGGAAATGATATCTTTGCTCCCCCCCCCGAAATTTTCTTTGGGGGGGGCAACTGCCCCCCCTGCCCCCCAGGATCGACGCCTCTGCACTCGCTTCTTCCCTCTGACTCTCAAGTGAAAGATATTTTTTCAGTTTCCTCTTAAAATGAACAAAGTTTTCTATTCCCTTTATATCATCAGGAAGAGAATTCCAATGCTTTATGGCAATGTAATCAAACGAATTACCAATACTATCTACTCTTTCTGGTAAGTTGAAGTTGAAACGGCTGTTTCTTGTATTGTAATTATGTAAGTCGGTAACAAGATTAACCGATATCATGATTTTGACTTAGTATGATATATTTTATGCACGTGGTGCAATACAAGTTGTTTTGGTCTTTGGTTGACTTCAAGAAAACTAGCTTCGGAGAGTTGGCTGTAGCCAACGTGAGTTCTGGGATCAGAACAGTTAATGAATCTCATCATTTTCTGCATAATTTTCAACTTCTTTTGATCAGATTTTTTTATGGTACTATATCATGCAGGGTTAGCATAGTCAAATAAACATTGAATAAGAGCAAATCAGAGAATACGTCTTGCTCTTTGATTCATACAACTTTGATATCTGTACAAAAAAAATTCAGACGAGAGTTCGCTCTTTTTATAATTGATTCTACTAAAGACGAAAATGAAACTGTGCTGGCCAGCTCAAGGCCTAAGTACTTCACAGATTCTTTAATCTGGATTACCTGATTATTGCATGTCACGTTAAATTCAAATGACTTTTTAGAACTACTTTTAGAACAAAACAGAATGCTTTCTGTTTTGCCTAAGTGCATGTAAAGATAACCTGTTATCAATCATCCAATCGACACACGTAGACAGCTGTTCGCTAAGTTTTTCTTCAACAAATTTTGGATTGGGATTTTAATAAAGCAGTACGCTGTCATCTGCGTACAATAATAGTTTACAGCCTTTTATACAAATACACATGTCGTTGATATAAGTTAAAAATAGAATTGGGCCTAAAATGCTTCCCTGAGTAACACCGCATGTTATGGGCATAAGTTTGGACCGAATATCATGGATGGCCAATAGTTGATGTCGTTTAGACAAGTAGGATTTGAACCATTTTAAAATTGCTTGCTTAAAACCCATTGTAACTTTTTCAATAAGATGCCATGATTAACAGCATCAAAGGCTTTTTGGAGATCAAGGAGTACCATACCAACGGAGTGTCCCTTCGATATTTCTGTCCTCAAATAATCAGTCAAGTGAATAAGAATGTCTCAATCGAATAGTCATGTCGAAAACTAGACTGAAATTCATAAATCATTTCGTTTTCTTTGAAATGTTTTTCAGTTTGAACACAGACCGATTTTTCTAGAATTTTGGATATGCTTAAAACGCCAATATAGGTCTGTAATTTCCAACATAAGTTTTATCTTTTTTTATGAAGAGAAGTAACTTTTGCTATTTTCATTTCCTCTGGAAAAGTACTCGTCAAGATAGATAAGTTCATCAAGAAACTTAAAGGTTTGCATAACATCTTCGCACCCTCTTTCAGAAATTTAGCTAGAATCAAGTCTAACCCAGTGCTCTTTGATACATTCAATTTACAAAATGATTTACGCAACTCACTGAAAACAAATTTTTCACTAACTGGTAATAACTCGAAGCTGTCTTGCCGTTCGCCTTTTCTTTCATACAACTCACGTATGCGATCACTGCCTGCATTGAAAAGGTCTTTGCTAGAGGGGAGTTTGTCTACTAATTTAGCAGCCACATTTGTAAAATAAGAATTGAATTCATTGGCGATGGTAACCTTATCATGACATAATTTTCCACCGACTGAAATGACAAATTCTTGGTCTTTTGCCTTCTTACTTTTTAGATTCTGCTAAAGCCTCTTTGAACCCTGTTTATTTTCTTCTATCTTGTTTTGTAAAAAAGTATTCGAGTTTGGCCCTTTTCACCTCTCTTTGGACCATATTTCTTAATTTCCTGTATCTTTTAGAGAGCGTCTCATGATCCTCATGATTTCTCTCTTGAATAAGAAAAAGAATATCTTTAGTCATCCAATTTTCGGATCTTTGTTTTATTCTTATGCGTTTCTGTAGCGCTATCAGATTCAAAGTTGAGATAAAAATATTTTGAAATACTGCATGACCAAGCCTCATTCACGTCTGTGCAGTTAGTTAATCCTGACCAACCAACAGCAGACAGTTGAAGATTGAAAGTCTCTTCGTTATATCTTTTCAACGATCTGATATCAGTGGTTCTGTGATGACCTATAGCCAGTCTAATATTTTTCCGTGTACAGAAAGTAAAAGAATGGTCGCTGATACCATGATCATGATGATAAATGACACCACGTTGACTTATTTTGTTTTCTTTGTTGCATATAACATGATCCAATAAAGAAGAACATGTTGGTGTGACGCGAGTTGCCTCTTTGATGAGTTGGCTAAACCCATGAAGACTAACAAGTCAATAATATCTTTTAGCCAGTGGCGATTTCTGAAAATTGAAGACAAGTATTAATGTATCCTACAAGTATAATCTCGTCATCTTTCTTTAATATATCAAAAATATTGGACATTTTCTCGATAAACGAATTGCTTTTGTGAGGTCTATATATAGGACGCCCACAACGATCGGTTTTGATCTTGGTATAAGCAAATTAATCCACAAGGATTCAGAATCACCTGTACTTAAAGCATCAATAAAATTGAATGCAATATAATTTCTTATATCATTTCTAATGGCACCCCTTATTAAAACTGCTTCTGTATAACTCACAGAGTTGACAAGGTTATTATTATTACAAATATTTATTATTATTATTATTATTATTATTATTATTATTATTATTATTATCATTATTATCATTATTACTACTACTACTACTACTATTACTATTAACATTATTATTAGGCCTACTAGTAGTAGTAGTAGTAGTATCATTATTATTATCATTATTATTATTATTATTATTATTATTATTATCATTATTATTATTATTACTACTACTACTACTACTACTACTACTATTACTATTAACATTATTATTAGGCCTACTAGTAGTAGTAGTATCATTATTATTATCATTATTATTATTATTATTATTATCATTATTATTATTATTATTATTATTATTATTATTATTATTATTATTATCATTATTATTATTATCATCATCATCATCATTATTATTATGACTATTATTTCATTATTGCTATTTTTTTCAAATTTTTATAATGCTATGCCTGTGGCGGTCTTGATTGGGAGAGCTGACTTGTGAAAACACTTGTAGATGAAACCTTTTACAAATAATATAAGTTTGATTATAATTCATGCGGTCAGTCAGTTACCGTGCTCATTCCAATTGCCAAATTTGTATAGCAAGTAAGGAGAGAGTGAGATAAAAAGCAAGTTATGCTGTTTAATTGGAGAAAAATATGGTTATAAGTGATGTAGACTAGGCCTGACAGAGGTGACGGCTTTGTTTTATTTCCATGCATAGATAAGAGGCGAGGATGATCGTCATTCATTATCATTTCACAGTAATGACGTCAATCATGCATATGAATTTATTCATTCAAGGCGAGGCTTGAAACATAAACATACGGTTTGCAATTCGGTATTGCACACCCGTATGGTAGTACCGGTACGCGGTATACTCAGCGTACCTCCGTCGACCCTCGGCCCCAGCTAGCCCGCCCGTCGGGGCATCCTCCAGCCGCATGTGCGCTTCGCACTACCCAGTTAGGCACGTATCACTCAGACCTGCGGTGCTGTAATGCAAGGTGTTCAATTCTGACGATTATGGCGGAACCAGGGTGCAGTTTGTTAACACAGCCTACAGAAAGAGAACCAGCAATATCTGTAGGTGATAACAAAGGGAGTAAAGAAGACCAATGGTAAGAAACCACTTTTATTCATGATCATGGCCATGGGTAGACTCATTCACGTTCATGCCATCCGGCATCCATCATGTCCATGGCCACTACAAATGGTGGCAGCGGTATCAACATCTCGTTGATACATGATTTATTTTCATGTAGATCTACGTGCTACAATATTTAAAGCTATATTATACTTTATTGTATTTTACGCTATTCATTTTTGTAATCGCAACGAGTAATTTGCTACTTTGCAGAGTATGAAACCGGTAATGATAATCACCAGTTTAAGTGCCAGTTATTTTTCAGATGAGATTTTCAGTCATTTAAATGTCTGTTAGCGCTGTGCATCATTCGTTGAACACTGCCCCCGTGATAAACTCAGACTGGAGTCTATGGAAATCGCGTATTATACTGATATTCAAATCGAGCTCAATGGGCTTGATGGGTTTAAAAAAAAAATCATGTGAGGTACTGATAGCTACATGGTAGCATATCAAAAAGTTGCACCTCTCGGTTTTTATCAGCTTATTCGCACCTGGGTATCACAGCAGCTTTCTTGCTCCCCCATTCATTTGTCTGTGCAGAAACGGATTAGAAGGGAAAAGACCCAGAGCGGGAATCCCGCTCAAAGCCTCGATCAAATTGGGCTGTGACTTATAAGAAGCCTGTTTTGAAGTTTTGGTTGGTTCTCGACATGGAAATAAACAAGAGCATATTGCATTATGATATATGTTTTCATCACTCTGCAAACGTGTGTTAGATTTCTGTGAAAAGTGATAATGGATCTGTAGATAGCCTTCATATTTACTAGAATGAAAGGATATGCTGAAAGTCACTTGAAATTGAAAATGAGGAGCCATATTGTGAAAAGGATCAACATACAGTTGCTGCCCTCCCCCCCCCCCCCAAACCTACTTCAAGTCCTCAAAATAGACGAGGCAACTTGATTTCATATCACAAAACTCACTGTAGGTGATGAGCAATAGTATTCTACTGAAGTTACAAAATCAATTTGACATGTTAGAACAGAAATATTGCAAACTCAAAAGTTTAAAGTTGGATAGAAACACACAAGTGGAAAACGGTCCAAATAATAATGTGTATAGATCTGTAAGTATGGTCCCATCAACAAAATGGCCCCTAGGTTTACACAGTTTCAACATCATTAGTTAAAGGTAGTAAACAGTAGTGGTAGCACAATGAAAGTTGGCATGAAACTCCAATATGAAACATATAGTTTCATATTGTTTGGCTTGCATGAAAAGATGCATGAATGAGATAATCTAGTATTCTATTCACAATTTGTGAATTTCAGTAAAACAGTTCAAATGATCGTATATCAACTGTTTCCTTATACCCTCGCTACAGACCTCTTGGCTCAACGGCGTATAGCGGTTTGCACACACTGTTTGCACGTGTGTGAATTTTCGACGTGGACCCGCACTGAGAACTCGACGTATCTTTTGTTGATATTTTTACCATTTCTAAGCAAATATTTGTCAAAAAATGTTCATGTAGTAATTTTCATTCCACCTAACAAAGTAGTTAAATATTCAAAGTGCCACCTTTCCCACTACTGCTTATTATTACCTTTAAATAATCCATAGAAGGCAAAGTAATGGCTTGAAATGGAAGGTTGGTAGTAGGATATTGTACATTGTGAAAATATCACTTCGAACATACACTTTGGATGGCATTATCTTGCCATCCAAATTATCTTGGATGAAGATTTCCGGACCCTTGTCAGCTCAGTTGGGTCCTAAATGAACTATTTATTCTACAATATGTTTTGCAATTTTATTAAATGACTTTGATGGTAATTTCATTATAAAGTAATTATTAGTTTCCCTTAATCAGACTTTTGACATCTTATTCATTTTCTAAAGTTTTTTTAATTTTTTTTTAATTTTTTATTTTTTATACTGTGCATGAAGCTTGAGTCACATGCCATCCCATTACATCCCATTTTAATACTAGTCAAGTCTTAACTTATAAGACTTACATGTATATCAGTGGAATGTCAGCAAACCTACTGGAATGTTATTTGGAGTGGGGGGGGGGGCTGACACCCAAACAGGCGGAGTCCAGGGGATGGAGCCCCCTGAAGCCCTTGGGTTTTTATAGTTTTGTGAGCCTATCAGCAATTTAAGTATTTAAGTTTTGCAATTTTTTTTTCTTTTTCTTTTTCATTATTCTTTTTTCATTTTTTTTCTTTTTTTCATTTTTCTTTTTTCATTTTTTATCCGACATTGTGGGAGCCCCCCCCCCCCCAGCTTCCTTGGCCCCTGCTCATTATGAGTAGGCTGATTCAAGTCTAGTTTCAGGTGAGATATTAGTTGTGCATAGTCCTGTAAAAAGAAAAGTCTTGTATATCATAAATGGGTTCCAGTAATTTACAGTTTTTCCAAACATTTTTACTTTTATTTCCAGGTTTTCTAAACATTTTCCCTTTTATTTCCATATTTTCCTTATGTTGCAGTAAAGATACAACAATGGAGACTGTGAGTGATAATCAACCTAACAGTGAGGAGATTCAACATTTAGAGACAAAGAATGAAGCAGAACAAAGCCCAGTTTCTATGCACAAAGAAAGACAGGATGAAATCAGAACTTCCGAAAATAATGATGTGGAAGGAGAAGACGGAGAGGAAGAAAGGACAGAACAAGATTCTGCCGAACAGTACGCAAAAATAAAGGAAAGAATTCAAAAATCAAAACTTTACGTAGATGTGGCACGTCACCAGTGGCCTATCATCTACTCACCTGACTACAATATTAGCTTCCTTGGATTTGAGAAACTGCATCCATTTGACTCAGGAAAATGGGGAAAAGTTTACAACTTTCTCAAAGGTGAGTGAAGAATCTGTCGTAATTCTGCTCCCAGTCACCACATGCATCTGTCTTTGTTTAACTGTTATCATGTGGATCCACATGTACATTTCTCTTGCTGTGTAGTTCTTGTGAGAATTCCAGTCTTGTAATCAGGCCTGTCTGGTTGTTGGCATTTTTCACTGTTCTGTCTGAAAATATCACTTTGTTTGAAATTGTTTTGAAGTGCATGAAGACCGGTGCTTGCAGTGAAGGCTAGATACACAGTAAGTACATGAATATAGGCTTAAACAAGCTCCTGTATGTACTCAAAATATTTATAGAATTTCTTTCTATCAGTAACCAGTGTAATACACCTGGATCAAGACTGAATGCTATGGATGAGATTCCTTGTCTGAAGGCATGGGAACTAATCTTTCATTAATGTGCATCAATGTCATGTCATTGATGTATAAAAACCTGGGCCCTGTTGCATAAAACTTACCATTAATGATTAGTTTTATGCAGCAGGGCCCACATTTAAAGCCATTGCATATACTTGAGTACCAGTACCCCAATCTTAGTCTCTTGTGTCTCCATGCAATGGAAAACAATAAATACAATTACCTTTTGATGGCTCAGAAAAACCTGCCTTACCTCCATTGCTTATTAGGCCTCTCAGTAAGTGATTTAAAATAGTGGAACTTCACTATCAATAATGATAAGAAAAAAGCTCTACAACAACGAAACCAAAAATAATATCCCCCAAATAATTTGAAGTAAAATAAAGGGAAATATAAATGAATAGATATTATAATAAGAAAAAAGAAAACAAATCTTTAAATTACTTGATTATTTCATGAGAAGTCTGTGTTAAAAGTTATGAAGATTACAAAGATACCAATGTACATTTTAGTTGGGATTTCATAGGTAAAATAACCACAAATGCAAGGAGGGTGATAGTTTTCAGTGTGTCCCTTACAGCACAAGCTATTTTTTATCCATTTCATCCAGAAATGAAAAGTCCTGTGATATGACTGAAAAATGATTGTGATACCAGACAAACTAATTGCTCCTTATCTTTCCTTTTCGTATTTTTGATCCATAGGAGAAGGGATGATATGTGATGAGACAACAATCTGCCCATTAGAAGCCACAGAAGATGACCTCTTAGTAGCACACACAAAGCAATACATCTCTCGTTTGAAGGTACATTATCTTCATATATTTTCTGGAATCATAATTTCTCCCTGTTTCGCACCTTCGTCTACAAGGTGTAATTGTCTGGGGTGTTGAAGGAAAATATGTACTTCTGCAGACAAGAACATTGAAAATACTGCTTGTATTTATGCAGATATATTAAAAATGTACCATGGGAAAAAGGACTGTGCAACTGCAATTGCACGATGGTATCAAAAAAATGGGTGTTTTTCCCTAAGGGTTCCCCTAAGGGCTCCCCTGAGGACAGAATTTGAAATGACAGCTTCATGTGTAGAGCCATTAAATGCACATTTCACATAGTAGTGCTGTGGAAACTGTGTATGTATCTCGTATTCAGGGACACATAGTATGGATCTAATGTGTGCCTGATTGGCAATGGTTTACGTTCATAATGTGATGTTATTACGTCTGTCATACATGTAGCAAAGTCAAGACTCATGTTGGTATAAAAGAGGAGGTTTATTTGTTCACAAAAGAAATTGATAGTTGCTGCTATTTCAGTTTACACTGGAAAAAAATATGTCATGCTGTGTACATGTCTACCTACCTCTATTTGGAGATGCAAGCTGTGACATTTAAAATATTAACCAAGATAATTTTTGTACACAATGCTGCATGTCCAATTAAATGTTCTTAGCTGTGAATGCCAGTTCAATTTTGATTAATGTGTGATGATTAAAGTAACATTTGAGTCAGTGTAATCAAATTTCAGACTCAGGTTATGCACCTGTCAGTTGTTTCTCTGGCCCCCGGGTACCCGGGCACTACCGGGGTACTCGCCGTGTATCGTCGGGGGTTGTGCAGGCAGATGTCCCTGCCAGCGGGGAATATGTACAGGGTTGTGGCGGTGGCTTGAGTGCAGACATCCCTGCCGGACGGGGACCATGTACGACATTGCGGTGGTGGCTGAAGCGCAAACGTCCCGGCCTGGCGGGGACCATGTATGGGGTTGTGGCAGTGGCTCGATGGTGTTCATTTGGGCCAGGGATTTCTTGCCGCGTGGTTTGAATTTGTCAGGTAGGCCTACACTTGCCTAAGATTATTATTACCGTACCTGTATCATATATCGCACGGGTATACGGTGTAGAAGAAATTATGTTTTTAATAAATAATATTGATGAGATTTACCTTGAGAAGTACTAGCAAATATTCTTCAGTTCATTCCAGCATTCTTTTCATCTCACGCCGATGTCGAGTGTCGAGCGTAGCAGCAGCGATCGTATCAGACCCTTTCCATTTCCTGGCTTGCCTGTTGTTCGTTTTTTCTCATTATTTTAATTTTCATTCTTTGTGACTGAAATGATGATAAATGGTTATTACAGTGTATTTCTTCTATTGTTTTTTTCATATTAATATAAAATATTTTATATTATTAAGGGTACTTTCTCCTGACATTAGAAGTATGGGGGCCGGGACCTCGTCCGCGATTTGAGGAATTTCCCCGTGGTATGAGGGCCGTTACTTCGTTCACAATTGAAAAGTTCTCCGGTGGTATGGGGGCCGGGACTTAGCTGGTGATTCGCCGCCGAAGATGCCCTGCCTGACGGGGAAGTCAGAGGGTTGTCAGCTTAGAGGGGCCGAAGTCCCCTGTAGTGCCCGGGTACCCGGGGGCCGGAGAAACAATTGACAGGCAATAAGTGAAATATTACCATCGTTGGTTACAATCAGAACATGTTTCTTCTCAAAGAATTCCACTGGATGCGAATGTAGTTCTTCATTGGTACTAAAGTACATTTCAGCTTGCCAAAGATCAGATATTAGCATGCCCAGTTTTCATAAATAGACTTATCAGCCTGTTTCATTTAATCTTGTTCTGGGTACAATGAATTAATGTCATCTGTTGGGAGACAGAAGGGCATTAATTCATATCACTGTGCAAAGAGTTAAAGCCTTTCTACCTCTCAATAGATATGCAATATGCGATTTTGTCTTGCTCATGGCTAGGATTGATAGACATGCATAATGCTGAAAACAATGGAAATCAAATGGAGCCACATAGGATGGTCTTTTATACAACATTTTTTCCTCATTTGCCAGAATGAAGTTATGAAGAACAAATTTACCTCTGTTTCGGATTGTACGTCTATGTACATTGTACAGTGTATTTTGCTGTTTATTGACTCATTTGATTCTAATTTGGACGAAAATGGTCAGATAGATGATTTTATGTTATAGCACCAACTCGTATGAATATAAATCGTCAAGATAAAATTAAATTGGATGCTCTTTCTGAAAAAAAAAAAAAATTATTAGGGCCAGTTCCTGGGGCTTTCGTAATTAATATCAAAATTGAAATTTCTATTTAAACTTTATTGCATGATGGCTACTGCTGTAGATGTACATGTAGTGAGATTTGAGTGATGATAGTATCCAGGGGGGTGTTTCATAAAACTGTTCCTAAGTTACGCACGACTTTACACACGACTGGTGATATGTTCTTGTGCTACATGTAAATAATTGAGAATCTGATCAGTACCCAAGAACATGTTCCATTCGTGCGTAAAGTCGTGCGTAACTTACGAACAGCTTTATGAAACACCCTTTGTAATACAGATACATGTGGTATGATATTTTTTTCTTCTTCATATTTTCATTATCCTTTGACAAATTCACAAACCATTTCATCTCATACATTACATGTACATTTCATCTCATACATGTTATGTTGTATGCAGCATTCATACCATGATTTATTTACCTAGTTATGGTTTTTGGTACTTATCCTTTTTTTTTTCTGATCTTTGAACTCTTCCATTTGCAAAAAGGGGCATGAGAGTGAACACAGTTAAATGTTTAGTAAATTGGTAGTGGACTATTACCTTGCATGTCATCATGTGATGGTCATTCTGTAATAGTTATTTCTGAGGTCCTTGATCTTGGAAAACCACCCTCTATACCTTGCCTCTTTCACACACTACACATGGAATTTCATTCATGTCCACCAATATAGCTTCTAACAACTGTTGACACTGTATCTCCCCTAGCTGGTACTAAGAGACAAAGATGTTTACAACCCTTGTAAAAAAAAAAAAAGTACCATATTACTTGGGGTACACAGCAATTTCAGCATGTACTATCGAATAACCGCATGTTGTTCTGTGGGTGCCATGGTAATTTTTTCTTACAAGAGAACCACAAGTGCCAACTGCAATCTTTAATTGCTCCCCCATCCCTCCTCCCCCCCCCCCCCCCCCCCCCTCAACTGCTGGATTTCTTTTTAGTGAAATTAGTGCAGTCCTGATACCATGCTTTATGAACCCACTGAATACTGAATTCTCTCTTTTCCATGTAGGATTTATTCAGAAGCTACCCGGTTTCCGTAGACGATTGGTTGATGAATTCAAATTTTGAAATGAATTTCCATTAAATTAAAATGCCATAGTCTAAAATAAGGCTGAAATAATATAATCTTATACTGTGGGTAACTTGACACTGTATTTATACCAATTGTGTACTTGACGGTAATGTAGTAGTCCAGAATGGTGGGATAGGGGAATTGGGAGTACATGGAAAGTGAAACAATGGGTCCAATTTTAGGGGAAGATGTCCAGACACCTTTTCATTCGGAAGTAGAATGGATGTCCAGATCCAAACATGTACATGTATCTAGGTACTGCATACCAGTATCCTACAATTCATGCATGCTTACGGTTTATGTAAAATTCAAACATTTCAGTTCACTTGGCCAAATTCATGTACATGAGCAGTTTGACAACTATCGAAACTTCAGCCAATTGCTGTCACAGTGTCACCTGACTTAATGGTGGCATGCATCATGAAATATGTCAAAATTATTAGTGTAGCATGAGGATTCTAACAAGGCATACTCTCCTAGGATAGCCAGCTTGAAATATATACTTTTCCTTTTTTCTGCTAATATCAGCATATGATTGAACATTTGAGCAGGCACCATAGGACCTTTCTAAATTCATGCTTTATAACATACTGTAGATGCAAAAATTTTCACCAAGTCATGTAGTGTAGCAATCTTGTTCATGCATTACAAATCATTCATCCAAGACAGTACCTAATCATGGCTGGGAGTTTACGGTGGTGGCTTATTGATTTTCTGTTTATTTTGTCAAAATTTGTTATCACACTTGAAAAATATACGCTTGTGCATTTTTACCCTGTCTTAATTACGCATCTTCCATGGGCTCTTCAATCAACGTAACGTCCACTCATCTTTGCAGAAGGATATATCAGAGAGCTTTCCTAAGGTACACCTTTTATTTCAACTTCCACCTCTGAATGAACATTATTCATATCAACTCTCTTGTAGACCTTTCCTATTTATTTCTTGATTTTTTTTTTTTATAGATTTGACACATTCATTTCTTTTACTTTTATATATTTATTCAGAGTAGTTAGTCTCCATGTATGTTAAGTGTAAGAGTACATGTAGAATAGCTGTGATATTTTACAGTCCCAAATTTCTTTTATTTTTTTCATTTTTATTTTCTGTTTTCATTTTATGTTCAGTACCCTGAGTGAATATTGATGTGGAAACAGTGGCATAGCTAGTATTTCATTTTAAAGTGATTACACAATGGTAAAATTTTTTTTGATATATGATCGAGAATAGAATTCTAAGAAAAATTACATTAAAAATTGATGATTTTCAGTCGAAATCAATGCATTTTGACTAATTTTCTCATAAAAAGTCAAGAGCTGACCAAAAATTTTGAGTATGAGGTATGACGTAAAAGTGGGTACCCAGCTTTGCGCATTTCAGTTGTGATGTGTGCTAGACTGTACAATATGTATTATACCTTGCACGCATTTTGCTAGAAGTGCGCGACAAGGTACCCTCTTTGACGTCATTTTGACATAAAAGTGGGTACCCAGTTGAAACTGGGTCACAGCTGAGGGGTCAAAAATATCCTGAAATCTTACCACATTTGGGGGTTTCCTTGGCAACATGACTTTTTAAAAAACTTTAGGCAGACGATTTTCTGCTAATAAAGTCATGCTCTTTTAAATGAGCTAACTTTGTTTCAGCATTGGGTACCCCCTTTAAGAGGGGCGGTTGTGACCACGTGAGGCATGCGCATTACACATGTACATACTGAGCACTTCCTGGGGGAAGGGTGCAGGGTTTCCCCCTCCTGTGCAAAATGTGGAAGCTTGGTTTCTTTGTCATCGTTCCTTGTCATTGTTCTTCTCCTGTGTTCTCTCACCTTTTCCTCTTCTTGCTCAAGATTTTTATTTTTTTTATTTTTTTATTTTTTTGCAGGGGGGGGGGACTGCTTGCATCACCCCCTGGCTATGTGGATGAGTGGAAAGTTGATGGAGTTGTGAGGTTACAAACTGGGATTGTGGAAATTTAAGCTGTTCTGTGTCTAGGCTGTCTATGTCTCTTTTATTGAAAATCTAAGAATGTGAAATAACGAACTAATCTGTACGTGTAGGTCACAATACTGAACCTGAACAAATCTTCCATAGATATTAGACATTAACCTTTGAGTGTCATTGTTTGTTGGATAGAAAAAAGGGTTGTGTGACATATTCTTTGGCAACAATTGCTCCACATTAATTTTGTACTCTAACTGAGTTCTTAACTTTCTTTATTCTGTTTTATTTGTCTTATTCACCGAGGGTAACCTAGTCACTGATTAAAACACTGTTATCCTTTGACACATTCTAAAACACGACCAAATTTCCACACAAAGCAATTCTGGTACAACTGGAACAATTTGATATCAATTTTCATTAATGCATAGTATTTACCATACATGAATTCAGTTGAAAAAATTATTCATGTTATGAAATTTTGTTAAAATCCACTGACAATTATACAATATGAAATTAAGATATTAAAGACACAAAATCTTTTCCATAATGTAATTCAAATCAATTCCAGAAGATATAAGATTGAACTTGCTCATAGTTGATGGGTATTGTGAGGAAAGTACAAACAAGTAATCAGCAATTAGTCATTACTTTCATCATCATGAGCATTTTCCAGAAAGGCCCTCAAGCTTCGAACCCCTGGAGACGGGTAATTTCTTTTCCCTTTCCATCCTTTATACATGTTTCTGTCCAGTTTCTGTCCAGTACATACAGTACTTTAAAGCATGTATCAACAGGTGCAAGTAAGGTCTGTGCCTTGATTCCATGTCCATCAATAACTACAAAAGCTTCAGTTTGGGTGAAGCATTTCTCCCAGAAGTCAGACATATGGCTGTGGGCGATCCCCTTCCCTTACTACATCCCCAAGATAGGAGGGCAAGTTGGTTCCAATCTGCATAAAGGAAAAATGAATAAAATGTAACCACACAATAAGTGTCTGTGCTCCACAGTACCTCATTGCAAAACTACACTCCAAATTTCTTTGCCCTTTCCATCCTCAACGTGGTACTCATGTTTCTAAAAAAAAAAAAAACTGCCACAGAGTGGCACACTATCTCTGAAAGTTGATGTCAATACATACAATGCTTTAAAGATATTGGTTAACATTGTTATGATTTTAAAAAATCTTGTTTTGTTACTGGAAAATGGGATATGGGATAAACATAAGGGTTATAGTGTAAAAATACCAGTCTGAAAGTTTCAAAGTATAATATCCACAGGAAGTATCTTTAAATATCAAAAATGTGAACCAATGTTTGAAAACTATACGAGGGTCGGTTGCACAGAATAGACATAAGGAGTGCGCATGCGCGTATGACTCACCTTACCGTACTGTGTGTATTGGCGAATCATGCGGCGGGAGGCATGCACATAACGGCATTTTCAAATTCAAGCGAAATGGTCCGCTTATTGATTGTCTCGTGAGACGAAGGATAATAAAATCACCGTTTGCGTCTAACTTACACTTTTTCATTCCAAATTATGGTTGGTTTCCGGGTTTTTGAGTACAAATACAAGTGCTCATACACATGTTTCATCTTAGTTTGAGAATTTTTTAAATCAGCTACTCACAAAGCTAGCCAATGCCTTTAAAGCATGTATCAACAGGTGCAAGTAAAGTCTATGCCTTGATTCCGTGTCCTTCAATGACCACAAAAGCTACAGTTGGGTGGAGCCTTTCTCCCAGAAGTAGGACATATGGCTATGGGTGATCCCTTGCCCTTACTACATGTACATTCCCAGGATATGAGGGCAAGTTGGTTCCAGTCTGCATCTGTAGGACCTGATAACTATACAAAGATGTTTGTATGTTGCATTATCAGTTGACTCATTGATGAGCACGGCAAACTTTTCACCTCGAACATTGAGGAGTTGTTCCTCCTTAAGAGCTGGGGATATCACTTCAGAGATTATCTTGCTACGCTTTGCATGATGTACTTGGATTTTTTTTAAGAGTATTTTTTTTAAAAGAGTGCATCAATTCTCCAAGAAGGTCAACCGTTGATGTAGGAGTGTGGCATGTAATAGTTGCGGCTTGTTCGATTTCCGTTTGCTTTGATTTAATGTCAGAATCCTTGCTCACCTTCTTGAAGATTGTGCCTAGTGGCTTACATCTGGCAGTGGTGACAGCTCAACTTGTGTGGCCCTTGGTTTTCTCATGATCTCCAATCCAAACGTTGCAGAGTTTACAGGATGCATTCTCACTCCATCACTGGCCTTGGACAGCCATTGATACATGTCTTCCCACAATTTACTGTACTTTTGACTGCTGTCATATTTCCCTTTCCACTTGCGTGCCACAATCGCTGTCTTTATTAGATGTGAACTTGTGTGTGCGCACATACGTTAACACCGCACCGCGCTCTCTTTGGTATGCGTATGCTAAGGCTGGTGTACCGGTGCTCAGTGTTCCTGCCATGCATAGACTAGCCTAGTATGTACATGTAACTCTTTGGGATCTATGACAATCATGTATGTATGTATGTACGTACTTAAAAAGGAAAGTTACGGTGTGCAAACTGTGCCTACCTAAGACTTTATTTGCAATTTTACATTTTACATGTGGTTTTCTGGTTGCATTTCCTATCTGATTATAGGAAAGGGCATAAATGAAAATTCAAAGCAAATGAGCAAAGATTTCTTTTTTACAGCTAGATTTCCAGAATTTGGCTGGAAAAATATCTAAATGGCAACCCTGTCTATTTAAAGTGTCAAAGGGGGAGGGGAAGGGAGAGAGAGGGGGGGGGGTAGGCATCCATATGGATTTTCATTCTGAACACAAACTTCCTAACTAAACTAGAGATGGGGGAGAAGGAGGGGGGTTCATTATTCTAAAAATGAAATAAGATTTACAAATCTCAACATTTGGTGTATTACTCTGAAGTTTCAGTCTGCTGAAGGCTGCATATAGGGTATGTGATTTCTTGAATTCCTTAAATGATATGTTGAGGTTTATCATTCAGAAGGCTTGTAATTCCAAACTGAAAAATGCTTCATTGTCTGGAAGTTTCACAATTCCAAAATAAAACTAATTCTATTTCATTTTTTGAATTGTTAACCTTTTAAGATGATAATTTTTATATTATATTTGAAATTCCAAGCCCTTTTTCATGTTATGTATTAGGGAAGTTAACTGTATTTCATTTTCAGAATTATGAACCATCAGAATCATAGAAACAAATTTTGAAATTAAAGAATTAAAAGTATTAGGCGGGAAGGGACATATAACCATGACAATAACATATTTGCTCCTAACAAATTTTCTTATCTTCTGTAAAAGTAAAATTCTTTGATGAAATATTTTGTCTACATGCATTGATTGTTACCTTCTTTTTTTTTTTTAGAGAGAGACTTTCTAGAGCAACCCAAGCTGAAATCCACTGTTACTTTTCTGTATTTCACTTCTTTTTTTTTTTGGACTTTGCATTAGATTTAGTATCTTAAAGATTTGATAAGAAGTTTTATGTATTTTATTGCTTTTAATTTATGTTCTTAGTCATACATAGTCTGGTGCTAATATCAATACAAACATTGGGCCAGTACACATAAATCCGCATAATTTTCACTGTGGACCCACAAAGTGTCAAAACGCTTAACAGATTCTCTCTCCCCATATCTTTTTTCAATACCCATGCAAACAACACCTAATGTGGGGGCCCTGCTCTTATTCTGGGAATAGGTATTCAGAGGAATTTTATGGTCTATACATCTTGAAACTTGTTAAAGTAGAAGCCAGTTACAACATTAAAAAACCCTAATCCTAATTTAAAGATTTGAAAGAGACCATTAGTTCCAGATGGTTAATAATGTGAGCAGTAAAGAAGGAAGAAGAAAAGGAATCATAAAAGAAGGGGAAGAAAAGGTGTATTCACCACTAAATGATACCAAATCATTTCACTCTGTAAAGATTTGTGGCCTCTTAACCTATCCACATATTTTCAGATTATAAGATTTAAAAAGATGTCAACCAGAAAATGGGAAAAAAGGAAAGGAAAAGAATGTATATGCAGCCCCCTAATGTTATGATGAATTTGCAAATTTTTATTGCACCAGAGCTTTGAAATGAAATTCTATTGAAAGAATATTTGCAATTAAAAAAGAAGAAGTATTAAAGGAATTTTGTAATTCATTTGATGAATGACCCTGAGTTATGCAGCATGCTGAGTGCCTCCCTTCCAACGCATTGTGTTCCCTCCCTCTTGCAATGTTCATGTATTAATTGTTAGTCATGTTATGCATGTTTTACAGGTGGACATATCAACCAAACAAGACATCTGAAAATTGTGACTAACCCCTTTTAAGTTATTCTTTAAATTGTCATTGATGCTACATTTTTTCTACATATATATATATATATATACTACTTTTACATAATATTTAAAGTAAAAAAAAAAAATATGACCTATGATACGCCAAATGCAAAAAAGCTTGCGCTGAACTTCATAGCAAATATTATTAATATATCAACAATATCTGGAGTTGTGCTGTTCTTTTGCTCTTTCTATTTTTTCCCATCGATTTCCATCTCCCACTTATTCCTTATCTTTAGACAATATTCTGGGCAGGACTGGAAAGACTTACTCGAAGGAAAGAGAGAAAAAAAAAGCTGCCAATGCCTCGAATGATTGGCTAATTTGTTTATATTTTTAGTAGGCAATCAATTTAAGTGGGTTGAATTGATTGAGCATCCATGATTGAATCTAGCTAGAAGGTCATCAGAAACAATTGCCCCTCTGATTTTACATGTACATGGGAGGAGCATAGGTGTTCTATAATCACTCTCAAAAACAGAAATATCTTCAACCAATAAAACCCCAATGAATTCAGTATATATACACTCATTCTAAGTCTACAGTGTACATTGCTGAGCATGGTTATTCATATTACGAAGTGTTTTGCAAAATGTTAACTTAATTTTGAATTGCGCTAGGGTTTATGGCCTGTGCAACACACACTAAATCACACACACACACACACCCGCATATGCACATGCTTTCAATCCAGAGTGTGGTTTTCGAAAGTGTTTTCATCAGTATCACTTTACACCTACATCCTGGAGGCACCCTCACTATGATATTGCATAATTTGTCATTTGGGATGTGATGGGGATATAAGGGAACCTACTGTACATCATGAAAAATCTCACAGCTTCAACATTGTCATACATGTACATACTTGTGAATATTTCTGTCATAATTATCACAATATAGAAATAGAAAAGGGGTAAAAACTACATTGTGTGTACTAGTTTTACTATGCCTTTATCATTTCACCATTGGACTTCAATTTAGAATTGAATACCTATTTATGAGAATTTTTAATCAAATAAACAAGAGCTCTAGGGATATTGATTATATGTACTCAGAAGATAAATGATATTGGGGTAAACTGTGTTAGATATCACAGGCTTTAGATCAATTGGGGTGGCAATGTACCTATAATGAAGAATTATGTATTCTTTGTTTACATTAAAGGTGTGCATATGGTACTGATAGGCGATAGCACAGTGCAGTAATGCTGCCATACAAAGAATCACAATGAAGTCAAAGGTTGCAGTATACATACTGTTCTACTTATTGATTTTGTGTTGTACAGGACTTGAATCAAATGAGCTTTGCATGTAAAGGACTTAAATTATATTTTAAAAAGGAGTGATGAATTTGAAATGACATGAAAAGTAAGGTCTGTTTATTACCTTCTGTGAGTAGTTCTTAAAAAGCACTTGATCAGTGTATCCTCTTCATTTTTTTTTAATATCTGGAGACATTCTGAAAAACATTTCCTGAAAATCCACTGTTTTGTTGAACGTTGATATATGTATTTTCTTTTTTGTTTAATATCGAGAGACATATCCTAAAGACATTTCCCCCAAATCCAGTGTGTATTCAAACAAGAATCATGGAGAATGAAAGATGATATTATTGTAGGATCTCAGTAGTTTTTCATTTGCATTTGGTTATTATGCTGCATCAAATTAAAAAAAACAAACAGACAAACAGAAGGCAAAATCTCTGTACATAGTGATGAATTTATGTATGTGTACTTTGCAGAAGCACATCGGTTTTAGATCATTTTATATCCCTTCATTTCATGTATTCATTGAACTGGTCTCTGTTTTCAAAACACTCTTTCAAATGTAAACCTATAACAATAATCTCCTAAAAATAATTTATATGTTTGTTTGTTTTCAGTGGAGTATATCTGTAGCTGGTATAACCGAGGTTCCTCCTGTAGCTCTTCTTCCAAACTACATCGTTCAAAGAAAAGTCCTAAGACCACTCAGATTACAGACTGGAGGGTCCATCCTGGTAAGTCGCTCATGTAGCATATTTCTGGTACAAATTTTTGTACAGATAACTCCAAAGGTGACCAACTTTCGTTAGGAGAAATGGTTCATTTGACATTTTGGAGTCACCCCTGACTGTGATGTGCTGAAAAGTAATTGAATGGTATACTGAAGATGAAACTGAGGGAGTCTTTGAAAACAGTCAGTGTGCAAACTTGATTCATTATCATCATTACATATTAATAGTTTGATGGTTGTGTAGTATGTGTGTTCTATATGTGTCAACTGTAATATAAAAAGTAAAACTTATAGCTACTAGTAATCTGGAATTATGCATATTAGTCATTTCTTGATGATTGTATGATTTTCTTTCCTTGTGAGTTGTGACTTTTTGCTTGATACTATTGACATGGATTTTTACTCTGCATGGCTCTGTAACCTAAGTATGAAAGCAATCATAGGAGGAAATAGAGAGGAAAATTAAATTCTTGAAATATTGTTGACTTACACATGTAACTTGATCTGGTAACTATGCTGATATTATGTTTTGATTCAACACCCATTAGTAATGAAGACTCCCTCTGATGTATTGGCACTATGATAACCCCTTTCACTTAATGGATTTATAATATAAATTCTAACATCACTTTACACTCTGCCAAGCCAGCTAGGAGAGAGGATGGACAATCAACATTGGAAGTGGCTCCTACAACTGTCCAAGTAAGGAAGGAGGGCACTTGTGTGCTTGTACTGAGATCACCTTAGCTAATGCTCTGTACTATCATGCTAAGCCCTGTCATTTATTTCCTTTAAACAAATTCTGCATACATGTTGCCAGACTATGGAGAGAGGATAGGCAGTCAACATTGGAGATAGATTCCACTTTCTGTGCTTACGCTGACATCACTTTGGCTCTGTACTCTGTATTATCGTAAAGCCCTGTCATTTAATATACCGTATTTATTTGAATTTTACTCACAGGCTGCCAAGCTAGCAATGGAAAGAGGATGGGCAATCAACATTGGAGGTGGCTTCCACCACTGTTCTAGTAAGCAAGGTGGAGGCTTCTGTGCTTATGCTGACATCACCTTGGCTCTACGCTTCCTGTTCCATCAAGGTATCATTCGGAAGGCTATGATCCTAGACCTGGATGCTCATCAAGGCAACGGCCATGAGAGAGACTTTATGCATGATAAGGAGTCAGTGTATATTCTGGATGTCTACAACAGGCATATATACCCAAACGATGGATTTGCAAAAAGTTAGTATCTGTTGTTTCAAATCTCCTCAAATATTATGATTCTGTGTGAGAGTTGAATATGTGCTTATTTTCAGTGAGTGGTTAGAGAGAATTGACACACTAGTGACTCAAATCCTGGAGAGCAACAAAAATGCAGCATGGAAAATTAAGGGTCATCATTGATCAGGCATTAAACACCTATTGAACACAGATAAAATGATATTTTTTTCAGTTATATCAAAAATTTATCCTTTGTTACAGTTTGTAAGATTATCACTTGACCCTTTAATTTTTAAGTGCCATTAAAAAAAACAATGGTTTGCAACTTGACACTTTGTGCAGACATGAAAAAATTGATATTTTCTTTAAAAAAAAAAAAAAAATCTGGAAATACAGTTTATTCTGTACATCATTGATTTAATACACTTCCATCAAAATACATTTTTCGAAGTATACTAAAACCATGATTTTCCTATATTTATTATTGTTCATTCCCACGTGTATGATTTCAGATTCTCCATGAAGAAGGCTTGCAAGGTTCAAATTAATGGCAGAAAATAATTCTTCAATTCAATCTATGTATGTACTGGTAATTTGAATTTCAACTATTTTGGGCATAGAACTTGGAAGAATTACTGATTTGAATATTTCTCAAGAATGTCCCACTAATTTTGAAACTGCCCAGTACATTCTTAATGTATACTTTGAGCATTACAAATGTTTGATATGATCTTCATGATGATGTCTTGTTTTTTTATCATTACAGGAGGTATCACCCGGAAGGTAGAAGTGAACTACTTCATTGCAGATGAGCAGTACATGACATTAGTAGCAAGGTTGGTAGCATTCATTCCCCCCTCCCCCCTCCCCCCTTTTAAAAATATTGTAATTCTCAGAAGTAAATATTGAGGATTAGACATGCAGAACAGCACCTTGGTAGATGCATTAAGATAAAAATTACTCATTTCATTACTTCCTGGTAGCTAGACTGTTTATTGAAAGTACATGTAATTACCCTCTAAAATCTTTAGACTGGACTTCTATTAATTTCCGTCACTTTACTCATTTCAAGTAGGTAATTTGATACATTCTTCTTTTATACTGTGTAATGTATAAAAATCGATAATCAAACTGTTGTTTAAAAGTAATACCGTATTTCTCAGAGTTTTTTTTTTTTTAAACTATATGTACCTCTTCTTCCTACAGCAACCTGGAAGCAGCACTGAATGAGTTTGAACCTGACATACTGGTCTACAATGCTGGTACAGATTCTCTAGAAGGAGACCCACTTGGAGCACTCTCCATCTCTCCACAGGTATGCATTAGGACATCCAATAACATACATATACCCTTCTGCAGCGTGATAATGAAATGTCTTCCACAGTGTTGTGATGAAACAAATTCTTCCACATCTGGGAGAGAACATGTCTGTTGTGAAATGTAGTCATCCATAGTGTTGTGGTGAAACATTGTCCTTCATAGTACTGTGGTAAAATAGTTTTCCATTATGCTGTGATCAGATATAGTCTTCCACAGTACTGTTGTAAAACATAACCTTTCACAATACTGTGGTGAAACTGCCATGAGGAGTTGGCCAATGAGAAAGTGCTAAGTATGTAACTTCCTTTCTGTTCATGTCAGGGAATAATCCGGCGTGATATGATGGTGTTTGAGTTTGCCAGGGACAGACCTAAGCCTATTCCAATCGTCATGGTAACATCAGGAGGGTACCAAAGAAACAATGCAGAAATCATAGCAGCTTCCATTCTCAATCTCTGGAGGAGAGGACTTATACCATGTCCAGAGGCAGAAGAATATCAAGGTAATAAGGTGTTTTTATCATCATCATTGCTTGCTAAAATGTATACATCATTTGTCACTGTAATGGTATTTCCAGAGGAGTCTTTCAGCTAACAACTATCATGTGAAGAGACATGTCAGAGTACATTTGATGAATATTGGCATTCATCTTGTATGATATGGGCATGTGTTCCTAGCCAAGGCTCGACATTAGCGGTGGCCCGGGGCCACCAAAATTGGCTCCCGGGCCACCATTTTTCAAAAAGTAATATGTTTGGTGGCCCGAATCAGGCAACCAGAAAATTATAAGTTAATGCGATTTACGTTCATGTTAATTGTACACATTTTAGCTCCTTCTGCGATCCGAATTGCAAGTCAGTTTGTTCGCGGTTCATCAGCGATGACGCAGTTTGAGTAAGCGCAACATCACTCTAATTGCACTTGGATCTAGTTGCGGTGAGCTAGCCGACCTCAAATGAAAGTTAGATTAGTCTTATGGCAGTATATATATAGGCCTATATTTACCGCACACCACACTAGGCCTGTTTTGAGTCTAGTACACTATTAAATGTCCGAAAATGTCACTACGCGAATAATAGAATTTCTATCAACTACTCGGAAACACAGCTTGAACTTAATAATGATCCATCAAAAATGCGAAATCATTAATGAAATCAAGAATGTTTCTCTCCATTTCAGAGTTTTTAAGGTGTGATAATGTCATTTAGACGCCTTAAATTCACATGAGAATATCTTTTTTAATCACCAAACTCTTATGTCTCGCGCAGCGAAAACAAGTGTTTCAATAATATTTGGAAGACGTAAGCCCTAATGTGTGTGTGTGTGAGAGAGCGACTTAATCGCGCATTGCACCATCGTTCACCACAGCGATATGCACCGTAAGCAAGTGAGCTCACTAACGTAATCAAAGATACGCTATCACAGTCAGTGTGACAAAATACTTTTGGAACATAGCAATGAACGAAGATGAAAGGATATTACCAAGAAAAAAACATTCATACTTGCGAGTAAGCGCTTGTTCGCTAGTTATATGCCCTTGCTGGTGATTTATGATGGGGATTTCAATCATTGGAGTTCGATTTCAAATGACTGCTAAGCGCTTTCATCGTAATGTATACGTAGTTTCAACACGGCTGAATGGGATTTTGTGCACTGACTGTCACGCTCCACTTCCGGGTTTGCACCATCTCTTGTCAGCTGACGAATAATTGAAACATGATTTCACCAATTATCGATAAAATATCAAGCAAATGCCGATCTATTTGGCTTTATTTGACCAGGATTTTTTATTAGGTCCTCACAAAAATAGGTAGGAGGCTATGATTTGAATTTTTATGAACTGGACAAGCAATACAGTTCTTTTCAAACTGCTTTATTGCCAAGTTTCTTTATGAAAATCGGACATTACCGTTAGGCATATTGCACACGCTGTTTTATGGGTATGGGACTGGCCTCACTCCGGTGCTGCAGCGCAGGTGCAGCTCCGGCGCGGGGCTGAATGGTGGCAGGGTATGAACAGCTGGAGTGGTCGGCCGACTGGCCAAATGAAAGTACCGAGTAGTCGATTAATCGTCCAAAAAAAAATGATGAATACCAAAAATGGGCTTTCAAAACAGCCCTACATTGAAGGGTCATTGAAAGGAAGAATCATAAAATAATCTGCAACTTTATCATTGAATATGATCATTTCAGGGCATAGGAGGGTAAAACAATTGGTTTTAATCATTCTAACAACGTTTTATTATAATGATTAAATTTCGTATGTTTTCTTTGTTTTTTCGGGCCACCAAATTTCATTCTCGGGCCACCAAAAAAAAAAAAAAAGATAATTTGGGTGGCCCGAACAGGCCACCAAGAAAAAAAGTTAGTGTGGAGCCTTCTCTTAGCATAGGAATAGTTCATGAAAGTGTCATAGTAAAAAACATTAAATTTTCAGTATAAAGCCCCTTCTGCTAGGATCTTTTTCTTTGCTAATTGGAAATGAATAAAAAAAAGTGTCTTTCAGTATTCAATTCTCTAAGAAGCATGTTTGTTCGTGATTGTTGAAAGAGTCTGAAATGCATTATCCTCAAGTCACCATTAAAGAAGTAGTATTCTCATTTACATTATAGACACATAATTGAAAAAGGAGGAAGTTTTTCAAGCTGTCATTAGTCATGACCCTTGTAGAAAACTACCATGGTGCCCATGGCACAACCACAGTTATTTGACGATATACTATCAACTTGCCATGGGGGTCGTAATTTTCTACGTGGGAAATGTCTCATTTAGGCATCTAATGACCTGTTTTGAAGGATAGAGTGGTATGATTATGAATTATGAAAACAATTCATATTTTCACCAGTCAAGTATTGACCATTCCTTTCTTGTTTACATATTCACAGCTAAGCAGGAGCCGTCAGCATCAAATCCTAGTCAATCAGAAAGAGAAGCACCTTCAACATCAAGCTCTGACTCTACTTCTCAGACCAGCAGAGGATTCTTCCGTTCCTTCTTGGGATTCTGTAAATAATGCTATATCACCTTACTAGAGTTGGCTAATATTTATTATTTATCAGTACTTTGTACATTATGGACTTATACCCCCATCTCACTAGAAGGCGATTCCGCTGCGATCCTCAAAAATTGACAAAGCATGGTGGATTGTGGCTTGAGCTTTGTCAATTTTCTCCATTGTATCTTGGGCCTTATTAAAGTGTCAATGATCACCACCATTGCCCTTGTCACCACCAAGTTTTGAACATGTTCAAAATTTCCCTAGTGAGAGCGCCACAATTATCTTAAGAGCGTATTAAAAACTACATGCCTGTAGCTCTAACGTATCAGCAATGCCTAAAGCATATTTCTAGCGGATTGAAAGTGGCTTCTATCGCCCCTGCTTTCAGGTCCATTCCCATAACGATATTTCCTCAGTTATGTAAGTGCTCATCTCATCTGCGCATCCTGGCTGGTATTGTTATCACAACAGCAGTGCAATCGCCGTGCAGGTCAAAAATGGAGTTGGAGGGTGATTCTGCCACGCTTTGCAAAATTTTCACAGATCGCCATGGATTACCATGATCGCCTTTCTATTTAGATGGGGGCATTAATAACTTATTAAGATATGTTCTTTTATGTGCCACTTATTTAAATTGCCTCTGAAATGAGCTTAAAAGTTACTTTGTAAGTTTTATTTGTCTACTTCCAAATTAAGTATTCTACTTTTTTCTCTAATTATAAACATTTCATACACATCAATCCGTTTGATAGATTGATGCTGTAATTGCCTATGATACAGAAGTAGTCACCATGGCCTCTTCATAGGCCTAGTATGAACCAAAATGGACCAAATATAATCAGTCAGTAGAATTTTGTTCATTACTTGATTTAGAGCCATTGTTTGGTAGGCTTTGAAATAACTTCATGGTTTAAAAATTCATTTTGTCTTGTAAAAATAAGGAGAGATGTTTCCAGTGCTGTGTGTGCATTGAAGGACTTGGGTAAAGTCCCTGCATTACTTTGTTGTAATGTATTTTAAATCTTGGATTGGAAATGAAACAATAATTTCTGAGAGCTCTGTGTACCAATGACTTTGATGAGTTATGTCTTAATTAGTAACTGGAAGTGACTGTTTGCTCCATTGGCTTGTTTAAGGTTTTTTGCTTGCTGTTTATGTTTTTTTTTTCTTCCAATATTGTATTCAGTAATTGTAGAGACGACTGGAGTTGTATATTGCTAGGTAATTTTTGCCGGTAGGAAAGCATAAAAAGGTGATACCATGAACTCCTGACATCTTAATACATCATGAAAAGAATTTTTTATTTTGAAAATGCTCATTGTGCATGATATACTGCTTAAATTATGTCTAACTTATTTGTTTGATCAGTGACAGTTTCGTCTGATACTTGCATCTTTGGATGGAGATATAGTTATTTTTTCCATGGCTGTCATTTCTTTGTTGCTTCCATCATGTGGCAATGTATGAGCCTTTATTTTCTGCTTGTATTGCCTTAAATATGTCCTTGCCTAAATGAGAGCTTCAGACCTTATTCATTCTTGCTTGTGCTTGATTTGACCTGAATGCATGCAAGAATTTGATTCATTAAGTTCAAAAGATTGTAAGTAATTTGCTGCCTTAAAATTCTTTATTTGGCTAGCTCTTCTTTGTTTTTACAATGCAAGTCTATTCATTTCCATCTGTATGGTATTTAGGACACATGGAAAAATTTCTATGGCCTATTTAAATGCTACATGCCTCATATTTTGCAGCCAAGGCACGTCTGCCTTTTTCCATTTTTTTGTCTGCATTTTATATATTTATACACATACATATATATATATATATATATATATATATATATATATATGTTCTTGCTTTTATTTTATGAAGAACAAGGCTTTTTGCAACATGCATAAACTTAGTAATTGAAAATAAAATTAATTTTCTCATTGATATAAAGACACTCAGCATTTACCCAACACAGTAAGATTTCCATTTTTTTTTTAAGGGATAAAAGATGATTTATATCTTTCATTTACAGTATTTGGATTATATGCTGCTTTAGGAAGTAGACTAACACTTTTCATTGAATTTAACCACCTGCTGACTTTGAAAACTACCACTTTTCGATAAATTAATGAATAACCAGGATATTTAATCAATTACTCACTCTAATCACTCATCATTTATCACACTTGAAAGGATTCTCTTGTTGTTATTTTTACTTCCAAGCTATCCTACTTTATTTGTAGACAGTGTCTTGTCAATCATCTTTCAAAAGCAAGACTTCAATGATCATCATGATTTGCATTTCTAGTTTCCAAATCTCTGTGAGAAACGCATTGCATTGGCCAATATGCACTGTGCTTGTCTGTCTTCATGATCTTTTCTTTTATTGATATGAATATTGAAAATGAATTACTCTGTATTTCATCAATTCCTTTGATTTTTTTTTTCTTTTAGATATATTGTTCATGATACTTCTGTCTTTTTCCTTTTTTGTCATAACCCAAGGAATATGGAATTATTATTGTCCAGAAACTGAATATTTAACATTTAAGCAAACACTTGGAAAAAAATGATGCTTACTTGTCATGTTAAAAAAAATGATTATTGTGATTGATCAAAACATTCATGTGATATTTGGACATTTGAATAGGCCTTTATGATTGGAGGACCAATTAAAACTGATTCTTCGCAGTTTAATCTTGGAAATGTTTGTGACTGTGTTACCATGTTACATTGTTATACCACAATAGCTCATGTAGGACCAAAAGATATTGAATACTCGGAGGCCATGCAGCTACAAAATCTGGCAGTAGGACTTGGAAAATTTGAGGTTGCAAGTATGCATTTTTAAAAAAAGTATGAATTTAAAAATCTCACTTACCTGTACAATTTTAAATCTCACCTACCTGTTTGCAAGTATGAATTTAAAATGTCACTTACCTGTACCTGCAAGCTTTTTTTTAGAAAGTCCCATTTCTTTAATGACCAGTTAAACCTTAGATTCAGGAAATATGAAATTCAAGGTATATAATTTTGCATTCATTTGCTGAAAGCCAAGTGCTGCAGTGCCCTCTCTATGTGGAAAGGGAAATCTACATTTGTTAAATTGTTGTATGCAGTAGTACAGCAGTAAAGAGCAACAATTACGTGTTTTCACCATGACAATATTGGTTTAAGAGTACATGGTTATATTATAACCTTGTACTTGGTATGAATGTGTTATACTATTGTATTGTATTTTATGTATTTTAGGCATTGTCAAAGCCTGCCATCAGCTAGAAGCTGCTTTTGATTCACAAGTTCAATAGAAACTTTCGGAAGAAGAATATGAACAAAACGTCTTGTTCCTATTTATTTAGGAACTTGTATAGGAGCTTTTTTGTTCTGTATGATTGTGAGTCAGGAATACTCGAGGACATTGGGTCAGAATTTTTTTTTCCATCATAGGTATATTTATGTGCAATAGTAAAAAAGAGAGGTAAACATAAAGATACTATGTATAAAAGAAAACACTACTATGTGTAGAGAGTATATATTCCCGTATATATTATTTAGTTACAGTATATATTGTACCAGCTTCCAGGAGTTACAATGCTCTTGCAAGTATTTCCTGTTTATCAAAGAAACAGAATTCGAGCTATTATAATAGCTATTATAATAGCTATTGGTTCATTTCTCTTATTTTCTCTCTCCTCGCTTCTCTTTTTATTTGTTTACTGACCTTCCCCCTCTTTAACTTTCTCATAATTGTTCCCTCTTTTGTCTCCCTCTCTACCATTCCCTGCCATTTCATTGTTTTCTCTGCTTTTCTTTTGACTTGAAAAAAAATGAATTATCTACCTCTATATCACTGCTGCAATGCCATTATCATTTGTCATCATTTAACTCTCAAATTATTATTTCTTTCTCTCTTTCTCTGATTTTGTAAAGAGTGTTAAGTGATTACACAATGGTAATTTTTTTTTTTTATATATGATCGAGAATAGAATTCTAAGAACAATAACATTTAAAATTTGTTGACTTTCAGTCGAAAGCAATGCATTTTGGCTAATTTCTCATTAAAAGTCACGAGTTTACCAAAAAATTTGAGTTTGAGGTATGACGTAAAAGTGGGTACCCAGCTTTGCACATTGCAGTTGTGCTGCGCGCTAGACTGTACAATATGTATTATACCTTGCGCGCATTTTGCTATAATTGAAATGCGCGACAAGGTACCCACTTCAACGTCATTTTGACGTCAAAGTGGGTACCCAGTTGAAACTGGTTCACTGCTGAAGGGTCAAAAATATCCTGAATCTTACCACATTTGGGGGTTTCCTCGACAACACGACTTTTAAAAAAACTTTAGGCAGATGATTTTCTGCTAATAAAATCATGCTCTTTTAAATGAACTAACATTGTTTCAGCGTTCGGTACCTCCTTTAAAGTAGTCAGAATATTTCAATGACAATTGTGTATGTAGTCTCTGCAGTCTATCCAACTGAAATATATGCATTTCTCTCAATCTGCATTGACTGGATATGAATGTGCTGTATGATGTTATTGTATCTATAGGAAATAGTGTATTACAATTTACAATATAATATTGGACATGGAAATAACCAGTTACAAACATTGATCAGAATGATGGTAGTGTCGGTGTGCATTATGTCAGAGTTTATTTCAGATATATTTTAAGTAGTACATGTACGTATATTTGATCATTTGAGGTATAGAATGACCTTCTTTCTCTTTTACTTGTATATAGTTATGCAACTCAAAGATCATTAAAATGTAATCCAATAAATACAAAGATTTATGAGAAACAAATTTGAGGTCGTACTTATGTTTATAGTTTATTAGATTTGGGAGATGGAATGAGTGACAGTGGTTGTCATGTTTATGATGGTGAAAGTCATCCTCCAACAGGGTATGAAATCAGCAAGTGATCTTGGGATGAAGAGAGGGAAGGGGAGATGGGGGAACCACTACAAAGAGAAGGAGAGGATGGAGGGAGGTAGGAAGAGAGAGAAAGAGTTGCAAAGACAAAAAAAAGACAGAGCAAGAGAAAAAGGGAGAGTGGAGAAAAAGGAAGAGTAGAGGGAGAGAAAGAATTGAGAAAGCTGAATGGAAACGGCGACATAACAGAAAAACGTGGAAAACACAATCATGAGTATTTGAGTGATGACATACCGTTTTTCAAAGTTCTGGTTTGGGTCTATGCGCTGTTATTTAATTTTTTAAGTGAGCTGATTTGCTCAATATTTTTGGCCCCTTTTTTTTCGAACTGTAGCGCGAAATCGGATTTTGTACAAGAAATGAAGTTCGCTCCAAAAGGAAATGTTTTCACTGTAAAGTAGGTTGGCTAGTCATCAAAAATACTTGATCTATGATCAAAACAAACACCACAACTATACTTTCTGTTGAAGCAACACATAAAACGCAACCTAGTCTTTGTCACATGGTATTAATCAGACATGAACTGCCGTCACGCACGGGTGTTTTGAGAAGGGGTTTTCCCGTCCAAGTCCCCATCTACCTTATGGGAATGATTTCTTTTTAAACTTGAGCCACAGAGAAGTGAGTGCTCATTAAATACAATATTTAGGATGCACAATTCAGTTTTTTTTTTATTTCTTTTTTTTTTTATCCAATATGGAAAACATTTCCCGTATTTCCCCCTTCTTGCATTCCGTGCTTCACAATGGAATCCAAATCTGTTTTCAGACATTCATAGTTTCTTTTCACAATTTGTCCCATTTTTGTAAAACCGGAAATTTTCCCTTTTCCCCGTTTATCACACTTTTAAAACTTTTTTTGCAACTTGTTGCCCTTCGTGCTGTTCCACCATGGCAATCTATCTTGCTTATCCTTATAGTCCCGGGCCCGGATTCTCCTTTGTTCTTCTTCAATTTGCGCCCCCCCCCCCCCGGCTTCCCTACTTTCCCTTTTACCCTTATTTCTTCCTCACACGTCATCTCTTTCTTCTCCTCATTTTATTTTTCTATATATATTCATTTTACTTTTTATTTTTATTATTTTGAAAAGCCAGTGTTAGTATTCAAATATTTATTCACCCGGTGCTCAGAGAGCATTATTACTCGACCGGGGGCACGGTAGTTGACCCTTTATTAGCATTGCCCGATGGGTGCAATAAAAGGCCGGGGAACACTTTAACACTACTGAAAGTTACATAAGTAGCCCCATTAGTGACGTATTAAGTTATCTGGAACATATCAAGATGTGAGCGGCCCTATAACAAGTTTTTGTTGTTGGTATTTTTGTTTTTTTTTTTAAACAGAACTCAGTATTTACCATTACATCATATCAATACAATGTAGATGGAAATATGCAAAACACGGTACAACATAAGAAAATACAACACAAAACAACACAACACAAAGACAATGCCTCATTTTAGTCAGTAAAGGCTCACCTTCACATGACAAAGTATGTGAGAAAAAAGATGGACTCGTCAAGGTGAGGCTCCACTGAAATACAGTAATATTAACAACAGAATAACATAATTGACAATAAGCATACAATTTATTCAATGCCAGGGTACCAAGATTCTTCGTGAAAGAGAGTGACCATTTCCTTTAGTGGGAGCTCAATTTACCTTTTTTTCTCTGCTAAATATAAAGCATTCATGAGGGAATCACACTTGTGACGGTCAATTATTGGGATATCAAATTCTACAACCAAGTCTTCAAAAGTTTTCACCATATTACAACCCTATACAACTGAGAGGCAAATACAATCCCTCTCTCATACCATGCATGATAGTAAAAGTAAGGTCTATGCCTTAAACTAACATTTTTTTTTTTATACCAGATATAATCTTGCATATAAGTATTTAAGTTCAATTCTTTCACAATTAAAAATCTATATTCATACCAGACTTTCAAAGTTTCAACCAATTGACAATTTTTCAATTTTTGCAGTACACTTAGTGGAGCTTCTGCTTTCCAGAGCATGTATGGATCATCATGAAACAATTTAAGCATTTCTATTTCTATGGATTTCCAAGTACTCACATAGTTGTTATCCAAAATGTTTTTTACCCAAACCATTTTCTGTGATTTTGCGAATGTGCCTGGATCAATCATTTTAAGGCCATGCACCCTCTTCGTACAAGTTACATAGTAAAACTCGTTTCCCCCTATCGTTACCGTTACTCCATATAAATTTATAAAGTAAACTAACTTTAAAACAGGATTTAGGAACATCAATACATAATACAGAGAACAAATACAATAGCTGGGGCAATAAAAGATATTTGACAACTGATGTCTTTCCAATTAGATATAAACTCCTTTGTCTCTAGTAATTCATAGCTTGTTCTATCTTTTTCAGTTTCAAGGCATAATTAAGTATACAAAGATTTAGTTGATAAATAGAGTGTATACCCCAATGCTTTAAAGGTCTTACTTCTCCAGGTAAGTCTTCTCTCTTCAAAAGGTTGTTCTTCACTATATTTTTTAAACTGCCAATATGTATGGCCTCAGACTTAGACATATTTATTCGACACCCCGAGAAACTTTCAAAATAATGTAACAATTCAAACAAATTAACAAAGGAATCCATTTCGCCATTCAAAAAACAAATAGTGTCGTCAGCAAATAAACTTACTTTTTTCTTCACATCGCCTATCTTAATTTCAGGATTAACACTTATTGCAGTAGCTAAAGTTTCAATAGCCAGAACAAAAAAAAAATAGGTTGAAATAGGGCACCCCTGAAAAATACCACGGCTCATAGAGAAGGACTTTGTTTTAAACAAATTATTTATAACACAACTAAATCTGTGATTATAAAAGGTTTTTAAAACATCAATTAAATTCTCTCCAAGATCAAACTGTTCTAAAGACTTCAACAAAAATGTATGCTCGATCCTATGAAAGGCTTTTTCGAAATCCAGTCAAACTATTGAACCAGGGACATCTGTAGCATTGGTATATTCAGCGAGGTCTATGACAGCATGGATAGTGCGAACATTTGCACTAATATTGCGACCACTTAAAAATCCCTGTTGATCTGAATGAACTAAAGAATCAATTACCTTTTTAGTCAATGACTCATTACCTTAGCAACTAATTTATAATCTACATTTGATAGGGAAATAGGCCTATAATGTTTAATTTCTAACGGATCTTTACCTTGTTTTAGTATCAGAGTAATTACTCCATTTCGTTGAGACTGACTTAACAAACCCCTAGGGAAGGAAAAGTTATAAGAGTCCAACAACAAATCCACAATGTCGTTGAAAAATACTATATAAAATTCACTAGGGAGACCATCTAACACTGGAGTTTTATTTGAAGGCAATGATTTCAAAATCGACCATAATTCCGAGTTGGATATTGGACCATTCAAAAATACCCTTTCCTTTGCATCTATTCTAGGGACATCCAAACCAATGAGAAAAGGGGAGGCTACATCAATATCTTCCTGAGAGCAATTAGAAGAAAATAAAGATTCAAAATGAGCACCAATTTCCTCCATAATTTTATCAGGTTCTGTTAAGATGTTTCCCTCATTTGAATTCATTTGACGAATAATTTTCCTCTCGGTATTGCGTTTTTCCTAATTACAGAAAATTTTAGTACTCTTTTCCCCATGCTCAGCCCATTTTATACGTGATCTTACAATTAAACCAGCCGTCTCTTTGTCCAGTATCTCATTCAATTCTATTTCTAATTTGTCTATATTGCCCTAAATAATTCAGCAATTTCAGGAGTATCAACTTGATCAGAAGAATTAGCAACCTGAGAGAGAGAACGTTTTTGTTTATATTCATAACTCCTCCTTCTTCTCACCACTCTCTTCTTTCTTCCTACTCGAATATTCTACACAAAAACCAGCTATATAACATTTAAAGGCATCCCATATTATATTCGGGCTCAAGTCTGCCTCTTTGTGCACCTCTTTTGTGCACCTCTTCAGAAATTTTCTTTTAAAGAAAATTTATGAATATAAATTTTTGTTTTCTTAAATCAATAACTCCTCCTTCTTCTAACCACTCTCTCTTTTCTTCCTACTCGAATATTCTATACAAAAACCAGCTATATAACATTTAAAGGCATCCCATATTATATTCAGGCTCAAGTATGACTCTTTGTGCACCTCTTTAAACTCCTTTATCTTATCTTTAATAAATACCCCATAATGTAAGTTTGAAAGAAACAATTTCTCTATTAAGTTTCAAAATTTTGATTGATTAGACTAAATAAAATAAAATAATTCCTAGTTTCTAGTCCCCTCCTCCTTCCTTTTTTTTTCTGGTGAGCCTTAAAATTATTTTTGTTTTGAAAGGTTAATCTGAGTACATCTGGACAATGAGGTTACAAAAAAATCATTAATACCATTTATTTTCACATTGTTTTGAGCCTCTTATGTGCTTATATCAATGGAAATATCAAAAAGAAATATCATTGAGAAAAAGTGGAAATTTTTACTAGATCTGTGAGAACAGCATTTCATGTACAAAAAAAAAATCAAATCAAATATCAAATATCAAATAACATGGAACTCCCTCCTCAATTTGAAAATATCCGGACGAGAAAGTGTAGGAATCAACTTTATTTGCCTTATGGAGGGTTTTTAGTTTCATTTGCTTTGGATGCAGAGCTGCCATCCGCTTACTTTTTCGAAGGAATGATTCCTCTTTTTAGGCGTTTGAACTTACATCATTAACCTTGGATTTCTCTCTCTTTCTTTTTTTTTCTGAAAACTTTTGAATAAACACACGCAAAATTATATCACAGTATATAGGGAAACATCACACCTTCTAGATGGTTTCTACTCCATGCATGAAGGGCAACAGTTTTCGTTGTTACTAAGTTGTACGGAATTCAGAAAACCTTTCTGAATAGACATAGTCATTCATCCCCGCTCTGTACATCCGGTTCGCGGTTCATAAATATCCTAATCATCTAAACAAACAAAAACCGTGAGATCAAGCACGACTTGTGTTTAGGTACGTCGTTTTGCAGCGTTAACAAGGGAGATACCCCCATTTGATACGTACATTAGTCATATGAGTTCGCCGATCGAATCGCGATCGGGAACGCCAGAACTCTTGTTATCCGCATTTACACATGGAAGCAGCGAAATATATGGGGAAAGTCCGGTTAATGCACCTTGCAATGTACCAGCGGAGTAGGGAATTTCACGTCAAAATCCCGAGTGTGCTGGTAAAATTGCTCGCAAAACGCCTTCTCGGTGACTTGTAAGTTTTCGTTAATTTGTACTTTCGATAAACGTGATCAAATGTTCTCCTTATCATCAATGGTTACGATTAATTAATGAAATTATGGTCTTGAATCAATTGTTGTGTAATTGATTGCAAGACTGTTCAGTCAGTGTTGTGACTAATAACGAATCCATTGGCATTCGTTCATCATGATTGGTATTGGTGCACGCATATTGTTTGGTGAGTGTGTTATGTAGTAGGGTTATGCAAGCCCTGCTCTGGTGCTTGTTCGGTAGTGCAACGGCAACGCTGTGGCCGGTGGCTGTTGAGTTGCATGACTTGTGCAGTATCCTTCGGTTGAGGTCCAATTGTGATATTCTGCAGTCTAAAGTCTTCATCAAATCTACATGTGCTTAAAATATTCTACATCCAGCTTTCACAAAAGACTGATGCTGCTACCACTAGTACCAGTAAGAGACATGCTAACTGTTAGTAAGTTCTTGATATTTTGTTTACCTTGAGGCTTGACTTAAACTTAAGTTAAAGTAGTCTACACATTCAAAGAAAATCACAAATATGACAAATGATGTATCACTAGAAACTGGAAAGCTAACAGATAGCCATCGTATCAGTTTTACGTCAACTACGTATCAGGTAATTTAAAAATGATACAATTAAACCAACTCCCAGCATCTGTGGTACAGGAGCGATTCGCCAAAAAAATAATGTTCTACTGACGTCACAAACGGGTTCAACCCTGTCTAAGCAGATGACTTCCCATACAGAATGAACATAATTGCAGTGCAATTATTTCTCAAATAATAAAGAATTTAGTGTATTTTGATGTGCTCAATTTTACACCATTTTAAAAGGGAAATGAAACCAATTCTGATAACTGAAATCTCATTTTTGTAAATATACAGGATAAGAGTTAATGAACAATCAAAGAAACCACACTTTCAAATTGAAAAGCCCGCCGAATGATTGCATGGACAGTAGTCGCTCCCTCTTGAAACGCCGAACATAGCGCAGCGTGTGCAGCTGAAAATGCAATTGCATGTATTTTGTTTATTCCTTTATCACTGTAACGCCTCATTTTCCATCTAAATGATACCATGCATGGGGTTTAGGGAAAGAATAGATTAAACATTTAGACTGACGCTAATGAAGTGAAAGAAATAACTGAATAGAGGACGACAAAAGAGGCACTGAAAATGTGTGAGATGTTATGGGACGTCGTCTGCTTGTGTAATTAACATCCCACCCGTGACGTCACACATCTCAGCGATGTTTGGAGAGCTCTTCAGGTGCTATGTCGGGGCTGTATTTTAGCGCCTGCTAATTGATAATAATTAATACTTCAAATATTTCTAAGCGATGTATTTTGACAAACTTTTAATCTAAGTTTCACCTACGCAATTATGAAAATTGAGTCAGTTTTTAAATCAATGAATATCTACTTTAAGAAAGATTTTAACATTTTGTCTTTCTCTTGCATAACAAAACTGTTCAACTGTTTGACAACATCGGTTTATCAGCATTATTGTGAAATAAGTCACCAGCCCATTCGCTGCCGTTTATTTCGTCAGAGCTGATGACTTCTTTCCACTCTCATAGACTTTGTACACAATGCGAGTGCACACGGGAGAAGAGAGGTGACTTATTTCACAATAAGGCCGGTTTATCATACAATGTTTCTGCTACAGAAATATTGAACCTGCAATTGATTGGGCCCCGTAAGAAATATTGAACCTGCAATTGATTGGGCCCCGTAACATTAATACATTGTCCCCGCCCGTTCCTTTTTTGCACCCGCCTCCTTATTTCTAACATTTAATATTTTGATTTTAGATGGTAGCTAGTGCGGCGCGATCTTCGTGAACGCAAGCTCTATACACACACAAATCACATCCTTACACAAGCACACAGACATTGTCATGAACCACAAGAAAGTCCCTTAGTCACCTGCAAAAATCAATCTGAAAAGCCACATTCTGCTGTCAAAATGTGAAATCAGTGCCATGTTTCCAAGCACCTGGGGCTTAAGCCCAGCACTGAGAAACGGCACCAAAAAAGCGTTGAATATCAAGAAATCGACGGTTTTGTGCAAACTTTTTAACTTAACACAAGCTCCGAGTGTGATGGTAATGGTGAAAAACAAACAAAAAACCAAACCAATGCAGTGACTTCATGTAAAAAGTTGAATGAAGTTCTGACTGGCCTTCATTCGAATGATTGGGGGGGGGATATCTAATGACAGGCCTGAATCATAGCGATATATTTTTGGATTTTCTAAAATTCTGTGATGTATTTTAAAAAATCAGCATTGTGATAAAAATAGGCGAATATATTTGACATGTACATTTATGAAGATACACCATGGAGTGGTGCTGCTTGAGCTAAATGTAGCTCCCCCCCCCCCCCCACGTCTTCAAGCTATTGTTAGGCTTCAATTGAAATTTTCTTTGAAAATCTTGTAGAATGATAGAACCTGTTGAAGAAAACTATACAGAAAATAGTAAAGATTATTTTCTGAGCAAATCAAACTCACTTCAGGGTTATTATACAGCAAGGTTGTTTGATGCAAGTGAAATATCGAGTCGTACCAGAGTATTGTCCACACTGCAGCCATCTTCGGAAAAATATCAAATATCAAATAACATGGTATCCCCTCCTCCTCATTTTCAAAAAACCTGGACAATAAACAACAAATTGATTTTACGGGGCCTTAAATGGAATGATATCTTTATGTATATACAGGTGTGCATATCTGCATTCCCAGAATAGATTTCAATCACAGATTCAGTAGCCTTTTTGAAATGCAGTAGGCAAGATGCACTTTCATGCACCAATGTACAAGTAAATTCACTGCAGCAGAGGTAAAAATGAATCCAGAGATTAAGCTGTTTCTCATCCTGCCTGCGTAAGGGACAATGCAAGTTAGGTTGTATATCCTTTGCCTGCAAACAGGAGCTATATGAAAGTCAAGGATAAATGCCTTTGCGATTGCATTTCTCTACTTGAGCCACGTATGTTCGTTAACTATTTTAAAACTGGTTCTAGAATCTGAGCATTCTGATCCGTTGGTCATTTGACATCATGTGAGCATGCAAAAATTTTTCTGACATGCAAAAAAAAATGGCCGCCTCTATGACTGTGTGATTCTTGAAGTTTGGCTCAGGTTCCTAGCTTATATTTTGACTTTATATTCATAATTCTGAATATAAAACAAATAATGTTTCATTGCTTGTGCATTGGTGATATGTACTGCATCTATTTAAATTACAGTGAGACAGATAATGAACTTGGCAAGGTCTTGTTCTTTATCCCATTGTGACTTGGTGTTCATGCAGTGCATATAAACATGAATTATTTGTGTAACCGGTAAGCGCTTCGTGAGTGGCAACATTGGTGAACAGAGGAGGCATGCATTGCTTTCCAGATGAGTGCAAGTTTTCCCCCAAGTAACTGCTTCTGAGAGATGATTGAGCAATGAGGAGATATAATCCATCAATTCAATTCAGGCTGAAGTAATTTACATTAGATTTACAAACACTCAGACTTAAGTAAACTCCAATTTGTTACTCTTTTAGCCCCCTTTTTAGAATAATATTCCAGTTTTAACTAAAAAAATTGCAAATTGTGGCACAATGTTCTTTTCATTGTGGGACTTTTCTCATTTCCAATATTGCCAATACACATTTCTGACATTAATTGCGTCACTCTTTTCTTTTTTTGCTCTGAACTGCATTCAATGCTTTTGCCAGACTTCCTAACCTTGCCTAGCAACACCCACATATATTGTTGGTTGTTATGAACACGCTGAGGTTGCGTGGGCTTAATAACAACATTTTTGTTATTATTTGTGTAATCATGCATTGTAATCTTGCATTGTAATCTTGCATTGTAACTTTACATGTACATCCCTGAAGAAGGGGAAGGCCAAAAAAAACCTGGAGCAAATAAATTTCTTTTGGCAAAAAGTGCATTTCTACTATTGTGTTCTACTTGTATGCAACAAGTACGTTGTCTTGATTTCTCTTGTCTTTTTTTCTTCCACAGACTGTCTGGCATGTAATTTGTTTTTTATTACAGGTTACATGAGTGTAGAAACTGCTATATGCTGAGAAAGAGCAGATGTAACTGAACATTTTGACCTGGCAGGGAAGTTTTGCGGTAGACAGTAAACCATGAGTAGCAATCATCCAATCAGTGACAGTGACTCAGACTGGGATGAGTTCCTTCCACCGGGGCTTCAGAGTGATGCCTCTTTCGATACCTCAGACTCGGATCCAGCCCCCAAATCCAACAGAACTTCATCTATCGATGATCATGAAGACGGTAACAGCAGACACAGTTCTAAGACACCTTCAGTGCAAGGAGATGAATATCTCTTTGAGGACACCATAGGAGAAACTACAGAGGACCCTAGTCTAACACGTTCCTTTATCAGTGTACCAGAAGGTCTGGAACCTGGAAAAGGGGGAGGAGACAGAGTGGGCATCAATGGCAAATCTACAAAGAAAGCCACCAAAAGGAAGAGGAGGAAAAGTGGGACTGGAGAGAGTCCAAGGAGGAGAAGAAAAAAGAAAGCAAAAGATGCAAATGAAGAAGGAGATGATGAAGAAGAGGAGGAAGAAGAAGACGAGGATGGAGATGGGTCAGGGAAGAAGAAAAAGAAAGGCAGAGGCAAATCAAAGAGCAAAAACAAGCCAGCAAATAGGAGGAGAAATATCAAGTGAGTACATGATTACTAAGTAAACATTGCCTTTTCAAGATAAATGCTAAATGTAAACAGATTTCCTGAAACTTATCATGTAAACCTACGGTACATCATCTTCAGTGACCCGTGTATCACATTGAATAGCATATTTTTTAATTTGACCTTCCAGTATTTGATGTTAGGGATCTATGTCAAAGGTTTCTTTGAAGTCAATGTTTGGTTGTGGCAAAGATCCCATTAGCCATTGCTTTCCATTGCATAATGCACCAGACTTTGGTTACATAAGAGAGATTTGTTATGTAAACTATTCAAGGTTACATGTATGCAAGGGTAGGAGTGTCCTGAATTTGTCTGTTTACATGCAGGTGGCATTAAGTTGTACTCACACTAAGCACATGCTCATTCAGAGATTAGATGATGTTACCACTTCAATATTTTGATGAAACTTTAATAGAGGGTTTTTGTCATGGGGCAATTTTTCATTACAACAATTAAACAGACCATTTCTACAAATGTACTTCAAAGAAAGGCCACATGGGTTGTATGTTTTCTCACATACAGAGCAGTTTTTGTTTTTCATATAAACTGAAACTTGAATAACTTTGAGACCATTTGCCTGTTTGTAACCTAACTTGGATGGTAGATGCTCTGTAGGGACCTCATTGTTATTTGGGGTCAAAGGTCAGATGAGGTCAAATGTAAAATTTACTTGCAAGTTTCTGCTGGGGTTAATAACTTTTGAACCACCAGCCCATTTGGAACTTGGATGGTACATGTATATGGCTTACATGGACCGCAAGGTTATTTGGGGTCAAAGGTCATGTATGTAGGTCAATGGTCAAATTAGGTCATATGTTACAATTGACCTGCAAGAATAATTACACATGAACTTGGCAAGACATATGACTATTGCCCTATATTTCTTCTAAGTTACCTCTCCAGTTCCTTTTTTTTTTATTTTTTAGGTTAAATGGGGACCTAACTGGACAAGCTTCCCCCACACATTTTTATATACTGTGTGTTTACTATTAGTTGAAATTATTTCTGCATTGAACTGTATTGTATTATTACTCATATTATGTCATTTTATTTATATACTTAAGTTTTGTATTACTACTGTATGTTATTGAACATACATGTATGTGAAATGAAGTAAAGTGGAAACAAGTAACATAAATTCAAAATCAAATCAGTTACTCTTGAATCAGCAACTGACACATTTATATGAATGTGGCCACATTTTATTTGTAGGACATTCTTGAGAGAGGATCAGTTAGATGCTGAAACGCTTGAAGCACAAAGAGAAGAAGAGTTGAGAAAACAGAGGCTGGAGGAAGAAAGGAAAAGAAGATTAGATGAACAGAAGATACAACAGATTGAATCATGTAATGCAGTTGGTAAGTTATTGCTGGAGAAAAATTAATCCTTTGGATATGTGAGACGTGAATTGTGTAATGTAGGGAATTAATATTATTATTGAGTATATGTTAATCTATATTAAAACACAACATTTCAACATTGCATGTGGAAAAGAAACATCTTTTATAATGGAAAGTGAATTAACACCTTAATTGCATGGAATTTTAGTTTTTAACTATAAAAGCTGTGGTTGTCAAACAGGATGTATAAAGTTTTGATATTTTGTAATATAAGCCTGATCAACTGTCCAGTTTGAAAATGGTGAAGTTATCCCCATTTATAATTTTGATGAATGTCTACTTTGTATGATTATACTGTCAGTAGATCATTTTTACATTACATTATGAAATAAACTGAACGCATATTCCAAATGCATACACGTAGGCACCATTTGCAGATAATCCTTTAATGTGTGTTGATGATCCCCTATTGTAATTATGCTTCACATGGACCAAAATCTGAACTGTTTTGATATGTTCTTTTATGGATCGTCTGTCATCATTTTTAATCTGTTTTTGACATGAATAAGTATAATACACATGACCACTGAAATGTTTCTCACAACACTATTGTGGAGGTGTTGTGGCAAAGTTTGTAAGAGTGTGCACTCTTAGGCGCTTTCACATATGAAATGACTTTGTGGCGCCACTTTGTGTGCTCACATTTTTTTGGTACAGGTCTATGGGGTATAGGGCAACGAATAAATGTCGCCGAGGCAGGACACATTTTTGTTTGCTGCCTGGCTTCAAATAAATGCACACCAATCAAATTCCTAAAAAGTTAGTGCAGAAATTGTTGCCATGAGATTGTTTGCACAAGTTTAGACAAAATGCTCTCTTATTTGAGAGTTAATGCGCGTTAATGCGCGTTCATTAGCATAAGTAGCTCGTATGTGAAGACAAAAAATGTGTGCACACAATGGTGCCACAAAGTCGCTTCATATGTGAAAGCGCCTTTAATCAAAGGGTCATGAGTTCAATTCCCATTGATGCCTGGCTCCTTATGTCCTTCAGCAAGACATTTAATCCACCTTTGCCACACTCTACCCAGGTGTATAAATGGGTACCTAGCACTGCTGGGGTAATAACAATGTTCATGATAATTCATTGTAAGTGCCTTGAGCACACTTTGGGGTGGATATTTTGAGCAGTATAAATATCTGCATTGTTGTTTTTACCTAAACATCTTCTATTACTCCTCACAGTGGAGAAACGACAAGAAGCAGTAGCTACCATATCAGCAGCCATTCCTGCCCTGACTTCCTCAGTAAGCCCACCCCCTGAGCCTGCCATCCCTATTCCTGTCACAATACCAATACCTGTCTCTGTCCCAGCCCCTGCCCCTGTCCCTGCTGAGTGCATAGTGGTTGATAGTGGCAGTGATAGTGACAAAGATGCCAAGAAACTCCAAACACAAGGTATGAGTTGCCTATTTGTCAGTACACTATTTTTTTTTTCTATATGAACTTATAGTGTTACAATTATTTTTAGGTTTACAGTTAGAATGGGATTAAGTCTTAGGTTACCCAGAGCCTACCATGATCCCATAACTACATTAAGGATACTTCTTTGTTTTTTTAATTGTAAAATTAGGCATGTGATTTGTGACATTTTTAAAAACATTCCATTGTATCCTCACATGTAACTTCTTGGATTAGAATTGTTACACTTATTTTTGGAGAGAAGTACATGTAATAAACCAGCTTTAGGCATAAAGCTAAAAAATGATGTGTATTAGGAACTTGAAGTACATTTTAGGGATAAGTTGGGGATTTTCCCTAGACAGACAAATGGGATAGAATAGTAGGCAGCATTGCAGAGTGCCAAAATATCATATTAATTATTAAGGCCAAGGTCTAGTTAGAACATACTTCCTTTATTTTCAGCTACTTTAGCCTTGAGATTGTTATTTATACATTTTTATATCATTTTACCTCAAAACAAGTAATGAATTGCAAAGCAATGAACAGATACATACCATGCATCTAGGTTTTGTTCTCAATTCCCATATTATATTATGTGATTAGTCAAGAGACTATTTAAATCCTTTTACAGGTGAACAGGACCATGTTATTTTTCTTCCTTGTGAAAGCATCTCATCTGTTTTATATAATTGTTTCTGTTAGAGAGAGAAGTGATCACCATCAGCTCTGATGAGGAAGTCACGTTGGTCAGTGACAACAGCGATGAAGAATCGGAAATGGACATGGTCAGTATTGGTATGCATACCAATGATGAAGCCAATGTACCTGATGTGCATGGTCGTGTACTGGTCAATGTCAATCATCCTCCTGATGACCCTGATATTTACCTCCCTGACCACATTGCTTCAGCGGTCAAGCCTCATCAGGTAGATATGAAGTGATATTTATTTACTTTTTTATTTATTTTATTTTTTAACAAAGATAAATCGTCAAACAGACAAAGGAAACAAGAAAGAAATACCACCGATTAGTGCCTGAGGGTGTCAAAAGGGAAATAAGGTTCCTGTTAATGGATTCTTCCCATATTTTCATAAATCTGCCCAATATTGTACTTTCACACTGCATGTACATTCCAGTTCAGTATTATTTCCAGGTAGTATCTGATTGTTGTTTTTCAAAAGCGGAATGATAAATATATCATTTATATTGATCACCGTGTAGAATAATTTTTTGCATTAGTAGTTGTAGTGATAGTAAGTTATAAATAAAGGTATAAAGTAGTATCAATTTATCGCTTAAGATGAATTATTAATCAAGATGGGATAGATGCTAGTACCTCAAGCACAAAATCTGATGAGATTATTCTTTAAGATGATTTTATACCATACATGTTTTAGTTTGTACAAATCTGTACATTCTTTGACTGATTTTCTTGTAAAGGCATGAAGTAGCTACAGGAGCAATCTTTGTTATTCAATAAATCATGGGGTGATTTCACGGATGAATGTAATATCATTCTCTTTCTTATCTCATCTCCTAGGTTGGAGGAATTCGGTTTTTGTATGACAATCTTGTAGAGTCACTTCAACGTTTCAAGGCCAGCAGTGGTTTTGGATGTATTCTTGCACATAGCATGGGACTGGGCAAGACTCTACAGGTAAGGTTAAGTTTGCATTTTAGGTTTATCACACATGACCATTGAATTTGAAAAACTGCAGAATTGCGACATATTCTAGATATTGCCTAATGTTTTTCATATTTTGAGCTAAACTTTAAATGATAATGATATCCCAAGGCCTACAGAAGTGCAGAGAGAGATGCTATGGTCATTCTGTAATATGCACTACTGTATGAGCTGAAATTTTCGCGGTGGTTTTATTTTCGCGAATCACTCACCTATCGCGAATTTAACAACACGCAAAAATATCCGCACGTAAATTTGCTTTTTACCTCTCAGCACAGCGTCATCGGCACATAGTACAGTTGTCATTGCCTAAATCTATGCACTATCATGTGGAAAGTGCACTGCAGCAGTCCTTCACCCCGTGTGTATGTAGCATAACACACACAGACACACAGAAATTGTCACTCACCACAAGTAAGCTCCGTACATGATCACCTCTAAAACCCCTATAAGAAACCCTATTCTGCTTCCAAAAATATGGAATCTGTGCCATTTTTCCAAAGCATGCGGGCCTTTAGTGGGGTGGTAAGTAAGAGGGTCGTTGAAAACGTGCTATAAATCAAGAAATCAGGGGTTTTATGACAGCATTTTTTGTTTATCGCAGGCTACGAGTTTGACAGTATTGGCAAAAAATAATCAAAAAGCAAATCCTCTGGATCTGCCGATATGGATCATTCATGTACAAATAAGTTTACTGCAAGTCTTGCTCTTGTGCTCGCGAACTTAACAACTCGCGAAAATGTCTGTGAGCCTGTGATTCGCGAAAATATCTACGCGAAAATATTGGCATATACAGTATACATGAACATGATATCATTATTATGTAGTACATGTAGTATATATATGTATATGTGTTAGTAATCCTTGTGGCTGCACATTTGGTCTATTTAGAAGAAGTAAAAAAAAAAATATTGATCAAGCTGTACTGATATCACTTGATTAAACATTACATTCACTTTTGTCTCAAGTAACATTTATAAATCTGGCAATGATAGATTCTGAGTTACAGATTTTGAGATTCATGGCAATGTTTATCTCCCTAAGAATCTTTATTGCACGCTGATTCAGTATTTATTAGGTAGTTTCTTGTCCTTTTATATTTCTTTTTCTGCAGTGCATTGCATTTATCAGCATCTTCATGAAGTACACCAAGGCACACAATGTCCTGTGCATAGTACCTATCAACACATTACAGAACTGGCTGGCTGAGTTTGATATGTGGTGTCCTGAAAAACCAAGACATTTCAACATCTTTGTACTCAATGATATGCACAAGACAACAGCATCAAGGGCAAAGGTCATTGGTAAGTTGAAAGGTAGTTTCCTGTATTATGACATTATTCACTGTGACCAGAGCTGGGGGGGGGGGGGGGGGCTCATTTTTAATACAATTTTCCAAGTGTTAATACTTCAGGGTCTTGTTAACTTCGGAAAGTTACATTTATCAAACCACCCACAAAGGATGAACTAGAGAAATAAGATATTATATAAATTTGTACAGCCTTTTTTTAAAATATGCAAGTGAATATAGCGAAAATTTACATAGGCATTAAACAATGAACTGAAAGGTCTATTCAAAGGTGTCAGATGTATGAATTTGGTATGCAGGATGAGGTACATTGAAAAAGTAATGATATCAGTTATACCATGTATAGGCTTGCAGAAATAAATCCTTTCAAAGTGTACTATCATATCATCCTTCTTGCTTCTTCCTTATGGTCATAGAATTATCATCTTTTGAATATTTTCACTGTTCCTGTTCCTTCTGTACAGCTGAATGGCGACAGACTGGAGGTGTTCTCTTGATGGGATATGAGATGTATCGTCTTCTAGCAAGGTCCAAACAAACCAGCCTTGGACGACCTAAGAAGAAGACTAACAAGTCAGGAAAGTCTTCACCTCAAGTCATTGACATTGATGAAATGGAGGCTGCCGCTGAAATGTCAATAGGTAAGTATTAATCATGTAATGTATTATTTTTCTCTCTGGTAATACTTCAGTTTAAACAATTACCTGTCTTTAAGGTTTGTTTCTGTTTTTCTTGCTTGTAATAATTCAGTTTAGATCATTTACCTGACTTAGATTTTAGTGTCTTTTCTTTTCTTTTCTTTTATTGTTATGCATTTATTTTCCTTTAGAGTCATCTTAAATTTGAGGGTTTAAAATATATGGAATTGTACTTGTTTTTGTTTTTGCTTATTCTTCCCTTCTGAAGCCCATTCAGAAACTCTTTTGTTTATTATGCACTGCATGAATCAGTCTTTATTATTAAGGATAAAGTCGGCTGATTCTTCTCTTTCTCAAATTCTTTTGTTCAATGGTTGTCATATCTCCTTCTATCTAACATGTGGGAGAGGGCTTTGCTGTGAACTTTATGCATGTTTTATTTAATTGTTTATTCAAGATTGTTAAAGGAAAACCAGGAACTGGTGATATGTTTGACATAGCTCCAGCTGAACTTATTACATAACTATTATTTTGTTTCATGTATTGTCAGTATGTTGTTGGTTCTGTTACCACTGGTTTATGCTATTTATTGCATGATACTTTTTCACTCTCCTGTCGCATGTATGCTAAAGTGCTATAAATGTACATTATATTTGCTTCTCACAGTAGTGTATGCCTTTATTACCTGTAGGGCATAGCATGTGTTTCATCTATTATATGAAAAGTACTTCATTATTTTTTAAAACAGGGATATCACAATCAACAAACTGAATGCCAAATTTTATTAAAATCAGTTCTCATTTATTTTTCCTCCCTTAGTTTTGATTTATATTTGTAATGAAAGAGAAAGGCATGTTTTTAAATCGTAACGTCTATGATTTCGTATTTTAGATATGAAAGCAGCATTGTGCAATCCAGGACCTGACATGGTTGTTTGTGATGAAGGTCATCGGATCAAGAATAGTCATGCAGGCATCTCACAGGCTCTCAAGAATATCAGGACAAGGTTTGTAGCCATCAAATCTAGCTATATTCCTATCCCAAGTTTGGTTTGGAATGTAGAAAGCTGTCAAGAAGAGAAATTCAGTAATGAAATAATTCTTGACATTGGACAATGCATGCACCGCAAACATCCATACCATGAGAGGCCTATTTTTCCACTCGAGGGTCAACAACTATTTCCAAGAGAGCAGTCATCGCGATTGAGAGTTAACCAATTGAAGAAATGTTCAACTGACCAAGGAATCCCAAGCGCAGGGAAGAAGAAGGATGAGTTATAGTAGCAGAACTAGCAGTGAGAGCCCAGGAAAAATATGAAGTGTTAGAAGTCTGTAATCATTTAATTTGGAATAGGAGAATTAGAAAAGACAAATAGTCCATGGTGTTGATGATACTGTTGTCGACCCATCTTCCAGAATTAACATGCTAAGTGACCGTCACAATTGAACCAAAGGAGGGCGCAGGGATTGCAAAATGCAGGAACTGAGACATATGCCCCAGTGATAATTGCTGCAGGCTTTATTTCATCAAAAGAGTTTGGTTTGAGGTTGGATATAGTTAGTTTGTAGTCCAGGGTTGAAATGATGGATTTGGTTAATGTTAGATACAGACCCAAAAGTAGTTGTCACCAGAACATGTGTCATACAAGCAGTCTAAGCAAATAAATTGCTGGGATCATTGGAACCCCTTGTAAATTTTTTTTTACAGGATTATTGATATACATCAACTGCCCAGATTGTGACCCATATAAATGAGAATTTTAACTGGAGACTTTGATTTATTGTACATGCATTATGTCTATCCTGAAAGTTTTTTTTCAGATCGTGAAAGTGTCATCTTATTTCTCCTTCTTTGCATAGGCGGAGAGTTGTGCTAACTGGATACCCACTACAAAATAATCTCCAGGAATACTGGTGTATGGTGGACTTTGTCAGGCCTAACTTCTTGGGTACTCGCCATGAGTTTGCTAATCTCTTTGAGAGACCCATCTCTAATGGACAGTGTATAGATAGTACACCTTTTGTAAGTTGCATCAGATCACAGTATCAATCATTCTGGATTCATGTTGAATATGTTTGAATATGTTACAGGGCCTTGGAAGATGGAGATTGAAAAAACAGACATGCCTTTCAGTGAAAAGAACTAGTAGAATGAAACGTTTTTACTGCTTCTCCTTTTTCTTGTCAATTTAGTCATAGAAATAACAAGAAAAAATCTTTATTCGTGGGTTGCTATCTTATTACTTTCATTACATTCCTGATAAATTTGAAAAGTAGTTGTACTCTGAATGATCATTCGAGTTATTGTCTTACCTTTATTGAAAGTGAAATTGACAGTATGTAGGAAGGAATTTTCAGGCTTTTGATTACATACCTGGAGGTTTAGATGAAAACTACGAAGAGAAGACAAGACAGTATTAATTGGCTTATTATATATGATATCATCTTCTCTCTTGGTAGGATGTACGATTAATGAGGTACAGAGCCCACGTCCTACACAGCCTTCTAAGCGGGTTTGTCCAAAGACGAGGCTTCAATGTCCTCCTAGCTACCCTACCTCCAAAGGAAGAGCATGTCATCTTGGTTCGTCTGACATCATTCCAACGAGGTCTCTACATCCGATTCATGCAATGCTTCAAGGAAGCTGGAGCAGGAGGGTGGTGTTCATCTAACCCTCTCAAAGCATTCTCTGTAGGCTGTAAGGTGAGTGTCTTTTTATTTTTCATTCAGTAACATTTTCATTGAAATCTGTAACCTGTGAAGCAAGTTTCTGATGGCATGCACGGTATAAATGAAATCTATTTGTCCTGTATCTTTTAATCTGTAACAGAACTCAGAAGTATTGGCTGATGTTGTTAGTCAAGAGTGCAGAAAACGGGTACACTGCTTGAACCTATGAATATTGGTTTGATGAGGGTTAGATTTTCAAAATCAATCATCAGCAAAATTATTTTGCTATTAGATCAAGGATTAATTGAATGTTCTTAGGTTTGTAAATATGTAAATTTCTGTGCAGGTACTTTTTCTAGGTGTAGATTTAAAATGAAATTGTTATTGGAGTTACATGAAATTATTTTACTTTATTCTGTGCGTTTTCTAGATCTGGAACCATCCTGACATTCTAAGTGATCTACTGAGTGTGCGAGATAGCGTAGCAGATGAACTCGATGCTGATCTGGATTTACCTGAAGTACAGGCAAAGTAAGTATGGGATAGGCTAGATGGGAAGATTGTGTATTGTAAGGTTTGAGATACTTAAATTTTATCTGTCCAGGTCATGCTTGATGAAAAAACTACCTAGGGGAACTACATGGGATCAAATGCATATGAAAATCTTAATGTTAAATTGGAATGATAAGGGGTCAAATTTAACTGGTCGCTAGTACTGATACTGTGGCATGTTGGAAATGAGCGATAATGTGAGCTCTTCAGAGGCAAAACTGTAGTTTATGTGTATTTACAATTTGTTTAGAGTTATGGTACCTTAACATGCTTTTCCTTCTTGTACTGATGATATATTTAAACCTGTATATGATTTTCTATCTAAAGGCTGTACATTTATATTCTCATAATTAACAATTATAGTGGGGAAAAATTCTGAAACTTTTTGGTTATTCCTGGAAATTACCTATTCTTTGCTTTTTTTATTGTATTCATGAATCGAATATTCTGAATGTGATTCATTGAGAAGATACTGATTGATTGTGTATAGGTGTACAGGCAAGCAGAAGGCTGGTGTTAGTAAGAAACCAGCTGAGGAAAGGAGTCCTAGAAGAGGTGAAGGATCAGGAGGAGGTTATATTGACAAGGTCCAACAAATCATCTCATTTGAATGGGTATGTGTCTGCTTCCAAACCTCTAGCTCATCAATCAAACTTTTCTAACGTTTGAATACGGGTTGTTACCAAATTCCAGTTTTGCTATTGATTGATACGGCTTCTGTAGTAATCAGCTTTGTTTTACAACACAGTGGAATGAAATTTCTTCCCTAGTAGCATGTAAATCAAAACACTTAGATTGAAGTGATGAAAGTGTGCACGGCATAGTTGTAGTCTGTGTTATTAAAAGGTTTTGATGCTCATGCTTTTTTCCCCACATCTTTCTCCCTGTGTATTAGGAGATTGAATGTATGCAGGAGGGCCATTCTCGGTCATGTGTGTGACCCAGATCATGAAAAATAGCTGATTCAAAACTAATTTTTTTTTTCTGGTAGCAGAATCTTCTCATTATGGAATTTTTAATAACTGTAGTACCCCCAATAGACTGAAAGCAATTATTTTCAAAGAGCATACATCATTTTTTTTTAAGAAGTCAAATTAGGTCGGTCACGTGTGTGACTTCGCACGAAAATGGGTCTCACTTGTTGGTATTCAAACCTATTTTTCTCGCACTTTTCATTACTGTGTGATGGGGATTACTCTAAACAGTTTGAAAGCAATTTTCCGTAAATGAATGAACATTCTGTTCTTTTAGAGGTGAAAATTGGGTCGGTCATGTGTGTGACCACTAAAAAATGGGGCGTTTTTAAGTGCTTCTGTAAGCACATTATAGTTGAGAAATTATCTATTCTTATCAAAGACAGGGGAGCCTTTTTCATGTAGAAACTGGTTACAATCAAAAAAATTAAAACATGTTATCTTATTTTCGAAAAATGAGGCAAAATTAGATCACATGTGTGACCAAAAGTTTCACTTTCCAGAGAATGGCCCAGGAAATGATAAATGATTGAAAATGAAGGGGAAGGGGAAGGGGAACTCATCAGGATTTCAGGATAAGAAGAAAGCATTTGGTCCTCAATATAATTTTATATTTTTCCTCTATACTGTATGTGCATTTCGCATTGTCTTTAAAAAGTGTTTGTTTTTTTCCCCTTTTTTTGTCCTGGACTTATGAGAGAGAAAAGTGATTTTTTACCTTACTAAATATTCGTTCTGTGAATAATTACGAGTTAATTTTTTTTTTCTACTCAAGGCAAGAGACATCATGAAGAATTACACCAAGGATAAACTTTGCAGCGGAGGAAAGATCATCCTTCTCTTTGACATCCTTGAAGAATCCATTCGTGTTGGAGACAAGATCCTGGTGTTCAGTCAGAGTCTCAGCTGTCTGTCTCTCATTGAGAAATTCCTTGCCAAGTCAACCATTCCTCAACCTCCCAACCCTCCTCCACTCATGCCTAGGGAGTGGGTCAGAAACAAGACTTACTTCAGTAAGTTTTCATCAGATCAGATGTTGGTGGTGGTGGTGGTGGTGGTTGTAGTTAGGTCATCCAGTGATGGTTTGATTTAATTTGATTTGATTTGATTACGTTTTATTTTAAGAGGGTGCCCCCTTCAGTAAATACAATACTGTTCTTCCAGGGGGCCCTGTATAATATGTAATATAAAATCAAATTACGAAAAACAACAAACACAGTAACAAGAAGGCATGACATTTGCCTAGATACAGATTGAGGTATTCCTTCATGGTTTTGTCTCTTTGCAGAGATTATATTCAAATTAACATGATAATGAAGAAGATGGTGAAGATAATGATATTGATGATTATTGTGTTTAAGGTTATAGGAATGATGGTAGGAATAATGAATAGTTGATGATAAGTGTGGTGATTTGTTCATAAAGATATTACTTGAAATTGGTTCAGTATGATAATTAAGTTTTCTATGATTATCTCTGTGAAATATGATGAAGATGTTATGGCATATGTGTAACCTTCCTTTAGGATGTCAGTGGGAAATAGATACCTATACATGTTGCAATTCTGCAGGTGTGTATTTCAAAGACTTTTCTTCAAATCTGTATATTCCTCATGTTACAGGACTAGATGGTAGTACAGCAGTGTCTGAGAGAGAGAAGATGATTAATCAATTCAACTCACCTGATAACAAAACAATCATGCTCTTTCTGCTCTCAACCAAGTGAGTATTTCAATCTTATCCATCACTACTACTCTGTATCCATTTCTATGAAATATGAATAATGTTGAATGGAAAGTTACATTATCTCTTAATGTACTTTCATTACTCAGTTATGTACACTCTTGATATAGTATTATAGAACGGGTTCAAGAATGTAACCAATCAGATGCGCTGAAATGAGTCACGTGTGTGCTCTTTATTTTTTCGCTAACATGCTCGGGAGTGCAAAAAGTGTGCAGCAAAAAAGCATAGCATACTCTCTGACTGGAAATCCTCATGCACGCGTACGCGTATGCTACCTCTGGGTGCAAACCCAATGGGCGATGAAATGCACGTAGTTTTATGTAGCAAGGACAGTGATGCGCATATCAAGAAGCGCATTACATTGTTAGGCTAGGTTGCACTTATCATACTTGATGTCACAAAAGAAAGCAAATGGTAGCCTCCATGACTGCAAATTCTTGACATTGCAATCAGGTTCGTAGCTTATATTCTGGCTTTGTATTCATGTTGTCGACCTGTTTTATAAAACAAATGATTCATGCTTTGTGGCTTGTGCATTGGTGATACACACTGCACTCGGTTAGTCACAGTGAGTTGGATAATGAACTCGACAAGTCTCATTCTTTATCCCATTGTGACTTAACATTCCTGCAGTTGCGTATGCACTAATGCACTCACAAGCATGAATTATTTGTATATTAATGGTAATGTTGGGGTTTACACTCCTGGAATGTTTAAACCAGTGGTAAATGATTTTATCTCCTAACATTAATAACTGATTTTGGTACATCTCAAGTTATTTTATATGAAGTACTCAGAACATGAAATTGATATCCCTGTGAAAATTAAGTGAGAATAATGTGTCCTTTAATGTTGATCAGAGCTGGATGCCTGGGAATCAATCTGATTGGTGCAAACCGAGTAGTGGTAATGGATGCTTCCTGGAACCCATGTCATGATGCTCAGGCAGTGTGTCGGGTCTATCGATATGGTCAGATTAAGAGGTGCCATGTCTATCGTCTGGTATCAGACCAGACTCTGGAGAAGAAGATCTATGACAGACAGATCTCTAAGAAGGGAATGTCAGGTAAGAAGATATTTTTTATCTTCATAAACAGTTTTTCATAACCGTAGCATTTCTGTAGGCAAATATGTATTATGTTGGTGTAAGAAATATTGATATGATTTTATGTAAATAAATTGTGCACTAATTGTAGAAAAAAAAAGTGACGATTTTAATCTGTGATTGATTAACAGAATCTTTTGTTTGAAATGATATAATTTTCTGTTATAAATGGAAAATTGAAAAATTGTCATTGTTGTCTACTGCCAGTTGATGTTATTTATTGTCATTATGACATTCATTATGTGACGAAAATGGTAATGTAATTGTGCTGATTTCTGAAGATATTTTAATTCTAGCATTATAGATATTAAACAGTTACAGAAACACATGTTCATGTTACGCTTGATTTCAGATCGCGTTGTAGATGAGATGAATCCGGAGATGAACCTAACCAAGAAAGAGGTAGAATCTCTACTGGAGTTTGACGAGACTGACATGCCATTTGAAGACTTCAGTCATCTAGCTTCAGACATGGAGGATCCCATCTTGAAGAGTCTGGTTCAGAAACACAGTAACTGCATGACCAAGGTATGCAGAAATATCTAATGTGTGCAATAAACACATTTTGCATGGAATAGAATGAAGTAGGATACAACTTATTAAGACAGTATGATCAGAATCATATATATTTTTTAAAGTACAAAATCAAAAAATACAAAAAAATAAAAACAAGCAAACAGACAAAACTGTAATAAATGAAAATGGAATTGAGAATCAGAATAAGTATTTTTCATTTTCTGACAGCTAGACCATTTTCTGTTGTTAATTGCACATGTAACCTGAAGGAAGCATTTATGTATCTAAGAGAACAATCAATGAATATAAGCATTGAATCCAATTTCCTATTACATGTAGCCTTGTAAATGGCATTCTTATCATTAGTTTAGTGATAAATCTCACTTTAGTACAAGCCATTATTAGATGTTGCATTTCTGTTACGAATATCAGCCAAGATCCTAAATATTGCAGGTGGGTGCAAAACTATTAAAGGGATAACACCGTTCTGCCTCCAACCAGACAAAAATGTATCTGGGATGTTTTTGCAAATTGCAATTGGATAACAAGTCCAAGATGAGAATTGATGCAGCTACTTTTGATAAATATTGAACATATTTTGTTTTGTATCCTTTCGACTTTCAGGCACCATTCTCTACAGAGTCCCTTTTATGGGACCGCAAGGACATGAAGCTAACCAGAGCAGAGAAGATGCAGGCCAAGAAGAGTTATGAGGAAGAAAAGAAATTGAATCTATCTTACTCCAGACCATCCTACACAGCATTCTATCCCAAGGGGTCTGGTCCTGGGGGCATGAATATACCACCTGCAGCCAAAGGGGTGCCCAATATGAATTTCAGCACTGGACCTGCCTTTCCCTACCTGTAAGCATTTCTCAAAAGGAAAAAAAAATTGCCTTTGCATGGTTATGGTTTTAGAATTGTGTCATGTTTCCTGATTAACCAAAAATTTTATAAATGATTTGGTGTATATATGCCTTGTACATTTGACTCAAGTTCAAAAGCTTTTGCAGAGCTTGCAAGTCGAGGCCTTTTATAATGTTGTTTTTTCCTGCCCACAAATGTGTGCTACGTAGTTTTAAAACATCCTGTATGGGAATTGTACTTGAAGGTGGGAATACTGCACTGAGAGCTATATAAGAAAAAGATTCATTCATTTTCATATACACTAGGGCATATTATTTATTTTCCAGATCAAAGTAATGGGGCTCTTTTTAGGTAGAAGATTGTCGGTATAACTCTTTTCATGAGATCAGCTGCATGGTCTTCATGTGAATGAAGAAAAAAAAATTATGAAGCTTCTTAATATTTATGCATACATTTAAATGTAGCCTCTGTTTGTCATTGTCCCTTCCCATCATATTTGTGTTTGCATCAGGCCCACATTGAAGCAACCTCTTCAGAGACCTGTAGCCAACGTGAGACCTATCCAGTCCACCCCAGTTCCAAGACAGCCACCTACACCACTAGAGATCACTCAGAAGAGAATCCGAGATCTCAAGAATGCTGGAGTCACCCTGCAGCGGATTGTTGCTACCACCAGTAAGATTTCATATCTTATTTTTTCTTGTTAAATTTAATGAGTGGCTGGCATGTGGAGGAAGAAGAGGTAGAGAAGCAATTTTACATACATAGAAATGAAATTGTGTAATCTCAGTTACTGTTTTTCATTACTGTGCATGATTACGTTTAAAAAATATGAAAAGTTGAATTTAAGGTTTTTGATACACTTTAAAGGAGTGAATATGAAAGTTTTTTCTTGACCTGAGGTTCTATCTGTGCAGTATTTATTCTGTCTTTGAATTGATAAGGGTATTTCACAAGAATTAGTGTGTGACAAGTAAAGGTGGGGGTTTTTTTTTTTGGGGGGGGGGGGCTTTTTTTGGTAGTTTTTGTTTGTTTTTGTTTTCGTTTTTGTAATCAGCACTCAAAAACTGCTTTTCAACCTTTCATTTACAGATATCATGCTACCAGGTGCCAATACCTCAACTGAATCCCAGTCAATGATCAGAGCTGGTGATGCTGTCACATTCATCAAGACCAAAAAAGGTATCTACCTGCGTACTACTGAAGGTAAGATCCTGGCAGTCAGAGGTCCAAATGCCGGTCCAGGATCTCTTGGAGCTGTAGCACAGGGAGCCTTCCCTGATGCAACACCATCAGACATGGGTATGGCATTAGCAGGAGGAGCAGCAGTAGGAGCTGGAGGTGATGGAGATGGGAGCAGCAGTCACAGTACACAGTCAAAGCTTGCCAACACCCAACTAGGACAACTTCTATCACAGAATGGCCCACCTAGGCAGCATAATAACAGCTTAAGCAACCCACCTCTCTCTTTACCCTCTGAAAACAACCCCAACTTCTCAATGACAGGCATGCCACCAACCTCTGGAATGTTTCCATTTGCAATGTCACAGTCGAGTAATCTAACCCCTATTGATCAGGGTACATCGCCGTCATCCTCCTTCTCTAGTATGGGTTTCGGTACATCAAGGTCTATGACATTTCCTCCTTACAACTCCCCTTTCTCATCCTCTTACACCCTTGGTAACACCTCCACTCTTACCATGGCAACAGATACTGTCATGCACTCTTCAACAGCTGAGATGTCATCTGCCGGGGCAACGTCAATCGGGGCATCATCCTCAGTGCCCTCATCCTTAGGAACCTCTCCTTCATTCCCTTCTCTTGGCCTGCATCCTACAAACCTTCCTGAGACCCCGCCCTCCTTCCCAGACCTCTACCAAGACACCTCTCCAAGCCCTAGCCTCAGCTATCCATCCTTTGGTGATGAGTATTCCAATACCAGTCAGGGTCCTCTAGAAACAAACCAGACATCAGTGTCCTCTAATCCTGAGACCGGTTCAGTGGCAGGGAATCAGGGGTCAGTAGCACAAGGTGTTGGTTCCATGTCAATAGATGAACCAATCTCAACACCATCCCCAGCGGATAAGAACAGTCTCTTGCCCGCTGTTCCAAATGCATCAAACCCAGCTCCATTCCAAAATGCCAATAATTCATTACCAGAGGAAAACCAGGTGAATCCTCTTTCTGACCTGGTGTCCCCATCCCCTACCATGAGTGCTCCCCAGAGTGTAAACCTACCCTCGTCTTTACCCTACCCTCAAATGGATATGAATTACTCCTTCCCCTCCCTAAGTAGAACCAACAGTGGACCATCCAATGGTTCCATGGACTCTAGCTCATCTCTCATGGATGATGGATCAGATATCTCCAATCTGTCAAAGTTTGTCGACTCCACCTTCCCCAATCTCATGCCCTTTTCAGGTTCACTCAATCCAGACTCGGATGCTAGTAGCAGATCAAATATGTCATAAAGCACAGGAGTTTGCTTTTCTTTGAAGTATCTTAAGAATCGTGCAATTTATTTACTATTGAAGGATTATTGACATGTGCAGAAGCTATAAAACAGAGCAGTGGTGGTGAAGCAATGTGCAACATATGTAAGTAGCATATAATGGTAATGGAAAGGCATGTAAATGAAGTATGAATTGAATATACTGTATGTACAGAAATAGACATATATGTTCACATATTTGACTCATGTCCATGTGATGTATATTGTTTTGCTCTTGTAATGCATATTAATGAAGTTCTGTGAAGAATTGCATCTAGGGATGATCAAGAACCTCATTTTGATCCTTTTTTGTTACTTTGACCAAATAAAGAACTACCGTGGAAATGTCTGGCATATGACAAGTATATATGCTGTTTCCAAGCTATTTTTTTAGATTAATGGAATAGTAAAGACCAAAATAGAATTAAACATATCAATTATATTCAGACATGTTGTTAAGTTTTTAGGTACCTCTTAAAAGATAATGAACCAAACTCAGAAATATGTACTAGATAGTTTTTGGCATTGCTCCTCAACTTATTATCTTCTCCTCATATGTACAGTACTTCTTTGAGTGAAAGAGATTTTTTATTGACTTATTAAGCAGTTTAATAGGAAAATCAATGTTTCTATTCTTCATTGTAAATGTTAAATCTGAATGCTGATTTTATCTCTGTTATGTGTACACAGAGAGATCAGTATGATGTAATGAAGTATGTACATTATGTATAAATTAATTTCATAACAAGTGGATTGAGATATCCTTTGTAAAGTAAAATGTCTGAAGTGAGTATATTTATTGTGATATCACTTGGATTTGACAGTTGATGTATTCATAATATGGTCGCGATACTGCTCTATCACACCCTACTGTTGTTGGAATTCTTAGATGAAAATACTTGCGTGCTACTTATGCTTGTACTCCTGTGGATTGTTTAAAAAGCGATTTCTATGAAATTATTTTCTAGCAGATATGTCAGCTCATTCAGCTGTATATATTTTCTTGTTTACTCAGTTTTGTACAGACTGCACCTTCATATATCAAATCCATAATCGTCACAGAGGCAGTATTTGAATCATGCTTGTGAATATTCTTTTAATGTGATGTTAGCATACTTGTGTAATGATGTCAATTTTATAATGTATACATGTGGAAACTTTATGTGCAACTGTTTCTTTCAGTGAAATGGATTTTATGGCATATTATTGCCCCCAACCATTGCACCATTTATATGTTTTCCCTTTTTTTTACTTCGATGCATTGCATTTGACTCATTTTTACTCCTATTTTCCATAATTTTCATTTTAATGTTTCTCCATATTTGATGAAGTTGATGAACAATTTGTATATTCTATCAGCTCTGTTTTCATTTACCTGTAGGTCTTGTTTCATTTAGGATTAGACCCTATACCTGTAATGATGTATACCCTGAAATAGATAACCCTTTTCTTGAAAGCTCTTTGATATTATCATACTTACATTGTCTGTAAATATGGAAATATGTTTAATGGTCCAGAAATCTGTTTTCTAATAGTTGACTTTCTTTTTCCTTTCCTTTTTATTATAATATCTTTGTCTAATTCAGAGTTCAGATAACTTGAAGCGAGTTTAGATGCATCTTGTAGATTTTGTAGTAGTTCAATATTCTTGGCACAAGAATTTCTTCATCTCCTTAATCTTAGTTATATATTTGAATATTCATTTTACAGGCTTAGCCCTTTATCTTTAACATTTAATTACACTTCTTTTATGTATGGACTATTTCGATACCAATATGATTAAATCTGAATGCAAACTATTATATTATATAATACATCTTTTCTTTTTTGATTTCCATCAATATGAAAAGTTCGAAATATTTGATAGGTGAATGGATGGTTTGTGAAAAACAAAGCATGTTTTTTATGTTATGACATTGGAGGCGTGCCTTCATTTTGCTTTTACATTGATATTTAGTAACACTGCATTTTTTTTTTTTTTATGGAGGACCAAAGGAGGGTTGTTGTCATTGAAAGTTAGAAGCTATGTAAGGAAAAAAAGATGTATATTCAGACTGAATATGAATGATGAATTTGCTTTCAATTCGAATCTTGTACAAAAAACAGAAGGCCCAACAGTTACCCTGTTTATAACAAGGGTCATTGTTGCATGAGAGATTAAAGGAAAATGCAACCCAGACATCAGTGTACTTCCAGTGAATGAAGAAAAACAAAAAGAGTCGAAAGTGAAAGTTTGAGCGAAATCGGACAATCTGTTCAAAAGTTATGAACTTTGAAAGTTTAAGTAAATCTTATTATGGTTATCCTTGAGTTGGCAACTTTGCAAACATCTGTGATGTCATCGTGGACAACTCTCCATTCATTTTGTACACAGAATTTCACATTTTCTTTATTTTCAAGAAAAATAAAAATTTGTTTGATTTATTGTTTGAGTATGACACGGCTACATCAATTCTGCAAGCATTTTGGGAAGAATTATGTTGATTCCTGACTTAGAATTTCATATAAATCAATTATTTTGAAAATTTTATGCACAAAATGAATGGAAAGTTGTCCACGATGACATCACAGATGCTGGCAAAGTTGCCAACTCAAGGATCCCACTAATAGGGATTTACTGAAACTTTCAAAATTCATAACTCTTTAACAGATTGTCCGAATTTGCTGAAATTTTCACTGTTTACTCTTCTTGGTCATCTCCATTCACTAAGAGCACACTGATCCCTGGGTTTCATTCTCCTTTAAGTTTGGAGGTTGTGATGTGCATTACTTGCCAAAAATTAATACTGGTATATGTTGAATTAATTTTCAGTTGTCTTCTCTGTTGTTAAATCTTCAGTGTTGAAAGTCACAATCTTGAGGTTAGGGAGAATTATTCTTACTAACAAAGACTGTTCCTTTTAGCAACTATTTATTCTTTAAACAGCTTAGTTCAATTCTGATGTTAGCATAATCTTAAGATCTACAGTAACTAGTCCCTCAGAATGTGAAGTAGTTCCAATACTACTTTCAAAAATTTTGATAACTGTATTTCCAATAATTACCAAAATATGAAAAGTGAAAAGATTTATTTTAGGAGAGCAAAAGGTCAAAGCATTTACCAATTTGAATGTGAAACGTAAGACAAGACTTATATTTATGTGTGCCAAATCATGTTCACTGACAAATTGTTTGATTAATGGCGGATCTCACTCTGTTAAATGATCAAATGTTTATTTTTCTGATGAATTGGCCATCCATTCTTGCTGAAATGTGTCCTCTTATTTCTACTTTGCTGGTTGGATATCAATGCGTTATATGCTACAGGATGTCATATAAACAAGCGTGTAACAAGACTCCATGAAATGGTATCTCCTCACCCATTGAATACTGCATTCTCAGATTCCCATGGGTTTAATACAGGGGTCAGGGAGCTCCCATAGTCAGAAGGTTAAACCTTACATTGCTATTCTCTGGTCTTTTGCAAAGGCAGAGCTTCCAACCTTAAGGAACTATTTTTTACCAAAATTACTATTTTCCTCTTTGGGTAAGTGAAACCATCATCTAAGAAATGCTAAGAGTGCTTCTATTATGATGAGATAGTAATTGCTAAATGAACGGGAATACAAATCCCATCTTGGAACACTTACTGATAGCCCGATTGTAGCTATTCAGAGGGCCATATTTACGTTGAATGTTATGTAGAGAGGGAGCCGTGGCATGAAATCCATTTTGGTTGCAAAATGACCCAAATCGTACAACTCACGGACGAAAATAACATGTCTGGATGGTGAAGAACATTGTCAGAAATTATCCTCAGAAAATACAAATCCAATTCTTCAGTTGTTTTTTTTTCATTTGATATCCATGAATTACATTGATATGATTATAACTTCAGATGTACATAATCAAAATATTCATATGTAGTCAATTTTTGTTTACTAAATTATTTGTATGATAAATGTTTGATTGTCATGTGATACAGTTTGGATGTCTTTGGATGGCTTTCGACTTGCAGGAGGGATCTTTTACAAATAAATTATTCCTTTTTTTCACAAGACACCATTGAGAGGTTCTTCCATTTATCATGAAAGTGCTGTCATGGATTACTCCAATTAGTTTCCTCTTTTTCAATAGTATTTTAATTTAGCCAAATTTCCATAAGGGGACAAGATAAACTTATGATCCCCCGTAGATGCTTTCAAATGTTTCAAATGTTTTGTAATGGTACTTGAAATGGTATTTCAGTGTACTAAAAAACACTTTTGCAGCCCTAGAGCTAAATAACAATAGGATTCACAATTCAGGTATATGGTTTCTACACTGCCTTCAATTATTTAGGAAGACTGTAGTACCACTGTAAACATGGATGGAAATTTTCACGCATTATGCTCGAAAATAAACCCATGCGAAATATTTTATTTTGCATGTGAAAAGTTGTCCTAACTGTCCGTGAAAATTAAAAATGCGTGGTGGTGTTTAACTTGGCTGAGCACAAAAAATGAATCATGTGAAAATTTGTTACTGGCCATCACTATAGCATGAAAGGAAAACCATAACAGACATGAAATATGTGATAATTTCATAAAATGTTTATTTAACAACCCCAACAGGTACTCTGTACAAGTTCATAACACAATAACATTGATTGCAATGTCAGACTCAACGGACATCATATCATTAATTACCATCTGAGAGACACAATAAATAAAACAAAACTACTAATGCCACAAATGAGTGAGAATAAGTCAAAAAGATCATAGAAACCATCTCTGCTGTATTCCTTTGAGGTTTTGAGCATAGCAACAATGTAGATTTCATGTTACATATGATATTAGCATGGTGTCCTGTCAAGATATTATGACCTTACAAAAATCTGTACTATGAAAGCTGGACTTCCTTTGACTTATATACCAGTATTCTGACCGTAACATTTCAATATGGGCCAGTGCCATCTATCATAGTATGTTCTAGACAATACAATTCCAAACTAATTTTTCTTGTATGGCATGCTATGAGCTGTGTGAGACTTATTACAAACATACCTCCCTGCTAACTCAACTCCTTCACCCAGTGAAGTGAACATAGCACTCTATGTGCATGTACATCAGCAAGCATAATACATGTATGAAGCTACACACATTTATATTCAATACTGTATAAAGTAGTTCATAAATACATTCACAAGAAAATAAATGGAAACGAGGCAGTAAACTTGTATCTGCTTCCTACAGTTTTAATTAGCCTAGAGAATGGGAAATAAAATTGGTGACATTTCTAAAATCATATTTGACACTGCACTGGTGGTTACATTCTTGAAGTTAAACAACTATTAGTCAGCCATTTAAGACAATAATATTTTCTTCGTTGAATTTATTCTTCCTTTTTGAAGAGCCAGGAAATTTCTCCATTTACTGGAGAACCTCAGTAGAGAGCACTTTTTTTGTATACCCTTTCTACACAATGAACCAAAAGGCACTTATGTATGAAATCATCAACTAAACAATTCATTTATTCTACTGACTTAATAACCCAGCAGCCATTCCTTACATCCAAGTGTAATTTCAAAAAGGAATATCTTAAGAACGTAATAATGATGCCTTCATTCAGAAACAAAAGAATATCATTCAGGAACTTTTTTTTTCCAAAAATCCATTTCCACATCTACTTCAAATAGATGTTTGCTTTCCATCTTTATATTTATAAAATATTGAGAAGTGCAAAGTGTAGATGCCCCCATTTCTAGCAGTTATCTTATACCACTACAGAAGAAAAGATAAAAAAGAAGAGATTGTAAGATGGGAATGCTAGCTTTTTTTGCGGTCATTCATATTAACAATTTTTGGAAGCCCAGCATCTTGTTTATGTTCTACAAAAAGTTATGAAAAAGGAAACAGAATCTAATGCTAAAGGGTATTAAAACTTCTTTATACAGAAAATATAAAGGGTACACAGGGAATTAAGTAAGAAATTTTGCAAGGATAAGTTAGTAGATGGGTTAAGTCAGATTCAGATGCAGGAATTTGAAATAATTTTCGATGTCTCACTTTCATTCATTTCATTCAGGTCCTATTTAAATATATAGTGATATCAAAAGCACAACTTATACTTTAACAGCGTGTACAATATTTGTTCACAAAGAAAAATGCACATGTGCGACATGAAACTAAGTGGACTATAGTTTTCTGAAAGAGCTGAAGTTGCTGGGTTATTCACACACACAAATCAAAAATCAATTTTCAGCAAAATAAATAATAGATGGTATATATCTCTATAGGTGAGTCCAACATAATATGTGAACACACAAAACCTCAGACAATGATATGCACAAGTAGGTCACAATGATGCTGTACAAAAAAAAACAAAAATGAGAATTTTCCATCATAATCATCTCCTATATGCTAAGTGATTAAGAAATATAAGGCCATTTACCAACATGAATAAGATACTTCAGTAACAAAAACTAAGCAATGATGTGGCTTTTCCTAATGTGAGATATGTGTAGATAAATACCATGAGGAGAGTAAAGTTTAAAAGCAAATTATACTGGGAAAGGAAAATCAGATTTGTAATCTTTAAGGACAAAAATATCTCTCGATGTCACAAATCTAAGTCAAACAGAAAATATCTTCCATGTATATCTCAGCTAATCCTTGCTAAATAAATATATTGCACTGTTACTCATCCGCTACACTACAAAAAAGTGCACAGGTCCTAATTCAGTTCAAGACTACAAAAACTAAGGCTCTCGAATCACATTTACTATCACTAATCCTACAAGTCATTAACAGAGACCTGTCAACTGTCTTGTAACTAGACAAAATTTTCCATGAATGCAGGGGGAATATACCAGTCCATGAGTTGAGATAATGTACACCATGCAGCACCAAATTTGAAATTCATATTCTGTAGTTCCATATCATGGGATATCTTCTTCATAAATTTATATCTACAATAGAATAAGTTAATTGCATCCCACTTACTGCATCAATATTTCAAAGATTGAAGAAAAATACATAAATCCATTTTCTTCTGATCGTAACCAGAAACTCTGTTATTCTCAATTCTTCTTTTCTCTGTCAATTTTCTTCCAATAAAGAAAACCAACTTATTTAATTTTTTTTATTTTCATTCAAAAGTGATAAGAGAGGGAGTGGTGAATTGGTGAATATGTAAATATGGGAGAAATTTAAAAATGATAGGAAAATGAATTAAAAGTGGTCAGTATAGATTGAAAGTACACCTATAAGAAATAAAAATGAGGTAAAAGGAAAAGGAAAGAAAAGAAAAGGAGAAGAAAGAAAAAAAATGTTTGATGGAAAAATTTGACAAAAACAAGATCAAGAAAAGTACAACTTTCGATACGAAATACCTTACAAGATCAAGATAAAAGCAATGAGAGAAGTAGACTTTACATTTAGGATTCAAGAAGTGAAAAAAATATTTTTAAAGTATTATATCTTAGTCTCCGTAACTGATAGACTGAATATTTATTCCTTTGTCTTTAATAAGACAAAATAAGAGCACTTTTATTTCCCTATACTATTACAGAAACTGTCAATGTAGAATGTGAGTTTTTTGAGGGGTATGGTTTTGCCACTTGCAAAGAATTTCTTTTTCATCTTTCTATTCTAGTAATGACTACATTATTTTCTTCCATAGATATATTATTGGTGAATACAATATGAATGTCTGATATTCAACACAATACAATAGCAACAAGACTAGTAAGCATACTGAATGACTAATACCATCTACATGAATTTGATGATTACCTTTCCATAGAAAAAAGCATGTTAATTTTAATGATCTAATTTCTGTGAGGAACAAATGTGAATAAATGATTACACATTTCATGATTTAATTCACTAAAGACAGATTCTACAAAGAAACTTCCCTCAATGAGAACAGATGTTCACAAAGTGATTATCAAACTGATTTTGATAAATTCTACAAAATGTAACAAAATTGCAGCTGATAATATCAAAGAATTTACAGGAAATGGGAAAATGGAACCTTAAGAAATAATTCCACACTTCAATATTAATTCATTCATGAAAGGAAAAAAATGATCACAGGTAGACCCAGTTTCAGCCTTAATTCCAGTTCAAGATATAAACTATTTTTCTGTGATTTGGACTCATGACAGTGTAGTTAAAAGATGAAGAATATGGGCTGAAGTTGTATATCTTACTCACAGGCACATATTTGTAGCATAAGCTGAAGTTTCAGAATGTTTTGTTAGTCCCATAGCAAGATCAAAAACAGTTAAAACTATAGACAAAACTGCTTTTCTTAATCTTCAATTTCTGAGGGAGCAGTGCCATGCTGTTCAAAGCAAAGAAACATTAGACCTGATGAAAAAAAAAAATCATATTCATCTTCACGAATAATGCATATCTTTATACTATGCTCATGAAATTAAGTAATGACTGTATATACCTTTTATATACAATCTTTTCATTAAAAAATGTTCATTTCATTTTCAAAATGTATAATCACATATATACATAATGGTGATGATATAAAATTGTGGTATTACAGTGCACCAGGCATGCGTATACATAGCAACCTCCACATAGAGGAGACATTCTGTGTATATACAAATATATATTTACAACAAATATATATTTGATTCATGAGAAAAGAATGATACAAATGATTCATAGCCTCTCCTCTTAAAATACAACTCTGCAAATGAGATCGAGAACATCCACTTGACAACGACTGATACATGTACACATACTTTGATTAACAAAAAGCATGTCTTTGATAATTCTCTATTATAGACTGAGATAAAAATCTATACTTCTCATTGAATCTGACATTCACACATCTGCATACCCTTGCTAAAATCTGTAATATGGTACTTTTACAAATCTGGCATATCCAGTATCCACCACATGAAATTAATCAATCAAACAAAATTTAGTCATGTCAATAATCACTGCCAGACATGATAGGATTAGGGGGTGTCACCATGGAAATGGATTAGTCCTTTAGTCCATTTTTAGATCCTGATGATATCCAGACTGGTCAACACTTGTACACTGGATGCTTCTAAAGACAATGAACTGAACAGGGCACAGACATCCATGATTCTAATCCACCATACATAGACAGTTGATCTATAGTGTTGATAACACAGCACACAACATGACTATTTACATCTGATAGAAAACAGAAGTGGTCCTATCACGAGCTGCTGCTATAAAGTAGTAACATAGAGCACCCCATGTTCATCAGCCTCCAATGTTCCAGACTCGGTATCGCTGTCTCCATCGCGCACTGCCCCCGTACGATGACCCCCATCTTCGTCCTCATCATCATCATTAGTCCGATCATGACCCGATCTGCGAGTATAGTCCCGCAGCTCGTATCCACCCAGATGGTCAAAATATGGCAGCTGAGTGTCCATGGAGGTGGTTGTCGTAACAACAGGAACGTTGGCCATCTTGTCCTTCGGGAAGAGGATACGATGGGCAGCAGAGTCTAGTTCAGCCTGAGTCATATTACAGGCCTCAGCTAACTCACGTTCGGCCATGTTAATTAGGTCCCTGTCATGAATGGGTGAGATGCCGTCCCCTGCTAGCACCTGAAATAAAAAATTCAATATGATATATTAGTCTTGTTTATATTGTATTTAAAAATGTTTTCTGATTAGAGAAACAATTTACACTTGTCTTTGTAAGTTATGTGTTTATGCTTTTACTTCATCAAAGTTTTTGTTTTGATATACATGTTCCCCCAACTTGCAGTTTACCCCGTCACCATATTAGTATGTTTGCTAACAATACATGTATCATAATGTGGAAGATATTTACAGGTAACTCAAATGAACTCATACTTTATTCAAATTGTTTAAGAAAATACCCTTTGTTCTAGTTAGAACATACCACCCTTTACTAATTTACCGAAAATTCATCACAGAAACAGGATTTATATGAGTGATTTTTTAAAAAAAGATTATGGTTATGAACATTTTACAGAAGACAGCATTGAAGAAATTAAATATCTTTACATATCATGTTTTCAGTGAATTCAAATAGAATTTTATCTACTGATGTGCAATACATGAAATATGTAAGTCCATTCTAAATAGGGTCATTCTATTTTCATACAGTATACCGAAGTTAATGAAGTATTCTGAAAGTGTTGGAGAGAAAATGAATATTAACAAATAACACGCCAAGCATTATAGTATATGTCTGCCAGTTACATTTTAAACATTTCACTATTAGACAAAGCTTCAAATGAATGCATGCATGTAAAAAATAATGAAAAAATAAATAAATAAATAAATAAATCAGCCATTGCATAAAAAATGAAGTGTAGAACTGCTACAAGAACTGATTAATATATTTTGAACGAAACTTTTAAGCTAAAATGCTACAAAGGGAACTATAAACCCCAAAACTTTGCTGTTTTAGTTCCCTTGTTTCTTTCATGATAATACAATATTATGATAATGTAAAATAGATGTAAAATTGTAATGTTATTCGATGTTACTTTTTTAATGATTTGGTAAAAAATAGACAATTCAAAATCTTGAATCTTGAATCTTGAATCTTGAATCTTGAAAATGCTATATATGATCTGCCTGAATATAAGCTCTAATACTATGAATACCCAAGTTTTAAAAATGGGCATTTCATTTTGTCTACATGATTTTCATTCAAAACTTTGGAGTTGATAAAAAGGCACTTGTAAATTACCTGTCAAAAATATTTGTCACGCATTAAAGAGAACCTACTTGTTCCCTTAGAATGTTTTAAATGAATTCCACTATTCATGTTGATTTCCTCTTCAGAGCACACAATATATTCAATGCACTTAGGATTTCAGGATAGATTGGAACAAGACAGGCAAAATTCCAGTCCATTTCTGGCTGTACTACTGAATTACTGCTTACTGACTATAACTTTAATGTCAGACACTTGCCATAGAATGCTTTGTAAATAACATTAGTAAAATATTTCATTCAAATTTATGAAAAGCAATGTATAGTTTTCTATTGTATTTCAAATCTTAATGATTTAAGCAACTAACAAAAGTTTTAAATAAACATGTGATACAGGATGGAATGAAAGAACAGATTATATACATGATGTTTCTCTAAAAGTGTGAGGCCTGTTACTCATCTCGTCCAAAGCCTCAAATCTAGAACAAACTCTGTAATGTCTGCATTGTCCAATCTACACTACAATGAATCACAAAGAATGAAATATTTGAACCTAGAATAAAAAGTGATAATAACTTTCACAAAGTGCATGTAATTCTAATGAATGAATTCATACATAGGTAGAAAAAATGGACACTTAAACTATGGAAAATGGATGGCTAAAGAATGAGTAAAACCATGCATAACACCCCAAAATTATATTGACAGCTTCTTCTATGCTGACTTAACATTTTATTATTGTCATATTTTGGTTGTTTACTACCAGGTTATTTTCAACAACTTTATTTCAGAAGTATATACAGTTTGAAGTTTCCCGGAGACACATGCTTGATGAGAAAATGCATCTACAATAATGAGAAATAAATACAATATAATCTGTTTCAAATCATTATTCAAATTTGGTTTGAATATTCATATCTAAGTGACTATAGTAGGCTGCACTAATCTAAGTCTGAATGCTAAATTACTCAAAAGTGCTATGAGTGGTAGAATATCTGAAAATACAGTATGGAGTTAAGCATTTCCAAAATTTCAATTCATAGAAACAACTGGTCATCATAGCCTTTTAAGTTGTGTAACCACAAAAAAATAAAACACAGCAAACTCTCTTTTAGAGATAATAAGTGATACCCCTGTTTCATAAACTCTGATCAAACACAAAATCTCTATAAAGTTTAGTTCAGATTTCAACACATCTTTGTGCAGCTGTACTAGGCTAATAAGCTAGAAAACATGTTAGTTGCTCTATTTTTTAAAGACAAACTCTTTTGTTCTACATTTCTTTGAAAACTTCACGAATTTGGTAGAAGTTCTACTCACGATGCTGAAATTCTTTAGATGACTAAAGGAGATTATGATGTCAAACCATGCATGGTAACAACATTGCAATCAGCTGCATATGGCCACAAACTTTTTAAAAAGCTTTTTTTTTAAAAATAATAAATGTGTGTGTTCCTAAACAATACAATCTTTGCAGAACTGGAAATTGTAGCATTACAAGCATTTTTTTTTTTTTTTTTTTACTAATTTGATTAAATAAGTTGACCATGATAAAAGCAATCACATTAAAATGCAATGAATCACATAAAAGTTATTTCATCTCATGTCCCTTTCCAAGTTTAATGACAGTGTGTAATTCATTCAACACTGCAATTCATCAAACAAAGAAATTCTACTGGATACTTAGAAATGTTGCCTGCATCAAAAGAATAAGTAGATCTGTTTTGAAAGCTGATTGAAATGTAACTGTAAGGACATCACATCATTCATCCAAGCCATTCAGTGTAAATGCAGTCATCCTCTAGTAGGTATTGGGTAAAAAATCTTGAAAATACAAACCAATCACTTCATAACATAATACCTTTCTGCTTTTTGATAGAATTGGGTTTGGATTTGTTTAAATCTTTGGGAGTGGATGTAGACTTTGTTGCTTTGGTTGGCCCCTGTTTAAGGAGAGAGAGAGAGAGAGAGCAAGCCAAGGAAAAACAAAGGGAAACTTCATCTCGAAAAGAAGACATAAGACTCATCTGTACATGATAAGTGAGTGAATAATATTTGCTCCTTGTTATCAGAAATTTGTTAATAACAGAATCCCTATGAGGAAGGTTCATCTCCTGCTTATCAAAATGGTCTTCAAACCTGGAGCACAAAATTATTATTAAACATCATTCTGTAAGAACAAAAATCAACTATAAGTTTCATTATTTGCCTCACCCAAATCTCAATGTTTTCTGCTATCTTTAATATATCAAACTGACATAACTTTGAAGCTATCAAAATCACCTGCTAAGAATATGTTTTTAGTATTTATTTTTTACAGTTGAGGTTTACTCAAGTAAATTTCAACGGCTCATACAGCAATTAACCCTTAAACTGCCAAAGCCCCACACAGAGATTTGCGCAGAGTTGACAGATATATTTATCTAGTTGCACGCTCACTCATGCATATTAAGCACCCCTGCAATTAATCTGACACAGCGAGATATGTGGCTGGCACAATAAGGGTTAAAATATTTTGTAATTCTAGTTGTACAAGAAACACTTTGGCAACATTTGTTCTGCTGTCAATTATGTACTATAATTTATTCTGAACTTCAGCTCTTCACCAAAATTTACACTAAACCCCTAATCCTCACCCTAAGACTAAACTAAAGCCCTCTATCACAATCTTAATCATAAATCCTACATCTTTGTCCTGGGGGCAAATGTCACATTACTGAAATCATACATATAGCAGAAGACACCTGCAAGAAAGAATATGTCAACACTTTACTGATTATTTGCATCAATATGAAATATCATTTACTATCATGTTTTTCTTTCATAACCTGAATTTAATTGAATGTGTATAATATACAACCTGTTTGCTAAAAGGTTAGCCATTGGAAAGAATGTACAGCTTGAAGCACATTTTCAAAATCATAAAATGCTCATAAACAATTTATTTCCAAAAATATTCTAATCTAAATTGCTGCAACAGCACATGTTATGTCTGCTTCCAATCTTGAAAGACAAAAAGAGATGATATAAAACAGCAAATAAAAAATAATCACAAATAAACCCATGCAAAATATAAAACATAAATAAGCATGCAAACTTAAAATAAAAAAATGAATGAAAGGAAATATTCATGACAACTGTTCCACAAGTGATATGTTGATAGGGAGTGGTTATAGAGATGAGAGGGGGGCCTTATACTCTACCTGAGCTACTAAACTCTCTGCACTACCCGCTACTTCTTCAGGACTGGGGTTATTTCTAGGCACAGATTGTTGGAGTGTCTTAGGTTTGGTTAGTGACTTGAAGAATGCCGCCGAGGGATCGCGTGATGTCCCAATCTCTCCAGTGGAGTGCCTCAGAGCTAGAGGCTCCTTCACCACCATGTGACTCGACGTCTGGTTGGAATTCGATCCCGTGGTGGGGAGGAGATGTGAGCTCTGGGTAGTGGGGCGGGGTGCAGGGGTGTGTAAGGAGGAACGGATCCTGCGTGGAGAGGAGGGGGGTGTAAGCCACATTCGCCCGGGGAGTCCCGTTGTGTTGTGTGCTTTACCCTCGGGTGTCATACCGGCTACAGCCATCACCTATGAGAGATAGAGGGGGGAAGGAACACGGCAAACCATCACATGCACCACTGCAAACACATGAACACACCACAATCAAAACAGAGATGCTTCTAATTCTCTGGGACTAGAAAGAAGAAGAAGAATGACTTAGATTCAAAGATTACAGGAAACACTAATATATGGTAAACACATTACATATAGACAGTGAATTTTTGTTTTCATTATAGTTACATGTAGGTTATCACTGAAATACAGACTATTAGTACTATCAATTCTAAATGAGTCCTCTATATACATATATTGCAGGATTAGTACAAAAGATACAGTAAAATTTCCAAAATGATCCAAGTGATAAAAAATCTCCCATTCTGAAAAAAGAGTTTACTTTTATTGTTTGTTACTATCCAGAATATTGTATAATTATGTTAACTTGCTTCATAAATTTCTGTAAAACTGCATGGTTAACAGATCTATGATATATGTATATCATGAAATGCCCTATCACTGAATATCTCACAATCCCTGTATGAATGGAGTAACTTGAAATTAACTTGGGCTAGTTTCATAGCAGGAAGTAATGACATATGATGTCATGCCAACCAATGATAAACAATCCATATTCATGCTTCATTCATTCAGGCTTTGATCAAAAGGGTAACTGATCACATGCATTTGGTAAAAAACTTGTCCATGGTCTTTGCAATGAATTCTTGCATGAAGAAAATAGTGCAATTTTACTCCCCAAAACTCAAAAATTTCAGCAAAAAAATAAAAAAAGAATGACAGATTCATATTGCACCTTGTCCCACATGGAGTATATTAGTAAACAAAGTGATAGTGAGAGCAACAACAGATGAACATATAAACAAGAGGTCACACTGGCCCATCACTAGGAAAGAAGTCAATATTTTACATTGAGAATATGTGTACAGGATGAAAGGTAGTGAAGACAAAGAATGGCCACCAACGTACACATAATCCTAACTAGCTGCCTAGTTTGAAGAAGTAACTTCAGACTACTAAGAACTATAGGGTATGATCTCTGAGGTTTCATTGTATTTAAAAGTGAAATGTGGCAAGAAGGTAAGCTTCATAGGCTGCAGGAGTTTGATTGAAACACATATTTTTTCGTTCACTTTTGATTGCAACAAAATGTATAAATAGAGCTCCTCACAGCAGCTGCACACAAAATACTGCACAAAGTTGAAATATCACTAGTCATTATTGTACAAGACCATCAAACTTTTACAGTAAACTGTATGGACAATAACCCACCTGTGCCTGAGCTAGCTTGAGAGGCACTGCCGTCTTACGGTCCCCTGCAGGCACTACGCCATCAGATTTGCCGACACAAGAGGGCAGCAGGAGTCGTCTGCTTGGCGAACCAGCAGGTGACTTGCGGGGACTGTGCGTCACGCTGCGGCTCCCTATACTATCACCCTCTAGTTTTGGAAGACTTGTTTCAGTAGGTGACGGCACCGTCGTGGAGAAGTCCAGAGTGAGGTTGGGCGATGGGGAGGGGTGGTTGCTGGAGTTGTGTTGAGGGGGTGGGGTAGGGCTATGGCTACGGGATGAGGATGGAGATCTTTGAGGGCTTAGAAGTGGTGATGTTGGAGGATGAGATGAGGTCTCTGAAAGATTGTCCTCATCTTCCTCAGGGTAGCACTCTGTTCTTAGGGTGGGAGGTTCCCTAGGAGAGATCAAAGAAGACATAATCTCTATGTGACTACCTGGCTAAAAGATGCAGAAAATCCTAGTTCCAATATATGAAGAAAAAAAAATCAAAAATCACAATTATTTGATTTAAAAATGTTTCTTATTGTATATATCAAACCTGAAATCTATAAATCATTTAACAATCTTTTCTGCATTAAATATGAAAAAAAATTTATTCATATAAAAAATGATTTATCAATTAGTTCTGGATTAAGTTATCCATGCACTCTTTCTCCTTACAATAAAACATAACCACAGATAAACTTTTATAGGTGGGTATAGTAATATGCTGTATCTATTAGAAAGTGCTCCACACAAATAATATTGAATGAAGTAAGGGTTTATGTCATCATTCAACATCTTTAAAGGGTTAATATAATGGAATAAATTAATTGTTTCTGTAAATTTATTTCTCAAAATTATACTGTTACATAAAATATGAGTGTTATATACAATAAGAGGAGGAGATCCAGAGATCATTGGCATGGGGTGTACACATAAAAAAATATGGATTAGTAATCATACAAATGGACAAGACAAAACTCTTCAAAATAATCCAATTCAAACTCAAGAATAAGGAATTATTACTCATAATGAATACAAATGTACAATGTAGGGAGCATATTCATCATCAGGGGGTCTTTGAGTATATTAAGATTAATAAAGGACACCATATATCACTCATTGTAGCACACATTTGTGTGCACATGATCATAAATAACCTGTAGATTATTTTCTTCTAAGTATAGGCCTTCTTCGATAGAAGTGTCACCAAGATAGATGATTTATCTTGTTTTAACCAATATCTAAACAAAATTGAAACATGATTTTTTTTTTCCTGGTTTCCTTATTAAAATACGTTAAAGTAAATAAGGGTAAGACAGAAAGTACTGTTATAGACAAAAATCAAAGTAAAAAATATGCGAGGCTATAACACATAAAATCAAACACTTTTGTTTTTACTACCAACCAAAGTGATACATACTCATACACAGTGTAGAGGCTTTGCCAAGTGAGAGATAAGAACATAAAAACTCATAAGAATCATAGGAATAAATCAACAGTTCTAGCAAGATCATACTATTAAATAGCTCAGTTACATTTATGTTTATTGCTCATAGTTTACAATATCATTCGCACTTGAAAATAAGAGGAGAGTCCCAAATTAACACCTTTTTGGTTGCTTACTGTTGTTTGAAATACCTAAAAATTCAAACAGTGCACATATATCACAATAACATATGAGTCTCAAGTATACAAATACATGTATATGTGTACTGTGGATATCACCTTTTTTACTATTCTGCTCTTTTCCAGCAGTATCACTCTATGGACTCAAATGAAACAGATTATCTATGAGTTACAAAACATTTATGCCCTTCTGGCTCTCATATGATTAAGTGTGGATTAGAAAGAGAAAGGGCACATATTGAGAAGTACTTACCTTGAGTAGTCTCTGTAGGGTTCTCTGTAAGGCTGTTGATATGGCTCTGGTTGATACTCCTCATCTACAACCGGTGGTGAGGATGGTGACTTTGGTTCCACATCCTCGACATCATCATCATCATCATAAGGAGAATCAGGAGAATGAGGATTGTTATGATGATGATGGTGATGACGATCTTCGTTTGGGAGGAGAGGTTGCCGGCCTTCTTTTGTGCTAGATCACAAGAGAGTGGAGTGTAATATTTAGGTACATGGTCAGATGTTTCACATTTGACCTATCTCAACCTCATAATCTAGAAGCCTTTACTGAATAAAGGAAGAAAATAGATTTTAAATGTAGCTGCATAAAAGCATGGAAGTTTCAACCATTCAAGTTTCTGCCAATCAACACTTACGAAAGCCACAAAAGTTTTATGTGATGAGCGAATTCCTAAATTACAGGGAAAAATAAATCGATTACTTGAGGACTTTTTTCTTGAAAAATTCAGAGGGAATTCAAAAGTAGTTCATAAAATTTTCCTAATATTGCCTAGCTTAAGTAAAAGATGTTTTGGTACAGGGGTAATTCTTTTGTGACACAGAAAAGATTTATCACGTCCTCCGAAGTTTTCAAAACATTCTTCAAGCAACAAACTTACCTATATCTATTTCCAGGCCCTCTGTTATTGGGCATACCCCTCCCTCCAGGTATTCTATTACCCACTGGTGAGAAGCCTCTGGTATGGGGTGAAGACACCTGAAGGGAGTTGGCATTAGGGGAGTAAGGTCCACCCCTCCCCCTGATGGAGGAGGGTGACTTGGAGGACATATTAAATGGGGACTTGTTTTTGAGGATTGTGGTTGTAGTTGTTGAGACTGTTTGCTGGGGACAGCTTGCGATGCTGATTGGACGGAGGCGCGATCACCAGGTTGGTGGTGGCATTGTTGGGGTAGTAGGCTGGAGGGGGGTCACGACCCTGGTAGTGGGTGTTGGCCATGGGAGTGGACTGACGACGGTTGTGGTACATATTGAGCACGGTGCCAAATAATGAATGACTCCTCTGTTAAGATTCAGAAAATAGAATAAAACACATGTATATCACTACCTAAAACATCTCAGATAAATCATTTTCCCAGACTTTCAAAATAAGACCAAACAGGAGAAGACAAAAAGAATAAAAATAACCATCATGCCAACAAGGCAATTTACTCATTCTTTTGAGTCACACAAAGTTAATTATGAGAGAAAGGAAAGCAATAAGAGAGAATACTAAGCAATTTAAGAGAAAAAAAGAGAGATCTTAATTATCATCTATTCAAGATACAAAAAATTTGTCAGTGATTCTTTTTATTGACTAAAAATGCATTTAACACAAAGATTTTTCCTAGAACTCACCCTGTGATTTGGTTCTTCATGTTCAAACTGTTCATTCTCATCCATCCCTTCGAGATTGCCTGATATAGCTCTCTTGATCTGTGGCCCAATCTCATGCAGTGTTCTTAATCCAGCCTAGATAGTTTGGACAAAGTACCAAAAAGCAATGTTCAGACAATAACACCTACTACTATGATCACCCACACACAGAAATGAGTAATTTACCCACTGAGAAAGGATAACTGACAAAATAAGGTATATACAAAATATGAATGATGTACCACAAACATAGATCAATCAGTTTATGAGATGCAACTATATATATATTTTTATATAAAAGTTATACATTCTTCTTACTTTTAGATAGCACTCTCCTGAAAGATACAAGGTCCAGTTATATTCAATAAAGACAAGATTTCAGGAAGTAAACTCAGCTAAATTAAGTCCCTGGTATTCACAAAGTGACATATTTTCAAAGCATCACAGATTTCTCAACCCTCTCAAGTCAAGTAGTTTATGATTTATTTCTGGACTTTTTTTTTTTCCAAAATCAAGCCAGCACTTCATGATTAGGTGAATTATTTCCAATTAACCTGAAGTGCAAAAGTGCTATTGTCCTGTCCCGAGGCCTTGAGGCCTTCTTGTTTGCGCTTCTTGAAACGACGGAAGTAGTCCTGAATCAGGAATGTTGCATAAAATTTGCCCACTGTTACATCATCATCAGCTGTAAAAAAAAAAAAGGATGAAAAGAAAAAAATACAAGAGCAAAAGTTTATTTATTTGACTTATCAAATAAAAAAAAAAATAACATGCATATTCAAGCTTAATCCATCATTCAGTTCTGATGGGCCATAGATATAATCTATTTGAGAAGGAAGTCACAGATACAGAATGTATTTTGTTAAGAACTAAAATCAAAGCAGCTGGTGAAGCCCCAAAACAAGGGCAATATCTGATGATGATATTTTTATCATAATATATATGTCAAGCTCAACTTACAAAAGATATGTTTACTTTAACCCATTGCCTAGGGAAACCGGTCCCTGGTACCTGTATTAAACCTATGGGAAATTTGTGCACTAAAAATGAGGAAGTAGTTCGATCTGCAATATTTTCCCCGATTTATTACCATAATATGCCATTACCATGGCAATGTTGTTTCCAAGACATTAAAAAAATATGTCTGGAACATCTTCACCACAAGACCAATGTGTGTGCCAAATTTTATAAGCATTGCTTGAAAAATGAGGAAGTAGTTCGATCCACAAGATTTGCAACAGACCAACCGATCGTACGCTGATTCCTATGTATCCCCTTCAAACTTCGGGGTATAATAAGAGAATTCAGTAGCCGACAGATTAAGACTACAGAAGAATTTCTGAGAAACTTACCTCCTGCTGGCGGAGCAACTTGGTCCAAGAGTTTAGTACTTGTCCTCTTCCAAATCTTCTTGATGACTGCTCTAAGCTCTTCATTACACTGATCTATGTTACCTGAATACAACAAAATTGGTTCAAAGCCCGAAATTCATAATCAATTCTTAAGTTAAACAAATGTAAATCCCATGAATTCTGTTATTATCTATGTGAAAAAAAAACACAATGGTTATGTCTAAGTATGTGAAAACAAACTTAGATGCTTAAGTTATTTTGCTCTTTGCCACAGGCAAATAATGAATTTCAGTTGTGCCACTGATGATCTACACAAACTCACAGCAGGCCTTTGCATGATGTTTATCCACAAAATACATCCTCCTCTATCAAAATAGGCATACAGTAATTAACTTCTGAATTTTTCCTTCTTCACGAGGATACAAATTTTTTTTTGTAGCATCAAAATTCCAGCTATACTTCAGAAAGAGAGGGGAAAAAACAGTGGTGTCATATGTATCCTTAAATTGTGTAAAAGAAACACACTTTGAAAAGAGCTAGTACTTTCACAACTATATTCACTGCTCATAGTTAGGTTTAGAAAATAATGCAAAGAGAAAAATAAAAAGCAACAAGAGGAAGAAAACAATTACCTTCTGTTTTTATTTTCAGTGATGTTCTGATGAGTGCAAACAGTGTAGCATTGAACATGACTGTACCATCACTGTTCAATGGCATATTCATTGTTACTAATCTCTGTGAAAACGAAGAAAAATCATATATTATATAACACCCTTTGGAATATATCTATGTTTATAGACACTAGAAATTTAAAATGAATGAAAACTCCTTATATTCTTATTTCATTTGCATGATGTCATGATAAGTTTGTCAGAATATTTGGGGAGGAAATTCTATAAAGAAAATTAAAAAGATATAAATGAATAAAACACACTAAGATGATTCTAATTCTGCTCTCTTCTAAACACACCAAAAAAACATACAACTTTATCATTACTCTGCAACAATGTAGATTTCTGTTTGAGATATCCCTGGCCTACAATATGTGCTGAGAAGCATTTATTTTCTAAATCTCCTTCATTATAGCACATCACACGGTTGCTTGATATTCTTTTTTTTTAAATATGATTACATAATAAAACATTACTTAGGTAACTTTGCAAAACAAAGTGATACAAAAAACATATCTGGAATGCAAACAATACATCAACAATATGAATTTTATTTCAGGATTGTTCATGCAACTACAATTTGCTAAGCCTCCTAACATGAGCAACACTAAAAAGAATTCATGTCCCGAGTTCATCATCTCACAGAATTTAAGGCAAGACATGCATCCCAAACCCTTTAATTCAAACCAAGCATTAACATACATAAAGAAGAACTTACCTTGCATGCAATTCTATGAGGGCAAAGCTTCCCAAAACCTAGTGGAGGGATATTGAGCGTAGTAATGTCACTACATCTAGATGCTTAATTCGACCCCTGCAGGGAAGAAAGAAAGGTCATATCACAAAACTTGAAAACATTCTTACTTACTCTTCAGTTGACACAATTTTTGAGCATCAAAGTGCACACCAATACAAATGATCAAGATGCACTTGACACCTATTTCTGCACATATCAATTTATAATAAAAATGTGTATTTGCATATTTGGGGCAAAACTGTTGCAAGGTTAAAACAATATAAAAGATGAAAGAAGGTGAAAAAAATATGCAGAAAGATTTAAGAAAGTGATCAATATGGTAAGAGCTATTCCTACTTTTTAAAATCTCCCCTGAAACAGCATAATTCGGGGCATTTCTGCTTACATATTAGAATCAAGAATATTTTCTTGTCATTACAAAAAGTTATATTGACCTATCATGTGACTTACGTTGCATCCGGGTCAAATTCTGACCATTGTCTGACAAATTCATCTAGATGATGAGGTCCTAGAATTGACCAATCACGGGTTAGATAATCAAAGTTATCCATAATGACAGCTACAAATAAATTAATGATCTAGAAGAAAAGAAAACAGAAAATAGAAATGAGATTTACAAAGAAAATGCATCTGTGAGTTGAGCTAGATTTTGTATTTCAATCAGAAACCTACACTACCTTCATTTTTGCTATGATAGTACTGTTTTCTTTGCTACAGCAGAATACTACATATTCTAGAGAGCAAACTGCTACAAAAAGTCAGAAAATAAACCTCAAATAAACTTCCACTACTGGACAGCCTTTCATGTAGTTCCCCCAATACAGTCAGATGAGTGCAGGATAAAAATGTAATCTATATCAATATGCTTTTAGAAGAAGATTTGAAACAATTGAAAGTTTGCTTTTTTTCTAATGTATGACTAAAAATTAAATGACTTAAACACAGCATAATTCATACATTCAAAAAATCCTAAACATTATAATATACAAAAAATTATGAATAGTATCCATAATTTTTTTTCAAATTTATCACAGCATACCAATGTTCATGACTTATATAACTTCATTTTATTTCTTTTCCATTTCCAACTTCAAATAAGATACATACATAAGAAATATTAACATCCAACTTGAGCTGGAGTCCATAAAAAATTGTGTTATAGCTAACCAAATGGTATACAAAAGGTAAAATTATACCAATATGGTTAAGAGGACTCACAAGGAATGAACAGATGGAGTAGAAAGAGATGAAATACACATAGGCGAAGTCGTTCCCACATATCTCCATTTCATTGTTTTGGCATGGTGCATTAGGTGAGTATGAACATGCCATCATGATTTGTTGCCATGCTTCACCTGTAGCTGATCTGAACACAACCATAAACCCAAAATAGCATAAAAATTAATCATTTTTCACCTGAGCACAAGTTAACAATAACAAACCTGGGTGCAGGCTGCATAAAACTTGCTATTATAGTAACTTTGGCCATCAATGGTAACTTTCATAAAATACTAGATTTTGATTGGCTGTGAGCAATGTTACCATGGTAGTTACATTGATGGCAAAGAAACAGCTAAATCTATAAAAGCCTTTTCCTCCAATTTACGTATCTAAGCACCAAGTGTGGATTCGCCCGTTTGTAAAAACAACGAAATACTGTAATAACATCTTTACTATCCCACATTTCCAAAGTTTAGACTGCTATATAATTGTAAATAATAATTATAACAATAATAATAATAATAATAATCCAATATTGTATAGCGCATATCACATCAAGCATAGTTTTCGCCAAAAATTTGGTAAAGATTATAGGAAATACGGTCTCCTTTTCTTAAAACAATAGGAAAACTTTTGGGCATTCCATTTGGCTCTTCATAGTTAATTTATTGGTTAAGTCATGCCTAACATTATGCACAGATTTGTGAACACCCCCCACATCATGTATACTATAATGAACAATCTTTTACAGGGCTTAAAGTTCTTTAAATACAAGAATTATTAAGTACCAAATGAGGCAATACAGCAAGCATCAGGAAAGTTTAAATAAATAACACTAAAGAATTATACAATTAATATAGAATTTATATCATGAAGTTATATTCTCATCATCATGATGATGGTAATACAGAAAACTTACCTGAATAGCACCATTAAAGCAGAGGTGAATAAACGGAAGTTATTATTCCGATTTATAGCATCATCCAATGAGATCTTGATTTTACCAAACATCTGTTTAAAAAATATAATCACATTGGTTTTTATCAAACATCCATCTCAGTGTATTTTATTGCTGTCATAAATGGTCCCCTGCAAGTAAGTTACCAATTTCCTGATGTAAATTATATAACATAAAGTGTCAAAAAGGCTATTCTTTCAGAAACAATTGTACTAGAAGGGAAGTTTTTTATGGGTGATTTCTACATGGTTTTCATTGATTTATAAATAAAGTTTCAAACTTATTTCATCTAAATATCCATCATCTCATTCATTATTCATTCTCTTTTAGATTTTCTGAAAAAAAATCAACAAAATTGTAATTACAATAGAAGCATAATCCTTAGAATATAATATCATGAGCTAACAAATGGGTAGACTTTTAAAATGCTATTTTCTATCAAGTAATATCCTTACTTTAAAACATCTGCAAGTATTTCAAGAATGGTGAATAAAAACTGAGGTGATAAATTGGGCAGAAGCCTTAAAGAAAAGTTTGGTGTATAGCAATTATAAAGTACTCAATTGGTTGACAGACATCATGTTGGGAAGGGGTGGGGGGGGGGGGGGGGGGGGGGGGGGGGGGGAGACAGTCCGAATATTCAACTGTACTCACTCGCGACAACAGATTTTCCAAACCACCCAAAACAAGCTTTATCCATTGATCAAGATCATACCCTTTTTAAGTTTTTCCTGCATTTTATCTAGAAAATAACCCCCAGGTGCATACAGCATTAGATGGGACAGCTCCCCCCGGGACAGACATTCCCATATGAGCTGAATTTCACTTACCTGCATTCCAATAACAGCATATACAAAAAACAACATGACGATTAATAACGCTACATACGGCAGGGCCTGCAGAGCAATGAGAAAGGTAGAATCATATCAGATAGATATACTTTATAGTCACTAATCATTCATTCCACAATGTTAAATATTATCTAATTAAAATTTTGAAGGTTTATATACAGACATGTCAGAGCATCGGATTTTATTTGACTTAGCATTGATTAAGGCAATGCAAAATCATACAAAGAATTAGGAAAAGGCACAAACAATGTATGTTCTAGCTGTCTTGATAGATCTGGCTCTATCAAATAAAATCATAGTGCATTTATATGAAAGCTACTTTCAATCATGTAAAAACAAATGTGCTATTCCTGAATCGGGGAATTAAAAGATTCTTTTTTTTTAATTTGAGGATAGGATAAGCAGTTCAAAAGTTCTTATGCAAGGTTACAGGGAAAGTGGCAGAAGAAATCATTGTATTTTATCACTACAACACAATATGTGTAATTATTCGGCTTTCATTTGCGTATTATTCAATTTGGAGGAGGAATTACAGCATTTGCTAGTATTCTTGGCTTCTGACTAGCTAAAAGCAAAGAAATCTGGGGGTGTTTCATAAAGCTGTTTCGTAAAGTTATGCACAACTTTACAACACAACTTTACGAACGACTGGAACATGTTCTTGGGTGCAACTCAGATTCTCAATCATTTACATGTAGCACAAGAACATATCACCAGTCGTGCGTAAAGTCGTGCGTAACTTACGAACAGCTTTATGAAACACCCCCCTCGGGCCCACATTCATGAAACCTTACTAAGCTAGTTGTCAACTATACATAGGTCACAGCAGTTAGTTGACAACTAGACCTATGACGGTTTTATGATATGAACAGATGAACAGATTTTGAGGGCCTTCCAAAACTGCACTCAACCTTTTAGCCTAATCAAAATCCAACTGCAACACCTAACCCTCACAACACCACGACAGCAACATTATGAAATAAGCGCCGATGCACAAGTCATCAAGCAAATATATTACCCATAACATGAATATAGTTACCTGGAAAGACTTGATAAATGTCCAGAGCAGAGTCCGAATTCCTTCTCCTCTGCTTAGGAGCTTGATCAATCTCATGACTCGAAACAAGCGAAGAAGTTGATGCTAAACTGCTTCTTTTCTTCACTCTCCTGAAAGGGATCAAATTCATAACAAATATCAGTATCAGAGAGAGACTGAACAAGAAGCAATATGAAAGTAAACTTTGAGGAAGTTGTGTTGGAACCATATGTTTGATAAAAAAAAATGTTGTTGGCTGCCTATCTGAAACTAAAGTTTACTACTCTATCAATGATCACTAAGACTGGGCATTCATAAAGAGTCTATCACCGACTAATTTGCTTCAGCCATCAGACAGGATCAGTAGCAAACCTGGGTGAAAATCACTGACAAAACTCTTCATGAAATGCGGAGATAATCAAACAGACAGAGTTTCAAACGTACAACTTAGGTAAAGATTTGAATTACTTCTATAATGTGATTGGAATATAACCTATCAGTCTACAAAAATTCTTGATATTGGTCATAATCTTTATGCCTTACATTTCAGTTAATAATGATGATGAAAGGCCACAGGCTACTAGACTCGAAAGCATAAAAATGCAGTTTAAGAGTGTTTTGAGGAAAAAAATACAACAGTTGTTCAAAGTCATTGAATTGAAAACATTCAGGTATGCTAACACTGGCTGGTGCAAGATAATTAATACAATACTCAAAGAAGTCACTGAATTATAAACAGCTTGGTAGTTTGGACTTCTGTGTCATGATGCAAGTAATGGGGGCTATTAGGGCTGGTTAGCTTGTGTCCTCAGAAATTTAGTGCTCATATACTCTACATATTCAAAGAATTCTTCCATTACCAACATTATCAACCATTAAATTCCAAAATTGTATAAACAGTATATAGAAGTCTACAGGTTCCATAAAAGCCATGAAAGGCAGTATAGTTTTATTCTCACTTTTTGATTATTCCTTTGATTAAATGCATGAGTATGACATAATTTGATAGTCCTGTATATACCAAAATTCTTAACACAGTAAACTTTTAACATTAGATATATTATTGGCCATATTATTTACCTTGACAATGTTGTAATAAGGTAACAAAACTTTCATCTTTACTAACTTCAGTAAACTGGTTTTCCTTTCAGAAATTAAAGAAATATAGTTTCCTTCTTTGCAGAATGATGAAAATAAAATAAAATCAGGACTTACTGAAACATCAGATTCTGTTAAAATATATGCTTTCAACGTCATACATTTCATAGTTTTTGTTTGTTTTTGTATGTGCATATCATGCTTATCCACTTACAAGAAATAATGTACTGAATAAATGAAACAACTTTATAATGCTACAAAATATGCTACAAGCCAAAAGCCACTATTTTGTTGTTTCGACAAAAGATAATTACTCCTGAAACAACATCCTTTCTCAATGTATGCTCCTAATTACCCCCTCCCCATCTCTCTCTCTCTCTCCTCTCTCTCCCCCTCTCTTTCTCTCACCTCTTTCATTTTTAATCATCTTCTCTCTCGCTCTCTCCCCCTCTCTCTCTCTCTCCCATCTGTGCTATTCTCTTCAACACAACATGAAAAATCAGGTTTATAAAATAACACTATTACTGCTTGGCTAAGGACTATTACATCAAGGATCATCTATATATGTTGCAGGGGATTAAACACTACTACATCTCAATGCGTCCTAGGGGAAGGTGTTGGTTTATGTGCTTCGTTCTCTCTTGTGCAAAATTTGAGTGCCTTAATTATTCATGTTTCTAGGAGGATGTTTTCATTCTCTGGGATTCTGTGGAATTTAAGATGCATCTAATACGTCTTAAAGGAAAGTCTAAAGACTTTAGTAAAAGTGTTTGCTGAATCTCAACAGAGGTCTTGTACAGTTAAGAATGGTGCTATATAGAGGACTTTATTTCTAAAATACTATTTCAAATAGAGGAGTGAATTAATATAGACTTTAGAAAGGTGTGATTTTCATTCAGCTAGAGTAAAGGTGTGGAATTAGTATGTGCAGAATATAGAGAAAGTTTGAGAGGGGTGATTGTGGAATCAGTTTGTAATTTACCGCTGTAACAACCTGCAACGGATACATCCAATTAACCACACGTAGCCGCCGAAATGATGAAAAAAGAGGTGAAAAAAGAAGAGATTTTAATATCTTCAAATGTCTCTTCAGTAAGAGTTTAAATGTATGCCAGACTTCCATTTAAAACAGCATTTTGACAACACACGAAAAGACACACTCACTTTTGTGAACTATCACAATATTTTACAGATTACGCTGCTAACTGGTGTCATGCAAGTGCTTCTTATTCTTAAAATTTTCTTCATTTCTTTCACTGAATATTAAATGAATTTTGAGGTTGATATTTTTTGAAATTCCTCTAGAAATAAATATTTCAGATAGTTTTCTATCCTTTCAGAACAAATCAACGAATTCTGCGTGTTTGATTTGAAATAATTTCCTTTAAAAAAATCACATTTCCTCACAACAGTAACATAATTTACTGTAATGTTAGATCTGTGTTCTTATTACTTTGAAGTATCGTAATTTGAATTTCTTTTCATTTAGCCTCCTCAACGAAA
>CM057151.1:53124627-53285937 GCA_029962745.1 Echinometra lucunter
AATACTAAGCAATTTAAGAGAAAAAAAGAGAGATCTTAATTATCATCTATTCAAGATACAAAAATTTGTCAGTGATTCTTTTTATTGACTAAAAATGCATTTAACACAAACATTTTTTTCCTAGAACTCACCCTGTGATTTGGTTCTTCATGTTCAAACTGTTCATTCTCATCCATCCCTTCGAGATTGCCTGATATAGCTCTCTTGATCTGTGGCCCAATCTCATGCAGTGTTCTTAATCCAGCCTAGATAGTTTGGACAAAGTACCAAAAAGCAATGTTCAGACAATAACACCTACTGCTATGATCACCCACACACAGAAATGAGTAATTTACCCACTGAGAAAGGATAACTGACAAAATAAGGTATATACAAAATATGAATGATTGTACCACAAACATAGATGAATCAGTTTATGAGATGCACTATATATATATATATTTATATAAAAGTTATACATTCTTCTTACTTTTAGATAGCACTCTCCTGAAGATACAAGGTCCAGTTATATTCAATAAAGACAAGATTTCAGGAAGTAAACTCAGCTAAATTAAGTCCCTGGTATTCACAAGTGACATATTTCAAAGCATCACAGATTTCTCAACCCTCTCAAGTCAAGTAGTTTATGATTTATTTCTGGACTTTTTTTTTCCAAAATCAAACCAGCACTTCATGATTAGGTGAATTATTTCCAATTAACCTGAAGTGCAAAAGTGCTGTTGTCCTGTCCCGAGGCCTTGAGGCCTTCTTGTTTGCGCTTCTTGAAACGACGGAGTAGTCCTGAATCAGGAATGTTGCATAAAATTTGCCCACTGTTACATCATCATCAGCTGTAAAAAAAAAAAGGATGAAAAGAAAAAAATATAAGAGCAAAAGTTTATTTATTTGACTTATCAAATAAAAAAAAAAAGAACATGCATATTCAAGCTTAATCCATCATTCAGTTCTGATGGACCATAGATATATCTATTTGAGAAGGAAGTCATAGATACAGAATGTATTTTGTTAAGAACTAAAATCAAATCAGCTGGTGAAGCCCCAAAACAAGGGCAATATCTGATGATGATATTTTTATCATAATAATATGTCAAGCTCAACTTACAAAGATATGTTTACTTTAACCCATTGCCTAGGGAAAACCGGTCCCTGGTACCTGTATTAAACCTATGGAAATTTGTGCACTAAAAATGAGGAAGTAGTTCGATCTGCAATATTTTCCCCGATTTATTGCCATAATATGCCATTACCATGGCAATGCTGTTTCCAAGACATTAAAAAAATATGTCTGGAACATCTTCACCACAAGACCAATGTGTGTGCCAAATTTTATAAGCATTGCTTGAAAATGGAGGAAGTAGTTCGATCCACAAGATTTGCAACAGACCAACCGATCGTATGCTGATTCCTATGTATCCCCTTCAAACTTTGGGGTATAATAAGAGAATTCAGTTGCCGACAGATTAAGACTACAGAAGAATTTCTGAGAAACTTACCTCCTGCTGGTGGAGCAAACTTGGTCCAAGAGTTTAGTACTTGTCCTCTTCCAAATCTTTCTTGATGACTGCTCTAAGCTCTTCATTACACTGATCTATGTTACCTGAATACAACAAAATTAGTTCAAAGCCCGAAATTCATAATCAATTCTTAGTTAAACAATGTAAATCCCATGAATTCTGTTATTATCTATGTGAAAAAAAAACCACAATGATTATGTCTAAGTATGTGAAAACAAACTTAGATGCTTAAGTTATTTTGCTCTTTGCCACAGGCAAATAATGAATTTCAGTTGTGCCACTGATGATCTACACAAACTTACAGCAGGCCTTTGCATGATGTTTATCCACAAAATACATCCTCCTCTATCAAATAGGCATACCATAATTAACTTCTGAATTTTTCCTTCTTCACGAGGATACAAATTTTTTTTTGTAGCATCAAAATTCCAGCTATACTTCAGAAAGAGAGGGGAAAAAACGTGCTGTCATATGTATCCTTAATTGTGTAAAAGAAACACACTTTGAAAGAGCTAGTACTTTCACAACTATATTCACTGCTCATATTAGGTTTAGAAAATAATGCAAGAGAAAAATAAAAAGCAACAAGAGGAAGAAAACAATTACCTTCTGTTTTTATTTTCAGTGATGTTCTGATGAGTGCAAACAGTGTAGCATTGAACATGACTGTACCATCACTGTTCAATGGCATATTCATTGTTACTAATCTCGTGAAAACGAAGAAAAATCATATATATATAACACCCCTTTGGAATATATCTATGTTTATAGACACTAGAAATTTAAAATGAATGAAAACTCCTTATATTCTTATTTCATTTGCATGATGTCATGATAAGTTTGTCAGAATATTTGGGGAGGAAATTCTACAAAGATAATTAAAAAGATATAAATGAATAAAACACACTAAGATTGATTCTAATTCTGCTCTCTTCTAAACACAACAAAAAACATACAACTTTATCATTACTCTGCAACAATGTAGATTTTTGTTTGAGATATCCCTGGCCTACAATATGTGCTGAGAAGGCATTTATTTTCTAAATCTCCTTCATTATAGCACATCACACGGTTGCTTGATATTTTTTAAAAACATATGATTACATTATAAAACATTACTTCGGTTAACTTTGCAAAACAAGTGATACAAAAAACATATCTGGAATGCAAACAATACATCAACAATATGAATTTTATTTCAGGATTGTTCATGCAACTACAATTTGCTAAGCCTCCTAACATGAGCAACACTAAAAAAGAATTCATGTCCCGAGTTCATCATCTCACAGAATTTTAAGGCAAGACATGCATCCCAAACCCTTTAATTCAAACAAGCATTAACATACATAAAGAGAACTTACCTTGCATGCAATTCTATGAGGGCAAAGCTTCCCAAAACCTAGTGGAGGGGATATTGAGCGTAGTAATGTCACTACATCTAGATGCTTAATTCGACCCCTGCAGGGAAGAAAAGAAAGGTCATATCAAAAAACTTGAAAACATTCTTACTTACTCTTCAGTTGACACAATTTGTTGAGCATCAAAGTGCACACCAATACAAATGATCAAGATGCACTTGACACCTATTTCTGCACATATCAATTATAATAAAAATGTGTATTTGCATATTTTGGGGCAAAACTGTTGCAAGGTTAAAAACAATATAAAAGATGAAAGAAGGTGAAAAACATATTCAGAAAGATTTAAGAAGTGATCAATATGGTAAGAGCTATTCCTACTTTTTAAAATCTCCCCTGAAACAGCATAATTCGGGGCATTTCTGCTTACATATTAGAATCAAGAATATTTCTTGTCATTACACAAAGTCATATTTGACCTATCATGTGACTTACGTTTGCATCCGGGTCAAATTCTGACCATTGTCTGACAAATTCATCTAGATGATGAGGTCCTAGAATTGACCAATCACGGGTTAGATAATCAAAGTTATCCATAATGACAGCTACAAATAAATAATGATCTAGAAGAAAAAAAATACAGAAAATAGAAATGAGATTTACAAAGAAAATGCATCTGTGAGTTGAGCTAGATTTTGTATGTCAATCAGAAACCTACACTATCTTCATTTTTGCTATGATAGTACTGTTTTCTTTGCTACAGCAGAATACTACATATTCTAGAGCAAACTGCTACAAAAAGTCAGAAAATAAACCTCAAATAAACTTCCACTACTGGACAGCCTTTCATGTAGTTCCCCCAATACAGTCAGATGAGTGCAGGATAAAATTAATCTATATCAATATGCTTTTAGAAGAAGATTGAAACAATTGAAAGTTTGCCTTTTTTCTAATGTATGACTAAAATTAAATGACTTAAACACAGCATAATTCATACATTCAAAAAATCCTAAACATTATAATATACAAAAATTTATGAATAGTATCCATAATTTTTTTTTTCAAATTTATCACAGCATACCAATGTTCATGACTTATATAACTTCATTTTATTTATTTTCCATTTCCAACTTCAAATAAGATACATACATAAGAAATATTAACATCCAACTTGAGCTGGAGTCCATAAAAAATTGTGTTATAGCTAACCAAATGGTATACAAAAGGTAAAATTATACCAATACGGTTAAGAGGACTCACAAGGAATGAACAGATGGAGTAGAAAGAGATGAAATATACATAGGCGAAGTCGTTCCCACATATCTCCATTTCATTGTTTTGGCATGGTGCATTAGGTGAGTATGAACATGCCATCATGATTTGTTGCCATGCTTCACCTGTAGCTGATCTGAACACAACCATAAACCAAAATAGCATAAAAATTAATCATTTTTCACCTGAGCACAAGTTAACAATAACAAACCTGGGTGCAGCTGCATAAAACTTGCTATTATAGTAACTTTGCCATCAATGGTAACTTTCATAAAATACTAGATTTTGATTGGCTGTTGAGCAATGTTACCATGGTAGCTAACATTGATGGCAAAGAACAGCTAAATCTATAAAAGCCTTTTCCTCCAATTCACGTATCTAAGCACCAAGTGTGGGATTCGCCTGTTTGTAAAACAACGAAATACTGTAATAACATCTTTACTATCCCACATTTCCAAGGTTTTAGACTGCTATATAATTGTAAATAATAATATAATAACAATAATAATAATAATAATCCAATATTGTATAGCGCATATCACATCAAGCATAGTTTTCGCCAAAATTTGGTAAAGATTACAGGAAATACGGCCTCCTTTTCTTAAAACAATAGGAAACTTTTGGGCATTCCATTTGGCTCTTCATAGTTAATTTATTGGTTAAGTCATGTCTAACTTTATGCACAGATTTGTGAAACACCCCCACATCATGTATACTATAATGAACAATCTTTTACAGGGCTTAAAGTTCTTTAAATACAAGAATTATTAAGTACCAATGAGGCAATACAGCAAGCATCAGGCAAGTTTAAATAAATAACACTAAAGAATTATACAGTTAATATAGAATTTATATCATGAAGTTATATTCTCATCATCATCATGATGGTAATACAGAAAACTTACCTGAATAGCACCATTAAAGCAGAGGTGAATAAGCGGAAGTTATTATTCCGATTTATAGCATCATCCAATGAGATCTTGATTTTACCAAACATCTGTTTAAAAAATATAAAATCACATTTGGTTTTTATCAAAACATCCATCTCAGTGTATTTTATTGCTGTCATAAATGGTCCCTGCAAGTAAGTTACCAATTTCTGATGTAAATTATATAACATAAAGTGTCAAAAAGGCTATTCTTTCAGAAACAATTGTACTAGAAGGGAAAGTTTTTTATGGTGATTTCTACATGGTTTCAATTGATTTATAAATAAAGTTTCAAACTTATTTCATCTAAATATCCATCATCTCATTCATTATTTCATTCTCTTTTTAGATTTTCTGAAAAAAAATCAACAAAATTGTAATTACAATAGAAGCATAATCCTTAGAATATAATATCATGAGCTAACAAATGGTAGACTTTTAAAATGCTATTTTTCTATCAAGTAATATCCTTACTTTAAAACATCTGCAAGTATTTCAAGAATGGTGAATAAAAACTGAGTGATGAATTGGGCAGAAGCCTTAAAGAAAAGTTTGGTGTATAGCAATTATAAAGTACTCAATTGGTTGACAGACATCATGTTGGGAAGGGGGGGGGGGGGGAGACAGTCCGAATATTCAACTGTACTCACTCGCGACAACAGATTTTCCAAAACCACCCAAAACAAGCTTTATCCATTGATCAAGATCATACCCTTTTTAAGTTTTTCCTGCATTTTTATCTAGAAATAACCCCCAGGTGCATACAGCATTACATGGGACAGGCTCCCCCCGGGACAGACATTCCCATATGAGCTGAATTTCACTTACCTGCATTCCAATAACAGCATATACAAAAAACAACATGACGATTAATAACGCTACATACGGCAGGGCCTGCAGAGCAATGAGAAAGGTAAGAATCATATCAGATAGATAATACTTTATAGTCACTAATCATTCATTCCACAATGTTAATGTTATCTAATTTAAATTTTGAAGTTTATATACAGACATGTCAGAGCATCGGATTTTATTTGACTTAGCATTGAATTAAGGCAATGCAAAATATACAAAGAATCAGGAAAAGGCACAGATAATGTATGTTCTAGCTGTCTTGATAGATCTGGGGAGCGTTTCATCAACATCTGTTGTCTGACAAGTTGTCAGATCTGACATCTTTCCTTGATTTTGATTGGCTGAGAAGCATCGTTACTATGGCAACTGTCGGATAAAACAGACTTTGTCGGATAAAACATCCGACAAGTCCTTCATGAAACCCTCCCCAGGCTCTATCAAATAAAATCATAGTGCATTTATATGAAAGCTACTTTCAATCATGTAAAAACAAATGTGCTATTCCTGAATCGGGGAATTAAAGATTTTTTTTTTTTAATTTGAGGATAAGGATAAGCAGTTCAAAAGTTCTTATGCAAGGTTACAGGGAAAGTGGCAGAAAGAAATCATTGTATTATTATCACTACAACACAATATGTGGTTATTATTCACCTTTCATTTGCGTATTATTCAATTTGAGGAGGAAATCACAGCATTGCTAGTATCTTGCTTCTGACTAGCTAAAGCAAAGAAATCTGGGGGTGTTTCATAAAGCTGTTCGTAAGTTACGCACAACTTTACGCATGACCTTACGAACGACTGGAACATGTTCTTGGGTGCAACTCAGATTCTCAATCATTTACATGTAGCACAAGAACATATCACCGGTCGTGCGTAAAGTCGTGCGTAACTTACGAACAGCTTTATGAAACACCCCCCTGGGCCCACATTCATGAAACCTTACTAAGCTAGTTGTCAACTATACATAGGTCACAGCAGTTAGTTGACAACTAGACCTATGACGGTTTTATGAATGAACAGATGAACAGATTTTGAGGGCCTTTCAAAACTGCACTCAACCTTTTAGCCTAATCAAAATCCAAACTGCAACCCTACACCTGACACAACATTTCCATGAAATTAAGCGCCGATGCACAAGTCATCAGAGCAAAATATATTACCCATAACATGGAATATAGTTACCTGGAAAGACTTGATAAATGTCCAGAGCAGAGTCCGAATTCCTTCTCCTCTGCTTAGGAGCTTGATCAATCTCATGACTCGAAACAAGCGGAAGAAGTTGATGCTAAACTGCTTCTTTTCTTCACTCTCCTGAAAGGGATCAAATTCATAACAAATATCAGTATCAGAGAGAGAGAATGAACAAGAAAGCAATATGAAAGTAAACTTTGAGGAAGTTGTGTTGGAACCATATGTTTGATAAAAAAATGTTGTTGGCTGCCTATCTGAAACTTAAAGTTTACTATACTCTTCTTTATCAGAAACACTGATCAACAGCAGTAAAACCTGGAGATAAATCAAACAGACAGAGTTTCAAATGTACAACTTAGGTAAAGATTTGAATTACTTCTATAATGTGATTGGAATATAACCTATCAGTCTACAAAAATTCTTGATATTGGTCATAATCTTTATGCCTTACATTTCAGTTAATAATGATGATGAAAGGCCACAGGCTACTAGACTCGAAAGCATAAAAATGCAGTTTAAGAGTGTTTTGAGGAAAAAAATACAACAGTTGTTCAAAGTCATTGAATTGAAAACATTCAGGTATGCTAACACTGGCTGGTGCAAGATAATTAATACAATACTCAAAGAAGTCACTGAATTATAAACAGCTTGGTAGTTTGGACTTCTGTGTCATGATGCAAGTAATGGGGGCTATTAGGGCTGGTTAGCTTGTGTCCTCAGAAATTTAGTGCTCATATACTCTACATATTCAAAGAATTTCTTCCATTACCAACATTATCAACCATTAAATTCCAAAATTGTATAAACAGTATATAGAAGTCTACAGGTTCCATAAAAGCCATGAAAGGCAGTATAGTTTTATTCTCACTTTTTGATTATTCCTTTGATTAAATGCATGAGTATGACATAATTTGATAGTCCTGTATATACCAAAATTTCTTAACACAGTAAACTTTTAACATTAGATATAGATTATTGGCCATATTATTTACCTTTGACAATGTTGTAATAAGGTAACAAAACTTTCATCTTTACTAACTTCAGTAAACTGGTTTTCCTTTCAGAAATTAAAGAAATATAGTTTCCTTCTTTGCAGAATGATGAAAATAAAATAAAATCAGGACTTACTGAAACATCAGATTCTGTTAAAATATATGCTTTCAACGTCATACATTTCATAGTTTTTGTTTGTTTTTGTATGTGCATATCATGCTTATCCACTTACAAGAAATAATGTACTGAATAAATGAAACAACTTTATAATGCTACAAAATATGCTACAAGCCAAAAAGCCACTATTTTGTTGTTTCGACAAAAGATAATTACTCCTGAAACAACATCCTTTCTCAATGTATGCTCCTAATTTACCCCCTCCCCATCTCTCTCTCTCTCCCTCTCTCTCCCCCTCTCTTTTCTCACCTCTTTCATCTTCATCTCTCTTCGCTATCTCCCCCTCCCTCTCTCTCTCTCTCCCATCTGTGCTATTCTCTTCAACACAACATGGAAAATCAGGTTTATAAAAATAACACTATTACTGCTTGGCTAAGGACTATTACATCAAGGATCATCTATATATGTTGCAGGGGATTAAACACTACTACATCTCAATGCGTCCTAGGGGAAAGGTGTTGGTTTATGTGCTTCGTTCTCTCTTGTGCAAAATTTGAGTGCCTTAATTATTCATGTTTCTAGGAGGATGTTTTCATTCTCTGGGATTCTGTGGAATTTAAGATGCATCTAATACGTCTTAAAGGAAAGTCTAAAGACTTTAGTAAAAGTGTTTGCTGAATCTCAACAGAGGTCTTGTACAGTTAAGAATGGTGCTATATAGAGGACTTTATTTCTAAAATACTATTTCAAATAGAGGAGTGAATTAATATAGACTTTAGAAAGGTGTGATTTTCATTCAGCTAGAGTAAAGGTGTGGAATTAGTATGTGCAGAATATAGAGAAAGTTTGAGAGGGGTGATTGTGGAATCAGTTTGTAATTTACCGCTGTAACAACCTGCAACGGATACATCCAATTAACCACACGTAGCCGCCGAAATGATGAAAAAAGAGGTGAAAAAGAAGAGATTTTAATATCTTCAAATGTCTCTTCAGTAAGAGTTTAAATGTATGCCAGACTTCCATTTAAAACAGCATTTTGACAACACACGAAAAGACACACTCACTTTTGTGAACTATCACAATATTTTACAGATTACGCTGCTAACTGGTGTCATGCAAGTGCTTCTTATTCTTAAAATTTTCTTCATTTCTTTCACTGAATATTAAATGAATTTTGAGGTTGATATTTGTTTTGAAATTCCTCTAGAAATAAATATTTCAGATAGTTTTCTATCCTTTCAGAACAAATCAACGAATTCTGCGTGTTTGATTTGAAATAATTTCCTTTAAAAAAATCACATTTCCTCACAACAGTAACATAATTTACTGTAATGTTAGATCTGTGTTCTTATTACTTTGAAGTATCGTAATTTGAATTTCATTTCATTTAGCCTCCTCAACGAAACAAACTTTACCTGATAGATATGCTCTCCTTTCAATAAAAAGCTTTAGCTACTCCGGCTTTGGTTCATCAAATAATATTTCATAATATAACATTCTTCACTATCTAGATTTCCTGATTTTCAGTTCTAAAACTTGAACAATTTAATAATTGCATAAGTGCATGTATTTGACACCTAACTGTAGATACTAAATAGCGAGAGTGAGTGAGAAAACAAAAGAACATACATGAACAAAAGACAATGAAAACAAACATAATGTCAAGTGTGTAAAGATATATCTTAGATAGGCTAGCTGGCAGAAATTTATATCTACACTTGATAAAATAGCTGGTTATCTATTTCATATTCTTGACAATGTGCAGCCAATCTTAGATGTAAAAAAAAGAAAAAACATGGCAAAAGTGTCGGACTAAGATTTAATTTGGAAATTACTCTTTGCTTTTCATAGGAAGATCTAAAGTCCCTATGTATGCCAGTTTTAATGGGATTCTAGATCAAATATGATAAAATAAAAACTAGAGAAGACCTCCCAACATCACATGACGTCCAAATTGGAAACTAATGAAAATCACTCTACTCCCTTCCCCATAATTTTCAAAAGTCATAAAACCTGACCAAGTATTAAGTTATCTGTATCTGAATAAAAACTAAACGAAGTAAGGGGAGCATTTCGTGAAGTGTCTTGTCAGTGATTTTCACTAACAAATTTGCTCTCAGCCTATCAGATGCAAGGATTTCTGTAGCTAATTACAGTTGTCAGTGAAAATCACTGACAAGACACTTCACGAAATGCTCCCCAGAAGTTAAAGCGAGGGAAAGACCCTGAAAAAAATCTCTGCCAACTTGGAAAGGCTCACAGAGAGAGAGAGTGAAATAGTGAATATCAAGTTTGTGCAGAGACCAAGTTTCACAAGAATCACTGAATTCAACCAAAAAAAAAAAAAAAACTAAAATCACAAAATACCTGTAATCTACACAATGTAGAGTGGATACTAGCTGATACACAAAAAGTAGTGCTGTTAACGTTTATGCAACTGTGCAAACAATGATCAGCTTTTTGTGCAGTAACTAAACAGAATTTAAAGAGAACTATATAAGACCTCCCTTCCAGGTTTTATACATATTCATCATTAAGAGACTAAATGAAAGAAAGAGAAATGAATAAGGACTGCAAGATAAAGATTGGCTGCACAAGGTTGAGAGTATGAAAGTGACAACAGAGAGAAACAGAGAGAGAGAAGCATAGAGAGAGAGGAAAAGAAAGAAAGAAAGAACGATAGAAAGAAAGCACACAAATGATCATCTTTGTAATTGCACAGTGTTCAGCTTATTGTGCATACAATGAGCAAAAAAGAATAATACGAAGAGCTTACTTTTCCCCTCAATTGTATCAAAGTATCATAGAAAATCTATATTTCCATGTTTCTATCACTCACACATGTTGAAGAAGTCTTTCAATTGTTTTAGATAAATGACTTGACACCTGGGGCGCGTTTCATGAAACCGTCATAACTACAAGATCAGCGACATCTCGATGTTGTCGGTCATTTGTTTGCTAAGTGTCTCACAAAACCGTCTTTGCCAAGACCAGCGACAACTTCCCTTACAAATGACTTGTTGCTCCTCCAAACCTGTCATATCTTTTTAGCACGCCATCACAGTCGGCTTTTTGTCATGATATGGGCAGCGCATTGGGGCAGTGAAAGAATAATGAAAGCTTTAATTAAAACAATTATTTCTTAAATTTCAAGCACTGAATTATTAAATGGTTACTGGAGATATTGATATAAAAGTACAGCATTAATATCCTATATGTCATTACGTTTTAACCCTTCAGCAAGTATACGAGATTAATGTTAATTGTCCCCACATTAGTCTACCACAAAAGACGGACTAGTCTGTGTTTACAAACTCAGAAGAATGATGACGATTCATTATGATTGTATTTTTGCTATATTTTTCTTTTTTGCAAGTATCATATTTAATACAATCATATAAAATATATTTTTTAATGAATTTAAATCGAAATTTTGGTCAGAAAACATCCAAATTTAAAAATATAAAAAGAAAACAGAATTAAGGTCTTAATTCAATAATCTATCAATTATGGTATCCTCCAAATTACAAATCTAGATTTGCAAATTGCAACATCAGCTTTTTAGTTTTTAAATCTTAGACATTCCTAGATGTTAAAACTAACATAATATTTCATATGAATGCAATCTCTATATTATTTTCATTAATTCTCATTGACGTTTTCTATATTTGGGACAGTTAGAGCAAAACTGAGTTTAAAATTGTGTTTGGATAATTGACAATAAATCTAGTGGATTGCGATGAAGACTATTTTCTCTAGCAGGTAGTATTGATACCATGAATTTGTGAGATGTCAGGCTTTCGTGAAACACTTTCTCAGCTTCATGACATCTCTGTAGATCATCGACAAGAGATATGACTGTCGTGGAGTTGGTTTCATGAAACGCCCCCTGGATGAAATGGTGACAAGTATGTACTTCTAATTCAATATCTTTAAAAAGTGTTATGCAAAAAAATTCCAATATTCCAAATGGAATATTCATTACCAGCCTTATATTTAAGAAAGTGTTTTATTCTCAAAATGTAAACAGATGAGAATTTTTTTTTCTTTTTTTTTTTTTGGGGGGGGGGGGAGTGGGATGAAAAATGCAAATGATGATATATGATGACAAGTTGATTCTCTGGAAAATAAAAACAGTTAATAGGGTCCAACATAATGTGATAAAAAGGCTCCTACATACAACTGATATTGACTGTTATAAAGTGATTGTTATCACTTTGTATGAAATTCAATAGTTAAGTTCCTACCTATTACACTTCTATACGACACCTACAGAAACAAAGAAGAACAATCATTTCTGTATACAACCAAAAGAACATTCTTCCAGGAAATAACTCAATTTGACTCCATGAGTGTGAGAAAGTTTATTTTACAATAATTGCATGATCCTTAGTAATTCTGAAAATATATCTATTTTATTTCTGATTTTCAGAAAGAGAAATTATTTCAATATCTATGATATTTATATATATTGTTACAAACCTCTGCCTACATCCCATTATATGACACTGGAAAAACATCCAACTCCTTCACTAAAAAAAAAATAATGTTTTTTCTTTTCTAATTTCAGTTCTAGACTAATTACTGACTTAATTCTAAGTTTATACAGGGAGATGCAAATACCATGCACATTTCAAGAAAGGGGGAAAGAGAGGGCAGAAAGGGTAGTATCGTGCACCAGAGGTGATATAATCTGCTCTAAGAGGAAGTCTAATTCAAGAAAGAAAGTGAGATTGCTCAAAGCATATCACTACATGCACATCATTCGAAAAGAAACATCTCACATAATCACATATGCACTAGAACAGGCATACATATATCATCAGATGAAATAAAAGGAGAAGGAAAATATATATTCCAAATTATTAATGCAACATCTTCAAAACTAAAAAGTTGATAATTATGGGCAATGAAAAATAAAATGGATAAAGTAACTAAAATAAAAAAAGAGGGTTTTTAAAATAATTAGTAACAAAAATAAAGCAATTCCAAAGCTTTGGACCATTTGTCTTGTATTTGATAGAATCACTGCAATAATGCGATACATGCAAGTTCAGCCCTTCCATAAGTTTGATTTTAATTACTCATTATACAGAATACAAGGCAAATTCAAATCCAACTCTTTTTTTTTAATATAATTTAATCAGAGGTATTTTAAAAAAGACCTTATCACTTCCAAACCACTTATAGGGCTACATATGCATTTCTTCACTGGAATAAGCTTAACAACTTGAGCAAATAAATATTCACACAGTAATCCACTCAAATCTTTTAAAAAAGAAAAAGTTCAGACAGCAATAGACTAAATAAAGAGGTGCATTAAACGCACATGACAAGAACACTACCATTAACAATACAACAATATATAGATTTTTTGTAATTCAAACGTTTTAACTATCACTGCATGTTTGAAAAATATGGAGGAATGTTCTGATTTCATACCAAATTCTATCTTTGTTTTAAATATATCACTTCATTCCTCTTCAAAGAAAAAAATACTATAATTTCAAAATAAAGTTCCTTTGAGCAAAATATGTATGATAATGGAAAAAGTCATACAGAACTCTTTTGGATTTAGATTTCTTCTGTCATTTTGATATTCATGTCATAAATTTCAGAAACACTACATGAAGCTTGCTCTCAAACTTAATTTTAAAATCTAAGAATTCTTTATGTTTTATCCAAATTCTACAACTTTAACAAAAAAACTTTGCTCAAATCAAAAGGGGCATGCAGATTTCTCAAAGAAATATGAACAAGGAATGGAGAGTTGTTAAGAGAAAGGCAATGAGAAAAGCACCAACCCTCTGTATTTGTTGAATTAGTACAACATGGTTTGAATGGTCATTCGAGCCAGGAGACATATATGGACAGGTTTGCCAATTTGATAAGGAATTGGGGAAGGGTAAAAAAATAAACAGAACAAAAGAAAAACAAGCAGGATTTATTAATGTTAGTTAGTTGCTAGATGATGCTTATCATAGATGTTATCATACTTAGTTGAAGGAGACTTTCAATAATGCTTCATTCATTAATAGGTTACTGATATGCATGCACATATATGGTTTATACCATTTAATGCTACCACTGATATCCTTCGCATTTCCGATATTTTACACAGCAATTTTTCTGAACAGCAATTGTTTTATCTCTCTCCTTTGTTTTTCCCTCCCCACCAAAAAACAAAGATCTAAAGTACTCCATTTTATTTCAAAGTAAGGCAAATTATTTCTAATTGTATTTTTAAAATTACAAGTTAATATATATATATATATATACATTCCATCTTCCAATAGAGTTAACAGTATAAAATGTATCCCATTATAAAATAAGATCAAATTGTAATCAAAAGATGAAGACAACATACAGTATAGAGTCTGCCAATTTACTAGTACTCAAATTTCTACCTCAAATAAATACAACTCACTGAAAAAAAAATCAGAATATTTTGAAAGAGTTTTGAATATTAAAGTGTATTTTGTTCATGGAAAAATATTAACAAAACAGAGTAAATTAGTCAAATTCTTCATCTAATACCTTCCAGACTTTGTCCACTAATGTATAAAATACATCTGTCCTATATAATGGTATAATGATATGCTACATTATTACAAAAATCAGAAAAAATAATGTGTAATTACTAGTAGTGTTTGATTTATGTAATAGCACATGCACCAGTAATTGATAAATCTTTAAATGAATCAAACACTAATTTTAACTTTCAAGTGTGTTGAGTTTCTTTCTTGACCTCACAACTTTAAATATGCTTGCTTAAACTTCCACTTATTCTAAGCAAAAAGTTTCCGACCAATATAACTTTCTAATTCAAAAAGCTAGAAAAAACAATTGACACTTTAAAAGTATGCTTTCATTAGCCTTAAAGGATGTATAAATTTAACTTGCTATTTAAATAGATTCCCCATGTAGATGCATAGAGATCAAAAGGCATAAGACTTAAAGACTTGAATGTTTTACATGCAGTATATACAAAAACAAGACACATAAATATGTAGCCTAAAAACAAACTACTCCATAAGCCTTTTCAATTCCTCTAACATGGCTTATGTGGAAAAATTTCATGATCAATTATTACACGGTCCAACATAGGCAGATTAAATGAGTATATCAAAATCTTTTTGTGTTCTTCTAGACTAATCTTCCTGGAAATTTTACTACCTGTTATAATTTTTCATTATTCTGGTATTACATCCAACCTTTATTATATCCAAGGAATTCATAAATGAGTCTGAGAGATTCAAGAAAATATACCTGATATCCTAAAGGAAAGGGTATTTCTTATTTATGAATGAGCGAATAAAATTGCTTACAGGAGTGCGTAAACATAAACCTTCAATTCCTGAAAAAAATATGAACAGCCTGTAATAATTTTTCAACCCATCTTCAAAAAGTGTATTCATAATGACAAAAAAATGTAATGAAGGATATACTTACACTAAACATGTCCACCATTATATCTATGATGCTACCCAAGACAATGATGAAATCAAATAAATTCCAGTAGTCTCGGAAGTAATTCTGTTTAAAAAAAAATGAATGGAACAAAAAGAAAAGAGGAATGAAGTTTAATAATCCACTACCCATACTGATGCCTTTTTTTCTTTTTGGCACTAAACAAAAAGTAAAAAATGGTAGATGCATTTTTACTTCTTCGATATACTGCTGTACATGTGAATCTACTAACAACGGAAACTCAGTTAACTATACCTCTTACATACCTTAAATCTTCAGGAAATAAATGTTAGTATAATAAAGACCAAAGCAAGAGATATGGGGAGAGAAAGAGAAAGGATGTGAAAGAAGAAAAAAAAAGAAAGAGAGACTGGAAGCTTAAGAGAATGAGATGGAGAGAAAAAGATGGAAAGAGAGAATGTGAAAGAGACAAAGTATCAGTCAAAAAAGATATTTTAAAAATGCAGAAAGTTAATTTTTTTGCAACTAGAGAAATTCATCATAAATCAATTTTTACACATAAAACACACTCATCCACACCCTCACTCACACACATACACTCACTCAAAGAAAATTTTCCTCCAAGGATAGGACACATTCTCTCTCACAGCATTAAATAACATACCTTGGGTTTGTAGGCGATGATCTTGAGAAGAAATTCAACGGTGAAAATCGCTGTGAACACAATATTCATGTAGTCCAGAACATTCTTGTACATGGGTGTTTGTGAGCGATACTAGAAATAGTGAAAATACAATGAAACATAAAAAGCATAAGGATGGATTATTACAAGGCAAACGCCATGCATTGTCTTGCCTGCATCTCCAAAAAGGTACAAAAAATTATATGTTCAGTGGTTTTTAATGAAGTTTGACTTTTTGAACCTTGATTTTTTCAAACTTCACCTGTGCTTTCAAAAGATGCAACTGTGGTATGAATTCAGTGAATTCTACCTCAAATCCATTGAAAGTCATTGTTATATCAGTGCTTCTTGCAGAAAGTTCATTGACCTTTTGACCTTTGAACCAAGTCAGTAAAGTCCTTATATCAACTTCCTTTCTTACATGTAGTATTGTAGCAATAATTAAAGAAATTCTTAGTGTCATAGCAGTAATGTAAGTCAATAGAAATGTAGTTCAGATGTTCGTATCATTTATTTATTCATTTTATTTTTATCATTTATTTCTTGCATCTGAGACTTTACACTGAAAGATATAATGTAATACGCCTTTTAAATGTTCTATAAAATCTGTTCTCCTTCCAAATGAAACACACATGAAAGAAGAACTTGAGTTAAACATAAAACAGAACAGAGTAACACAAAGCCTGAATAATTTCCCCCATCAAAATTTCTTTTGAAAAAAATATCTTAGCTAATGCTCATGTTCGATGATAATTACAGATCCTATAATTTTGATCAACATATTTTACTTATTAAAATAAACTGATAGAAAAGTGCTTAAACATCTGTACAAAACAGGAATAACTCCTGATAAAATGATACTAAATAAAAAGAATGCTGTCAAACTTACCTTCATGGCAAGAATAATGGTATTAACCATGATGAGAACAAATATAAAGTACTCAAAAGCTCGAGATGTCACCAGTTTCCAGACTAAGAATTGCTTAGGATTCTTGGGGATGTACTTTCGCTGAGGTTTGGCCTTCAAGGCAAACTCTAGACAATTTCTCTGTTAAGAAATCAAATACCATATCCATTTCATTTCGTATCAGAATGAAATCACCTTCTTCTTCAGAATGAAGCATTCACTGACAAATCTAGGATCTATCATGAAAAAAAAAGCCTTTTTATGTTTTCAAAAATCAAATCTGGCTAGAGGGAGGGGGGAGGGGTGTTGAGCAGTCTTAAGTAACAACTTGTGTTGATAAAGTGTACAGCAGATTTCTTTTTGGGCAGGGGGGGGGGGGTATGTTCAATTCCCTAGATGAGCCACATTAACACTGGGCTTAATTAGTAAATTCAGTCGGAGTTTAAATGACAGCTATGGTGCGAATGGTCTAAGGAACAACATTATTCTAGATTTTCCATTCAATACCCAGGAGAGATGGCATTATAAAACGTACTTTCAGTACATAACAAATATGACTATATGCAATCTGATGAAGAGCACAAGGTCATGAACTCCATGCTAAGTTCATGTCTGTGTCAATTAATGCATTGAATTCTCACCTGATTCTTGTCTAGTTCACAATTCTTGTATTCTTGCTCTCCCTCGTTCTGGAAAGTGACGATGACGAAACCCACGAAGATGTTCACCATGAAGAAAGCGATGACAATGATGTAAGCAAAGAAAAAAACTGCGACAGGCATGCGAGAGCTGTGGACAGGACCCTTATTCTCCTCTGTAGAGTCTACAGCCACATAAAGAAGCCTGGTGGCATAAAGATGCAGCACATAGTTACACATTTAATATTTCACACCAAAAACTCCCAACTTTCCACCTATCAATTGTGTTGCGATATGGTGGTAGTCCTAATAGGTAGTTGCTACAGCGGATTTTGATGCATCTGATGTTTTTATCGCTCACAGAAAAGATAAATACCACTATACGATTATCACCATATCTAAGAAGCAAGTAAAAGAATAGATCAGTAGATAAAATACATATTTCTAAACCTTGGAATCAAGTTCATCATGCCTTCATTATATTCATCCAAGTTCTTTGTTCTGTATTACATAAAAGATTCTGTAGCTTTAAATCAATTGAAAGAAGGTATCATAAGTAGAAAACCACTATCTCTGCCTTTTGTATGAAATGTCCTGTGCCTGATTCATAATGTCTAATTATAAAAAAATTGCAACTAAAATAAATATCATATAATCCCCCTCTCCCCCCCCCCTCTCTCTCTCTCACCCTCTTTTTCTTACTGTTTGTAATTATACAGAATTCAGAGTATTTTCTCTAAGACTACGTCTTAAACTATAATAATTTTTTTTTAAACCCAGATAACTGATTCTTACTTTGGCCATCCTTCAAACGTTGCTACTGTAAAGAGAGCCAGCATTGCATTTCCTACGTCATTGAAGTGGAACTCATTCTTACTCCATACACGTGGTTCAACTGATACTTGATCCAAGTCCCCATTCTTGTATACAAAATAATAACCCCTAAAAACAAAGGAAAAGGGATATGCATTTTATGCTGAACACAGAAAGATGAATGGAAGTATTACAATGGTTACATGACAGTGATAACAATGACAACAATAACACATGAAATGTGCAATGATACTATAGTCCTAAGCACACTTGAGGCATTAAATTGAAAAGAAAAAAAGAAAAATTTCTGTACCTAACAACACAAAGATCAGTTAGTACAGGCACCAATGTTCTGTGTAGTATTTTTCTTCCCCCCCCCCTCCTCCATACAATGAAAGCCTCTTTCTATGTACTGCAGTTTCACACTGTTATTTCTGAATATGGTTCATTGAATACTTTACCTCAACTGATGAGTTAATTTAGGAACTTCACTTATTAGAATCTTCATAGAAATTTGAGAAATTGTTTAAACAAAAGTAATAAATTTCACAATATTCAGGTACCAGAACTAATAAAGAGGATAGTTAAGCTAACTGCCTTGGAGCAAGTTCCTACAGTAAAAAACAATATTCTTAACAATATCAGTAATATTATTTTTTGCTTTACTTGTTGAGCTGTGGATACTTACTGGCAGTCTTCCTCATAGAGCTTAGAGGAGTCATTACAGGAGAAGAATCTACCACGGAACAGCTGTACCCCAATGCAGGCAAACATGAAGACTAGGAGCAGTGTTACTAGCATGATGTTCCCTATCGTCTTGATGGCCACAAACACACACTGAACCACGTGCTGTAAACAAACAACAATAATGACAATAGTAATAGTGCTAATGATAATGACGATGGTGACGATGATGATGAAGATATTGCTGCTGCTGCTGATGATGATGATGGTGATGATGATGATGACGAATATACTGATGATGATGATGATGGTGATGATAATGATGACAAAGATACTGATGACGAAGATACTGATGATGATGATGATGATGATGATGATGATGATGATGATGATGATGTTAATGATAATAATGATTATAATGATATCAACTTTCATGACAAATTATTTTGGTCTTGCTACATGGGCAAATTTTTCCAACCATGCAGGTCAATTAGATCAAGACTTATTAGTTCCCTATATCTCAGAAAATTCTTCAAACGTAAAAACATAATATCGTCTGTTCAGAGACAGGAGGGCACTAACTATGTGTTATAAAGCATTTGAGTTAACACCCTTCTGGCTCCAAACAGATATCCTCTTTGTTTTTCATTATCCTAACAAAATAAAGCTAGTGATAGAAATGAGATCCTACCTTAAGCCCCTTGGCTCTGTTGATAGCTCGAAGTGGCCTAAGTACCCTGAGAACTCTCAGAGTCTTCACTGCAGAGATTTTCTGATCACTGAAATCAAAATAAAACCAGTCAATTTTAACCCATTCATGACAGGAATTATTTAAAGCCTAATTTGATCAGCTTTTATTCTTCATATTGGCAACACCAACATTTTTATTTCATTGCTACATTTTTCTTATAAAACGTCATGTATCTGAAATGAATATAAATTGAAAGAAATTATAATCAGTCAAAAAGTTGCCAATTTGCAGGGGAAAATGGTGATTTTAAACTTTCTATCACTTGCTAATTTAAGGATTTTAATGCTTATTTTCCTTTAAAAAATTTTCAGCATCAAACAACAAATATTGACGCAACCAAAATGGGCACAGTTTGTGTAGAATTTTTTGCTCTTTCTGCTCATGTATTTGGTATGATTTTTTGGGCTTTGCATCAAAAGATATTAGGCCAAACCACAAAATGTGCACCTCTGTCACGAATGGGTATAATGAAAGGTAATACAATACAACATTGACTCATAAGCACATTTGGAGCATCATACAATTATTACACACTCTATTACATTCTGCCCAATGAATACAAACTCAGATTTATTTATTTATTTATAATTCTGATATATTTGTGACAAGGATTATCTACAAATTCACAGACCAATTACGTATAATCAAAGCCTTCTGGTTCACAAAATAGGCTACAGGAAGTGAAGTACTACCAAGGAGAAAGGGAGATAGGGGAGAGCGAGAAAGAGAGAGAGAGAGTGAGAGAGAATGAATGGGGGAGCTATATATTGCAGAACATGGAAAACTATTCTAGAGAAGAAAGAATGCATGATAGGATGGAAAGTACAATGACATATTTCAGCTGTAGGAAATTAACATGATACTGGCAGCAAGTGCTCATTAGAATTCTTTTTAGTATGCTGTTATATTACATACTAATAGTTATATGAAATTAAAAACTGACTCAGAATTGACTAATTGCAATTGATAACTAACAGGGTAATGCTTATTAGAAGCCTTCTACATGAATCAAACTTTGATATGAAATTTATACTGCATCTATAAATAACGTATGTTCTCTGCACGTCTTAAAATTTTATATACATCTTGGTTAAAGACAAGACAATCTGAAGTGTACATACTTACCTGAATATAATTGAGATGTAGGCTACAGTTACAACTAGCAGATCCAATAAATTGAAAGAGTTACGACAGAAGGCACCTTTATGGAAAACAAGTCCGTAGGCAATAACCTAGGTAAGGGGGAGGATCAAGTGAGAAAAAAGAAATTTTATGTGCTGTTATCAAGAAAACATGTCAATCAAACCAGTCTAACCCACAAACCCTCTATGAATAGATCATAATCCAAATCATCAATGTATGAATTAATGATTTTATAGAAAAAACAGCTCTTGCATACATATGTATTTCAGGTGAATTCTGTCTACTTATCCTTATCATTATCATGACATGGCGATAAGATAATAAGAAACACTGATAAAAACAATCTGAAAGAAATAACTGATCACCTACATGATTAAAAAGACTCAATAGGTGTATTTTTATAAATTAAATTACAGGAGAAAATTAATATGCAAGAAAAACTACAAAGTGACTTGAATGACAAATCACAATGTTTTCAATCAAAAGTGAGCTAACTGGCACCTACCTTTAGAATAATTTCAATGGTAAATATTGCAGTAAATCCTTTATCAAAATGGCTCAAAATCTGCAGGGTTAAAAAGAGAGGAAAAAGAAAAAGAGTAAATAAGAGAACTGTTATTCATTTTCAAGAGTTCAGCAAACATACTGAGTATAGCTATACTATCAGGTCAATATACATTGCGTAAAGTGTATGCTTTATTTACATATTTCTTTATTTATACTTGCAAGATGGAACACTTTAATTATCATTTTAAGTATTTTGTTTTTCAAAGGGTTCTGTGCCCAGTTAAGTCTGCTAGGCAGCTATCGAACAGCCTTATGTTAAAATGCTTATCCAAATGACTGAATATATATCCTGAAGTTCTCTATTTTGTCTATTAGCTATAAAATACTAATATTCTATTTTAAGTATTGGCCTTAATATGGACCCTGAAAAGTTACAAAATGCTTACTCGATTTCTCTTTTTAGCTTCATCAAGTGGATCCTCAGCTGCCAACATAGCACTGCTTATAAGGATTAGTACCAGTACCACATTGGTAAAATAAGGATGATTCACTAGCATATAGCAGAAACGTCGTATTCTGAAAGAAAACAGGGGAGTAGTCGAAATTTCTAGAACATAAAACAAAATACATACAATGCATGGAATGTACAATACAATGCATATGCCCATGTATATTGTTTTTTCACGTATTATCGAACAATTCATAAATATTTCATCATTCACTGCATTCTCAAATTTAAATAGTACAGAAAAGTCAACAAAGATTCACCATTATCTATTCATAGATATCTTTCTGTGTACACTTGTTGTCATTTAGTTTTTAACAGACTAGTCCATTACATTAAACTCTGCATTCAAGATCTATGCTAATAATGAACAATTTCTAATATAGGGCTTTTTACACTGGCATTTCTTAACCCCATACTTTCCTTAGTACAGGACTAAGTATTAAGGGACTTTCATGAGTCCTGTACTATTTTTTCTTGCTGTTTACACTCACTGAATAAGTCCTGTACTCAGCGTTTAGCCTGGGCTAAGAAGAAAATGGCTGTTTACACTTGCCTTTCCTTAACACCATACTATTTCCAAGGGAGGGCCAAGGATATCCCTCGGGCATGAATCAAATTATCTGCTGATGGTAACGACTTAGTTTCAAATGGAGTTACCTCCTCAGTATGACATGTAAGTAATTGAGAACAAACAGAAATTCCTTAAAATACTACAGCGGCCATAATAGATGCCGCATTCAAGCTGGGGTAATAAGAGTAGAGCCCCAGGAGTGTCAAGTCTGACAGACATTAGTGCCATACAAGAATCCACAATTATCATTATAATCATTATTATTATATCTTACCTATTTGTGCTGGAGAATATAAAAAGGGAGTTTGCTTTAGGCATGGGTGTGGTTTTGGTGGTTAGGTTGAGTTCCGAAAGCCTTCTTGGTCTAGCTGAAGCTGTTGTAAGAGACTCTACTTCTTCTTCTTCTTCTTCTTCTTCATCATCTTCATCTATGGAAAATATATATGCATGATGAACATCAATAGCACAGATTAAATGATCTATCTGGTGATTTTCTCCCTTTTTTATCATTTGTAAAATGCTCAAAGTCAAGAAAAAATACATTAACCTCAAGTATATAGGGTAAAATTGTTATGATAGATAATGATATTAAATGTACGATTAATCAGCAACTTATGATATGCTACATAAGCTTAAGTTCTTCTGTTATTTCAATCATAACAAGAATGAATTTGATAAAGGGTGACATAGGTGAATGTATGGATTGATGAATGGATATACAGACATATCAGTACAAGGATAGACATTGATAAACAAGAGATTGACAGATGAGTAGGCATAAAGCGATAAGTAGGATAGATAGATAGACAGATAGAAAAGACATAGAGGTGGAAAAATAGATACATACGAGTACATATATCAATATCCCACCTGGCTCTTTCAATGATTTCTTTACATCATCTTCATCAATTACCTGAGTAAGAAAAGAAGTATGAAAACAAGGATACGTGTAGATGAAAATGTAAATAGTTACATCATTTTACCATAGAAAGTTTGGGTTTTCAGACTCTGGCAGCTGGTCATTATACAAACATTAAGCAATTAAAGACAATATATGATATGCACCACATTTTGGTTTACTTTTGCTCTTTGAATGACATTAACTTGCATATCATAATAATATGGACACTGATAAAACACTGAGGTGGTCATGTACACACTTTTTCACAATAAAGAAGCTCTTCATAATTTTTGAGGGCTTAATTACTTGATGCCCTAACACATCATTATACTGTATACATTCAAACAAAAGTCATTTAATGAAATACATATTATACAATTGTTAATGATCAAGAGCTGGTAATGATGGATTTCAGTACTTAAATGCATTTTGTTTTACAAAGCATGAAAACTATGAATTGAATTAACTTACATGTACTTTTTCTTCACTATCTTGCGACCTGAAAGGAAAAAAAACAAAGAGGAAAAACTATTCCTACAATCACATACTCAAATATTCATAATGCACAATTTTTATGACTGTATAAGAATTGTGCCAAAGTTCAAATAACTACTGAGACATCACAAAAGGGCAATAATGGACAAACAACAAAGCCTTAGCATTAATGATAATGCTAATAACTGTATGGAATAACAATGTTTCAATGTTCTAATTCTGACAAGTATTAGGTCCAATTTGTTATTTCAAGTTCAAGTTATTTCTATTCACCATTTTCAATCATAAACAGAAATAAGCAATAAAGTGCATAAAGAATTAAAACAATAACTGGTGGCCATTTTGAGAGAAAGAAACATTCAAACCACTCATGTCCTCACACTTCATTCTGTTACACACATAAAATGAATGTATCTCTGCTTTAATGTATTTTATTTTCCTGGAATTTAAGTAAGATACACATAAACATAAACATAAACATAAACATAAATATAAACATAAACATAAACATAAACATAAACAAACATAAACATAAACATAAACGTAAACATACTTGTTTTTATGATTCAATGAACCATCTGCCTCTTTACTGAACACAGCTTTCCTCTTCTCCTGTAACCTCTTAGGTCCTCTGATCACTCCCTTGGGGTCAACTCCAGGGGGCAGTTGTTTGGACAGGTCAAACTCATTGGCTCTCCTAATGGACTTGTTTCTCTTCTCCTCCTCCTTTTCCTTCTCTAAGGCTGTGAGTGATTCAGCATCAGCCAGGTTGTCCACGGCAATAGCCAAGAACACATTGAGAAGGATGTCTAGGTGAAATTGGGTCCAAGTCAAGGAAAATGGCATGCTTGTGCTCATAGTGTAATTTAAAAAAAATTTAAAAACAGAGCTAAATCATATTTTCAGCTATAACTGCAATATCTAAAATAACTGCAACATCTAACTTAAATCCAAACTGAAAATTCAATTGCAATCAAAGCTTTCAAAAAGTTGGATCACCATCTGCAACTCTATGAGGTGCATTGTAGTTTTAAGTATATAAACTTACACATGTCAAGGTTTCGGACAGGTATGGCTGGTGCATCATAGAATAAATTAGTAACAATTCTCCATCCAGTAAATAAATTGTGACATTGGACCATACAAAAAACATTCACAACTTCTATCAAACTGAGCTTGAACTACACATTACATCAAATAAAGATAAACAAATATATACAATACATCTCATTCTCATACTATGAACTGGGAGGTGTTTCACAAAGCTGTGCGCAAAATTATGCATGAATTTTTAGAATGACTTGAATATATGGAAAGCCAAATGGGATTCTCGTTCATATTTACATTAGCTAAAGTTGAAGTATCTATGATTAACATCATTACATTATTACCGGTATTAACAAAACATGTTTAAGTAAAGTACAATTTTTGCCAACAATTTAATTGAGATTATGGGAAATACAGTCACACTTTGATAAAATGAGAGGAAAAACTATGGGTATTCCATTTGGCTTTCATAGTTAAGTCGTTCCTAAAGTCATGGATAAATTTACACACAACTTTATGAAACACACAGCTGGTTCTCTATATCTCTGAGAGCCAGGAGGATGTAGAGACAATGTATTCACACCTCTTTACATTAAAAAAAATCATATATTATGATAGTTTATTGATAAGGATACAGTTACCACAGATATACAGGATGATAAAGTAGGTACTAGCAAGGAATCCAATTGACTTGACTCCACCGTAAGCCTGTATACCATCATACATCACTTCATTCCAGTCTTCACCAGTTAAGATCTACATAACACAAATATAAAAGAACACAAAAAGACATATGGGCCGCGTCGCGACAAAAGGGCCCTTAGGGCAAAATTTTTCAAAAATGAGATTTCAACACTATTTTGTAGTATAAATGCTGCAGAATCTGAATATGCAAACGGTTTTCCAAAATTCCGTCCCTAAGTGTCTAAATCGAGGAATTTGAAAAAAGCATGTTTTTTGCTCCACGCGCGCTATTCTGACATTCGCGCGTGACCAAGGTTAAACAAGTCATTCCCCGATACCATTTTCGCCAAGATTTCTAACGTGTCTAAGGGGCTACTTAAACGTTCTCCTAGTACCATGACGGATATTTACATTATATAATAGAGAGAATATTATTTTCCTTGTTATCTTTGTCTTCTCAAAACCCTATATTACCTCAAAATGACTTTAAAATGACCTTGAAATGACCTTGTACACGTCCGTGAGACGGCCTTGAAATTGGCTTTCAAATTGCTTGCATTTCCAATCATAATTAAGCTCATATCAATTGTTTTTTCATAAACAATTATATTACGTAGAAAGATATAAATAGATAATAAAGCTATTCTCTTGCGAGTATAAAATATCATATTATGCGAAGATAAGGGGAGGGGTCATATTTCAGGGCAGAGGCGGCGGAACGTCAGGCTCGTACAATGAAGGTGGAGGGGCACCTATTATTTGGCAGACAAAAGGTGCCCCTCCACTTTCTTTGTCCGAGCCCGATGTTCCGCCGCCTCTGTTTCAGGGGCGTCATATCCAGGGAGGAAGGGCCCGTATCATCTTTGCTCACCATAAATCTTTGTAAAATATACACTTTTGTCATTAAGTGAATTTCAATCACAAATTTAAGAAAATGAATTTGTGATTGCTTCTTTTTTCATATCAAAAGGGAGATATAGAGAAAGATAATCAGAGAGGAGTCAGAGTTCACCAGGGGCGGATCCAGGGAGGATGGGGGCGAAATCCCGTTTGTTCACCATATATTTTTCATGAAACATCTGTCTGTCTTAAAGTGAATTTTGGAGCAAAAATGTCATCTTTAATTCACCTTCAATTTTAGTGGTCTTTTGGGGGAAGGGGTGGGGTATTCTCAGAATTTTAATGCCCCTCTCTTTTAAAGTTTGCATGGATTTGCCCCTATTTGGCAAACATGTGTCATAGATTTTATGTTGCTGTTAAATAATATTTGTGTTGAAAATGCAGTGAAAATCAATTTAATAATTACTAGCACGCTTTTCATTATTACAACACCATCAAAAATCAGAACCATTCATCATCCACTCAATCACAAGTCATTCAGAAGGCATCAACATTCAAATTATTTTTCATTCCCGTGCTTCTTTCCATGTTCATGTTTCTTTCTGTCAGCTAGCTCTTTTCTCTCCTTCATACCTTCCAACTCGGTCTATATCTTTCCTTCTCTTCCTTTTTCTCTCCCTCTTTCTTTCCCCTCTATTTCCACCATCTCTAGTTTTCTCACCTTTTCTCTGCTTCACCGTTCTTATCTTTCGTTTCTCAAGCTCTCCATCAGCTCCCTTGATTGCTTTCTCTCTCTCTCTCTCTCTCTCTCTCTCTCTCTCTCTCTCTCTCTTTATATCTCTCTTCTTATTTTCACTCACCTTCTTATCATGAGTAGTTATTTCAAGTGTGTGCCTAAATTATGTTATATTGTCTTACTTCATCATTCAGTTTATTATCTACAGAGTATCTTTTGTATTTGCACTGCCAGTGGAGGTCCAATTTTCGGGGGGGGGGGGGGGGGGGGGGGGGGGGGGGTTCTCTTCAAATATGGATCAATAAAAGATATTAACTGTGAACTTTGAAATACATAATAGGTCAGTACAACATGGAATGAAATGAAATTTTCCTTAACTGCACTTGTCACACTAGTAACTTTTATTCAAACAAGAGTTGACATACGCTGTACTTCAAATTAGGAATTTAAATCCGACTGGAATGGTGCTCTTTATTAAGCTGTAGTCTGAAAATGTCAAATACTTTCTGTTTCTAATAAATTTAAGAGTGGAGAATGTTTGTACTGTCTTCCTAATAAAATTCATCCTTTCCTTTCCTTTCACTAAAAAATAAAATAAAATCATGTACCCCAAATATCTCTTCACATCTACCCATTATTTTCTTTTACAAAGTTTAGCCAGTTTTTTTTTTCTTTTGGTATAGTTAAGATACAAGGAAGCAATTCCATCTAAATTAGATCATTGCACATGTGACATGATTAATGAAGAAAAACAATCCTATATGACATTTAGAGATCTTATTGCTAATCCAATAATTAAAAATTTGTTAGTTTTAAATTTACTTTTCAAGTCGTCTGCTCTTGCAAGCACACAAACGCAGTGGATATTTGGAATTAAATATTATCTATGAAATAAAGGTAATATCATCCTGAAAGTGAGATTTCTCCTATTGAAACATGTGTCATGAGTTATTAGGGCACTTGTCACCCAAATTATGAAGATACAAAAAGCAAATGTTTGCACTTTGTTCATTAAAGTAGTAGCAATATCACTTCCTCATAACTTCTACTGTAGTACAGCTGGACGCTGTTGATCAGTCAGTTCTCACATAATATAGAGGTCATGCTCAGCTTTCATGGCTTTGGTAAGTTCATTCACCCACTGAAAGGATGTGATCATAGACCATTAAGGCATCCAAAGTTCCAAACACTACTGGTTCTAATTACATCCTGTACAGCCATACCCATGTTTATTTTGTAGGATCTCCATCATTGTGAAGTTAATCCTGGGTTGACGCAAAGAGAATCCAACTTCAATTATTGTTTCAAGATCTTAGACCTCTGCTTCCTCCTCTGATATGAATGCAGCGACCTGACATTTCCAGCATCATTGAATTAAATGTGGTTATCATATCCTACCCCTCTCCTTCCAGCTTTGCCTCTAAGTTACAGTCTAATTTGCCTGGAGATGACAAGGATGATAGGGACGAGCATGACCTGGCTTAGCTGCTCTATATCGATGGCCTGTAAAAAGAAAAAAAAAATCCCTTTTAATTATACATGAAATGGCACTAGAAGCAGCCAACTGCTTAGATGAATGACACTGATTGTTTTAGAAAATCTGAAGTACACCAACAGCATTAAATGAGTATGGAATACAAAGTGGGATTCTAATATAAAATATTAGACAGTAATAACATTTAATCCATTAAGTAATGTTGTTTTGTGATTAGTAGGCCTATTGTTTCAATTTTGATTAATCTAAAAGTGATTTAACTAAATATTCCATAATGCATAGTAACTGAAATTCAGTTTGTAATTCAATTGCTTTAATAGAAAAAAAAGTCTACAGAGATAATAAATGCACTCAAAACTGAAGACAAATCAAGCAATACAGAATGGGAAAGGTGGGGGAGGCATTTTTTGTGAATAATGATCTGCCCAGTGCCCCTCCCATCCTTCTCTCAATTATAAGCAATGCCCTGCCCCCCCCCCTCCATTTCAGCTTCATCCTTTTCTATTGATTTCTTAATTTTTCTAAAAGCAGGTCTGTGCTTACAGGGTTGTGATGATAAGCAGTTATTTTTAATTCCATCCTTATTCAGAGCCCGAGCTAGGGCAAGGTCCTAGTCTGGCCCTAAATCAGCTAGACTATGTGCTAGCCTAGATCTAGATCTAGGGCCTAACTAGGCCTAACTTTAATCTTTATTTTACTCTGTGTAGGAAATAAACTGTACATATAACTTGTTGGAGTTCTGCTAAAATTTTCTAATGAATTCCTGACTGGTAAATTCAGCATGGGAAAACTGAGGCCTCAAATATGTATAAACAAATTCTGAGTCTGAGGTTAAGATCTACTCTAGTCCCATGATTTTTATTTGTAGTGGAATAGACATGCACATAAACGTCAATGAATTTAAGGGTAGGCCTAAGGCATATCGTGCATTCAACTGCTAACGTTAACTAGCGGCATCTAACGTGTCCACATTAAGACACATCTGCGCTTTTTCTTGCATGTGACTGCTTAAATCTTGGTTTAAAGAAACTGCAATAGTCTACTGATGAAATAAAATACAAAAAAATTGATTTGTGCTAATCACCATCAATATTTGTTAGCTAGGCCTATGTCTTGATATTTTCTAACAGTTTGTGCTAAAACATTTAAGATATTTGCTTGTGAACTTTTTCAATTGGCTGTTTGAAATCGACTGTCCGGATATACAACCTGTCCGGACATCCAACAACTGGGTATAATATGAAAAAGAAATAACAGAGGAAGGATATTTCATAATACAACGTTACATGTCGGAATTACAGTCTGTGAAACAATGCATGCATGCATGCAGTCTTGAAGTTGAAGTTGCAGCTGCACTTCGAAACGAGGTAACTAACTGTTAGTGTTAGTGTTAGACAGTCACCTATTAAAAGTGAATTAAATGCACGAAATGCCTTTAAAACCCGTAATTTCTACTGGAAAAAACTGTGTGAAGAAATTATAATAATGATCTTACCGATTCATCCAAGGAATGACATTTGATCATCAGCTAGAGCCAGATTAATCGACGGACTAGTAACATAGGTCTTGAGTCACTGACACTGTTCTGGTATTTTTCTTCCGCACGTGTGTTTTGTTTTGGTTTGTTGTAATATTTTTTTCCAGTGCGCGCTCTGCACGTTTTGATAATGCGCTGACTTTAGTGCGCTTTTACTGCATAAGCCATTTGGAGAGCTAAGGGCCCTTTTGTCGCGTCGTGGCCCATATAGTATACTACTGTAAATGCAGAAATATTCATGGTGCATCAATTTTTCGAGAGTTCACACTATTTTCGGCAAGCGCGAATTCGAACTTGTGAAACTATTAGCACAATTTCATATGCATTGAAATATCAATCAAATCTTGCACTTTTGCGAGTGAGTAATTAGCGTGAATTTAAGAACCCGCGAATATGTTCTTGGGTCACTCTGGGTCGCTCTGCGCGAAAAAATTTAGTCATTAGATACATACATACAATAGATACATACTTCATAGCTACGTGTGTTTAGAGGATCCGTTTAAGATGAAGAACATACAGAGAATACATATTACATTCAACTTTATTTCCTCAAATTTTTCATACAAAAGGTCCCATCACATTTTTTCTGTTGGAATAATCATTCGAAGCTCAGTAGCTTTAAGGTTATATCTATTTGACAATATTTCACTCCTCTTTCTCTTTATATATGATCTGTTCAGAGCCAGAAGGGTGTTCACTCTTATCATTTTGTACAGACTTAACATCCTTCTGGCTCCAAACAGACAATATATCACCCCTTAATTGTGTATTAACTCAACATGTGTAATGATAATGATATGATAATTCCCTTTTCTTGTAACACATCTTCACAATATCATAAGCTGACCTAAGTGCTTACAGTGTAGGCCCTAGTATTGCATTAATTTTCTACATGTTAATGCTTGGCAGCTATAAAAGTGGAATGTAAGTTTGGGTCTCTTGTAAGGTACCATCACGAGTCAAAATGCTGACTCCCGCTGAAAGGAATATCAAATAAACATCTGTTTCAATGGGATATTCATGAAGCCTAACTTATGACAGTTATGACAAGCCATGCAAGTATTGGATTTCTTACTTGGAACACGGTGAAGAGAGATTGAAAGAAGGAATCAAAGTTGCTTCGAGGCTTGAGCTCGGTGCTGTCAAAGTTAAAATGGCCTCCAAAGACCTGCATTCCTAGTAGAGCAAAGATGAGGATGAAGAGAAAGAGTAGCAGTAGCAAGCTGGCGATGGAGCGCATACTGTTCAGGAGGGATGCAACCAAGTTCCTCAGTGCTTTCCAGTATCTGGGGATTCAAAGAACAGGAAATCCCTGTGAATGCATTCCTCATAAAGGCAGAAACTAATGTCACATGAATTTTTAATCATGATCAAAACAAATGACAACAATTTACAATTTAACATCTATGGGACCATATAAAATGCAATTACAAAGATATAACATCTTGTAACTATATACCAATTCCTGAAATGTACAAGATAACTGTCTTTTTATTTTCAATAAATGAAAATGAAACTACACAAAACTTTCTTTCATATATAATCAAAGCACCAACATAACAGCAATATGACGGAAAACTTACATACAATGCATCCACTAAAAAGAAAGACATATCTGAACTATCACAAATACATATGCATAAAATCTTTTGAGAAGCATAAGGGCATAAATGCATAGAGTTAACAACCCTTTGACTCACAGCAGATGAAAAATTTGTTTTATTGATTATACCTGGTAGCTTTATAGGCCGTGAGTAGTCTAACACAGCACAAGACAATGAAAAAAATACTCAAGAATATCCTCTACTGAGTCTCACATATAATTTCATATAGAGTTAATACCCTTCTGCTTCTGACCAGACAATATTTAGATTAATTGCTTACCTGGTTGCTTTAAAGACCCTGAGTAGTCTAACACAGCGCAAGACGCTGATACCGATGGGAGGGATGATATGGGCATAGATGAAGACAACTTCTATGATACTGCTACACACCACAAAACAATCAAAACGGTTGAACAGAGATACAAAGTAGCCTTGCAGACCCAGGCTATACATCTTGATAATCATCTCAACCGTGAAGATGACCACAAAGCAAAGGTTCCCAAAGTCTACAAGAGAAAGAACAACAAAACATATATCTGTAAATAGAAAAGGATCACAATAACCAGGACTCCATTTTAGCTTATTAGATATAAGATCTGAAACAATATTTTCAGGGACTGTATGTGTGAGCCCCACTTTAAATTTTGAATGCAGAGAGGTGTAGACTCAAAATTCTGGGTGCCCTATTAGCTTCCGCCTAAAAAATGACCCTGTCCATTACTAAACTGAGCATCAAAAGAAACTTAGAGTGACACACATTAAAATCCAGAGCATTCAAATGAATCATAATTGGGCATATATTAGCTAAAATACTCTTTACCAAGCACAACTAAAAATGTTTATGTCTTGTTGAGTAAAAAAAGAATAAAATAAGGTGAAATTGCAAGAGGTAATTTTTCAAAATCACAAAAGCTGCTTGCCTCCTAGGCATGGAGCTCGGTATGGACAATGGGCAGTACAGTGGTAACAATAACCCCCCTTTGAAATTGAATGAACAGCTTTGGAATATTCTGCATAGGCAGCCTTTTGCGGAGGTTCTCAGTGAACAGTTTCTGTGATTTTTAAAAAGTGACCTTCAGCAATTTTATCAGATTTTTTTCCTTTATGGCAATACAAATCTTTAAAATTTTCAAATGTGTGTCATAAGGATAATTGTAGCTTGTCTGTGTCTAAATATGATTAAGTTTGATGCAATAGATTTTAGTGAGCGTTGCTCTGAAAAAATTGATAAGTTCTTTTGGAACCCAGTTTACATTCCACAACTTATGTAGTTCAGTATTACAGAAAACATACATGGGCAAGTGCATAATTTTACAACCATATTACAGATTACATTATACACCATGAACATAATCAGTTTAAAAGCATACAAGTATATTAAAGCTAAAATCAGACCAAATATTACACGAAATGGCACATTTGATGTCAATGTAATATATTCAGAATTCCTCAATACTTATCAACATATTGGAAATCAAATGGCCAATACCTTTGACTTGCCGAAATGTACACAAGACAAATCTTACAGCTCTTACAGCTCCATACTTCATATAACATGACATGATGATGTACATGCACCATCTATTACATAAATTTATCCCTAATCTCATATCTATTAAATGACACAAATCAGTTACAAATGTGTTGTGCATAGAACTAAACCAGACTTCATCATTTTTCATTCCAACATATTAAGTCTGATACCCATCAATGAAAATGAGATTGCCAATTCACTTATGCTAAGCCTAAGCTTGCCATACAAAGAAGATATACATGAAATATTGTATTATTCATGTACATGTTATCAGAATGTCTGTTTTGGTGAGTGACACAGGCTTCCTGTCTGTACATCCCAAAGCCTTTGGGAAATGAAACCAAATATTCCATGACTATCAATCTCATGTTTCAACTCACAGATAGGAGTACCGATTGCACAGAGTTAACTAGGACATGGAAAATAGGTCTTCATAACTGGAACTTTAAAGCTCCCTCTTCTCTTCCTTCACCTCACATCCAAAAAAAGTGATTGACAATTATAGGTTCATATTCTCATTTCCAGCAAACCTGTTTCCGTAAGGATAACCCATGTATAAAACATTGAAGTACTATATTTCTTCATACTTTTGCCTTTTTCAGTGACAAGCACTTCCTCTCTGCACCATTGAGGTTTTAGGCTATAAAACACAATATTTCATGTTCATAGCGTATAAAATTTTGGATTCTAGAAAAGAAGACCGTGATATCTTCTACATTATGAATCCCAAACAAAATAATAAAATAAATGAAAAAAACAGAATTGGTCATTCATCACATATCAGTTGCTATAGAGTCAGCTTGGCAATATGAATGGGGTATAAATATGGGCTATACTGGGTGTCCCAGAAAAAGAGGAATGGTGAATTTTCAGTAGTTTGCCTTCACAAAGTAGATAATGTTTTTACATCACTGGGTAAAACATCTTCTATCAAATAGATACCAAGATTATTGAATTTGGTAAAAGTAATTTCAATTTTATGCCCGTTTCTTAAAACACAGTCATTTTCATATTTCGCATATTTTTTATGACGGATGAGAGCAGAATTGTGTCAGAAATAGCCTTTCATATGATATGTTTTGTTATTGACACGCATCAACGGGCTTTCCATGAACATCATATTATGAATGGCCAATCTCAACACAATTCTGCTCTCATCGGTCAGCCAAAACATGCGAAATTTTGAAAATAGCTGTATTTTATGAAACGGGCATAGAATCGAAACTGCTTCATCAAATTCAATGATCTTGGTATCATTCTCTTCAGTAGAAGATGCTTACCCAATTATATCAAAAAAACATATACCTCTTAAGGGAAATTACTGAAAATCCTCCATTCCGCTTTTTCTGGGACACTCGATACAGATCACCATTTGTGGAAGATCTATGTTTTTGGAATGATCATGTTATGAGGAACAAACCTTGAAAATCTGTGAGCCACCTAGGCTGGTTGTAGTGCTCCGAGGCAAGGATCACTGTGTTGAAGAAGACCATGATGATGACGATCCAATAGAATGCTTGCGATTTGACTGCCTGCCGACATAACCTACGACACCTTCTATTCCATCGTCTGAGTTGACGTCTGATGATAGAAAAGGAAAAAAGATGGGTAGATTCAGGGTAAATTGCAAAAAACTAAAGCATTTCATGTAGGATGGCTTTTTTAACACAAGAGACTAGAAACAAGCATTTTAAGTAAGTATATGAAAGTATAAATCTAACATGTGCTCCAGCAATTCTTGCTCTGGGTTTTATCTTGTCACAGACAGAGGTCCAGGATAAAGTTTTCAATACGGTTTTAGCTTAGGTTGAGGATCAGGGTTGATGCAAGGGATAGCGTTTGATCTAGTTTAGTATTTGATTAGTGTACAAAATTGACAAGGAGCAATCATCTCTGAAGCATGTGTCATACAATCATATGATATATATCTGCTACTTTTAGAAAAATTTAAAACCAGACAATCTTCAAAATAACCTAAGTCCTAGAATCCTGTTTGTGGGAAATCTTGCAACTGCTGAGATTGCTGAGATGGGTAGGATGATAATACTCAGTAGAAAATGATGAGGGATGTTTGAATACAACAAACATTTTGGATTCAAAGATCATGTCAATTGTCACGAAATTGACATTTTCTTTCTCCGATTTCGTTCAAAATTTTTGCTGATCTACCAGTATTTCATTTTTTCCTAGCTTTGATTTAAAAATTACTTGACTTGAGAGTGTTGGTTTCCTTAGTGATCTATCAATGAGTGAAGTAAGATTGAGACACACCTTTCTTTCTGCATCCATTGTTGCTGAGGTATTTCACTGCTCCCCATCTCTTCTGACTTATCATCGGAATCAGACTCACTTATAGGTTTGGGAACTGCAATTCAAGAAGTATTTCATTTGAACTGTCATCGCTGGAAAAACAGCTTTTGTAACAAACTTACAACAAAAGTTAATGAAAACAACTAAATGGTAAACATATTTCTACTTATTGTCACAAGTTATACAACTTCATTCAATAACAAACAAGCATTTTATTTCTCTTTCAAGAGTACAAATAGTTGTACATTTTCTAGCCTTTGATTCTTCTTTGTCAGATCATATTCTAAAATGAGACATTAATGTGCATATTTTTTATTTATCTATCATGAAAATAGCAATAGCATGGCCTTAATGTGAAGAAGATTTTACAGCTTTTCCCAAAAAGGAATTAGAATAGACTTAAGGAACAAAACAAAACAACTAAATTGAAGGATTCTGGTAGAATTAGATTATTTGATATGATAATATCTATAACAAATCATTGCTTTTCAAGATAAGAACTATATACCACAATGCCACAACCCACACTTATCATTGTGCCAATTTTATTGTGGATGGGCTTTATCATCCCAATTTTATTGAAACAAAGGACATATGTGGTCAAAAGGCATAACAAAATCAATATTTGCAATAACATTACCGGTATTAGGGTTAATACAATGCTTCTACATCAAGTAATTATGTCACATTAAATATAAAATGATCTTATTCATCTATACCCACATATTATTCTTGAAATGATAAGTAATTGACAATTACTCACAATGACAAACACACACACAAAAAATAATTACAATTAATAATTTCAGGCACACCTCTTCAAATTATAACATCATTAGTTGCCACCACTTGACTTTTTCTCAGAGACCTATTTTAGCATTTTTTCTCAAGATATATCTTTTGTCAAGTTTTACAATGCAGAACAATTCCATAATTATATTCATTCACAGCCATGTACATTTGCAAACATGTTTTCAGAAACACAAAAGCATTTTCTTACAAAACACTAACAAACAGTATTATTATGCAACATAGCACTCTTCCCATTTGAACAATTCTGCCTGTAAAAAGAAACATTGCAGATAACATCAATGAGCAGACACAAACGAGCAGATTTTCACCTCACATTAAAAGCGTCACAGAAAAAAAATGAAGAAAAGAAAGCGGAAAAAATATTCGCCCTTTACATCTGGGCTCAAACAGCAATACAGAACAAAACAAAACAATTTCAATCACACTAGTTTGACAAGCAAAAGTGCAAGAAAAGCAATGGTCAAAAACACAATAGCATGAAAAGTAACATAAAATTTCTTCCTGTAAATTAAACCTATGTATAAAGATACTGATTTTCTTTTAAAAAGCTGGAGCAGAGGAGACAGTTTTCAGGAGCTTTAGAGGTGACAATGATTTCATGTTTTATAACAATTGCTACACTGGTAAAACCCTAAAAACTAAAGCTTTCAGCTAATGAACTTTCTAGACATACTGTCAACTTTATACAAATGCAATATCGAAGAGAGCATTAAAGCTTTTGCTATGAACAAAAACACATGGTTCATCGTTGCATACTATATGAACAATAATTATCCAGTAAGATAAGAATAGGCCTTAGATAATTTGGAATCAATCTCCTAAAATGTATATTTACTGAAAAAAAAAAACATATCCAGCAAAATTAACAGCAGACATATGGATATAATGCACATGATACTCTTCTTCTTGGGGTGGGGTGGCCATTTCTATTCATAAGCATTTTTAAAAGACAAGCTATGAAATAAAGTTTGAGTAATCACTACAACTAGCTGAACCCCAAGCCCTATCCAGCTCTCCAGCTAGACTTTCTTTCATCCTTGCCTGGGAACTAGTCAGAGATGTCATCACACCAATTAACCTTTCCAACTGGAGTGCAACATCATTCTAGATGGAGAAAATTGGCTGAAATTCTTTGTGACAGATAGACTAAGCTCACCTAACATCTTGTGTGACACATGAATGGATGGACTCATTTAATGTTTCCCCCCTTATGATTAGAGAATCTCATCTGCTGACAAGCAGAAGGGCGTTAACTGGTATAGTTTGACAAAGTGCTTATGCCCTTCTGTCTCTAAGCATGGGGAGACAATGGTCTTGAGTTGCCTTTCAGTGATTGATGCACGACGGCATTGTTCTCGAGAGAGGTAGAGGATGGGAGGTCACACGTAAAGAATAGAGGGATAATTATCATTTGGTGATGCTACAGATTATTCCTGCATCCATTCTAAATGTCAAGATTTACATGTCTACACAAAAAGGTGAATATGGAGAAAACTAGCGAGTAGGATCTGTTTCGTGCAATCAATACAAATTCCTTTTATATCTCTTACTTCCTGCTTTGCACTATCTTGTTCATGTCCTATGCAGCTAATTCACATCTTAATCATCCAAAGACAAGATACCAAATGTCAAATCTAACTCCCTTTCCTCACACCAAATTATTACACAGCTTGTACAATTAAGGTGATTTAAATTTATCATAACCAACAAAAACAACAACAAAAACAACAACAAAGCTTAGCAAGTTGATGCAATACAGACTGGTATATGCAAAATTAGTACATGCTGATGTATAAGTGCAAGCAAGTGACTGAATCTTGATGCATTAACCTACTGAAGTAACAGGGTTCACGAAAATGACTTCTATGAACTACAAAGGATGAAACAAAACAATACAAAGATGCAGATTTCAATCTACTGTTAAGACATTTACACAATACAACTCTCTAATCAATATGTCACTTAGGCAGCATGCGAGACATCTTAAAAATGAGTTTGTTTTTTCTGTAAGCTAAAAATAAGCTTTCATGGGATTTTTTTTAACACCAATAAAAATTTAATTCATCTTCATACAAAAGTGTAATAAAAATCATCCAGGAGTATAATCTGTCCTGTATTTGGGAAAAAAGTTTCTTTCCAATGGGGAAGGAGCATACTCGATAGAAAATACATTTATAGAATGTAATCCCATCAGTATAGAATGAGGATCAGTTTTGTTACTAAAAAAGCTGTGAATTATTTACAGGGCATTATAAATACAATTCCCTGCCAAGATTTTTATTGGTACATATCATATTCATTCAACCTTTAACATAAAGAAGTAATTTTGCTTGGACACTGAGGAGTTCACCATCATGTTTGGTATAGAAACTTATTCATAACCCTTTCTGTCTTATTGGTGGCAAATTCCTACCAATAACATTCTTTTCAATTGTTATATTTCGATTTAAAATACATTTTTTTCTCTACTTGAAACAAAAACGTATTTACACTGTATATATTACTCCCAAGGAAGACAGTCACAAGTCTAATTCAAGTGTAACAAATGAAAATCCTCAAAATGACTCTTGAAAGTTTGTCAGTAACCTGATTTTAAAGTTTGTGAGAGGTAAAAGACTTTTGACAATGAAGAAGCACATATAAAAAGAGTCTGTCAATTTTTTAAGTTATCAACATGCATGCAATTCTACAATTACAATACCTTTGGTGTTTAAGGTACCAAGTCTCTTCCAGAGAACTGTGTGTCAAAGGTTAAAGGTCATCAGGGCGGAAGGTTAATGCAGCAAGGGTATAAAAGGGTATAAGTAGGGAGATTAGGGTTAATGCATGAAATTTTTGAATTATGCAATCCAATATGTGTCATATTCCAAGTCAAAATGCATATTATACAGAGGTTATGTGTTATTTGTGATAAGTAAGATCTAAAACAGCAATATTAGTAACAAGCTGTATTTGATGATTGACAAGACCCACTTATTTATATGTGTTAATTATTCTTACTTAATACAAATTTGTATACACTATTGTAAAGAATACTAATAGTGTGTTAATACTCATTTGTTAGTGATGATGTAAATGTATTCACCCAATTGTTTCCGTTTGGATTTACTCTTTTTGGAAAACAGCTTGTCTGTAGGAAAAGAGATTTATCAAAGCAAACTTAACATTTTAGATATTTACTAAAAATATTTTACAAAATATCATTATTCATTATAATAATTATAATGATCAAGTTACTGAGCATTCTCTTTTGAATTATAATATGACTTGATAGACCTAAAACATTCAAGCATGCCAGATATATTTGTAAGGTATTCATAGGAGATTTGAAATTTGGCAACATGATTACATATTCAAATTAACAAGAAAAAATTGAATATCATTACAGAAATATATGTGATTAAACAACAACAGCTGAATAATAATCAAGATTGATGCCAATGGTGCAATAAAGACTATATGATATACTAAATATGTATTCTATTTATTACTTTATTGCATGTACACTTTAGATTATATATATAGACCTTCAAGTTTGAGTTTCAAATTTCAGGTTTCAAGTTTCAGTTTCAAGTTTCAAGTTCAAGTTTCAAGTTCATTTGCACCTTCTGTTTTACCTTATAAAATTCTGATGATACAAGAGCCTTCAAAATCATTTTTTTGAAAAAAGGGCAACAAGTATTACATGATCAACTTTTGAATTATTTGTGCTGTAAGGATTGGGTGTTCATTCATGGGACAAAGTCCAGGCAAAAGGTTTGAGGTCAAATGTCACAAAGCACAACCATTTTGTGATGGGGGTCATTGTCGTGTTTTTTTCAGGAGGGAGACAACTTGGAGGTAGGTAGATGCATCATGGGAATGTGCCATTTTTTTTCTTTCCAATGAAACAAATATACAGTGTTTTTCAGAAGCATATATATTGAGGAGCAATTTGACCTCTAAACAAGTCAATAACCAAGTATAAGGAAAACAAAACAAAAAAATGGAAGAAAAAGTTCATTTATCATACATACATCTTTGTTTGGGAAACTATGATAGGAACATATTCTTTGTAAACAAAATAAAAATAAACCTGATGGATTAACTACAATTTACAAATAACCAGCAATATTTTTTTTATACTAAGGAGACATCAAAAGGGCAGTTGATTTTGACAATAATCAGGTCACAAATGACATAATTAGTTCTTAAACATGATATGGGAGAAGACATCACATAGATATTCTTTGCTTGAACAATAAGGGACATTAATTTAATATTTTGTGACAATCATGGACATCACATGATGTTCACATGACAAACAGGGTCACATATTTTGCACAATTGCACTGAACATCATTTACTCTTTCCAAATTTTCTTTTCCCCATCTCTTTACAGCTCATCAATCATACAAATTTAGTTGATATCCATTTTTCCTATATCTGGCATTAAAAAAAGTTCACTTTTGTTTATTATTCCAAAAAGATCTTTTCATCTTTTGATCTAACTATGTGAAAATGTAGTTAAATTCATAATCAGATCTAAACTGCACCCAAATAAGAATTAATAAAAACACAATTAGTTTTAATCCATCAAAAGAAAAGAAAAGAATGAAAATAAATCCTCAACTCACTGCAAGAAAAGAATGTAATATCACACAACTCCTTGAAATGAACGTGGTATCATGTGAAGTAAAAGAAATGAATTATTTGTTAAATGACATGTGAATGGATGAAAGGAAAGGAAACATTGTGTTTCACTTACCATGTTTTGGTGGACCTTGATTTTGCTCACTGTCATTATCAGGATCAATATCCTCTGTCATAGAAAGACATGCAAATAAATATTAATGGTCTACAATACAATTGCAAGGATATGCTCCATGCATCTTTATTCAAAGGCTGAAAATAGCTAAGGTGTTCATGTTTCCAATTATATTGCCTGCTGAGAGTCAAAAGGATCTTAACTAATGAGTTAATGCCATTCTTGCTCTCAGCAGAATGGCATTAATGTAAAACATGTTAAGGATAATTTCTATTTCATGGTAAGCATGTGAAGCATGTGAAGCAAGTGAGGTTTTATTTATACTATTGTATTTGACAGAAGTAAAAGTTTTACCCAATTAAGGATGAGTTTACTTTAAGCTTATACTTGAAACTCATAAAGGGAATATCGCACATGGCTATAGTGACGCACTTACTGACCTACATCATAATGTTGCAGAATTTAAGTCGAGCTTAACTGGGCAAAGAAACGAGTGCTTTCAATATAACAGCATTCAAATACACAACATAAAAACCATTTCATAATTTTCCAATTTCATCTTTCGTACAATGCTCATGACGAGATGTGTAAGCCTTTGCAAATTGTTAGTTGTCATGGAAACCTAGCATTACCCGCTTGTGTGATCCAGTCTAAGTAGCCTCGCAGATCCTCTTCTATCTGCTGCTTCTCTCGTAGCTTCTGGAAAGCTCCTCGCGCTTTGGCCTTTTCTCTCTCCTTGGAAAATTCCCTGTGGATGGAATTGAAGCAGGTAAGAATTACAAGGGATGCTTGGGAGACTTATGACCTTATCAAAGCAACCATTCAGGCAGACTACTTTAACAACAGCCATGTAAGAACATGGAATGAAATGATGATATATTGATATCATCGGCGGAGAGATGTGATGAAGGCAAAATGCATTTCCCTTGATCTCATCCAGCAATCTCGTTTTATTACAAGAGCAGAATCAACAGGAGATGTAAAACTAGCGTAAAGGTGAAACAGCCAGGAGAGGTACAAATAGTACGAGGTAACACATGATCAACAAGGATGCAGTTCCGGAAAACTCTTTTTGGAAACGCTGGAAACTCAGTGTTCTAGGTGTGACATTTGTTTGATTGGATCAGGATTTTTTTCTTGAAGAAAAAAAAATCACTGCCACAGTTTCTTTATGCTTTACTCTGTCTACTTTTTAACAATTCCTGCAAATGAAAAGCAAAATGAGATTCTAAAAATTATATATTTTTAGAAGGAAAAAAATCAAATTTGCAATCTCTTTGGTTGCTTGACAAAACACAATGGCACAAAAAGACATGTAAAGAACACAAATGCATGCTGTTTTCTACATTGTTTGCTTTCCTGATTAGCCTTTCTTGTGACACTCCGCTGCGCTGCGCTTTCTCATATAAGATACTTTCAGCACAAAAGACTGCACAATCAATCTACAAATAAAATCCACATTTTTATCAATCTATCCCCATCAAAAGAAAAAGTGGAGTATGTCATCTCTTAAGTAAGAAATGTAAAACACTTTAACAAGGACATACATGTCAAATTTCACACACTGATTCCTACAATCATGTCACTGAAATTATCACCAAAGCAGTAGAAATATTGCTTAATGAGATGTAGAAGAGTATAAACTCTGAGCTAAGGGAATAAAGGAACATTCTTCTTGCTTCCTGCACACACAATTTTGCTACTGAATAGAACAAAACAATGTCACCACTCCAATCATGTTTTCATTTTTTGTCCACTTATTGCACTGGCTACTCAAATACAAGAGAACTATACAAGACATTATTTGTTTGGAGATAGTTGTTGCTATCAGTATCATTACCCTTGAAGTACCCAGTGTAGCTTGCATGAATGTTCTAGAACTCTACCCGTACCAAACACAGCTGGTTTGACGGTTTAATGTTTCTCACTCATACGCCTCACATACCATGGTTAGTACAAACATTAGATGTCAGTCAGTGCCATGATGGGGTATACAGCCGATGACATTTACACTTAGGTTTCCCTGAAATGCTCCATGATTCCACAGTCCTCAAACAATGTTATTTCAATCCAGTCAAAACAACAGGCAAGTTCTACATTGATGAAATCTATAAATACTATGCAAACAATAATTCACTTCATTAATGAAGGTCTACATGCAATAATGTAGTGCAATGTACCTGCAGAATGTGCAGCAAAGGTGATATTGAACTAGGGTAAGAATTCAAAGAGAATGCTGTAAATGCTTGCTCAACCATTCCTGAAACCACTCTCCATGCAAAACATGTCTTAGGTTGTTGTTGTGAAAAGTAAAGTCTTTTTAATGATGATTTCATTGCCAATAATTTATCATTCTTTTGGAAGTAATAAGGGCAAATTTCATTAATCTTGGATGTAATTCTGTTACTGCTGCTCTTTTAACTTTGAAACTTTCATATACAAAAGATCACTCTTTTTTCGTTTTAAATGAGAGCGTTTTCATCACATAATTTAAAAGTTGCATTAATCAGCAGCGCATTTAAAACTTAAGCATATGAAGAAAAGTTTTAAGTATTGCAGATTTGCCCAGTCATAGTGCTCTGTGCAATCATTGCAAGATCATGCACTGTACTTGAGATCTACCCTGTACATCAAGGGCCTGGAAACCCAAACATCATCAGAGCTGCAAGCTCACATCACATCTTCGGTCTCTTTGCTTTGCAAGAGATACCGCAATGTTTCCCGGCTGCGGGCAAAATGGGTAATACCAGAGTGAGAAAGAAATCAAAGTATGACCTGCCTCAGTCTATCCACCAGCTTCAGGATAAGAGAAAATGGTGTGAAATCTATGAGGAATAGTAAGATGTCTCTTTGGTACATTCCCTTATGTGTGATTATACAACATTATTAAGCGTTTTACCTTTATGTCTCTGTGAGAAAAAACATGTCCGGAACACAAAATACAAAAATGCAAAATTAAAATGTCTATTTTGACATACTGGAATAGTATTTTAGCAAAGATCATGCCACAAGAAGATTGTATATCAATATACAAGGTCTAAATGCTACCCGTGAAATTATCAATCATTGCTTGAAACATTTGATTTTCAATCATTTTCCATTTTGCGTTCCGGACGTGTTCTTTCACACAACGACATAAAGATACGACGCCTTAGCATTATAAAAGTGACACTGACAAGATGCATCAGTCATACAGGATTAAAGAGCAGTCTGAGTTCTGGGAAAGGTGAGCAATTCTTTGTGAGCTTTTCTATTTTTTATGTAAGTTTGGAAGAATATTACAATAGAATGTCCCTTGAAAAGAACATTATTTTTTTCAAATTTTAACATATCTTAGTAAAATGACAAGAAACAGCTAAAGTGTTTGGCCCAAACATTTGTACATAGTCCAGCCATACCCACTTCTTTCTCCAGTGCATGTGCTTATCAGCAAGCCTGACTTGATTTCTTATCATTTTCATGATTTCACAATCTCAAGGCATACACACATATTATTACATTCTACTCAATAAACCTTTCTCCAAATTAAAAAAAAAAACAGTTTCACATTGTACTTGCATGCCCAGAACCTGAATTTATCTTTAACATCAAAGGTGGTTTAACCTTGCCCTATCACACCTTCACTTGCTGGAAGAAGTCCCAGTGTATTGAATCTGACTCCTTGTTACACAGATAAATTCTAATGAAGTTTTATGGTCATGAATTTCAATATTTATGTACTTGTTCTAGTTTTAATCTAGACATAAGATTACAGTACATAGAGAAATTCTTGAGCAAGATTTGCTGCCCACAACACTGGGAGGATTTACATAATGCCCTATTGTGAAGTTACCCTTAGCTCCAGGATATGTGATTCATTGACATTCATAAGTAATACTTATATGTTACTGTATCCTTGTTCACCTTATAGATCAACCTATTGATTTTGATAAGACTAAAAGATATTAGCCTAGATGGTAACTACTATTTGGTAGATAGGCAGGTCTTAAAGTTATAACTGAAGTGCAACATAAGTGAATTACACATGATGGTGTCAAATTCCCGAGGGGGTCACTTCCATTGAAGAGTGGACAGCATCCACGAGAAAAAAAATGTGGAAAAAGGGTATTTTTTCAGGGGTAGGCGCGGAACGCAAATAGAGTGTCAAAAACACCCCAAAATGAAAAAAGCCCCCTAAATCACGATAATCTAAAATGCGAAAACTTGGGTATGTAATTTGCACCGACTGCAGGACCGACTGTAACAAGACCCGTGAGTGGAAAATCCTATAACGCCTGTGTAAAACATAATGAGACAGTGAATTATCTCAAGATAAAAATGGCTCCTAACTTTCAATTGAAGTATGGAACCCACTATCACTCTCAAGGTATGAAAATGGGAATACCCTCGTTTATGTATGAATATCCCAACAATTAATGAAATCCCTGTTTAGGGTGTGCAAATCAGGGACATCTGCACAAAATCCGTGTTTAGGGTGTCCTAGCGGCCTGCCCTTGAATCCTCGTTTAGGGTGCTTTTTTTAGAACGATTCTCGCGGATGCTGTCCACTCTTCAATGGAAGTGACCCCCCGGGTGTCAAATCCATCCATCTAATGTTCCTCTAGGATTCAACGATTTACCGATGAGTGTTGTTACAGTGATACACTGCTATTGTTTTGAAGCATGGGAATTAATATCTCCCACTGACAAGCACATGTACACAGAGCATGTCTTTCTGCAAAACCCTAAAGTACGATCCAGCACCCAGCCCACATGAATGGGTGAAATCCATTCATTTTTTCTATAATTGAATATTTTTAACAAAAGTTAAAGTTGTATCTGTAAAACAGTAATGGGCTACATTCATATCTAAGTTAGATACCATATGTGCATGCCTCACGGCTTAAACAGGACACAATATGACACAATCACCTCACTAAAACATAAATATGACATCCCATTTCAAATTCTGCTTATTTTGCCTTAGTGGTGATTTACTAATCATTTCCAGCATGATTTTTGCTTCAGTTCTCAGACATACTGTAAATTTCCATTTACCACAGATTCACCAAAAGGGGAATATGCGTTTCTCCAAAAGTGACATTGGCCAAAATATCTTGAATCCATAACAAATACTTGTTATTCCTTCAAAGCAATAAGTGCTACGGGTGCTGAAGCTAAAGACAGGGTAATAATATCCAAAGTCCTTTGGAAGTGCACTGAGATATAATATCATAATGCGATATGTACCATAGTGAAATGGCATGTCATTATCATCATCATCATCATCATCATCATCATTACTATTAATCAATGGCCTATTTTTTTATTGCAATAGTTTGTTGTTTGAATCAAACAAACTATGATTAAGTAAACAGATGCCATGTCACAGGGCCTTAAAGAAATACAGGCTACAGAGTACACTAGCACCTATGCTACAATGTATTAATGAGAAATACATTTACATGTTCCCCATATGATTATCTGATTAATTAACTGAGTATTCTAATAGCAATGTGTTGGCCCTATCCTGCTGCACTAGCCTAGATTCAGATTTCATATAGCATGTACAGCCAATGAATGAGCTATACATGACTACGTAATTACTATTACATGTATCTGCTTTGATCATACTTTGAGCAGGGATTCAGGGTATAGAATAAAAAAAAAAGAAGCCCTGGAATTGTGTTAAAATCCTTTTCGGCCCAAGCTAAGAAGACAATATTACTACATCTCTGTTAAGTAAATAAGGAACTATCATAAGAAATTATGTACATTCCATAAAGTAAAAACTTTTCATCATTTCCATTGAGAGCAATAAGGGCACTGACTTTCTACCACAAGATAGGAGTCAATGCCCTTCTGGTGCTAAAAGTATTATTATTCTTTCTTTTCCAATCACCACTGATAGTCATTACACTGGAAGAAAATCATGCTAGGTCATTAATGAAAGCCATCTTCTGTAGTCATTTTGAACAGAATCTTTAGTCAATAAGGATTTTCTTCCAAGGCAATGTTTAATACTATTGACATAATCCATCCTGCTTCAACTCATCAGCTCTGAGAGGGTTCACTCCAAACTAGGTGTTATGTCACTGTATATAGAACAAGTAATCACCTTTCCCATCAGGGCCCCGTTTCATAAAGCTCGTTATCAGTAACAAGTGCATGTCTATGACAAATTTGCTCTCAGCCAATCAGATGCAAGGATTTCAGTAGCTTATAACAGTTATTGCAACTTGTTATTGATAACAAGTTTCATGAAACAGGGCCTAGGTCACCATCACAATAGGTGAAGAATGTGATTTGAAACTGACCCAAAAGTAGGTGCCCTTTGAAACTGTGTAATGTCCTCAACAATACAGAAAACTGGACCACTATTTTCATACTGACAATGAAAACATCACAAATTTGGAAAATACAACAACCTAAGTGTTTCAAAGTCTGTTTCAAATAAGTGAAATGGGAAAACAGAACAGCCTTTGATTAAACTGTGTATGAATCAAAATTCATAAATGTGTCAATACAGATTACAATACTTAGTGCATGACTGAATTATTCATGGGGCAAGGTTGGTGTATGACAAGTAAAATACAATTTTCAAATCACCATTTGATGAGTGAGGTTTTGCAAGTCAATTTGATTATTTTTGGCTAGCACTGCAGGTAAGCAAAAATCTTGTCCATATACTGTCTGTCCCACAAATATGAAGAAAGTAGATTATTTATTAATATATTTGGAATAAGAAAGCTTTTGTATACATCCATCTATACAACATACAATGTATTAATCATTAAATGATACATATATAACCGCAATATCACAAGTTACTTGAAAGTTGAAAATCCTAGATTTTTGCATCTGTTTGTTTCATCATATACCATGATGATGTATAAAATCTCCTGATCAGAATGAAATCAGACTGCTCATTTTTGGTCTTAATATGATTTCTGTAGTATTGGATGTATGTTTGAAGTCAGCGGTTTAATTCCACCCACTATCAGTCATATGGAATGGGGTTAGCTCATTGTAGCAAACTTACCTCATGAAATAAGACTTTTTCAATGAAAATGAATAAAATCAAACCAAAAACCCACTCAATTCATGCTGACATTTAACTTAAGGCTTTATCTGCAGCATTTAGGCAAGAGTATCACTGCAAATACCTTTGAAATACAATGTATATTTATGACCCTACTGACTTCTAATCCATCAGTAGGAGGATCCCATGAATGTGTATTAGATAATTCTAGTTATCTGCTTGACTCTCGCCAACTTTAAATTATCTTTGCTTAAGAACTTTAAAGGTTAAATGGAATTACAAAGGAGCATGTATCTGAGTCATATAACCGCATGAGCACTCTTTGCATTGCTGTACAAAACATTTGAAAGCTGTTGACTTAAGCAATGAGACTTTGCAGAATCTGGAACTTTGTAAAGAAATACATTCTGCTTGAAATTTCAATCAATCAAACCACATATGGAGTCTTGTTCAAAGAGACCATGTTTGATATAAACTTTTATGTGAAATTTTCTAAGGAACTTTGTAGTGCAAGAGAAACGCATGATGTAGTTCAAAATTATTTCATTCATTTAAACTATATAAAGGCTTTTTCACAAGAGGGGATGAAAAAATGTCGCTCAGTATAATAAAGATCCTACACATACACTCAATAACTGCATGTGCTAAGATGAAGAAATGATTAGTACATCATGAATATACCACTATGGTTTACTGTATCATAAGTTATCTGCTTGGAGTCAGAAAGGCATTAAATCAGTATAAAATGTTAATGCCCTTCTGGCTCTGAAAAGACGAAGTATGAACAAACCTTCAAACCATCAAATCAAGAAAGCTAAAATGGCAAAATGACCTGCACGCTCTTTAGAATTCACTTTGTACAAATGAACAGCTACTTCAAAGCCTTTTCAGAAACTTCAACTTCAACAAAAAACATAAGACTACATTGCGAACAGCAAATCGACTTCAAGATAGATACAAGTAAGGATTGATCATCATCTAAACAGCTGCTATGAAAGTGCTATACCATTGAAACTATAGAAACACTTCCTGAATATCACACGTCTTGGAAATATCTCACAATATATAAGAGCTAGAAGGTCATTAACACTGTCTTAAAGAATGTGAGTTAATGGCTTTGTTGCTCTCAACGGACATTAAGTACTTCTCATCACTGGCTCATGTAATTTGATAGGTAATAGCATCAAAGCTGGTGACAAGCAATTATAGAGGTAAAGAAATATTTTCACAAGTTCCATTAAAGCTATTCATTGTGGTTGTTTGTTTTTCAGCCTACTTGATTGTTTCCATTTTCTTTCAAGTTATGTGGTGTTGTATTACATTCAAGAAGATAAAAGAAGCTACAAAGACACCACTTTTAATTTTTCTCTAGGTCAAGTTCTTGGTGCAACACGGTCATCTGATATCTGGTAAGTAGGGTGTCTGTGATTTGAAATGCAACTGATAGGACAGTAATGAGACTATTTTGGGGCAGATGTGGTTTTCACTTTGGCTCAAGAAATACAAAGTTGGAGAATATATAAATGTTAGCTACATATTTTTTACATTTCTTATACATAGTGAAACCTTTCTGCTCTGTATGGTGCTGTTCAGTAAGGCCTCTTTTATTAATGTCATGGTGTGAAACAAACGTGTCTGGAACACAAATGAAAAATTGTTGAAAACCATATTTTTTAAACAAAGATTGACAAGTACATGGGTAGCATGTAGACCTTGTAAATTGATATACGATTTCCTTGTGACATGATCTTTGCTAAATTTTTTTTCCAGTATGTCACATTAGACATTTTGCATTTTTACATTTTGTGTTCCGGACGTGTGTTCTTGCACCACAACATTAATATAAGACGCCTAAATGAACTTTCAGACATCGAGTGAAGATTGGCACAATCAGCAAAGTTACAATTAATATCATCTTTTCAGAACCAGAAGGGCATTAACTATATGTTAAAGCATATGGTTTATGCCCTTTTGGCTCCAAACAGACAATATAGACTGAAAAATATGTAAGATACAACATGCAGTGGTAAATCCAGGGTTTAGGATTTTTTTTCCCTTAAGCTAATCCCCAAGATAACTCAAGCTTTGGTCTATGAAAAATTTCCATTAAGGTGACCACAGTCATATCCAACGGATTAATCCTTTTTAGAGCACATTTATTTCATTGGATATTTTGGACATAAATTAGTGAACCCCTTTTTCAAAAAACTCCTGAATCCACCACTGCATTGTTTCACTGTGCTTTGAAACTGGAGGAATCGACCCTCTGACGACTCAATTCCACAATTCCCATAGGCTTCATACAGGGAAATCTTAGTTCCAGTAGGTAAAGGGTTAATCCATTGGCTACTGGAATCGGGTGTCTCCTGTATTAATCATGGGAATAGGAGAACAGAGTAGTCTATGGGTTAAGTGAAAATGTAAAAGGGACTTACCCACTGAGGACACCAAGAACCAAGTTGAGAACAAAGAATGACCCAATGATGATCAGACTTACAAAGTAGATAAATGGCCACCAACCAGCACCATCATTGATCTGAAAAGAATAAAAGATGGAGGCACACAGTTAAACCCATGTTGGGAACAAAGAATGACCCAGTGATGATCAGAATTACAAAAGTAGACAAATAATACCAGGGGCCAGTAATATTATTGATTTCAAAGAAGTTAAAAGTAAATGATTACAGTTGATTACTTGCAACAACCTATCAATTCCCAATGATGCCCTGGGATCTATACAGTATAAAGAATTATCCATAATGAACTGTAAATAGTCCTGTTTGAGTTTTAATCCAACATATCAAAGAGAAATGGAGCAAATATACAATGGGGACAACCCCTAATTTACACAAATCTTTTTCTTTTGAATGAAGTATAAACAACCAGTATCCTTAGATCAAGAATGGGTGCTAATACTAAAATTATTGGGTAGGATTCGCCGCTCATGACACGGACTGACACAGTATTTTACAGATTCATGCACTCACTGAATGCAATCCATTCCCATTTACTATAAACATGCCTCTGGTATGTGCTATAAACACACAAATTTGAATCAGTTGTTTCTGTACCTTAAGGGATATATCTTACTCTACAATTTAAATGTAAATCACTGAATAGATCAGGAAATCTTCATGAAACAGAAGCAGGTACATGACTTGTGATTCTGTGCACATAAAAAAGTTCACGCCAACTTCTGAATAAAACAAAGCAAAGAGACTCAACTCTTTTTTTTATACAATTACAGCCACAGATGCACTGCAGTCTCTAACAAAGAATCAAAACAAGACTTATACCATCATCTATGTATAATAAAAGTATACCAAAATATGTTTAAACGAAAAAAGGGATGTCAATATGTTATTTTTTACTACCAGTAAACTGTGATTTTTTAGATAACAAAAAGTTTATCAAAAACTAGTAACACATTACCAAATTCATGACTTAGAATACTGCATCAGTATTACTGCAATTCTGATTCTTATAGTTTGTCTCTTTTTTGTTCCTGTATTTCATAATTTTTACAACAACAATCCCTCCTACAGCATAGCTTAATGGAGTTCCCGAGAAAACCAATCAAAAAGGTTTCAATGCCAGGGATGTTTACGATATCATGGTGATGAGGTCTTTCCTACAATTACTCTCCAATAACACCCCTTCTTCTTTCATTCTGGCAATACTTGTAAGTTAATCTTGGTTATCACCCAAGGAAATATTGCACATTGCCCTGACTATATCTCTCTGTAAAACCACTCTGTCTATATCTTCTCATTGTACCCACTCAGTCTCCTGGCTTCCCTTGAAAAATCAATGGAAAGGCCGTCTGATAGGGGCACATTCTTTCTACCGCAGCATCTGCAAACACAGCCCAAGATCACGGCAAACACTAATCCTGTTGATTAAATCCTCATCATCTGATCATTTCCTTTCTTTACAGTTCTCAGCTTAGCTACCTTAGGGTGGGGGGGGGGCGGTGGAGGGGAGCAGACTTGGCACGTAATGTGCTACGCAGGCAAAGGTCATGGAAGAGGAGGTATTCATTTCAATGTTGAACACAAGTCTGTCTGTCTTTTGGTCTCACTATAATTATAAAGCTACTGACTCCTCATCCTCACAATCAACACATATGGGAACATCATCTCTGCATTCACAATGATATGTTCTGGAAGACTATTCCAAGAAATGTGTCACTACTGGGGTACTGATATACACTCAGAACCATTTTGCACTACAACTCACAAGAAAGTGATGTGTGCCCACTGCTCAGCAAAAAAAAATAAATTTCATCAGTTTTCTATCCATTCCTGTAACTTTGTGAAGAAAAGATAAATTCTTAACTTATCTTTTTTATCACTGTCATCAATTAAGACAATACAATTACTCAGAGTACATGCAGTAAAAAAAATACACCACAAGCTCATAGTGCATATCAATAACAACATACATAGCATATGCTCTCTTTGCAACCTTCAACACCCTTTTGCCAAGAAATGAAAGATAAGTTTTTTCTCTTCACTTCCTTTGCTCTCCATGCAGTTCAGTTGTTTACTAGGCCTTAGTGGCTTAATAATTCAACATAAATCATGGACTTCTGATCTGATTTACTACTTTAATAACTTAGATTATCTCTACCATTCTTCCACTATTATTCCACTGATGACATCACTTAAATTTCCACAGAGAAATAATTCTTGTGAACGTGTGATATCACTCAATTAAGGTGACACATCAATCCACAAAGGTGTATATTTCTGCCTGTGTCATCTCTTGAATGTGCATCAAAGTAGTTAAGAGTTATGACATAAGACATCCATCACTGATGTCACAAAGCACACCCTCTCCCTCAAGAATTGATCTTTCTCACACATGGAGCTGATGGATTAATAACCAAAAAGTTGAAAGACCTTACAATTTCCTCTAATGCCCAGAATAGATTACCGGTAATGGGAATTTTGATGAAATACAAGTTTACTCTTATAAAATCTATTGGCACTTGAAAATTGACAATTTTGTCTAAAGTGCATTTACAGAGTTTTGAAAATATCACATAATGTGAGTTGTACCATGATAAGACATTTTCTGCTTGAATAGATGGTAAAAAAAACCCTCACAATACCCCTTACATTTGCACAACATATACACAAATAATAACATGGATAGAGTAAAGTGGAGCAAACTGGAATATAAATCACCAAGAGTTAGAGCCTTTTGTTATATATAATATCATTTCAAATGAAAAGTTCAGAAATACAAAGAAAAAAAAAATAGATGAATCCAGGAAGCTATGCCTATCTGCTTTTAACATACAATGGTAGCTATAAATTGGCATAGCAAACTGACAACATTGGAGCCTGATTTTAAAGACAGGAAGTGATGTAATACAGACAACTCTGACAAAATGAAGTCAGGCAGTGGGTTAGAACAGCTCAAAAGGGAAATGTTGACCCCTTTTAGTTCTGCATCAATTTTACATACACAAATTATTATCAAAATGAATGATATTAAGTGATAATTGAATATATAATCCAAATGCCTCTAGTGCATTAAATCAGCTTCCTTTTATATATATATTCACTAGAGTAGACTAATAGTGTCTGATGTACTCTTCTTAAATTATCATTAGCCATATTACAATAAATCTAGGCCATACTGATGTACTATGCACACGTTGCACTGAATTATGCATCTAATCGGGGAAGCCCAGTTAAATTAATGACTAAATTGAACAAACTAATAGCACTTTGCTTTTAGGAGAACTCCCATCGGCACACCGATCCACCCTATCACATTTCCCTTGTCATAAATGATGCATTCTATCTCCTTGATAAATTACTCTAAACATATGAAGCTAGGGATAAGAAAATGAAAAGGTCAGAACACTACACCTGGGTTCTGTTGCATGAGGTGAGTAATATAAGAACATCAGATGAAAGATCCTTAACATTCATAAAGGTCAAGGTTCTAATGTAATGCGTAGAAAGATGGATTTGATTAGCTAATTTTTCACTTGCTGATGTAGTTACAAGTATCTTTAATTCTTAATTACGTATTCCATAATGGAAAGACGATTTTGCCTGGCTGTTTTTCAGTTACCTTTGGGTTTTCTTTTCAACAACCTAAGCCATTTTACTATATATTGAATGGCAAATGTTAACTGGCTAATTTTCAGTTACTGATGTTGTGTAAGAAATCTCAACTGTTTACTAGGTGAATCTTCAAAATGAGCCAGATATTAGAAAGTCTCAGAATTTCTTGTTCCTTGGTTCTACCTGGTGTTGTGAGGGAAAATGTAAATGTGAAAGAGAGAAGTGTGTTGTGGCAAAAACTTTGTTCCTGTTTTATTTGTAACTCTTTTATTTTCTTCCAAAGAGTCATAATACACACACAAAAAAATAGTTTTGAAATTATTGACCAGCGCAATAATACTCCACCGTGGCTAGTGGTATAATGCTGGCCATTACCAGATTACCTGTACAATTTGCAACCATACTATTTGCAACCATGTAACAATTCAAAAAGGTTTCTACATTCTCTTGAAAACACAAACTCTAATTCAAACAAATATTTCTTTCTCATCAGCTTCCCATGTGTTGCATTACTAAAAACATGAATGCACTGAAAATATCTCATCTACGTTCATTTTCATATTTCCCAAGACTCTCTATGTCAATCAACCAGATAATCAAACCGATGTGTTGTTATCACTTACATCATCACTTCCTCACAGGTATGAGACAGGACAGCCAATTTCTAATTCAAAAGATTGTCTGAGGAACTAAAGCCTGATCATTCAACTCCGCCGTGTTTGTCTTCACATATTCATCACATGGCATGAGCACCAATGTCATTGTCTATTACAATCAAAACTATTCTTACTACCATTACGTGAGATACATTTCCTTCTTTCTGTATGTCTTGTGTTTTGTTTGTAGGTCTGTATCTTCCCCATCCCCCAATTCTCCCTCCCTCTTTTCTGTCTGTCTGTCTGTCTCCCTGTCTCTCTCTCTCTCTCTCTCTCTCTCACTCTCTCTCTCTCTCTAACCTACCTACCCATGACCTTATCATTAACTGGTTTTCCCATCTTTCTTTGTTCACCCCTTCTCTCTCTCTCTCTCTCTCTCTCTCTCTTTCTCTCTCCCACTCTCTCTCTCTCATATTTTTCTCTCTCTTATCCTTTCAAAGTAATAGCTTCCTTCCATCTATGCCTCTAAATCCCCTCCCCCTTACTCTCTTGCTTTGTAACGTTCGTGCCCTGTTGCTGCGTTGGAATGTAACCAACAAGGGAATGTCACATATGCAGTTTCTAATATAATTTAATTACTTCCACTTTCTTTATGCTTTCTGACACTGCTATGAGAACTCTGAAGTTTGAAATTCAACTGAGGTGGAAACATAATTTTGATTACGAAGTTAAAAGCATGTTAACAGCCGATTGGTACGCTATCCATTAAACATTCAAGAGCACTAAGAGAGTTCAAAGTACCATATATATCATCGCAATATCGCGAGAGAGAGAGAGGTTACATATTGAATAGCAAATGTGACAACTATTTCCTTTACATTTTCTGTCATGAATGTGGACTACTCTGAATTCCCATTTCAAATCATTCTCTCAAGTTATGATATCACAAGTACCTCTAAAAAGCATCATACTTATGTTGAATCACCCTTGAGGCCATTACTTGAAAGAAGTCCACTTAACCTAGTGGTTTCAAGTAATCCACCACCGATAAAAGATGGAAACAGGCCTGCTGGCAATTGCCTTGCTTATTACTGAGTTTCCAGACAGTGTGTCATTTAAATATGAGATCAACAAACTACAGCAATTGCGGCCATCTCCGATTGCCAAACTTCAGCTACTCATAATATCCTGCTGAAACATGTGCTTTCCCTGGGGGGTAGTTATGTGAGGAAGGACCCTGTTCTCATCTACATCATCATCATCTGACTTAGCTCACAGAATACACCCTTGCTCAACATTGGCTGCCTTAGAGAGTCAAAGCTTAGTCTGGAGTAATCCATATGTTCTTCATTAAAGAGCAATGATTGCCCCTAATGGACAACTTTTTATCTCTTCTTGAAAATTTCTATGAAACAAGGACATATCTGCCTTTGTTTTTATGAATGTTCCACTATTTTTCTTAGTTAGGAACAAACAAAGCTTATAATAATTGCTCTCAGACCTAATATGTATTATGTTTGGTAAGGTAGTGTAAGGTAGTGTAGGATGTATCTAAGTATCACTTAACAATTTTTCCAAGCACATTGAAATGTTATATGTAATGCGCTATATAAATGTACTTATCATTATTATTATCAATTATTATTTATTAGGCTTTTACTTTTTTTAGATAACCATTTCCAAACTGATCAGAACAGACTTCATTCGGTGTGTAGTTGTATATATTTTAAAGTTTTGACCACAAAAATTTGGACTTTGAGCAATTAAAAAAGAAAAAGTCATATTATGCTGTATGACATGGAACTAGAAATGAATTTGTTCTATCCGCCAAGCCTACATTTTCATTCTATTGCCCCTCACAAGCAAATAATTACCAGTGTGAAAGGTGCATGTCTGAGGTTTTATAGAGACACGTCTCTCTAAGTCTGCATGCAAATCTCCAATCTTCATGCACATTTATTCTATTAAGTTTGAATTACAAGACGCATATAGTCTGTAACTTAAATCTGAAAATAAATATAAATTTGGATCTGTGCTACAATTTTGCATTACAAAGGGCTTAAGGATATAACTTAGGCTTACATGACACTGTACAGTGAAATTTTCATAAATAACCTAGAAATAATGCAAAAGATTGATCCCTTTTCACATGTTACGATTTCCTCATTTTCAAACCTTATATATTCAGGGGTACAGAAATCAAGTTATAAGCAAATGAGTTTAATCATGACTGGTAAAAATTAGCACTTTTTGTTGATATTCAAAGATCTGATAACAAGGAATATTTCCTAAGCTTTAGTATGTCTTATGCTCTCTACTAAGAATGAAAATCAAGAAACAGTAGACTCTGATTTTTTTTTAGAAAAATGTACACGTTGTCTTCTGAAGATGTGAACATGTCAATTCAGATTGTTCCTGTTTCGTTTCTCTGTCTTGTAGAAGAAAGTTAATCTTTGCACTTTGCTAACTCTGCTAAGTACTGAAATGTTGTTTTTTAGTATGTAATGTACCCTCTCCACTCCATCTCTCTATACAATTTGCTCTTTATCTTTGTTTTTGTCAGAGTCTTTCCCCCCCTTCTCTCTCTCTCTCTCTCTCTGTTTGTCCCTCTCTCTCTGTCTTCCCTCCCCTCCGCATATGTTCAAGTAAGTACATGCACTGACTTCTGTAACATTTCCTTTTAAAAATTATCCTTTGTACCCATTGTTTCAAGAAATAAGTATCCTCCATGTACCTAAAAGTGTATTGATCACAAAATGTCAACTTTATCATTGCTGTAAGGCTTGTGATTTTAATACCACTCTGTCAAAAGTAAGATGGAAATGTTCAACCTTTTGATTTGTATGTACTCACTCTGTTTGATACATGGATTAAAGATAAACTGGAGTTCACGGTCCCATTTCATAAAATTTGCTATCAATAACAAGTTGCAATAATTGTTACAAGCTACTGAAATCCTTGATTCTGATTGGCTGAGAACAAACTTTGTCATAGAAATGTGGCAGTGTTACTGATTACAAGTTTTCTGAAACAGGGACCTGCTCATGCAATAATAATGCGAAAGAAACTGTTTCAAAGTCATCTGTAAAGGTTACTTAATTATAAATTGTAAACTAAAAATGGTGTATACCTAGAGGTTTTGCAGTCATCACAATGAAAAGAAATCAACTAAGACCTGTTGCAAAACATGTGCACCGCACACAGAAATGGTGATAAGGGTCTTCACACAAATTTTGTGGTCAAAATTCAAGCTGTTTCTTGTCATATTTCAAATATGAGAGCATTAGAAGAGTAATCCTTTTTGAAGGGACATTTCAACTATGATATTCTTCCAAAAACAGAAATAAAAAGATTGAGAAAATTCACAAATTATCATCTATCACCTCTCACTAACTCAAGTTTCTCCTTTTAACATCCTCATCATCATGACTCCTATTCTCTTGTGTGTATAGGGCCTCATCTACAGTCAGACAGTATTTATAAAATTCTTTAAATCAGTTTTTCTTATGAAATATTTATCCATCCAAACCGCATTTATCATCATTCTTCTTTAAACAAAGAAATGCCTTCAGCTTTGTCTCTCTCTTCCTCCATTATTCATATGTGTAACTTGATCTTTCTTCCCATTTTCATTATTTCATATCCATTTGCACCTACATACATCCCTACATAAAACAAGATGTTATATAAAAGGCATGGCCACACTCCAAATTTCTTAGACATGAATCAGGGAAAAATCTAAAAGTCAATTAAAAATCTTAATCTGATAGATTTAGAAATCAAACTTAATCTAATTCTTAATTTGTCCCCAATTGCAATCTCTTAAATTAAATATATAATCTAAGAAATTTAGAGTGTTTTCATCCTCCTATAATTTCTATATTAACCTACAAAGAAAAATACATCTTACATCTTATAGATCATCAAGTTTAACTGGCAAATAGAAAATGCTTTTAAAAATTCATAAATATATCCTCTGCTGCTTTCATCATAAATGTATTATGTTAGCGTACAACATGTATGTTTGATTTTTTTTCAAATTTGTTCAAAATGCAAATAAACCACTGAACCAAATGAACCAATCAGAATCTACCTTGTTTTTCTTTTTATGTTGAAGAACACCACTTCTCTTAAAGAAGCATACACTAGAATCAATCATTTTCCCTTCTTTAAATTGCCATGAAGTTCAAGTAACAAATTAGACTTTCAATGTCAAAATTTAATAAAAATTGATCCCTATTTTCCTTGAATTTGCACTGTGCTCGACTCATTTAAAAAAACTGTGATATTGGGCCGGTGTTAAGTCAGTGTGCTTTCTGAGTTATAGGATGCATGTAAGCCGAGCTTTACAGCGAACTCAAGCGAAGAGTGAGTACTAATGCTCCTGTACTCTATGTGATGAGTGTCATGGGGGTTTGTCTAAACAAGCAACTAGGAACCGATGGCCCACACAACAAGGCCTCTGAAATGGGTTAGAGATAAGTGAATGGAACCTGTTACGCGCTCTGTCCAAGGAGACACTGCATATTTGTTTGAGGCTAGAAAGCAAATGTCACATGGAAGGCTGTCCATAATCATTACTAGATCAGATACATGTCCAGTTTACAGGATGTAACATGTTAATTGGAAGATAACAAGTTTTAATATTTGAAGTGCTTATCTATTTTGGCACAGGAAAATCAGGCTAATGCTATGAATTGTGTCAACAATCAAAATTTGAGAGTATAAATTTGCTTTTCCTCGACTTCTGACAAGCAAGGCACATTCCAATTTATGCAATGACATCACTGACACTACAAGCTGAACTAAAGAATCCTAACATTTGATTTAATCATTGCTGGGAATCAGTAGTACTATAAAACCAAACTTTTTTCACATTATTGCTTTTTTCCCTTGTTCATTAATAATAATACGTCTCTTTCAAAATTAAAATTGGCTATGTTCAATACACATGGGACATAGACAAAGTTCATTATCATATTCCTTTTGCTTTTCCTCGACTTCTGACAACCGAGGCACATTCCAATTTATGCAATGACATCACTGACACTACAAGCTGAACTAAAGGATCCTAACATTTGATTCAATCATTGCTGGGAATCAATAATACTATAAAACCAAACTTTTTTCACAGTATTGCTTTTTTCCCTTGTTCATTAATAATAATACGTCTCTTTCAAAATTAAACTTGGCTATGTTCAATACACATGGGACATAGACAAAGTTCATTATCATATTCCTTATCTTGATAGTACTGCCAGTGGAAGATCTCCTTATCACTAGTGATCTCAATATTACAACATTCATACTTCCCTTATTTACAGATTACAGAAACCCACATTTTAGACCACCTGTACACAAAGACCACCTGCTCATATAGACTGCTTTTCTTGACTCCCATGGGTGGTCCTTATATACGGGTTTCATTGCATTATCATATTGTTAGTGAAGAAGAACTGGGGTATCAATTAACATCATTAAGCTATAGATAAACACCCTTTCAGTTCTCAACAAACAGTATTGTCTATTTATAATACTGAAGCATTATGAAACCACAAAAATATAAGGACAAGTCTAACAATTCAGTAATGTGATAAAATATGACAAAAGGTGAAATATAGTTTGGTTCAAGCTAAAAAAAAACAACTTTTCTTTATATTAGTTAAATTCATAAATAATTAATTCAAAACTGGGTTTTCTAATTAAGGCAATTACTTCTATCTACACTGATCGTTACACTTACATCATACATGATGTCTGTCCAACCTTCCATTGTGATGCACTGAAACACGGTCAGCATGGCTAGCCCGATGTTATCAAACGTCGTGATGCCATCGTTCGGACCCTCCCATTTCTCCAAACAATCTGTGTTGTTGATTCCATTCACAATGAGTTCCTCACACTTAAATCCATTCCCGCATGGATGGGGGTCATCCATTGCTATTGTTGCTGTCAAATTCAAAACATAATGAAACAATATTTCAAAGTGAATTCTTGACCTCAACCATCTTGTCTGTCTACTATACCTCCCTCCTCTCCTCACTTAATAACCTACATATTTCATATGTAACTGGAAGTGATGTTTCACTCCTCAAGCAAGGATTATGTCTTCTGACCAGTGGCCTCAATTTATCAAGATTTATTGAAAATGAAATTAAATTTTGATCTGCATTCACTCTCTATTAAAAAAGACAAGTTTGTTTACAGATTTTGTTTTTCCATGTTAAAATCAATTAGATTAGGCCTATTTCTTATTTTCAAATGCTAATCCTTAATGGTGAATAATTCAGAAGCTACTTACTACATAATGAAGAAAATGTGTACAAATTCATGTTTACTATATTTGACAGATTCAAAGAGAGGGGAAGCACCATAAATCTAATTTTTTCTTCCAGATCATAGTAAAGACAGTTATAACTACATTCAAATCAAGTCTTTCATGAGCTCATAACCTTAAACGTTGACATGTCTGTTCAATTGCACAGACTTTCAATCATTCCATGCACACTTCTTCATCCACTCACCCCAAAGTTAAACATTCTATCCCTTCTCTGCTATTAAACTAAGGCTGACATAGACAGCGAGAGAGTGAGAATGACTAGGGGGCAGTTGTCAAGGAGATAGAAAAGCAATTGCATGGAAGGAGGAGGGGAAGTGAGATGCAAAGCCAGGATGGTGTTGAGCCCAACTAAGATGTCTTAAAAGGAGGACAGGAGGAGCAGAGTATAGGCGCTCCAGACTTGCTACATAACCACTTTTCAGATGGCCATAGGGGTAATGAAATCTGGTATAGGGGTGAACAGCGGAGAAGGCAAGATATTAGAAGGAAAATATGAATCCTTCTAATTATCAAGAGAAGGATATGGCTACCTATCACTCACTACAAGGAGCAAATTTCTAACCCATAATGACAATGACACTCATCAAAATTCTTAGGGGATTTTAACTCTCGTTAATTGAAAATATTCAATTTTCCTAAAGGTCAGCAATTACTGCAAAAGACTAAATTAAATGCATGATTAATAGTCCTTTAAAGTCACTTTAGCAAGAAAGATCCTGAATCCAGCATGCAAAATTATATTTCACCTATAAGGTATGAAAGAATACGGTCAAAAGCAAAAGAGAAAAGCAACCTGGGTGACATACAGGAAAAAGCAGCGGAAGACATGTTGAAGTCGAGCTGAGCTGGGCTGAGCTCACTCTCATGGTGGTATACTTACACGTGTCTTTGTAGTAACATGTTTTATGCATATACTCCATGAAGAGTTCCAGACCGATTACAGCATAGATGATGATGACGAAGATGACAAGAAGGGCAATGTGGAGGAGGGGCACCATGGCACGGAAAATGGAATTCAAAACAACTTGTAAACCTTGATTGGAGGAAAGAAATCTGGGTTAGTATCAATATCCTCACACAGAATATTAAGTATTTAAGTTGTATGCATTGATAGGAAATTAGTTCTTGCCTATTTTTAGTTCCAGTTTTATTTTCAAGGTTTAGTTCCATCATATCAACACAATACAATTCAATACAGGTAAATGTTGCCCCTGTTTAATTATGTAACCTTTCTTGGGAAAAGGCAAATATTCACCAGCTAATAAAAATAAAGTCTTGAAAAATACCCCCAAAATGCAACTGATAAGTGCCATGAGGAATATGACATCATTTAGAAAATACAAAACTATACTCCATTTTGAATGACCATGATACAGAGAAAAAACTAGTACATCAAGTAATAACGGATTCTATGCCTCGTCTATTTGTAGATGCATTCACACAAGCCTAGCCCTTCACAGATATTGATTTGCTCCAAATGCACCTACATTTGTAAAAGGAAATCAAATGTCACCATAGATGCAGACGAGGGGCCCCTACTAATAGTTCACAATGACTAGAAATAACATTGAGCTAGTTATTTTCACATGTAAAAGCTTTCCCACAGCATGACATTTTGTAATGGTTACAAACTAGCCAAGATGCATACTAACTGACAGAAAAACTTTCATTTTCAAAATTTTCTCTGGAAAATTTAGCCCAAAATTTTATATTAATCAGTTTTAAATCCTCTATAAAACCTCCAGGACAAAATAGATTAAAGGTACTATTTATTCATCAATATGAAATCATGCAAAATTAGTCAAAATATAGAATTATCCTCAGGTCTGTCATCAAAGCAAACAGCAAAGACGTTATTTCCGAGATATATATATATATATATATATATATATATATATATACCACTTATTACATCAAGTTTTATGAATTACTTTTCTTTTTTTTGGGGGGGGGGTGAAAAATTGTAACTTTCTTAAATCAATAATAAATTAAGTAAGCACATGTACAATTTTTTTACATGTACAACGATTAAGCAGTCCTCAGTTTGCTCCAATTTTTTTTTTCATATGCAAAGAATAATGCTGTTTAAAAAAGGAATTTAGAGGATTTAGCATGAAATGAAATAGTACCTTTAACCCTTGTTATCAAACGGAAGTGACAGACTTACTTGGCACCCCTGATACTAGTCGTAGAGGCCTGAATACTCTGAAGGCGCGGAGAGCTTTCACATCAAAATTGTTGTTCTCGACATTTCTTAATGATAAAATTGTACTGATAACCCTGAAAGTAAAAAAGCAACATTTTCAAACTGTTAAGTTTTCTTGGGATACATTGAAGAATAAGTGTAGAGACTTCCTCTCTGACTACCAAGTCCTTGAGCTCTTAACAATTTTACTCTCGTAACATACAGGATAGATATCCACTCTTTAATAAGAGAATTCACTCTCACAGGAGTCATTCAAACCAATACTTTGGAGTGGATTTCACTCTTTAATGAATAGTTTCACTCTTCTAAGAGAGGATTTCACTTTTTTTAACAGCAGATTTTCTACTCCTATAAGAGTGGATTTCTACTCCAAATGTTTCCTGAGCAGAAGGTAAATAAAAAGCACTTCCAGAGAAAAGGATCGAATAAACCAAGGAAAAAAATTTCAGAGGAACATTCTACAACATATAATAGAAATGTAAATGTGGATTATGAGAGGCTGAACCCCTCTTCTAATACAGTTCATATTATTATGAACTCTAATGGATTTCATATTATTCACTAATTAATTACATATTAACCTTGCTTTCAATGGGTTCATGGAGAAACTCAGAGACAAAATAAGACATAACAACATCAAATACACTGCAACTCTCCAAGCTCTTGATTAACATACATTAAAAATCCATCCCTCCCTTCTTCACCCATCCCAAACTCAATAATGTGTTCATGCATTACCCTAGATCCTAACGATACCAACCAGAAGTTGAAACACTGCTAGGAGAAAAGAGAGAGAGAGGCAATCAAACAATAGGACTTACCCTACAGCTACAATGAGAAAATCTAATATATTCCATCCGTTTCGTAGATACGCTCCTGGATGGAAGAGAAAGCCTTGGGCACATATCTTCAGCAGAGCCTCGATCAGGAATATGATGAGGAAGGCATATTCAACGTATTCCTGTAGCAGATAAAAAAATATAAATAGAAGAAAACATGAGTGCCTATCACAATAAGGAATTAATGTTATACTTCAAAAGGATGAAAAAAAATCAGATTTAGACTGCCAATCAGTCATACTAATAAATTTCCATGACAGATAAAGGGAGGACCTACAAGAAATGCCAAAAAGAGAATTTGAGAAAAGCATGTTTGCATGAAATAAATCTGTTTCCCTGCACATCATTATTTCCCTAAATGTAAGTGAAAAGGGTATTTGAATGACACAGCACAGCCATTCTCTCAAGATATGCTGATCTTATCCACAGATTTGTTATGACCATAAGCTAACTGTCAGATAGCAAGAAAAGGTGTAAAAGCAAATCAATAACAAATAAGAAAAGGTTTCCCTTACATTTCATTACCTCATCTCCTATCTCCTCATCTCCTATCTTCATGCCAAAATGGCAAAACATGATCAAAAGAAACAGCTAGAAAACACCCCATTCATAATTTCCCTCATGAGAACAAAAATAGAGTTGTCTCAACCTGAGTGAACCCTAACTCTAATTGATTGTAATCAATTATATGAAATCAATAACTATGACGTAGAAAGAGCAAAGGCACCCAAAAGCAAATAGCAAGCTGTTTTAGACAGAAAACAGATCTATGCAGATCATACACATTTCCTCTTCCATATCGCGTAGCATGGAGAGAGCATGTGGTAATGATAAAGGTGTGTTTGTCAAGGTCATTTTCAATGAATTATTGATTGCAGACATTGTTTTGCAATCAAAAGAATTTTTGTGAAGTCATCTCTACCCATTATGTGAGTATGGATGACTTAAATATGGTATAAAGTAACAAGGTACAAAGGTACCAAGAATCTAAAGTAAAATAAAAACCTTATGTAAAATCAGAATGAATAGGTGTAATAATCTTCAATGTTCTATTCCAGTGCTTCTCAACCTCTTTTTTACCTCAAGGCCCACTTTGGCTCTTAGAAATTTTTCAAGGCCCACCTCATAGAATCTTAATGAGAAATAAAGACGATAGAACATGACAACAGAAAATAAAACCTGATTATCTGGACCAGTACATTACCTACCTCCACCCCTCCCGAATTTTGTACAAAAATCTCTGAAAAAATTCAACACACCGCATTGTTTTGATGATAATCCCAAATTGTGAATTTTATTTCAATAAGTTCAATTAAATTCAATTCGATTTAACAGTAAAGTTGGATTCACACTGTGTCACGTAATACCAGACACAATTCATTTTTAATTCTAATCTTCAAAATATTTTTGGCTAACCTCGCGGCCCACCTGAGAAAGCTCCGTGGCCCACGAGTGGGCCACGGACCACCGGTTGAGAAGCGCTGGTCTATTCCATGACACATTTGAAATACTAGCAAAGATTGTAATTACAGCATTGAAGGAAATTCATTCTTTTTACATGTGCATTTGCCTACCCTCAATCTACCTCAGATAACATTGATAACAAGCTTTCATTTTCAAATATTAAAGAAAGTCATCGCAAACTCTAACCTAATTTGGAAACAAAAATGTTTCCAAGGGCATGTTGTATGGCAGAGGATGCACTTTCCTTGACATGGCTGGTCTTATGTTAGTACTCAACTTAAATATGGTATAAAGTAACAAGGTACAAAGGTTACATACATCCTGATTAACAATATTTCTTTACAATTTATACAACACCAAAAAATTGTGTTTTATGTATTAAATTACGTTCAATATCAAATGGGTTCTATCATATGTATTTCATACTCTACCTTAATTTTTGTATAGTCATATCGCCAGCATTTTCTGTCAATTTTGGGTCAAAATTATATATCTTTTTTCTCATTCAGTACATACTTTGGAAAGGGATCTATATACAGAGCAAAACACTGAGGCCCACTTAAAGAGGAAGTGCAAAAAATGGATAGTCATTTCTTCTTTAAAAAAAAAAAAAAAACTGCCACAGCTCATGGAGCAATTCGCTGGACTGTTAGATCTGCCCCAAAATTGACAAGGGTTTTGAAGGTTCATATAAATGCTGATGAGGATATGTTAGCTAAAATCTCTCATCTGAGTTCATTCTATTTTTTTTTCATCTGAATAGGGTTTTTATTGTTTGATTCAAATTTAGTGTGAAACCTGTGTGTGAAAGACTACAACTTTTATTTCAATGGCAATTTCTTTTTTTTTTAAATTTCAATCAACAATATAATCATGTTCACTGTCAAATTCAATTGGACACTCCAGCCTTCCATGTCAAAGATGTTTTATTTTTCAGTTGACTGAAAATCTGACAGTGCCAGATGATACTATCCTTCTGAGTCTGAGACAGCTTTATTTTGATTAAAATTCAAAGTCAGAGTTTTATTACTTTCAAATCCCATTTACTTCAGTTGCCTAAATGCAGAGGCACCTTCCTTGGAATATGTGAGTAAAGTAAAGGCCATATCTGCCTTGAAAGTAGGGCAGGTCACTCTTTTTACAGTGGGAGCCTTTCAGTACATCTATCATGCTTCAAGAAAATGTTCTGTTTTTTTCATATCCAGCATAAGACCTGAAAGGTACATCATTCTGATTTCTAAGTAATTGACAAATAGAAGACACATGATCATATTACATCCATCTATTTCACGACAGTACAATAAGTATAACACTTGATTTACGCTCTGCCACATATTATTCTCCATCATTCTATCTTCACCCCTGGACTTACTGTAGGCGTCACTTTTTTCTTTACTCTATTATTTTGCTTTCATCCTATCCTCCATTTTGCTCTCTTTGCATACTCTATTCCAATCAAGCATCAGTCAGCCATATAGGGTTCTTGCTAATTCTAATTGTGGTAGGAAACTGCACATAACCTCAGTAATTCATATCAAACGGTTTATTCGGACAACTTAATTCAGATGAACTATCAAATGAGGTCATACCTATCATAAATCTGCACACATTTGATAGACCGTGCCATTCAACATTCAACGCTTCCGAAGGATCCTACTTTTATATTGTCTGAAGCATTTCAAGCATAAAGACATAAATACTTCTCCTTAGGGAGTTGATTTTTATAAGGCAACTATCTGCTAATGCAAGGCAAGCTTTCCACAATAACGTATGGCACTGCATACACATGTATACACACAAGCACACACCGGTGTGCTGTACATAACGGAAGGACAATCGTGCTATGCTTCACAAGTAAAATCTCTATCAAGTCTACACATGCATACAAATGGAGAGTATCTGGTTGCCATGGAAACCCCATATTAAGATGCGGTGAACTGCCTGCTTCAGGTTTGCAAGAAGGTTAGAAGACAAGCAGAATATGCCATTGTGGTGTAATTAGATTGGAAGAAATATGGCTGCCTCTCAGAGCTGTCATGCTGCATGGTTTCTGTCAAAATGGATGGCTACTTAATGCAACACGATGTTTGCACGATCAAGTATCTGTGTGTTATAACTAAACACGCTATCTTGCCCCTCGTGTATTCTACCTTGGTGGAAAGCAATTCAAATCTCATTTTTAAAACTTTTATGAGAAATATTTTTCCACAGATTTATGCAATGGATGATCTATTCCATACAAACAGTGAATCAGTATGATACATACATGTACATGTATCGCCAATGCCACTACTGATAGGGCTGAATATTATATCATTTACTTTTAAACAAATGGATATTATGTTATGAATTTGTTTCCAGATTTGACTGAGCACATGATGACAATACTTCTCACAGTAGAAGCAACATGTTACAATTTAGGTTAATTTACCATATTGTGAATCTGGATAGACGGATGCAACACTAAAGAAAGTGTGTTATGTCATGAGATGACCGCTATTCACACGGAAATCAAGTTATATGCAAGTATGCCTTGCTGATATATCTCATTTATCTAGCCATACTGATTTACTGCCTATGTGCTTCATATTGATCGTCTCAAGTGGACCAGTGTTGTAATCCTACAAATGTATTGATTACAGTTGCATAACAAACTCAACTCGCCAAGCCAAATGTGAAAGCAAGCCAGACTCTAGCCAAGTGGCAAGTGTCTGTATCCCCTAATATTATTCAGTACAGGCTTATCATATACCTGTGAAAAAATATGAGAATATAAAAACTAATATAGCTGAAGGGTTTCTATCATGTTGATACTCGTAGGACTTCTGTTTGACTTAACCATCGTTAAGTACCCTTGTCGTCATCGTAATAGAAAGAGCACTGGTAGTTCTGTACAGGGTAGTTGACAACAGTTCTGTGAGGTTTGTGCTTTTGATACAGGTACAGTGTTACTCAACAGAGCATAACACTCTTGGCAAGATGTTCTGTTCCTGAACATTTCTGAGCATTTTACACTACAGAAGAAAATCAAAATTTTACACTACATTTTATATTGCCTATCTCATCAGCTTCTTAGCCCTTTCTGAAATTAAAACTTTTAATCATACATACATTCATCAAAACTTTCTGAACTATTTACTTTTGAATAAAATCTGGGATAAATTTTGTGTCATTATTTATCTAATTTGAAAAAGGTTTCTTATTACAAGTATTTTCTACCCCACAAAATGTTGCTTCATGAAACACAGGAAAATATACATACTTCTTGAATATTGTTATTTAGTTTCATAGGATGAATAGCTATGCTGTCATTTCTGTGATACATCTCCCTTGAGTATAATTTCGAGCAATCAATCAGTTCTTACTTCTTTTTGTATCTCTGCTGAAAAGACTTTTCAAAATCTCAACCACACTGCAATCTGCAATCACTCTATCAATACTTCAAATCCTCTGTAGACATAATGATCAGACCTAAAAATTATTTATATCACAAAAGAGATAAATCACACCAAGAGAAAGAATATTCATGAAAATGTATGATCTTCACATAGAAAAAAAAAGAACTCTGTAAATTTCTTCAAAATTTAAGTGTAAAAAAGTACATGACTGCTGCACAAAGTGCAGTATGATAAAGCATGAACTGTTGTCAGCGCTGAACATAATCAGTTTAGCAACGAAGTGGGCAAGTACATAGTAGTCATATTTTGCAATCAATGTGAATTATACAACTGATGTTAATAATATGATAAACAAATTGTATCATTTAGCTAGCATTCTCTCTCCCTCCCTCTCTCTCCCTCTCAATGCTAGCTTGCCTACCTGTAGACAGACTTTAAGCAATTAGTCTACCACAACCCCATTCATATTTTGAAAAAATGACTCATCACTTTAAAAAAAAAATCATGTATGGTTCCCCATTTGTGTTGCACTTTGCAGAATGTAGTTATGAGTATGTACACTTTGATAAAGCTATTTCATTATCTCATTTTTTCTCTCTTCTTAATTGTTTTCCCTGTCCAATAACATGTAATTATTTATAATCATGCACAGTGTATGTTTTAATTCCTTATGGTAAACCTTACGATACATGACTAATTATGAATGAGTATCAGTGCTCTCTCCACTAACGAGGTTTTGATGAAATTACAGGAAAGAGAACCATAACTTACAAGAGCAATACTGAAAAAGATAATGCTTTTTACTACCTTTATTATACGGAGACAATACGACCAACTAAACAATGATTTAATCTTTCTTCTGATATTTTTTCACTTCAGACTGGTAAACAACAACATCATATTCCCATACTGCAGTATATATCTGCCAAAAACTGAATTTCCCTACCCGAGTTCTCTTAAACAGTCATTAATTCAATTAAAAGAAAATGAAGTGAATAATTTATGTTTTGAATACAAGATTTAATTTCCAAGGATGCTGCATAGCCAAAAAGTGCAAATGTAATTACGCTACCTCCTTCTCCATAATTGGCTATCAGATTTCAGCCAGGCTCAAATCAAGGGACACTCAGGCTGGAGTATGATTTGAATAATTCAAGTCACATAGCTAACTGATTGAAAATTCAGAGCACTTGCTGGATGGCACTGTGTGGTAAAAGGGTGTGTCTTTACTGGCATTAAGTTGAGCTTTTAGCCGCAAGTTGATGACTTTTCTCATTTTTGGCTTGGAAGGTAATAAATAGCATCTTGAATGGACTGAGAGTAAAATGGCTGGAGACTTAAAGGTATCATTCAACAGTATAGCATTTCCTCCTTTACTCCTTATCACATTCATACTACCTACAATCAACTTTATAACAAGATTTATACTGAATATTGTTATTTCATATGTTGGTGCTTTGTGAATACTGTATGCTAATGAAAATAGAAATATAAATACATGTACTGAAATAAACAATGAACGAATATGGTGGTATACATCATGATCATTATTAGAAGTGAAAACATTATAATAGTTATTACAAGGGTGATATGGCACTTTGTCAAATAAAAACTCACAAATCTGAGTATTTTACAATGAAAATCTCTCCCCATGGTGGATCTCCTACTTCTACTAATATATGTGTTCTCTTCAAGATCTGCTCAACATCTGAATGAGTGTTTGGTATAGTGCTTCTGGCAATGGGCTTAATTTACATGTAAGTTCAGTCATTGCAGTAATAAATGTTATCATTTCTATATTTCTTTATGACATCTGTATTCAAAGCTTACTCATGATATCTCCCTTTAACACTAAACCTCTGCTCCAACATTCCTTTCCTTCATGTCACCACAGAAAGAGAGACAGAACAGAGAACCAGACGTTGGATCCTTGGCATGCAAAGCTGGGCTGGAGCAGGGCTGACATGAAACATGATCTCTCACTTCAATCGTTGCAGCAGGAATGCCACGCTAAAGAGAGAGCAGCATGGTTGTGGCGGATGTTCCCTCCATTTTATCTGTCTGCCAATGTTTAGTTTGATTTGATAGGAAGGGGGGAGGGGAGCTATAAAACAAGTCCTAAATGATGTTTATGTTTCTTATCAACAAGGCAAATAAACCTATCAGAAATTAAGATTTGAGAGTGGTATCTATGATGACTAAGCTGATGAAGACTGTCTTTCTTGAAACTTTCCATCTCCCTATGGCGACTCACATTGCAACCTCCACATATCAGATGAGATGGTTGTATTTCATAATGTCTGTTTGCACAATCATCATGTTCAGTAGTAATCCTTGGCAACATTGCTATCCACAGCATGGCTAATATCCCATTTAAATTACATTTACCCCCATTGCCATTTTTTTAGTGATGCCCAGAAGCAAAAGAATTCTACCAAATTTTCTATGTGTCACGGAAGTCTATGCAAATTTGCAAAGATATTTTCAGCCCTTTATTTATAATCTTAATAAGCAATTATCAACCTTTAAGAATATTTTTAGGCAAACATTTCTACATGTATATCAAAATACCTCTGAATTTTTTGTATTGTCTAGATTTCAAAAATCCAACAGATTCTTATATTCATGAATTTTTTTCTCTCTCTCCCCTTTCACTCTCATTATGTTTTCGTTGGATATATATTATTTTGAATGTATTTTGCTTCCTTTATATATAATCATATTCCTTTCAATGTCTTTTATTATGTTTATAAATGAGATAATAGTAAATGTTATGTATTTCTAATGACTGAGTGAAATAAATGAACTATGAACTTTCAATCAAATTAATCAAACATGTACAGTAGATTCTCAATTGACCAGCAAACAGACATCAAAGCTTTTCAAACAATTCATTACATTACCTTTTTTAATTTTTGCCAAATAATATCAATTCTTATTTGTCTAAGGGATGAAAAAAATACCAAGTTAACAAGGCAAAGGACAGAACCATTCAAACCATCTTAACATAAATTATAACAACTGGCAAGCAAAGCCCACCCCCTGCCCGTTCCATTCCCCTATGGAGTGACTCTCTTTTCTACTAACAGTTTCATATCAGCATAAGATTGCATACACACTTACAGCTTTAACATGTACTAAATCAATGTCATATTTCAATTTGGGATTTTCAATCAACATGTTTCATAATCTTTCATTACAGCAATATCATAGCTAGGTTATTGGTGTAAAAGAAAAACACTTAGGCCCTATTCACAATGAGCTTTCGGAGATCAAATCTGAAAAATCAATATGCCATGTTCATTAGCAAGCATATCCCATATACAGCATGGATAGCAAATGCAAGGATTTGGCAGAAATTTCACTACATCAACCAGTTGTTTCACAGTAAAATATGCATTAATTTCATTTCTAACTTGATGCCTAATCAAGAGCCCTACTATGAATCAATTACTAAGGCAGCACACCAACCCCAAATCAGCCATATTAGCCTGCCTAAGCTCTACCCTATTATCATCACATCATGAACAGTTGCACCTATATTAATAACGCAACCCAGCTTCGTTGTGGTTAAGCCACAACTATAGCCTGCAATAGATCTGGAATGGGTAAGCCTGCTGTGGTGTTTGACGTCACAGTTCGCTTGGGGTAACCCGGCGTCTCAGCAATCGGGTCAAGGACGGTGGGAAAGTATTCTACAAAGTGCAAATATTTACAAGGAAGTTGTTGAAATGACCTTCGCAAAAAGGTCATGCTTATGTCATGCTTTGAATGGCTTACACCTGCTTATAATCTACAATTTTATAGCAACATGTACCCTTTTGAGCTATTTCAAGATTGCCATTGCAATTTTACCCTTCCATATATTCATTTTCTAGCATTCGTGTTAACATATATATAAAAATGAAGTTTTAACCAGTTGAGAACGACTTAATTTTGGAATAACATGTAATTTCCATAGACCCCAGCTCGAGTTATCTCAGGCTTAGTATTCAGTGGGTTAAATATGATTTCCATTGGTATTCTCTTAATGCATAAAAACTCATGTTAAGTGAATAGAACTGATCAGTAATCCGCCATTGTTTTCACATACTGTAGTTTGTTGAGTCCATCTAGACCACCTCCTGTAAAACCTTTGAAATCATCCTACTCCTGAAACCATCTTGATCCGATAAAACTCATGTAAATCCAAACATATCCATGAACATTATACACATTTCAATATAACAATAAGAACAGCTAGTTATCTGCCTGAACTGAAAGGTGACTTGACTTATGGCATGATGAAGAGGAAGGCGGAAGATAGAAAGGGGTGGAGAAGGAACTGACGATTTGACTCTGATGTATGGACCTGCCCCACTGGCAGAATACCCAAGAAGAAATAGCCTAGTAATTTCCGAGTGATCAATACTCTTTACAATTTGTATACAAAAAATTTACAAATTTTTATCAAACATAGGATTTTAGGAGACAATTTGTCAATTATTGATTCACATTTTGTTCTCTATCATTTTTTTCAAATTCAGGCAATATAACTGTTTATGAACCACATGGACTAAAACAATCTCAAAGATAGAACACATAAACATCCAATGTATAAGACACCTCAAGGAAGTGTTACATGAATTACACATGAAAAGGTCATCCTACTCTTCCTGCTCCCCTTGTCATATTTACATAGCATGAAGCCTGCATGTACATCTGCCCCTTTTCACAGCTAGCAGAAATATCTTTGCTCCTCGTACCCCATACTGAGACAGACTGTACATGCCTTTCTCGATCAGGTATGACGAGATAATCTCAGTTTATGTCTTGCTCTTTGGTATTTACAAGCACGGTTACACGACATATGCTGTTCTGTCAGATATCATTCTACTCAACCATGTTGCATGTCAGTGGCATCTTTATACAATGATCTTGGTTGACTGTTATTCTATTGAATCATGTTGGCACAGTATCTTGACGTTGTAACTAAATCTAAATGCTCCATCAAGTTCTCTATCCATATGACCTGCCTGTATTTCATTTTCTTTCTCTCTAAATCATTCCAATTCTATTTTACCTCCTCCTCTATAAAATTCAAGATTTTCTTTAATCACCTTGCTAAATCATTACTTTCCCTCTATCTCTTATTTTCTCTCTCTTTTTCTATTTTTTTATATTCTCTCTCTCCCCCAGCCTGTTTGTATCTCTATCTCCATTTTCTCTCTTTCTCTCTCTCTATCTCTCTCTCTATCTCTCTCTCTCTCTCTCTGTCTTCCACTACCTCTTATCCTTTCTCTCCCCTTCATAATCATGGAAAATATTTTCATACTGAATATAGGAGATTTACACATTTCAATCTTCTTACTGTTCCATTCTTGGACATCCATTCAACATACACTATTGAATTGTTCCCTATTACTACTGCAGCAATTGATTTGCTATCCCCCCTTTTTGGGGGGGTTGGTGATCTGTGCATATTTTCTCTCTCCCCTTCTCTCTCTCACCTTTACTCTCAATCTCTCTTCTCCATTTCTATCCATTTATCTTCTTCTCAATCTCTTCCTTTTTTCTAAAACTTTTTTTTGGGTATTAGAAAGTCTTTCTCTTCCCCACGGTGTCCACTCCAATCTTCTGATTTCCCCAGGGAGCATAGAATATCTAGCAGAAAAGCTTTCTGGGTAAAAAGCCAATTAGCTCAACATCTCCGAGAATACACTTACACATCAGGGGTCAGTTTTATATCTTTTATTGCGGCTAGTTTGATGCGGACTTCTTGTACAGGCATACCCGTGTCCTAATGAATATAAATTGAAACACTTCACTTAAATGTACAAGCTGATAAAGAAAACCCTAGCTGGAAATAGTTACCTTTACAGGGGTAAAAAATTGAAAAGCTAAATTTCATAGCCTGTTTAATAAGTTGGTATGTTTTTCATTTCATACTTGACCAAAAATTACAAATAAAATGTTTACAGGAAAATGGGTAACTATCGACCCACTGCAGGTTGTCGTCTAATTCTGGTGCAATGTGCACTTACATAGACAAACTATCATGCTTAGGAGAAACAAAATGAAAAAATACAGTTGATTTCATGCTTCAAAAAGATTTATGCCTAACTGATGAAATTCAAATTGCATTACTAACAACAAAAAAAATCTTCTTATGAATTCTCATTCGAAAGTAGCATAAGATATAGAAGAGGTGTGAGATCTGTAAAACTTAATTATTTACAATTGTTTGAATTACTTGTGAGAGTCTTGCTTATTTACTGACATAAGAATTTGTTATCAAAATACCTAAATCCCTTTCCCCTATAACTCAGTTCAAATAATAATGATATCAATTATCAGTTATAAAACAAGTCACAACCAATAAAAGATTTTATTGTGACGTTTCAATGCCATCATTATAAAGTTCTACTGAACAGCTCTGAGCCGTCAATATGACCCGACTGAAGTGACATGACGTTTCATTAATAATGCAGCAACAAATTACTTTCTGACAACGCAACAACTCCCCAGGGTTAAAGGCAATCCTCATGATATCGACACCCAATAAACACGTTCTGCTTTGCTACACACACTCTGGCTGTGCGATAAGGAGGAGAAACCTTCATCTAACATTTATGTCTCACTGGCTGATTAGGTTCAGACATACATGCATACCCTGGCAATGTACATAGTGAGATGCAAACATATCTTGTCACATATCGGGTGCATGGTGTATTTATAGCAGTTGACAACAAATAATACATTGTTTGACCTGTACACTCATGATCATAATCCAATTTATCATTACTTTCTTCTTGTCACAAAATTTAAAAGTGTATAACGACACAAATGTCATAGATTTCTCTTTCTCTCTCTGGTCAATAATAAAATTTAAATTAAATACATAAACATTTTTTCATGAAAAATTATTACAATTTTATACATTTTATACTATATACACTCTTTATACTCTATTATATATGATCATAATCCAATTTATCATTACTTTCTTCTTGTCACAAAATTAAAAAGTGTATAACGACATGAATGTCATAGATTTCTTTCTCTCTCTCTCTCTCTTTCTCTCTCTGGTCAATAACAAAACTGTAAATTAAATACACAAACATTATTTCATGAAAAAAATATTACCATTTGGAAAAAAAATGTCTCATTCACATTTCACAATCACATACCATAAACCTTTACAGCAATAATTGTCCATATAAATTACTATAGCTTTCTTATCTTTTTCAAACTGAATACGTAATTTAACTTGCTAAATACCAAGCCTGATATACTTCAGGTAAAGGGTCTATGGAAAGTGAACGTCACACTAAAACCAAGTAATATCCATCAGTTTAGCACCGGAAATGTCATATTTCGTCAGAGCAAAAATGTTGGTCCCTTTCCACGATAGGTAGGGTTACAATAAACATGTACTTTCCATGTTACACACACACACTGGTTAACCACAATGACATGTGAACAGCAGCTTCTCAGGAATAGATCAAATTAATTACAGAATCATATTCCTTGACTTTTTACTCCTTGTTATTCATATAGTCATGTTCATACTCCTCCATCTAAAATTTATTATAGAAAGCATCCTGGATCGAACAAATGAATATCGGCCTCTGTCCATCACAGGAAGGTCTATATTTATCTGCACTTTTCATATCACATCTGCATTGGACATCCATAATGACATGTGAACATCAGGTTCTCAGGAATAGATCGAACTAATAACAGCATCATAATCCTTACAGATGCTTTTCTCTTAGAAAATGCATTCCCATGAACTCATCTTTTGTTTAATTCTAATTTTTTTCTCAGGATTAATGGTGCATGTAGAGCTCATAAAATGTCATTAACCCCTTGAATGCTAATTATGAGATAATTCTGGTGCATTCTATGAAAAATATGTGTTATTAACTTCATCTCATCAAAACATGTAGTATAATGATGAAAATAAAATGCTGAATAAAATGCACTTACATGTATATGTCTGCATTAAGAAATCAGCGTTTTTGTTTTTGGCGTGACTATAATACATATATGTTCACTTACTTTCATTATCAAATTTCTTGTCAACATAATAGAAAGAGCTTTCAAAAATAATGTTTCATCAGGAGTGCAAACACACCCTTTGATTTAGCATCTCAATCAATGACAGACTGGCATTCTTGGAATTCATCATCTTGGACTAACGGAAACATTTCAAGATAGGCTCCCTGGAGTTCCACAACATTAGAACAATAAATATAGCCCGTCAGTATACTGGCAGCATGGTATTCAGCTCTCTTATTCAATACACTGTATAGGCTTTCACAGCACTAGAGAATGAAAGTGTATATATTTCGTTGTTTGGCCAAGATTTAATTTTAAAAGAAAGTTATGTCTTTTATATTTCCCTCTTATATTGGCTCTTTCATGATGAAGAGAGATCAGATTATTCAGAGCTACTATATGACAAGTCCACACAAACAGAAATAGTTTAAGTTAATACCTGAATGCATCATAAAGATATCAAGGAAAATGAGTAACAATTATGAAAATATATTTACTGCTCTATTGTATCTTGCTTCAAATTACAGTTTTTAAATGAAAGATTTAAGTTGGCTTATGTTTTTCTTTGCTGTCTTAACTGTAAGTAATATTACGAATAGCCTTTTCATTATACCTATAAAAAGTTACACAGTACATTTACTATGACAATGACGTATTTCATGTAATATAAAAATCAATACTTGATTAATCCTCTAATCAAATGGGGGTAAAAATCCCACAGGACCATTTCTTACATATTTAGATGAGGTATCATGGTGCCTCTATTAATACCAGCAAGAGAATCTCTCCAGTCCCCATGTGATTAGGTTAATGTGATATAGCCCCCGTGCCAATACATTTACATGCTCAATTGGCTTCTAAGCCTAGTGAAATTGGATTGGGGTGAGCTTGCCTGGCCTGCCGTCCCAGGCTAAACCAACACCGCCATGGTTGCTATTAAACACTCCACAGAGGGCAGAGGTCATCAGCAGGCTCTCTGTAGAACAAAGACTATCGAATAGTGGGCAAATTAATTTCATGCGCTTTCAATGATGACCTCAAAGCTTGCTGTAATAGAACAAGCTCTGTTTTTACCAATTCTTACACTAAAATTATAGATTTCCTGTTTGATAAATTCCAGACAATATTCACATTATACTATACAGTGATGGGTTATCTAAAGTAATTTGTATGTTTACATTTCTCAGGTGAAAAAGGTCTAATTGTGTAAACCTTTTCAAAACTCAATGCACATATAATATTGTCGCTCCAAAATCTGTAATACCTATATGTAGGACTACATCCTTGGTATTTACAGTGAAGTTCTAAATTCACAATATCTCTACAGATTCTACAAAACTACAATTAATATTTAAGACCATAAGTAACATATAATTTAAATCAATATACTTCATACTTTAAGCCTAACAAAAGTGACAAGATGCGGCACCAAAACATCCAAAAGATTTCAATTTAATAGCCCATACATTATTTGAATGTATAAAACAAACTAACTGATTTTAATAGGTCCATATCTAATGAAGATAGCTATAGGTTCAGATTTTTTACATCGAGGACTACATTTCTATTTTTCTGTCTTTTAAATTCTACTTCCCTCTAGTAACCATTTATCTACCGGTAATCTGTATAAAACATCTATATGTATTTTTTTTCCCCTTCCCCTCACAATCTCTTTCCTTTACCCTCTATATTCTGTTTCATCTCTTGCCTCTCCTCAATTGCTCTCACTCTCTTTTTTTACCTCCACCTCTCTTCTAGATATTCACAATACATCCAATACCAAACATATTTTATACTCCCACATATAATGAACGGCATAAAAATATTTCAATGCCTGTAAATCTTGTTCCTCGGTTCCAATAAAACCTGAACATCAGCTGGTGCAAGATGTTGCGTGGCAGTAATCAATGTTTTATGCTTTCATTAAAGGTCATCAGCTATATGTGTTAGAAATTCAATGCTGTGCCATGCTCATCAATGCTCTATTGACCCACCGTTCATTGGGTTTCAGTAACCTTGTATATCAAACAACCTTGATCAGGGGCATGCTCAGAGTTTTGCAAAGAAGGGATAAATATTCTCGAGCGATTGTGACAGGGAAAAGGGTTTATCTTTCTTTGCTTCCCATAAAAGGGGCACATTTTGGTAGTGGTGTATATATCTAATGCATGTCACTTTCTAATAAGGAGGGGGCAAAAGCAAGTTGAACCAATAAATCTGACTGTGACCTTGATGGCCCATGCCTCAGAAAAGACTGCCCTAACTGTCCCTGTGTACAGATGCAAATATGCATTATAGCACAATAAATGCATACATTCAAATAGTGTCCTGCTGTATGAAATTACTGTAGAAGGGAAACAGGGAAAAATGAAATTTTCTTTCCCATGAGCAGCAGATTAATCATTGCAGGTCATATATCGCTGGAGAGAATATCATCAAAGGCACCTAATTGTTTAGAGACCACACTAATTTATGGTAATTAATTATCAAATGAAAAATATTACCCATATTTGCACTTATCATAAGGATATTTGACTACCATTTTCCTATTATGAGCATGACGTCTGAAATGAATTACGATGCCCTGGCAACTCAACATCTTTGTTTGCTCATATGATAAGGCTATACTGTTTTTATTCTATTCCATCACTTAAAAACAAAATTAAAACAAATATTTCAAATATCAATTCTATGTGCATGCTACAGGTAATAGCAAAGCGAAGGAATAGCAATTAGACTAAAATAAGATCTGATAGAAGTATAGGTAACACAGTGCATTATTCCACCACCATCACATAAATTCTGACGAAGTAGGCAAGTGAAAGAAAAGGTTTACAATAGCCATCAAACAAATTGTATATTTCAGAACTGTATGATTACATTTTCCTTAGATGTATCTAGGATGTTACAATATAAGGTTATTGTTTGATGCAGTAAACGAAAAAAATCCATTTAATGAGTGGGTTTATAAATATGAAGGTTACACAGGAGCAGCCTAGGTAGACAAGGCATCTTTCTAATACCTGAGGACAAATTTGATTTTGGGCTGTACTAAAAACAGTATTGCTACTGATGGAAAGAGATGACACAAAATAGCACTGCAGCTTGATAGAAATGAGGATAAGAGAGAGGGAGAGAGAGAGAGAGAGAGAGTTGTTTCATTACACAAAGAATGTAAACAGGCCAGTAAGCACATAAACTGGTATTTAATTTTCTTCCTGTTCCATGGGTTCATGTCTTCTGTGTGACTTTAAAAATCCTTACCGTACTCATTCTACTGTAAGATTAAATACTAACAGTACAATAGATAATATTCATATTGATATTAGTAATGATAATGTTCACCCTTCATATACAAACCATGATATACTCTATTTCTCATGCACAGTGTTTGCTTATAACTTCAAATGACACAGAATACACTTTTATTGAAATAGAAACGATGTAAACGATGGCTTTAAGAATTATTTCAATTTTTTTGCATCTCCCACAGATTTTTGTGATGTAAGCTAAATTATTCTGGTTTCAAATAAGTGAATCCAGTTTTCTCTTTCAAATAATCTGATAATATGTTCTGATCTAACCTCATAGCTGATAAAGGAAGTATATCAATTCAAGTGCCCTCAAAATGGAAGGCCCCAAATCCTATATATCTACAGGACTATATAATCAGCAATAACGAATATCTTATCCTAGAGCAAAAAAAAACAAACCCACATCCACAAAGGATAATTCATAACCTGGATAAATGGGGGTATTTCGTAAAGCTGTTCGCAAAGGTACAAATGACTTTACGACTTGAATATGGCAAGCCAAATGGGATTCTCGATCATTATAAATCTCATCAGCTAAAGGTGAAATATGCAGACATAGATTAACATGATGATTGTTTACAAGTATTTTTATGGCAAACTAACTGTAATTTATGTCACAATTTAATTGAGATTATAGGAAATACAGTCACACTTTATTAGAACATCATGAAACACTTTTATGCATCCCATTTGGCACTTCATATTCAAGTTGTTCGTAAAGTCATGTGTAACTTTACAAACAGCTTTATGAAACACCCCCAGGATTATTGCACTAAGCCATGTATTGTAATAAAAGAGCCATAGATCCATAACAAATTTGTATTCATGACAAAACATTATTACGCTAAGGGCAAAGAGTGTTATCCTTTTATATATCCTATTGGACTCAGGTGCAAGACTATGGGTGCGTTTATGTTTGAAACGTGTTTAGTTCAAAACACGGTTGCGTTCTTTCTCAATTTCATTTAAACACTGATCTGAAACGCCGATCTGAAACGCCGATCATAAACGCACAAAAAGGTGCGTTTACGATTGGCGTTTCTCCTTCTATCTTCCTGTCTCTATTTTTCCTTATGTTATTCTTTGTTTTATCGTTCTATCTTCCCTTCTATCTTTCCTCTGTTTTTCCTTCTATATTCCTGTCTTTCTATCTTTCCTTATATTATTCTTTGTTTTATCCTATTTTCTATCTCTTCTTAGGTTATTCTTTGTTTTATTGTTCTATCTTCCCTTCTATCTTTCATAATATTATTTTTCATTTTTCCTTCTATCTTCCTGTCTTTCTATAGATTCCTTTTATATGTTACTCTTTATTTTATTTCATTTTCTATCTTTCCTTATTGTATTCTTTGTATTTTCTCCTATCTTCCTGTCTTTCTATCTTTCCTTATGCTACTCTATGCTTTATTCTGTCATTTCTGTCTTCATTTTGTTATTTTTGTTATTTTTTCCTTTTATCTTCTCCTTTTTCTATCTTTCTTATGTTTTCCTTGTTTTATCCTATCATTTCCTCTTTTATATTTCCCTATTCCAAACTTATGAAAAAGCTTGAGCCTCAGTTTGACCTACCCTTTGCCTTTAGAAGAGAAGCATAAACAGTACCCTGTGAAACCGTGTTTACAATGAGCATTTATGATGTGCGTTTCAAAATGCTCATCCTACGTTCAAAAAGTAAGCATAAACGCACCCTATTTCCCTCCTACCTATATTCAATGTGCAGACAATAATGTGCTGAGGTCCATGGCAACGTGATTACAGGAAACAAATCAAATAAATGGGAAGGAGAGATCCCTAATTAATGCCTTGTTGTCTCTTGCATGCGCATCCTAAAAACATGCTTATACTTCAAGTCATAATAAATGTATGGTCACTGACAAGTGTCATTTCTGTTTCTGTAATGGACATGCAACATTAATTCAGCCTACAAGAGATTTTTAAGCATTACTTTTTGCATTTTGTCATTTTAAAAAAATCTGAGTAGTGTAAGATAGCATGCAGGAAGTACAAAGAGACCTATGGGTAATATGAATAGTAGGAGCAATTAATCACATAATGAAAGAAATAACATAAATTTGAAACATTTTCAAATGATGTTCGACTTTTCCATTTTCAAAATCCTTCTACAGCTAATGACTAAACTACATATCCTAAGGCAACTTCTCTTTTCCAAATGAAACTTTTTAATCAAATACACAACGTTTTTGCTTTTCCTCTCCAGATATTGTTTACTGCAACAAGAAGAATTCATGCATAAGCTCTTCTACGTCAAGCCCTCCGGCTATGATTACTCTCTAGAGTACATAGCATGTGTGTCAGTTACCTCAAGAAGATCTCACAGTCTACTTACAATGCCAATGTCCTCATTTGAGGGCCTAGTTTACCCCATGGTAGAAACTCCACGTGAAATGAATCCTGACGTCTTGTTTACTTTGACGCCAAATGTTTAAAAAACACCCTGTCAGGACCACTTTGATTCTGAGATTTATCTCTCCTCTCTCCAGCTTCAATGCTGATTCCCCATTTTGAAAATCTGAGCTAAAATCTACAAAGCAGTGCAAAACACACAAGATTTAGAATGCTTGACAGATTACGCACTCTTAAAAACTGGCAGATTTTTGTAAATGTAAACAAGTGCCAGATTTTGGGCTCCTGAGCACATGGGGTACAAGTGGACTGCATCCACATCTATATTTCTAAGCAATTGTAATCCTTTCTCAAGAATCCGTATCAGCCTAATTCTGAAATGCATATGGGTCTAAGGATTAGCAAGCATAGATATTTATATAAGTATAGTATTTCTTCTAAACAAGAGTAAAAATGCATAACAGATTAAGCACTATGAATAGTGACAGTGCTCTTTCAGCATTTCTCTAAATGTAGAACATTTTCTACAGTTTTCTTAAAACAAAACAAAAATCTGGGTCAATCACAAAGTGACATTTGGGATGATATTCAGAGAGATCTGTATTTCTAAATAATGCAATCCATGCTGAGTATTGCTATCAACCTGTATACAGTACCTAAACTCAATTTGTGTCAATGACATGTGATACATGGAAATTTCTAGAAGGATTTCATATTCCTGGAAATCAAAAGCAATGGTGACATTTCAGAGTGAATATTCATCACCATCAGCGCAAAAACAACCCTAAATATGCTGTGCACAAGAAAGCCCTTAGCAAACATGATGCAGTTTAAAGTTCTTCTAAAGAAAATACAAGTGTGTGACACTGAGAATTCTTTCAGAGTTACATTACATTCCTTCTGAATAAGTTTTTGAGACATCATGAAGCCTTTTACGACCAATTTTCTTTCTTAAAGACAGAATGCCTTTTTGTGGACTCACATCAGAAAAAGCGTTTCTGCACTGATGCAACATATTGCTTTATTCACCCATGCTTTATTTATGAAAGAAAATGGATAATCACATTGGAGTCTATTTAGCTTTGAGCATTTAAAAACTTGATCACCTAGTGCTCTTATATATTTTTCAGAACTTTCAATCATAGCAGTCACTGCTATGAATGACTACTGATATCAACCCCATGCTAAGGAATTGGTAACTTCACTTAATAAATACTGTCTAAAAACCTATACACTTTACAATTTTTTCAAGATAAACCTTAATAATGAGAATAAGCACAACTGTTTTTATTTTCTAAAAATATATACATGTAAGAGTCAGGAGTCACTATCCTGCAAATCATAACAATCTCACAAGCTTACATTCATTGTTTCCTGTTGAACATGTACACTTGAATATACCGCACACTATACGATCCGCCTGTGATCCAATTTTGGCAAAAAATTAGTCATAGCATCTTATATGAACATTCAAACATGTAAGATCTTAACAATCAAAGTTCCAAATAGTCGTATGGATAATGTAATCGAAATTCCAGATTATTGCGAGCCTCTCTGCATGAATAAAAGTGAACTCTATTCTGAATCGTAATGGCATCATAGCAATCTTGCGATCGGCTACGATTTGAAGCCGATTTGGCCTTTACTCCGACCACAAGGCTTGCAGTTAATCAAAATTCAGATTTCAGTATTCCTTTCATTATTCCCAACTTCATATAAGATAATTTTACTTGTTTAAACTTTCATATTTAATGCAAAATGCCATGTGTTCGAAAATCGGATAACAGTTGGATGCAGTGGGCTTAAATCGTGATCCCTACATATTTATCTCACTGTAGTATATACCCATCCTCTACATGACAAACCTAACTCATATTCTTTTGCACGTAATCAAGCTCATCTGCTAATGGCAACGCTAACGAATGGCTACCTACAAAATGTCTGCACTATACAGTCCAGTAAGTGAACGGTGTGTGTAGGTGGAGTCATGTATCTACAGGGAAAGGAGACAACCTGTTGCCTTGTATAGCAATCAGGTCACCGGCTTGAGTGTAGGGTCCATTAGCATCACCCAGTTTGAGTATAAATGATCACATTATGAAAGGAGCATGTAAGAACACCATCTCAAGTAACTAGTCTAATACTACAGACCCACTGTATAATGATCATCCAGTTTGAGTATAATGCTCATATTCTGAAAGAAGCATATTAAGAACAATATCTCAAAGACGTCATCTAATAAACACAGTCGGGTTTCTTGCATGTGCAATCTTTCAGTTTATGTACATGCATTAATGACCACATACAGCAACATCAACATGGAAAGATATCTATGAGTGTTAATCATTTTCACTGAAACTAAATGGTTAACTGAAGATATGCAGTATCTCAGATTCTCAAGCTTTTGTTTGCAATTAATAAATGCATTCTGTCAACCAAATCAGCTCATTTATATAGTTTTAAAGCAGTTTCACATAATGAATTGAATATTCTCACATCAACCCTGCCATGAACCTGCTTGATGAGTTCATTATTTAAGAGCACAATGTTATCAATTACAAGTGTTTTACAACTCTAAAAGTAAATAGGCATACCCTTGGAAAGCAAACCATATCCTATGCGACCTTCATGTCATCAACAAGTTTTTTGCCAGCTTGACATTTCTAAATTTCACTTAAAGAGCACTTGTATAGATCCACCAACAAAATATACCAAACTAAACCAGTTTTAAAGCCTGTTCCCACAACAGCATGCTAACATATCAACAATTTGATGGCATTAATAAAAATAAAATCCCCCTTTTTTGTTATAAAATCATTGTTGCATGATTAGCCATTTACAATACAGAGATGCAGAAGATGAAAGAATAGTCTTTACTTACCAAATTTCTGTTGACATCATTTGAATCTTGCTGGGGAAAGGGCGTATACGTTGCCAAGGCGATACAATTGGCAAAGATGGTGATGAGAATCAAATACTCAAATGGCGTGGATATCAGAAGAAAGTAGAGTTAAGGAAATAAGGGTGAAAAACAGACATTTAACACATGATAAACAAACATGATAAACAAACACGAATAAAATAATGAAGCATTTCATTTACTTTCATCAAAATTACTTCATGCAGTTATCAATAGCAATTATCAGAAGATGCAATCACATATACACTGCGGGGTAGAAATTTTTAAGTGTTTGGTAGGTGTAGGATATCCAAATACACAAAACTATAATGACTCTCCCTAGTAATGTCATCTAAAAAGCACCCAATCAAGTCAAAACATCTTTTCCAAAAAAAATTATCTGTTTAGAACCTAAATAGGAGGTATCATACATGTAGTTATCAACTTTGCAATATGTCAATTAAGTTACTCATGTAATATTCATCACATTTTCTTCAACCTTACATGTACAGTCATTGACAAATAGATATAGTTCTCAAACTCAAATAATAGCTTCATATCTATTTTTTTTATCTTTATGTCTTTATTAAAGATAACCTTATAACAAAAACAAGAAAGGAACAAAGATGTGATATAAAAGGTAACTTTTACAAAGTCTACAATCAATTTACAACTATAAGAACAAGTATTTACTATATAAAAACATATTAGAATCATACCACACAAAAAAATTAATAGCTTCATATCTTCATCTGATAGCATCTGGAAATACACTTCTAAAGCTGAAATATTACATTTTACATAATTTCAGATTACATGCATGTGTAAAATAGGATCAGAGAAAATACCAAACTTGTCCACTGAATCAATACCAGACATAGTGAATAGGGCAGCGGGGCATCCCACAACCAACTGACATCTGTGGTAGTATACAGATTCATCTGATGTCAGCTTTACAAACATGTTTGTGAAACAGCTGGAGTCTGACTAGACATGTTTGTTCAAATTCAGGGAATTTAAAGGTTCTGTTTATGTTCAAAGAAACAGGCCTTCATAAAAAGTTACTTGTAAAGTTCCTGTTAACAAGTACACATACACACATGCTTCTATTGCACACCATGTGACAATTCTGGCTTGGAAAAATACAGCCGGAGGGCAGTATGCGGAAAGCTAAATACAACTGGTTTCATCATTAGAGTTAACCCATTCGTGACAGAGGGTCCATATTATGTGGTTTGGCCTAATAACTTTTGATGTAGAGCTCTAAAAATCATACCAAATACATGAGCAGAAAGAGCAAAAAATTCTACACTTACTGTGCCATCGTTGCATCAATATTTGTTGTTTGATGCTGAATTTTTTTTAAAGGAAAATAAGCATTAAAATCCTTAAATTGGCAATGCGATGAAAATGTTAAAATTACCATTTTCCCTGCAAATTGGCAACTTTATGACTTCTCACCATATACATTGTCAATCTATATTTATTTCAGATACATGATGTTTTATAAGAAAAATGTAGCAATGAAAGAAAAATGTTGGTGTTGCCAATTTGAAGAAATAAAAGCTGATCAAATTAGGCTTTAAATAATTCCTGTCACGAATGGGTTAAACACCATTTAGGTTAGACACTCTGTATACCAGTTGAGAAATGACAAAGACAGCTGCATATGTGGACTAACATGTTCAGTGATGTAGTTGCCTGTCTCTGTGGACTAACATGTTTAGTGATGTAGTTGCCTGTCTCTGTGAAGTTCACGAGCAACAAAACACATTAGGGAATTGACCTATTCCATAATTTGCACCCCATTAAGAGAAGAGAGAGCAAAGTTCAGGGAAATGCCTTGGGTGTCAGCAAGAAACTAATTTTCCTGTATCTTCCCATGACGCTATTAGCAGTTTCATCATGACAGAGAAGGCTGATCATTGACACTTTATAGCTGTGTTGTGGTCTGGTGGATATTGGACCAGTTAGGATACACCACATAATGATCTACACTGTATCACCTTTTTTCAACCACAATCTCAATAAAATTGTAACAGATAATGATCAGACACACAAATGAAATTGACTCCACATTTTTACAAGGGGGAAACCCCTTTTGGCGTTCAAGGGAGAATAAATCCATCTTTGCCCAAATCAAACTATTCATGATATCAGCAATGACATTGCTATCAATGAAACAATTCATCTGAAAATGCTATCAATACTATGCAATGATGAAGTCCTTCAACAAAATGGCATCTACTACCAACACCACCACCATCATCATCATCATCCATACTTCTTTTGCCTCCTTTCATCATGCAATGAATAAAGTGATAGAAATTCTACCAAGCGATCAGTGAATGTCCTTGTCAAATAGCTCACCCAATGAATTCATTATAAAAATTGATAAATGACACTCCAGGCATAATGCATACTTCCTATCAGTCATCCTTTTCTCAATCTCTCAATCTGATATTCATGGGAAACAATGAAATCTTCTTTACCAGTCAAGTAGAAAAATGATGGAAATCTGTCAGATGGTGAAATACATATTTCATTTTTGCTTTGAATTTGTCTTCAAAGTATAAACATATGCAAATTGCAATGAACTAGTTTTTTTTTATTCCATTGAGCTTCTCAGTGCTGAACATATTGATGAACAAGAATATGTCTAATCTCATCATGCATTATGTTTCAAGTATTGTTACCAATCGAATTCAGTGAACAATTCTCAATGGTTTCATGTAGTGACATAAGCGCATAGGCTCAAGTACAGCCTGTGCATCAGTTTGTAAAACAAGCAATAAATTGGATTACAAGGTTTTAAATGACTTACACTGCCATGATCATTGAATTTCTTCAATGATTTTTTTTCTTTTTTTTTTTAATCGTTTAATATATCAAACACTGAATTCCATAACTTCACTGTGCCATCTTAAATTCTACTAGACATCAAATCCACTGATACACCATTCACGTGGCTTGTTCACCCATGACAAAGTTACCTGTATAAGAAAAAAACAACACAGCAAGACTGCTCATCTCATGTTGACAACATCTTAAAATAAACAGGTACACTTTAACCAGTTGAATACAATTTGATTTGGAATAACCTACAATTTCCCTAGGCTCCAGTCCGCTTATATTCAACGGATTAAGAGCCTTTGTTGAACATATCTACTCTCTCTTCACCCCACTAGCCTTTCACTGACATGTACAATTTGTTTTATTGCTGTATGGCTTGTACATGTTTCTATATACAGTATCCAACAGAAGTGAGTACACCCTTTACAAAATGTTAAAATACAAATGTAAATTCTTACATAAATGTATTACAACTATGATAAAGAAGAACGAAATTCTTTGACTGGTGTATTGATAGGAATTATCTCTTCCATAACAGCTGAAGGATTTTGTTTAAAATTTGTGGCAAAAAAAGTTAAGCACACCCTCAAGGGTGTACTCACTGCATGATCCTTATAATACAAAGTATGAATGAGGATTGAATGTTGATGGAGTTGGTCAGCACATTACAGTGAGGAGCAAAAATACACATATACTATCCTCCATATCCCCCAGAAACAACATTCACGGAATGCTCACTCTGCTAACATACTTTAGGTGCAGAGTATAATCATCTGGAATTACATGGCCATTACTGTTGATTAGTTGCAATTACAGAAGATTAGCCATATGTAAGCTAATGATCCCCTTTTGGACACATGAGACATCTGACCAATTCCATTCTTTACATTATGGTACTTTAAAACAAGATGAATACTACTGCATCTCTTACCTGCCTGTTTGTTTACCTTTATATTAATGCATTAATGGTTCTTACCTAAATATCCTCAAATTCCTTTGTTTGTTTGTTGTTTGTCTGTTTGTTGTTTTTTTATTCCCTTTTTCTCTACAAAGGTTCTTAGCTGTCATGCTTTAAAAAAAGTAGCAGGGATTGGGCACAATTATTCATCCATGCATATCGACTCTGACCTTTGAAAAACAAACACTACAGCATCTACCTACACCTACCCATTACTAATATTAGTTTTGTTTAATAATGGAAACATGTGATCAGGCATGATATCTAAAAAGTATTTCATTGGCCATTTCAGGAAAAAATATTTTGATTGCCTTTACCAGTTGAGATTATGATTAGTCAAATGACTTCATGTGTCATCTTATGAAAGCTGTACATACTACAGAGTTATAAAGCCTTCTCTGGCTCTCAACAGATGCCTACAACTACAGCTCATGAAGATATACAAAAACAAAAATTTCAAAAATTGAAATAAAAAAGATATAAAATAAAATAAATTTTTCCTAATTTGAAAACTCTGAACTTTATCATGTCTATGAAATCAATTATTCAGAGCTTGCTAACTTCTAATTAAGTCTACATTTAAATAAATTGATTCTAATGCAATGCACAAAACACTGTTCAGGTCATCACATCCATGACACAAAGCAATTAGCAGCACAGATTCTGCACAATGACATGGTCTCTAACAAATACAGGCAAATACAGGCAAACCAGCCGACCTAACTCTTATTAACCTTAAAATATGATACTGTTCCTAATACTTGATGAATAAACTCTGCCTGATGCTGACATGTTCAGAGAGAGGAAAATACGTAAGTCAGATATTTTTAGAAATAGAGATTTTCCCCACGCAAGCCTGCAAATTTAATTCCTGGAACAAATTTGATGTCATGTGTATTCTGAATTCTCCTCTCATAAACACAATTTCTGAATGCACCATAGCACAGGAAATGGTAAACAAGATAGCAAGATTGACAAGGGTTATTCCAAAGACTTGTAAAGAGATATTTATATGACATAGCAGACTTCAATATCCATCCAGAAATTATTCATATTCAACGTTTTTCAACATGACATAGTGATCAACATCACACATTAACCATTGCCAGTTAGTCCACATGATCAAGTTCTGTGCCGATGACTTCCCATCTCTTTCTCTCACACACTCTCTACATGCATCAAACCAGTAAACACCCTCAAGCATCCAACTATTCAAGCCAGCCACGTAAATTTGCCATGTTGTCATGGCAACCCCCGCTGACTGAATGATCCATCACGTCCTGCTTGTCCTGCTCGTCTCGGCAGAGGCATGACTGGAAACGGGAACTGTCATCAGCATGAGGTCTCGGCGATATGGCGGCCGCCAGCAACAGTTGAGGTTCCATATTAAATGCATCACTTACGTCAACACCAAACGTGTGTGTTTTGATTCACTGTTTTTCAACCATCTCTCCATCCTTCCCAAAACCCTTTCCTACTTAATCTTCACTTCCTCTCACAAGAAAAATGATATCTTCAGGATGTAAAATGATGCTAACATACTGAGCTATTATTAAACCACTGCATTGCAGAAGAAAAGAGGATATATCTTTGTCTAGATGGTTCCATGGAAAACTATCCTTTGTGTGTTACAAAGTCTTTTTGTTTTTTTTAAATTCACCTTACTAGTAATCTTTCTCCCCATCCTGTTAATTGAAAATAACAAAACCCTACAAACATGAAGATTTCTTTGAAGAGAATAAATCTACAGGAGGAGGATACTACTAGATACAACTGGAGAGGGAGAGAGAAAATGTTTTGAGGACAAGTAATTCTGAGTAAGCTAACAAGACAACAAATAATTCCTATGAAATCATGAGATTCCATGCCTATAGTGTAGTAGAGGACACTGCTCTCTCATTGTCATTGTGTCAAATGATCTAATTTGTATAAAAAAATTTTTTAAAAGCAATGATGTCAAAAATGTTTTAACGTTTCCTTATGAATATTTACTATATGCAGCATAATGAAAAATATTTGGTACTTTATGGATTACAAAAAGGACAGTTCCTGTGAGACAGCATCATGAAAGCATGATATATTATACACAGTATATCACAAATTACACTAAAAAAGACTGTAAAACTTTCTAAAGTGACTAAACCTTTGAGAAAAGACGAGTAGGGGAAGAAGAGCTGTACCTATATACAGGACAAATAAGGTAAACAATACATATCAAATGTTTTTCAAGAAGAGGTATCATTTTCATGAATAAATTACAGCAAGGACTGACTTGTATTTTCTTATAATAGGCTTAGAATCCAGGGGATATACATCATTTAAAAAAAAAAAATACTGTATTTCACATTCCTTTCTGAGTTGGCAGCAAAATTTTCCTGTGATATTTGTTACATTAGTATCAATGACTGATTTGCATTTGGGTATGCATAAATGTGCACGTACACTAGTTTGCTTAACTAACATCAAGTGAACATTAATGTTTGTGGTACCCAATGGAACATTCAGTGATTGAAAGCTGTCCGAAAAGCTAAATGATTCACTCAATTAACTTCCAATTTAGCCATCAATAAAGCATACATTGCACGTGGAGCTGTTGTTTAAACGTGCTTAACATTATTTCAGTCAAATCCATAACTCAGTGACTGGAAAAGCTCTGAAAAGGTCAAAATTCTATAACCATTTTCTTTTTCTCAACAGCACAGATAATTTCTATTACTGACTTCCACAAAACTGACTGAATGAAAACAAATTTTCATATTAAAATGCAGCTCACAAAGCCACTGATTGCATGGTGACTCATCAAACTCATTTTCTATATAGGCAGTTAAACAATTATTGTCATGCAAGTTAATCTCATCTAAATTCACATTAGAGGTACATTTTGCACAGGGAAGTAAATAACAATCTCTAGATCTATTAAAGATTTTTTTTTTAAATCATTTAATAATGATAATGCTGACACCAACAAATATATATCATTAAATTCAAATAAAAGACCAGAATAGGATGAAATTGTTACACATAATCAATTTTAAGACATGCTTCAATGTATCTGATTATAAAGCAAACAATTTTTCACATTCTAATTTCATTATTTCATATGAGTTTACAACATTCAAAAGACAGTAGCTATATGTATGTAAACCACATTAATGATCTATGTTTACATTCATTTTTCCTTCTCTGTCTATTTCTCCCTCTCCCCTTCTCTCCCTCTTGCTCTCTCTCTTCACTATTCAAACACGAGCATGTCAAAATATGCCACAGCTTGGCAATGAACAAAAATAGAAAGTATGTTCTACTTTTATCTCATGAATAAATTGTTTAATGAGGGTATACCATGACAGTGCTGTGAAAAAAAATCAATTGCAGAATGCTCTCTGAAAGGGGTGATTCATATCACACATCTGCCATATAGTTATAACTTATACATGAAGTGAAGTGTCCGTATCATCCATCATCACAGCACAGAAGACTTCACCTCAAAATATTTTTTGCCATCAGTGATGCAGCCTATGAGGAGCATAAGGGGTATAAGCTTCCCCAATCAAATAGCAAAAAGTAGTAAGATAAAAAATTAGAGAGGAAAGGGAATTTTTTTCCTATTCAATTCAAATAATTTATTTTCTTCGAATGAAATGAAAGGATTTGACAAACATTTTGCAAATTGTACAATCTAATAACATAGCTATCTTCCAATAGTATAACAATGTACATGTATGTGTGTAGGGGAGGTCCCTGATGTAGATGTTTGTGGCAGTACACCTGAAAGCTCAAATGCAATGTTTAAAAAAAAAAGGAAAAGAGGGACAGAAAGAGTGAAGGAAAATAGGATGGGGGTTTAGCATAATGAGAAAGGATGTGAAGAAAAAGAAGAAATGGCTGAAAAAGAAGAAGACTGTAATATTGTCTCAATTGCAATAAGTGACAGATAACTGACCTCCCCCCCCCCCCCCAAAAAAAAAAGGATGATAAAATAACTCTCCTACCCTCTCTAATAAATGTCTTTGTTCAATTTCCCTTTAGCCCAGTTATAAGACTGGTGCTCTCTGTAATGCATTAGCCCCCCCCCCCCCTCCCCTTCCATGGTTAAACCTACATCACACCACTGTATAAACCAACCATTTTATCACTTTATTTTCCCTGATGCTATTCAAGAGCAAATCCATCACTCATAATGTTACTGAAAGCAAATCTGCATGTGAGAGCATTTGAGGTAAGTTGTATTAAAGAATAAATAATGTTGAAAATGTTAAGATGCAATCTCAGATAATAATCCCATTGCTTGAAACAGTAGGTGCAACAACAGTTGCAGCTAGCCACTTCACATTTTTGTGACACCTTATTAATTTATCATGCACTTAAGCTATAATATGAACCAACCATGGTACACAAACACTTACATGAAGAGACAATGTATAAAAGCAATTGTAAATTAATAGCAAATGCATTACTCCTCTCCACACTATCATGTTCTCTATTCTTATTTCTAAAAATATCACAGCATTTTTCAAAACCCTTTTCCACCACTTTCAAAATGCCATTCATTTTCAGGACTGTTTTTTTACTGGTAGAGCAAAGACTGGAAAAAAAAAGAAGATATTACTAAAGCACAAAGCACATGTCCTTGACTGAACGTAATTACCAGTATCTACATGTATGTCCAAGGATATCTCTTTTCAGTTGGCAGCTAGTAAGTGTATAACCAAATTGATTATTACACATAGGGTACCAGTACAAAGGAACAACATTAATATAGGCAAAAGTTTCAGTAAATAAACAAAATTTGACATTAGAAACATGAAAAGTTAGGTTATTTGATGAAGATCGATTAACACTGAAAAAGTTGTGCTTGTTTACACAACTTACTAAAAAAAAAAACTGTTTTGCAACAAATACCTAATCATTTTTTTCCATCTCTTAAAACAAACAACCGGCTTTATGTCTAGTGACCTCTGTCATCATCTATAATTGTTCTTGTTTTACCTAACGTACATACGTTGTTGTTGTTAAACTACATCTTGTCCTAGCCCATTTGAATTTCTCTTTCTCTGAATCCGTCTACCTACGTCCTTTATCATTATCCCATCTCTATTTATAATTAGCTATCTCTCTTATGTATTTTCACTTTCTCTCTGTTCTGTCTGTCTGTCTCTCTCTATTTCCTATCTATTTCTCCTGCTTGCTCTCTTTCTCCTCTCATTCTCTCTCCCTCTCTCTCTCTCAATACATCACTAAGAGTCTTCTCTTTTTGCTTCTCCCTCTGTCACCTTTTCTTTCTCCTTCCCCCTTCTACCTATCAGCATGTGCACATCACACTCTCGCCACGTATTGGATCACTTTCCTGCCTCTAGCATCACGGTGACAACAGCACTATGTAGACGTCAAGGACTCCAAATTAATTGATAGGAAGGCCCCAAAAAGGCATAGTCGGAAGCTGACAGACCTCTAATACTCACCGATGCAAAAAGGAAACAAAGAGAGTGGAGAGTAATGCAATGGACTTTACGCCTGATCACATAAACAGAACAGTTGTCCAAGATACAAAATGGGCAGCTACTTAGTATTTCACAGTTCTAATTAGCATAAAATTGAACCTTATTTCCTCTGCCTTTAATTTCTTATAAGAGTGAAACTGAGAATAAACTAGTTCAAACCCATTTGAAATGTATGTCATGAAAATTAAACTACTAAAATGGGTTAAGCTCCAATTATCCCAGCAAATGAACAGTAAACACAGCCTTGTACTTTCCAAAGGGCATTCATCATTAATTTCACATAAATTCATGCTATATAGATTCACTTGACTGAGAGGATTATTATATATTTCATCTGTTCAGAGCCAGAAGGGCATATGAGTTAACACCCTTCTGGCTCAAAAATATGATTTGAAAAATGATTATGGAACTGGAATGTGTCAAACCCAGCAAAACATGATAAACAGGTAAATAGAACTTAGCCTTATTACAATAAATGATTCCTTGCTTTATGTCACTTGTTGACATTTAGTGGCAATTCTCTTGAATGTCACTTGACAATACCCCAGACTGAGCAAAATGCATAATCCACGGAAAGCTGTATTATCATACAACAAGAATGATAGAAATATGCATACCTATCACAGTGGTAAGCTCAAATATTAATTTTCTCATACATAAAAGTTATATTACCATACGTCAACAAATGAAACAAATAATTTCAATTCATCAGTACATCATATACAGGACTAACATTACTAAAGATCATTTTTCCTATGAAATATTCAGATTTACTTGTTTCTAAGAAGCGGACAACTACAACTACAGTCAGAATTCAGAAGAGTCTCTGTAAAAATAGAACTGCCGTCAACATAATGAGCAAATGAATTATCCTACCACTTAAAACTTCCAAGTACTCCTGGGCAATTAATTTCTGGGATTTTACATACAGTATTATTAAATTTGTAGTTTTTGTAGCCACAGTTGAGGTGTGTGAAATAAACCTACAATCAATCTACATGTACACTTTATAACATAGGCTAGAATGTATACTGTCTAGAAAGAGGGGGGGGGGGGGTAGAAAGTAAAGTCCGGTATATATTTGAAAACAATATTATACGACCTCCTACCATATTATAATCAACATTTTACAAATTTATTTGTGGATTTAATATATGAATTCTTGTACTGCATTTATAAATACTTATTGTAGAAGAAAATATATAGTAGTGAGACCTTCAGAAAATATACTTGTCAATTAAAACTATACAATTGATTACTCATTCTTTGTTCACCTGCATCAACACAACTGCTATTGTTTTGCATCCTTGGAAAAGTGTGAGTACAATGTCCTCTAGAATGTCTTTTCCCCATTCTCATAGGCCTATCTGTGTCAAGGCAGATTACTAAACATATTCCTTCAAATCGGATCACTCAGTACGCAGATTTGATTGGATTTGTAAATCACGCTCTTGAGGTAGATTAGTAAGTAACAAGAGTCAGGCATGGCACAGGCGTCGTCACGACACAAACGTCATCTCTCATCTCTGACTTATCTTGGCTCTGGAGCCACTGGCCCGCACCAAATCATTAGTATTCCTGGAACAATAACAGCTATTCCCTGAATGAAGGGAATGAGGGACTAACGTAAATTAATGAACTCGACCAGCCTAGCAGGAATGGAAGGTGACAACCAGAACTGAATTGAATTGGTAAATCACACCCCTGAGAAAAGGTTATGGGGAGGAATTGATGATAAAAAAATCATGCACCTAAACACTTTCTCTCATTGCACATTTCTTTCCTGGAAAATCCGCCAGATTCTACAAAGTTTTACATGTATGAATATTTCTTCATAGAATTCTGAGTAGACCATGCTTACATATATCATCTAGCCATTACGTGCTACTCTAATCTAATAAATGAATCAGAAGTCTTAGACTGAACTTGATGTCTTTCACCCTTAGAAGGTAATCCCCCACAAATATGTTGCGATGACGTTTTATGGCCTAAACAGAAGCAGATAAGAAGATACTCACTACACAAAGAAGTGATGGCAAATGTAGCTAAACACACACCAAGTGGGCAATGTATGTAAGTGTTGTTTCTTTTTTTTACCTTTGATATACATGTAAAAACCAAGTTAACCATGTAGTCTAATAGATGATATATATGAGCATCATCAATATTGCATCCGGACACTTTAAAAAAATATTAAATACAGACTGTTCCAGTCCATGATCACCTGACCCTCAAGTATCTCACCAAGAACAATGTTCAGACCAGTTGGACACCAAATACAGCATAAGAACATAAACATTTCGATATAAGCTACTAATTCGCGATGCAGAAACAGCAACATATTATGAGTTTGTTCCTATTAAAAAATAAACAGTGCCAATCTTAACAAGAAGCAAAGATTCAAAACTCTTAAATGCGATTTATAAAAGTTTGTTTCTAATAACTGCCCATACTCTGGGAGGCATTGCATGGATTGGAATGCAATACATGCACACTCTATATGCATCAGCATGTGGTAACACACTTCATACTCATGTAGCAACACATTTTATGCCAATTAACAAAGGCAGACATGGCACACTGGTGACACAGATATCTTCCAACTGTTTTAGCTAATCAATTCTATTAACTCTAGTTGGGGTTACACAGTAGTGCTGTTTACACTGGCATCAAAAGATTTGAGTTTTTCTAACATTTGGGTTTTTCATTGGAAGTTGCTAGGCAACTACCCTAAACATTGAAAAAAAAACCTGAATTGAGAAACCCCACCTCTGAAGTGTGGTTTTTGGAAACTCCACTGGTTTTTATTGGGTTATTTTTTGCCAATGTAAATACTCACTCATATCTCGCCGGTATTATTCAGGTTTTTGGTCATGTGGGGCGTTCCCATGGGATGAAAATGATTGAGAGATAAAATCAGTGAGATAAAATACCCTTAACTCTTTTCAAATCAGTATTCTGAGAAGCATTCTATCTTGATTTCATCTCATCTAAGACACGCCCATTTATGATGCAGTAACCAAAAAGAAATTAGGTTAAATCACACTTTCATCTTGCTCAGCCAATGAAAATGCTTTCTGCCAGTAGGTGGGGCAAAAGAGCGTGGATGCATTATTTGTACAAATATTAATATGCTGCTGCGCTTGCATTCAAACGCAAACGCATTTTGACTGGTATTTTGGTGAGAAATAACTTCAGTATTTTCCAAGTTATCAGCTTGCCTTTTCAAGGATCATTTCAAGGCCGATATTAGTCAATAAAAATCTTTAAATTCAATTCAATCATCATACAGGAATGTTGCTAGAGTAATGCAGTGGATGATTATGGCATTTTTCTGTATCTTTATCTGAAGACTAATAGCAAATTTATCCACAAATATTGTACATACTGGAGGTTCAATACCGATTTCATTTTAAAGATAAAATAAAAAGTTTAGAGATAAAATGATGCTCAGAATACCACCCCAGGTTTTTCAAATTTTGGTTTTTGCCAATGTAAACTGAGGCTATTGATTGTGATCACATAGGCTGGATGAATAAGAAGTCTGAGATTTATGAAACATACCAATTTTATGCCTTGAACTTTCCGACTTCACATTCTACAAGACATTGGTTAATTTTCAAGGAAGAGTAAATCTACTGCCCTTTTCAATATTCAATCATGTATATTCAATGGAAATCAACAACTGTGAAAAGGGCAATCCAATGGTTGAGGTACCAAAATAGCACTACATTTTTCCTTTATAGTGAGTGGTACTTAAACTTAACATATTTACTGAAGGTTAAGTGATACACTTTATGTAACAAAATAAAGATTTCTTTTACACTTTATACTGAAAATTGTTTGAAAAGCACATCCAGATTATAAAAAGTTTTGTTCATAAAGTTGCAAGTGAGAATTAAATATATTTTGTTCTTTCACTTTCAAAACAAAATTCTTTCATACAATTCACACATCATATAATGAAATTAGCAAATGATTGTCCTCTATTTTTCATTAATTAGAAATGATTACATATCATTATCTTATTGTGATATTCTCTAAACCTATTCCCTATCCATCTTCCAAGGTAACACTCATTAATCCATTTTGAAATACCATTTAACTTCCCATGAGGTTATGACCCAATGCCACATTGAACCATTAGAATTCCTGGGCCAGTCCCTCATACATTCCATCCTAGCTGATATCATCTGTACTGCCATGGTACAGCTATAAGACCATTACCATATCACTCACTAATCATTAGACAAGTATGCAGCATCAGAAATGCAACCATAGCTGAGCTAGTCAAACTATACCTCTCTTCCAAGAAATACAAATGCCTTCATAAATTTCAGGTGCATGCATTGGGGGCATTTTTTACATTTTCTTTCCCTTTCCCCCCCCCCCCTTTTTTTGTGTGTGTGGCTAATTTGAGACTAGAAACCCAAAGGGAGGAAGGAGGTAATCAAGTGAAATCATTTGCTTTATCTGAATGGAAAAAAAAAACTACTATAGGAAACTTTTCAGGTGCTTGAACATTATTTTCTTTCTCTGCATGGCAAAGAGGATACAACAGCTGTGTAGATTTGCATTGCAGAGATTTTAATCTGTATTGAAAATCAATAATTAATGGGTGGCATAACATTTGCTCCTGGGACAAATGCTCCTGTCTCCAAAGACTTAGGGTTAGGGCTAGGGTTGTGATAGGGTCCAGAATAATGTGAGAATAAGGATTAAGGTTAGCATTAGGTTTGGAGTTTGGTTTTATGTTTGGCTTAATGTGCAGATTTTTCCATGGGAGCAGTTGTTCCATGGGAACAAATGTCATGAAACCCACTAAATACAATATAATGCTTATACATGTAACCCTTTCTGTATATAAAAGTCCCAAACTAACATTTACCTTATCACTTAATTATTTGACATAAATTCAAATAGTATAGATGCTGTGACAGGATTGATTAATGCAGGAATTTTCACCAGCATGATTAAGAATAGAAAGGCAAGTTAAAAATCAAAGTAGAGTCAAAACCTGTCTTAGCAGCCACATCTCATAAAGGCAACCAGTCTATAGTGACTGCTTAAAGACATTGGTTAACATTCTTATGATTAAAAAAAAATCTTGTTTTGTTACTTGAAAATGGGATAAACATAAGGGTTATAGTGTAAAAATACCAGTCTGAAAGTTTCAAAGTATCATATCCACAGGAAGTATTTTTAAATATCAAAAATGTGAACCAATGTTTGAAAAATATACGAGGGTCAGTTGCACAGAATAGACATAAGGAGTGTGCATGCGCATATGACTCACCTTACCGTACTGTGTGTATTGGCGTATCACGCTGCGGGAGGCACATAACGGCATTTTCAAATTCAAGCAAAGTGGTCCTCTTAGTGATTGTCTCGTGAGACGAAGGATAATAAAATCGCCGTTTGCGTCTAACTTACACTTTTTCATTCCAAATTATGGTTGGTTTCAGGGTTTTGAGTACAAATACAAGTACTCATACACATGTTTCATCTTAGTTTGAGAATGTTTTAAATCAGCTACTCACAAAGTTAGCCAATGCCTTTAACATTGTCTCCCAGGTGGAAGAAGAAATGTGTTACAGAATCTGCCTTTAGCAGCCACCTGTCTGCAGTGGCCACTTTTTCTGTTTCCCTTGGGTGGCCTTTAAAGGGAAAGTCCACCCCAGAAGTTTCTCTGCATGTTTCAATAACAGCTCTCCATTCACTTTGTACATGAACTTTCACATTTTCTCAATTTTCTTGGAGGTTACACATTTTCTCATCCCATAATCAGAGTATGTCATGTAAAAAGCAATTCTTCTGAACATACATTGACTATGGGGTTAGAAAATGTGTAACTTCCAAGAAAATTGAGAAAATGTGAAATTTCATGTACAAAGTGAATGGAGAGCTGCTCGCATATGATGTCATCAGTGTTGCCAATTTGCAGAGCCAAGAGTAATTTACTAGAAAATGTTAATGAGTGTAATTTTCTTATTCTTTGCCCGATTTTGCTCATTTCTTTTTCAAAATGCTGTTCAAATTTAACTCCTTTTATTGAAACAGTGAAACTTCTGGGGTGGACTTTGCCTTTAAAGACAGGTTCAACTGTACACATTTCTTCAGCCAATTTCTTTTGTTATTGACCTAGATTTATTTCAGACATTATTGATAGGTACAAAGGAACACAGATTGATAAGATTCTACTCTACTTTTATTCATTATATCTGTATCAAAAGAAACATGGAAACATATCCTTTGCATCAGACAGAATCCTATATGAATTATGAAGTATTTTACACTTTGGTACGTTTACAATAATATCAGAAGATGAACAACCAATGAAAATTAAATGTTAAATATATATTTTTTTTAAGTAGATAAAATGAGTTGAAAGACCATTGTCATAGTAATGGATCTGTCAGACAAAAGGTTAGACACTCAAATTCCTCTTCTTGGTTAACACCACCCACCCTCACAATGTACCCCATCAATCCATTACGATCTTCACTCTAGCTTGTATTGTCCAGTCTTTCATGCTTGTTGGTCCCATCAAGTTCAACAGATCAGTAGAAGCATGCAGCCAAGCACAGCCTGTTGCAAAGCATGATAGTCTGACCATGTCAGACCCAATTACAATGGCACTACTTAGTTTAAAAGAAGAGTTTTATAGTTGTTTGTGCCAGTGGACAGATACATTGTAAAAATGACCACAGTTTATTCATGTAATAATCATAAACTCTGAAAATGATACATCCCAATATTAAAAGAATCCAGCATAACACCTTCAGTTCCAAATGTGATAAATTCTGCTCATGAAGAGGAGGTTTGAGATGCGAGTAAAAGAAAAATTATGATGATTTTGTTCCAGAAAGAGAAACATGCAAAGTTAACTCCCATGTATTCTATTTTATGCCAAATCTAACAACATAACAAGCATTTACAGGTAAATTTTGACACATAATTCAATAAAATCATTTGAAAATTTTGATGGTAAAGAAGAGGTGAAGATTATATCAGTTTGCAGATGCTCATCCTGACATGACAGAGATATAAGGAGTGTCAAAGGCTTCTGGCAAGCTGATATATCATGACAAAGATGCTAAAGATAGCTGATCCGAAAGTGATGGTACATGTAGCACAGACACAGGAATGATTGAGATTTTCCATCATACATTGCTAAATGCCATGGTAAAAACCTCTTTACTTGCACTTCATGCCATGGTTACAAGGGTTGACCTAGGGATCTAGAATGTGGGAGATTTACCCTTGACCTATCATTTCTACTTGTAAGGTCAAGTCTAGCTCTCTGTCTCAAGAATTTTAATTACATGTATGTGGAAACTAAGACAGCTTCTACATGTATATTATAGATAAAGTCAAACTGAATATCAGTCAATGCTTTTCCAACCATGTTGAATCATTTATAGCTGGTAATGCTATAACATTTCACAGCAAATGAATAATTATATGAAATTCAAATTGTTGCAGCTGCAATCAATATTATATTACTTTGCACAATGCTATTTTTGGAAATTCCAAGAGAACTTGGGGATTACGACTGAAAGTACAAAAGGAGTCATGGCCAGAATTTTGCCCTCATTCATAAGCATAAAACACCCTGACTACAGCCATGGATCTCTGGCCTAATGAGGACAATCCATAAAACATTAGCACATCATGGAAAATTCATGAAAGAGATCTGACCTTCACACTAACATGGCCACTCTAGAGGATTCACTGGCATGCATTGATTAGAGATGGTAGCCACACAAAGTGCTAATGCCTGTATGATATCAATGAGACTAATTGATGCAACGAGCATTACTTTGCCATTCATTCAAGACTATCACTGCACTGCAATCACCAAACCGGTAAGGTCGATTTCCACCATCCCTGAAATATTAACAAGGTGATGATGTGCCGGTAAAAGCAATGTCTGATCGCTTCAATTTCCAACAAATCCATCAGGTAAATAGACGAGCAAGGCTTTGCCAAGAACTTCCGGTGAAATTAGGAATCTGTTATCGAGCCTTTTACCAAAGGAACGCGCTAAGTGCATGCTTTTCTGGTTGCCTGTATGCACAACATGCAATCTGTAATGACAATTGACATTTAAAATTTCATGCCCTTAACCTAAAACTACATCTCTGAATCTGTATTCTGCATAGAAGATATGTTATTTGAATTTGAAAGAGCTGCTCATCTTGCTCTTATCCTCGATGCAAATAACCCCCAGCTTTTATCAAATTGGAACTAAATCCTAAACAAATAAGGTGGGCTACTACATCCAATTTCAACCAATCCCTCATCAATCTGACCAGACTGAGTTGGTCTGGATTTGTCCAGCAGCAGCTTTTTCTGAGCAGCAGACATACAATCTATTTAAAAGACAATATTTCATGGTATGAATACGTGTTCTTACAGAAATCGTGCTACTCTTCTCTTATTTCAAATGGGAAATTAGTTAAAGGCAATGGCTAACTTTGTGATTTTGTAGAATAGACAGACAATCTTGCATATTACAAGTTCAAAACAGGAAATTAATATTCACAGGAAGACATACAATTTCCTCTTACCCACCTCTACTCTACTTTTATTATCTCATCACTTTACTGGTTCACCTCATTACAACAATAGACTCTTATATCCTTCCTTATTTGCCATCACTAGTTGACCTTAAAGATTACCAGGAAAAACTGTGTTTATAAAAAGGAAATTTTCTCTGAAGAGACATACTTAAAACATGATTTTACACCCCCTCAATTAGTTTTATCCTAAGTACATGACTACATGTATCAGTGTTTTACTTGATACACAAATTTAAGTTGACTTGAGGACACACAGCTACAGGCATACATCCCATTTAAACATGGCACCCTCATGGAACGACGCATAACGCAGATGCCTGCAAATACACGATGCAATATTGCTTGATCAGATCACTAAAGCAAAAGCCAGGGAGTTCTAAGTGGATTTATGTTCACCTATTTCACACACATTCATCATAATAAGGCCAATATCTAGTGTTATTCATTGGAATAAATGCCTTTTGCTTTCCAGGGTCAGGGTCCACAGTGTGTCTCTTTCTCTCCTGCAAATGTAATAAAGAATGTAATCCCAGTGCATAAATTTACTATATGATGTTCCATTCACACTTGGATATCATTTTCACATATGTGACTACAGAATAAAGATATGCAGACATGTTCTTTTTAAAGTTATATCTATATTATCCATATAACAAGAAATACTATTCTGCTAGAAAGAATAAGATTTAGACATGCCTCTTTCCATATATTTTTCATAGAATGGTTTGATTTCACAATTTCTTAAAATGTGCTTATCATTTAAATTTTGTTCCCCACTTTTTCTTTTCAAAATTTTCCCAAATAATAATATAACAAGAAATAATTGACATTGGATACAACATAGAGCTTGTCAGGAGTAATTAGTGGGAAGCTCTATGATATGAATTGAAAAATCACCGATACTGTATGAAATATACAATGTTTTAAGATCTACAGTAGAAAACACAGAAAAGAAAAGTGAAAATCAGTTACCGAACTTATCCACATACGTATTTTGATATCAGTGTATGATCAAAATATTCTACAAAATGATGTTCAAATCATCAGTGAAGGAAAGAAACATTCAGGTAACTGCTTAAATAATAATAAGAAAAAAAATATCCTTAACTCTTACGATGCCAAGGGGTTTTGCTAATTCCAAGATTCTATCAAATCATGAACATTGCTTACTTTTCAAATGCCTGCAAATCTTCAACAGCATCTCCTATACATATATGTTGTTCACAAAAGTTGTAGAAAATTTATTGCCCTTTCAAATGAAACCAAGTATTCCTATTAATTCAATGTCATGCATGAAAATTATTGTGAAATAGCACTGAGCTTCTATCTTGGCCTTTAGGTTTTTATTTATCATTTGTTTGCTATTGTTTTATGCCAAAGTGACAACGGATCCTTCCAAAATCTGCAGTTTTCTTCAAACATTTCTATGGTAGCATAAAGTGGCTGATAGATATTTTAAATACTATATTCATCCTCCAAGCTTTGACATATTTTCATCACCATATACTTATTTTTAAGTGGAGTAATGGTCAATTAAAAATGCAAAATCTCTTTGTCACATATACTTGACATAGGCACTGTAAGAGTTGAAGGCATCGGTTAACATTGTTATGATTTTTTTACAAAAAATCATTTTGCTACTTGAAAATGGAATAAACATAAGGGTTATAGTGTAAAAATACCAGTCTGAAAGTTTCAAAGTGTGATATCCACAGGGAGTATTTTTAAATATTAGAAATGTGAACCAATGTTTGAAAAATATACAAGGGTCAGTTGCACAGACCAGATGTAGGGAGTATGGTGGCCCTGAAGTACGCTCGACAACAGGTCATGTGCGATGTGAATTTTGCATCCCAGGTCCTGAACTTTGCATCCCAAGTCATGAAATTCATGACCCGCGGTGCAAAATTCATGACCCGTGGCGCAAACTTTGCATCCCAAGTTGTGAAATTCACGACCCGCGGTGCGAAATTCATGACCTGTGGCGCGAACTTTGCATCCCATGAATTTCATGACCTCGGATGCAAAGTTCAGGACCTGGGATGCGAAATTCACATCGCACATGACCTGTTGTTGAGCGAACTTCAGGGCCACCATAAAGGAGTGCGCATGCGCGCATGGCTCACCGGACCATACTGTGTGTATTGGAGTATCACGCGGAGGAAGGCAGACTAACGGTCTTTTTGAACTCGAGCAAAACAGTCCTCTTATTTATTGTCCCTGAGACCAAAAATGATAAAATCGCGGTTTGCTCTTACTGACAGTTTTTCATTCCAAATTATGGTTGGTTTCAGGGTTTTTGAGTACAAATACAAGTACTCATACACATTTCATCTTAGTTTGAGAATTTTTTAAATCAGCTGCTCACAAAGTTAGCCAATGCCTTTAAGTGAATATTATAGGGATCTCTTTATTTTGTCTCTTTACCAAGGGCAAACTATCAATTAGAAAGGAAATGAATCCTTGTAGGGATTCTTCCATCAATATATTTACTGAAAACATCAGCATCAATTGATGATTTTTTGAAAAGTAATACAGCTAATAAATACACTTAGAATGGCTTCTTATCCTTCTTAGAATTCCTAGTCAGGATGTTTATTACTGTTCAATGATATTCATTATTGAGAGTGACATTTAAAAAGAAATGAAAAGTCTTGCAAATTTACCTTGGAGTAATTTCTTAATTTTTTTTTCAAATACTAGCCAATATTGAAGTGCTTTAACCACAGACATTCTAGTGAATCAACTGCTCAGAGTCATAAGGGCTCTCACTAATACAATTCAACAGAGAGTAAAGCCCTTCTGGCCCTTAACAGACATACTGACAACCATCACAAATGAGTTATGTGTTTACGAGCTTTTCCAGGCGTCACACTATTAGCAATCTTCCATTTTGCGCAAGGTGAAGAAGCACTGGTCACAAAAAAATCTTATCAGTACTCTTCTGCCATATGCCTGCACACTTATCTCTCTCCACTACCTCCCCACAATTAGAAACACACAGTATGCTTCAAAAAGCACAACAAAATCCCATCTTATGTGACTGACTGGCGATAGTGTGCGTCACAGCAGAATGGTAGGCACTGCATGCATGATAATGTCAACATGACCGACTGTGTTTGGAATCTACATGTTGGCTTGTTTGAAGATGTCCGAATATCTACAGCGACGTCAGTCGAGCAATATTTGAAGTCAAACACGACAAATACATCATCTTGTAGCTTGGCAGTAATCATATTCCAGACAAGGGAAACTAAGGACTCTAAATATTGGTATTACGAAGGAAGTTACATAATAGAGGCAGGAATTAACCTATTTGTAAGAAAATTACAACTAAGAGAAACATCCATGTTTGTGAACAAGTGTGAATTATCATTTAGCATGCTGCATAAACGTATATCCGGATGAATTTGTTGTTATGTTACAAAAATAGATATGACCACTTTTTTAGCATTTGTCGGTATTTCAAAAAGTTCAAATATGCTCATTAAAAGTGAAAATAATTTCCTCCAAATATCAAAATTAAGACATGTCCAGAGAGAAAAAAGAGCAGTCTCATAAAGATTTTCAGTGCCCAGTATTGCATTTCATCTAAAATTCTGGCTAATGAACTGAGCTTTTCTATATTTTCCCTAGATATATACATTCTAAAGAAACTAAGGTATCTCAACTTGATTCTTTTGTAAGTTTTACAATCATGCTGTGCTTAACTAATTGCAAACTATTTTGCATTTGTTTCTAGTATTTTAGAATGCATTTTACAGGTTTTCATTACGATGGCTTCCCTAATATCAATACTGTTATATTAAATCTTTTCAAACAAGCAAGCCCCCCCCCCCCTACAAACCTTATTCACTAAAGTTTCCAATACATAGAGGCAACATGTGCATATATTTGATTGAAACAGCAGCTAGGTTCTAGGTAAACTACACTTTGATAAAGTCATCTGAGAAGTTTTTAAAGTGCGGGGGTGACAGGAGCTATTTGACCGGCCCAGTACCCTCAGCCCTCCTCCCGTTTTAATTTGAGCAGCAGACCCGAACACAAAGGGCCTATCCCAACCAGATGATATTACCATACCGCATACATCATGCATGGCCTAGTAAGCCATGCTTTAAAGACAAGTTGAGCTCTGGTCACGCAATTGCATGTTTAAAGAAACCATTTGTAAAAGCTGATTGTGTTGGACATAAAAAAGAATTGCCTATTGTGTGGTAGTGTGGTATTGATATGAAATGTTGGCAAATGAGCTAAATCCTGATAGAAATTGCACAAATTGAATAATAAAATACACACAGGTATGATTCCATGGGACCATACACAATGTGGCATTAAATATGTTTCAAACTGTCCAACTTTTATTAGTTATATCTAAAATATCAGGCCTTTTTTTTAAAGTAAAATCCCTTCTGCAAGACATTGCTACCACAATATCCTTCTTAAGAGCAGAACAAAGAATGAGAAAGGTAGTTTTAATTTTACACCTTTATGAAAACCCAACTTGCTCTTTAAATTGGCCAGGCCCGGTAGTAGCCTTGATCTAAATCACTGCCAGCAGCACCATGTCTATCCTTATATCTCACATAGATATTGACAGAACACATGCTGGAAGCATTGGTGGTTAGACAGTCATCTTTGTGTCTCATACTGCAATAATTAACTTAATGTGCTAAATAAAGCAGAGCAATGCAGTAACCATGCACTCAAGCAAATTTTCCAATGAGTATGAAAATATAATAAATTCTGCCTCACCACATCAATTCAACTTAATGTGCTAAAGTAATGTGATGCAGTAGCTATACAAATGCAGTTCATGAACCCACTTTGCCCTCTTACCATTAGTTTGCTTCTCCCAATGATACTTCAAGAAATTAAGATTATTTAATGCCTCAGTCATGATTAAGTTACTTATATAAGTTCCTGGACATATAAATATAAGCTCTGCTTTTAATCATGTCCAGCTGTTTTCAACGAAACATTATCAATATCTGTGCATCATGTATTATATTCACTGATATTTGATCACGCACCCATATCTACGAAAAATTACCATTGTTATATTTTAGTTGTGATACTGTATTCATTTTATGTTATGCACTGCAGTATTATGTTAATATGATTGAAAACAGGCAATACAAATCTGAATTTGAATGAATATGATTTTTTTCCATCTAATGATAAAAAAGACCAACATCTTTCCATCAACTTAAGTTTGTTAATCTTGAATGTTGAATGTATATCTAAGAAAGGCAAAACTCACTTATTAGTTATCCTAATGGTCAAATCTGAAAGACTTATGAACCTGTAACATACATGTACATGTACATGTATGTTCTTTCCTATTCAAATATATAACTAATGACATATACCAATGATCACAGTTATAAGGTTTCTACAAACTAGAGAAATCTATTTCTCACTCCTTAACACTCAACAATAACATTACAACTTCATCAAATTTACTTACTATCTCTTAATATCCCCCCCCCCCTCCCCACAAGGAGACTTTTCAATAAAAGTGATTATTATCGATATAAGGCATTTTAGCCCCACATTAAAAATGCATATTTTCGTCTGCTTCATTTTCGTATGCAATATTAGAGCATATCCAATGCCACACCAAATTCCCCATTGGAATACTGTACTAAATACCTGATGACACCATAAAAGGGATCAAAATTAATGTATGATGGAAGGCCCTATGTTAACTGAATGTACATGTAGTTGGTGAGATGAATTTTAATAAATTTTATATCACTTTCCTGTGGGGTATAGACAATAATTACATTGGGTGGCTTTATTTCATGGAATACCAGAGAATACTGCACTCATTTGGGCCAATACTGCACAAATCGAATTAATGCACGAATCAAAATATTGCACAAATCAAAATATTGCACAAATCAAAATATTGCACGAATCAAAAATTCATGCAATATTGGCTTTAACTCATATCACATTGCCATCCAATATAATATAAATATCCTACTCATAGAATTGTTGCTCATTCCCCTAGCACTATCAACAAACAGACTCCTAAATATAACTGCGGATTTTCAATTAACGTTCTCCAGTAACATAATTCATACTTCTAACGTGATTTGAGTATGCCCAATTGCACACATAATGCCCTTTCCCCAAGTAATTTATGACTGCACAGAGCAACAAATGAGCCAATTTTCATAACTAGGAAATTTTCAATACAGGCTGGATCTGTATTCCAATAAAGGGCTCATTATCACTTAATTTTTCAGTACAGTAACCAAACCAAACAATTTTACCTGCCCTTTTTATTGTCAGCAGTGCATGCAATGCAGTTCAAAGCAAATTTCAATTAATTTGGGTTTTATGACATAATAAAGCACATCCATCATGTTTGATATTACAAATTTTCCAAATCAATATCATTCCATATGTATACTGCTGTATCATATAAAATATAAAAATCGGTAATCCAAAATATCAAACAGAGAATAATGTATAGTTCATTATTAAATCATAGTATAGAATACATATGGCAGGATTGTACTTGTAAAGTCTCTTCAGATTCTCCCTGGATACATGCGCTCTAGAGATACCTTTATCATCATCAAACATGTATTCCAATCAGGAACAATTGTGATCGGAAATACATAGGAATTTGTGTGCATTGCACTCTTCATGACCATCCCACATACACCTTGTTTAATTTCATAGGAAAAAGCATAGTTCTCTTTGCCTTTGAATCGAGACAACCTGTGGTGCCGCCATGGACTTTTTAGATTAAGCCAGGAAGGTAATTATACAGCTTCATGCACGCACAGCTTGGCATATTGCAGACTTGCTACGCACACAATAAATCTGACTGGTGTACCAAACACGGCAGGAAGAGGTTGCCAAGCAACTGTATCTTCTTTTTTAATACGTTCAGAGTACAATGTTCTTACCCAGGGAGAAAAAAAATGCAGAGAATATGAACGAAGCACGGCTTAATGAACCAGGCTGGAAGCACGGTATTCTTGCTGCCTTTACACTCACACACACACAGTCTCAATTAATCACCCATACACACAACACACTTATAAGCCTGCACACTTTCTCCCTACAGATTACAATCTCCATTAAGACATGGGTTTTCCATTTAATCGGAAAAACATATCAGATTTGTATCTGAATTGTTTCTTTGTCCTATTCATGTAATTTGTACATGATCCCAAATTAAAGTATGAGAATATAAAAGCTCTTTGTTTCCTTACAATTAATGTAATTTCACAATTTGTTTAAATGGAATGCCAAGATAATTACTGAGCAATCTCATAATGAACTATTTTTGTTATTCTTATTTCACAAATGAATGTTCATCCAATTCTCTTTTCCCTCCATTTTTTCCATTTTTTTTCCCTCTGTAAATGCTTCTCTACTTAATTTGATAAACTATAACTCAAACTGTCATACTATCTGTTCTACCAAGGTTTTTTTTCTCTGATAAGAATATGAAGTTTTTCTTGAATTGATCCTGTATTCCAAAATAATTTTAAATATGTATATGGCTATCACAGACATCATTTTTGTCATTGATGTGCTGTGTTTAGGTTTGCACAAAATCTGTTCAAGATTTATGAATTTTGAAAGTTTAAGTAAATCCCTATTATGGGGATCCTTGAGCTGGCATCTTTGCCAGCATCTGTGATGTCATCGTGGACAACTCTCCATTCATTTTGTGAATAATTTTTCCAAAGAATTTATATGAAATTTCAAGTCAGGAATCAACATAATTCTTCCTAAAATGCTTGCAGAATGTCATATTCAAACAGTAAATTAAAAGAATGTCTATTCTTGAAAATGTACAAAATGTTATATTCTGTATACAAAATGAATAGATGGTTGTCCATGACGATATCACAGATGCTGTTGGAGCTGTCAACTTAAAGGATCCCCATAATAATGGTTTACTTAAACTTTCAAAATTTACACCTCTTGAACAGATTGTCTGATTTTGCTCAAACTTTCACTGTCTTCTCTTTCTTGTTCTTCTTCATTCACTGAAAGCACAGTCTGGGTCACATTCTCCTTTAATAGAGAAACCATTCAGTTTCAGCAGGCAATGAGTTAACATCATATCAAGCAATGTCTCAAAAACCTTATTCTAGCTTGTCTGCTACCAAGCCTAGACAATGCATCACATGACCTGTGGAAATGAGTATGCGGCACTTCCACATCGATGGCTAGGAGAAGCCTTGCTCCATTCGACAGGAAATTATTTACACCGAGAGCATTAATAGATGAGCACGGATGTGATGTTGACACTAGTTCAGTCCCAAGAGGCCCCCTGTACATCATCGTCGATAATGCCTATCAAATCATAACCACAAAATCTCAGCTCTAAGCCAGCTCTTATTTCTCTGTTGCATAATATTGTGTACATATGCAAACCAGTTGATCATTTAAATTAATCTTTTTCATTTCATCTAGAGAGAGTTACATGTATGTAGGCCTAAACCCTACCCTTTTTTACCCAAAGTTTTAATTACTTTTTTCAATGAATTTATTTCATTTCTACAAACATGTTTACAGAAAATTAAAAACAAATTACCATATGAAGTCATGCTGAAAATAATGGTGAAATGAATGCACAACAATACAGTCTGCCAAATTTGAATACAAACATGAAGAACAGCAATATATCAAAATGCTGCTCTTCAACACAATAAAGATATTCACTTCAATTTAAAAAAATAGGTTTCTTCCACATCTTTCAACTATTAGTAATGAGATATTTTTTTAGAATGATCTATCTTAACACAAAACCATTCATATTAATATAATTTTAAAACAATATTCATCAAAGTGGCATAGTTAAAAAGGTAGGCTCTTCCTTTCTCTAGCCAAAAAAGTCAGCATAACCCTGAACATGATGGAGAGTCTACATCATCTATAGGCTATCTCTCTACACTTTACTTACTTCTTTTCTATATACCGGTATTCAAACTCGCCCCAACTCATCTATCTTTCCCCTCTTCCCAAAACACTTTCCTGATTATGCTCCAAATGTATACATTGTGTTTACTTGTTGACTGATTTCTTCTTCAATAAAAAAACAATAATGAAGAGTGCTTCATGCGTAAATTTGACAGGTGCATATTTCTTCGATAGTAAATTACAGTTGCAGACATCATGCAAGATACAATATCCTCGCATCTCTTCATACATGTACATGGCAGAAAGGGGTAAACACAGGTTGTGGTTAAATTATCATTTCTTTAGTTTCTAATCTAAGTACTTTGCTATCACAGTTAATAATTCATTTCATAACTTCAAAGATGAACAAAGCAATATTTCTTGTGCAACCAAATGTAAGTGCACAGATAATCACATTTGCAAATAACCATATTCCTAATTATAAATATACACATGATACTGTAGTCCAATTGTGAGAGGTCGATCCTTTTAATTTGCACATGTGCAATGACGATCGATGGGAGCTCATTTCAGGGCAATAGTGTTCACAGCTCTATCGTTTCTAGACCACATTACATGCACAACATCTCCAATCAATATTACATCATGGGTTCCATACATCTAGCTGGCGTACGTGCATGCTTGTGTGAGTCAAGCCTGTAATTGCTACTGACAACTTTCTCACCAATTTATTCTGGTCATGCTCACTGGTTAATTACCAGTAGTAAAAAAACCAGTATGCTTTCACCTGGGGCAATACAGAGCAATTTTAGTATGGTTGTTACCGACATGTATGGCTATTTTACACGTCACATAATATGTGTAAACCCAGTATAAGCTCAAGGAAGTTTACGCTTTCTTGATTTCGAATCAAGTCATATGAAAAAGAAAATAAACTAACTTGAATTCAATTTAAAGTCTGTAAGTGTAACTGTACTATGCATGTCAGTTTACATAAAATGACAACACTAACATTGACAGTGACCTGAATAATAGCACAGTACCATGCTGATAGCTTGTATGTTTTGACCCTTTAATGTTATTTCACTTTGCAAAAGTCTATTCAGATGACTTGGGAATACATGTTTGAGCAAATGATAACATTAAATGCATTTCTATTAATTACCCAACTGTAGCACAATAAGGAAATTTAAAAACTTCCAAAATTAATATCTTCCCTCTTGTTGTAAAACTTGCAGAATTCTAACAGATAAATATCCAACACATTATCTGAGAAAATCTCTGTACTAGCAGTGATATCCACCATGCTAGTTCTTTTCATTAACAATGCTTCCTTAGTGTAATTAGTGCATGCTTGTACCTTACAGTCCATATGATATGACTTCATTTTGGTACTACACACAATTTCCATTCATGAACTCCAGCCACAGCCATCTTGAGCTTAACACTAAGGGAGTTAATGTCTCTAACATACGTCAGATATCAGAATTAGAGACATACTGTTATGCCTCACTTCAAGCGAAATTAGAAATGTAAGCATCTCATAAACTACACAAAGAAATGGTATATCACTGAAATATATGTGTAGGTACAACTTAACTTCAAGGGCATGACTGAATATTCTTCATTAACTTCATGTCTTTAACAAAAACCTGGCATCAAATCCCTTGATGAATTTCTTTCTTCTAAGCTCTAGACCAACACCCTAGATCTAAAATGCCAAACACGGCATATCAAGTTGCTATAATTCAAGCATTACTGAGATTAAAAGCCAATAAAGCTTGCTAAGTCCTGCCTTAGACAAGCGCAGAAACAGCGGGCTAGGTCGACAGAGTAACTTAACACCGAGGAATGCCTTCAAATACCAAGCATAGCCGTTGTCTGCCACACGGTAAGGTTCAGGGGGGGAAGTAAGGAAGGTCTACACTAAGAACTATATTGATACATCTACACTCTACATACCCCGCATACATTGGTACAGGTACATAGAGCTTGTATGTTAAGAACAGAATCATTCAGACTGGTCATAGAATCATGGAGAAAGGGGAGGACGATTGGGAAAACATAGAGTAAATGATTTAAGAAATTGCCTTTTTCATATCTTGGAGTTTGACATATGAGTGGGAGATACATGATCTGCAATACCCATATAAGGTAGTATGTGCTGCAGTGGTATCAAACTACTGGGATAGTTAAAGCAGCTTTCTTTATGGAAAGAACTTGATTATATGTCTCCTACAAACACACGCATGAAAAAAATGATTTTCATTCAATAATTCCCTTCCTTTCAGCTTGTGACCAGCTTGTGACCAGCATGTACATATTTTTTGTAATACATGTATACTCATAGAGTACTGAAGTGTGACATCATAAAATTTTGTTTTTTGCATTTGAGCATTTTCATGACTATATTCTGGCAGAGCATGATGAAAAACCTCCACACACCAAATTTGAAGTGAATCTGTTCACAGTGGCCCAAGGTATGGCCACATGAATGTCTAATTATCCCCATTGAAATCAGTGTAAATTGGCCTGGTTCATAACTTGAACCAGGCCAATTTACACTGATTTCAATGGGGATAGGTCCCGGGGAGGGGGGGAGGGGCACTCAACCCCCCAAAAAGTGACGGGGATGTGCCGCGGGCGAGACAAAAAACAGGGGCTTTGGAATGGGCTTATTGTGAAAAGGAGGGTCTTCGGAACGGGCTTTCGAACGACAAATGTTTGTGAAAACGGGGGTCTTTGGAACGGTTCGCCTGCGTGTGAGTGCGTATGTATCCCTATGGAACGGGCATGCGTGCATGCAGCTAGCCCAGCAGCACGGGCGCCGGGTGCGCAGAGGCGATGGTTGGACAGCGCGCGCTGGATGGCCTATGTGCAAAATGGTGCGGGCCGCTTTTCACCAAAAATGAAGCTCATTAAACGGAGCAATGCGGCCGGAACGCTGAAACGAAAAACATGCTGCTTTGGAACGGATTTCTTTCTTCTTTTTTCTCGATAAGAAGAAAATGCTATGCCTTGGAACAGAAATCGACATCTGAAAAAGGGGGTTGTCAAAGCGGCATGTCCCTGTACACCAATATATGTGAGTGCCCCCCCCCCCCTGGGGGGGCTAGGTAGGTATTCATGTGGCCTCATCTCTAAGGTTGTACTCCCAGATAAGCATCTTGCATTTTTCATAAGGCATGGGTTGTTGGTAGTTAGTCATAGGGGTTGTTTACCCAATGACTACTGAGTTCTCTTAATCCCATAGGTTTCATCTAGGGACCATTCGGTTCCAGTAGGCAAAGGGTTAGTATACAGACATGTCATTGTTACAGACATTTATTTGAAAAGGATATTTCCACTCCACAATGCTGATACACATCCTTCGCATCGGATTGTCTAAGGTAAGACAGAAGAGAGACCTTGGGGGCCTTGTGGGCACCCCAATGTGCTGCTTCTTCTTGCCATATTGGTTCCGTTTGCGATTCATGCTGTTGACAGTATTGGCAGCAGCTAAGGCTTGAACCCAAGCATTACTGAGGGGCTGTTCAGCGAGGGGCACTGTCTGGTTCTGGTCCGAACCAGGGGGTTTATCTGCGGTGTTGCTGGTAGTGGTGGTAGTTGCAGCAGCTGGGGTGGTAGTGCCGGCAGCTGCTGGGGGCCTGGTTGCAGGACCAGTGCGAGACAGAGGAACGGTCCCAGTAACGTAGGTACCGCTACTGCCAGTCCCTGCCGAAGCAGCATTATTGAACGGACCTGTGCATAATAATCAAATGAAAATAGAACAAATTAAAGTTTGTAAATACTACAGAAAATTGACAAATTAATACATTTATCACAACATACTTTCAAATTATATTCAAATATATATAGCAATTGTAATAATGGCAATTACCTTCAAAACAATAAAAATAAAGTATTTTCAATAGTTTTATAAGGAAAAAATGAGTTATCATCATAATTACCTTTACAATCATTATTATCATAATCTTAATCATCAACTTCATCAGCATCACCTCCAAGACTATTAACCACAACATAATCAATGAAAACATGTCACCTGGAAGTGGACATTAAGATCTGATGGACACAATAAGTCTGTGACTCAAAGGAGAAACATGTTTGTTATCTTTGGTAGATAGCAAGTCATTATGACAATGAACCCATGAGATGTGTCTCAGTGTATATCATCTTCAGGTCTTCCTCAAGACTTGATCATAAGGACAGTAGAGCTTTCAGATGAATCACTGGTATGAAATTTACAATGAATACAATTGATTAATGTGATTGAATCCTAGCCTATTATATATTGCAGCTTTGTTTTGAAAATTCTATCATCCAGAAATGATTTCTTCTGTAGTATTATATGCAAAGAAAGCATTTTCACAATAATTATCACAGTGATGGTGCTGATGATAATAGTTGGAAGCAATATAAGGAAGAAGAAGAAGAAGAAGAAGGACAAAAGTAGCAACAAAGAGAAGACAACAAAAAAGTAATTCTGAAAATGGTAAATTCAGTGTGGTCATTATTATTTTACGATTTAAACTGCAAGAAACTCAAAGCAACTGGACTCAGCATGTATAATACAAAAACAATGAACAAAATATCACAGATTTACATTATGTATTGTTTCTCTAACTCTTATCATAAATCACAATTTCAATTTCAATTTCAATTTTCTTTATTGTCATGTTTTAAAAACACAAAATTGTCACTATGCTTTATAAGAAAATATAAATATATAATTCATAATTACATTCACTGTAAGTTCCTTATATTTTAAAACTAAACTTGGCAATGCTGAATTCACATTTCTGATAAATTTTAGTGGGCATGGTACTGATAACCAAAGTAATGTAATTCAGTTATTGAGTTATACTTTGAAAATGAAGAGAAAAATGCAGCTGCCTATTCACATGGAATGGCTCAGAATCTAATGTTTAATGAACTCATTAGTGCCGTAACTTATTTCAGTACACAAAGGCTTCTTATGATTAGTAGGGAAACCCTGCACAGTTCTCACTTCCATTGTTTAGGTCTGCCATTGTGTTCATGCTAATCAAGCTCATTCCTCTCCACAGGCCTATGATGCACTGGACTACTGAATGTGCAAAATAAGTTGCTTTGATATACAGAGTGATTTAACTTTCCTGCAGGTTATTCATTCTCAATGTGCATCCTAACATTCACGTATAAACATTGCCCTGTTCTATTTACTTATTTAACATTCACTGTTGCACCCAAATCGCAAGACATTATAATTGCTTACTCATGCTGTATATATCTCTTTTGTAATTTTCTTTTAATATTCATGTTTTTAATCTCAGGGCCATGATGTAAAACAGTTTTTAACTGATCTTGTCATCCTGTATAAATATATTTGAATAAATAAATAAAAAATCAGTTTGTTTTATGAGTATTTTTTCTACTGAACAGACCACCCTGTTAAAAATTCACAGTAAGTAATGAATACATTTTTCGATTATAGCAAGCAAAGGACAAAACATAATCCTTAATATTATTCTATCATAAATCTGTTTTCACTGATGTTGTTCTCATTGACAAAAGAAAGGGTTTTTTTTCATGTCACTTTGTTTCTATTCTAGAAAAGTCTTCAGCTTTTCCTTTCATCCATATTGGTCAGTTGGACAGTAAGCGTGAGATAACTCGAGCAAGGGAAAACATGTGTCATATACTGAAATCAAATTATGCTTAACAGGTTCATTAACAGTCTTTACTGCTTTCCTAAAAAGTAACTGATTTTGCCTGACATTCATTCATTTTCTCTTGCACTTGACTTCCCTCACTACTGAAATGAATTTGACATAAATGAGAAAGAACCCTATACATGTACCAATGCTAAAAAGGGAAACCCTCAAATTACACTTTTTCTAAAGACATGTGTTTTAACTACAGAAATTAATGTTGTCCTTACTGAACACTGAAAAAAAAAAGTTGAAACTAATCAGACAATCATTAGTTTATATCTTGAAAAAAAAAGGAAAAACATTTCTCTGTGTAAACATCTAACCCACAGAGCACGATTTGATTTAAGTCTTACACGCACTTTCCACAGACCCCAGATCGAGTCATCTTGGGCTTAGTGTTCAACGGGTTTACAAAAATATCTAAATTTGGAGCTAATGAAATAACTCATGTACAAATTTTTGAGGCTTATATGCATACATTTAAATGTAGTGACCATCCATTATTTTTATTCATTAATCTGATCGTTTTATTCAAAGGCATGTTGAAGTCAGTAAAATCACATTTTCTAATTTGGAATTTATTTTATATTACCCCACAAATTTTCTTAATTCTAGTTTATATGGACCTTATACACTATATCTAAATTATCTATTCACTTTTTTTCACATTCTGTATTTGAGTCCAAGATGTTCTGAAATTAAAAACATGTTTATTTCCACTCAAGACAGGATGAGTGGCTGTTGTGGCAGTGACCTATAGAATTTTATCTGAGTTATAGAACATACATTTCCTGGGTTTGGAAAAGACTTTATAAGATATCCTATCTTAGTTATGGAAAGAGGACAAGACACTGTGTCTGACCCATATCTTTGAAAACACTTCACAATATACATTTCAACTGAAGTTCTTTATACAAGTGCTTGCAGGCCAAACATATCTACTCATTAAAATCACATCTTTATTTTCATCAATGTTTTATCCCTATCACAAACAATTATGCCTTTAATCATTATGACCAAAATCTTCATCATTCATCATTACAAAACACATTCACAAGCTATTATCACCACCACCACCTCCACCATACACATTATCCTCATCATCACCATCATTACTTTTATCATATCATCATCACCATATCATTCACAAGTCATCATCATCACCACATCCACCATTAACATCATTCTCTTTAAGACATGATGATGATGATGATGACAGAGACTCCAACTCTCCCGTTTTTGGCAGGAGATCTCCCGCTTTGAGTCATTTTCACAAAATCTCCCGCTCAAGTTTGAATTTCTCCTGCCCTAACTGTGTTCCTCCTTTTTTCTCCCACCCAACCCCCTTTTTGAAAAAAAAAATGAATCTGAATCATTGGATTTTACCTCATTTAATGTTGTCATATGCTCAAAAATAGGCCTAAGATAGAACCAGAGAACTTCTATAACCCTAAAAGTGGCCTCCGGCCACAAGGAATTTTGTGCTTTGCGATGGTATATGTGGGCTACACGCGCATTGAGTCAGAGTCTCCCATTTGCTAGGGGGTCTCAGCAGGAGAATCTCCTGCTTAAGAGGTGCTTGGGGTTGGAGTCTCTGTAATGATGATGATGATGATGATGATGATGATGATGATGATGATGATTATAATTATCATCAACAACATTATCCCCATCATCATGCATTCACAAGTCATCATCACCACACCTCCACTACATCATCCTCATCCTAATCATCATCATCATCATCATCATCCTCACCATCATCACCACCACCACCACCATCACCATTATGTAATGCCATTGTCACCATCAAAGTGATGTCATTTTACATTATCATTAATTATCCATAACATTCATGTACAACGTACATCATCACCAATACAACACCACCACGTTCCACTCAACATCATGCCTGCCATACTCGGTGCTTGCCGCATCTCGGCGACCCAGTCTAGACAACGCTAACAAAATGATAACGATTTATGCGTTTACCGGTTCGTTGGCGTTGCATGATTGCGTTTTCCAATATCTGACTGTCTCCAACAAAGATGCGAATGTCCTGGTTATATCCAAATTACATATTAATTGTCTTGTTAGAGAAAGCTATAGTGGATCTAAGAAGGTGAATTCCATCCAAGAAACATCACTTTCTTCGATAAGATAGGCACACAAATGCGGGAATGAGGGTTTGCTCAGTCGCTTCTGCACGGGCAATCGTCCGGGTAGCCGAAACCCGTCGACGCCCCTTGAAATTATGGTAGCGGCGCTTGCGTGCTGGAGGAAAATCTCTGTGGTGTTCGCACTGCACTGTGTAATCTTTTCCACTGTATGTTTGGCAACGGTGAAATGACGCGCATAGAGATTACGTGGGATTATTTCAGAACTAGATGTCGCCACTTCGAAACAACCACGCATTAATGAATTATTTTGGCAAAGCATTCAAATATCTTTTGTTTCCTTCCTTCTTCCCGGCTTCTTCCTCCTCTGTTCACGGAGTCAATGTGACTACAAATTGACTGAAGGTGGTGAGCGTGAAATGAGCCAGTTATGGCTTACATAATGGAGGGAAGTCACCTTTGTTTTGTTTTTGATGTAAATCTGTGAAGTCTTGTTGGTTTATATAATGTTCAGAGCTATAATTATGCCTCTCTATATAAAAAAACAAAAGTAGGCGAGGTTAATGGATATCCGGTAGGAGAAAGTTTCATCGAATGTTTGAGTGCATCATAGGTCAGAAATATGTCCCTTTTGCCTTGACAGCATGATGGAATCTGTATAATAATTATGATGATGGTCTTGATAGAGGTGACTTGCCGAGGAGACAAATTGTCAATGACAATACTTTTTAAAATTGATTTAATCAGGATTTATTATTATTTGTGAATGTCAGAGGATGGATGAATTGCTCATAACATAAAATCTATTTTCTATCACAATCCGATGGATCTGATGATACATTCACTATCAATAAACATTCTTATCCTTCCCCCTCGACAGCTAGTTCTTTTGAATGCCACAATTTATAATACGAAAATCTAATGTGCTGTGCGATCTGCATATTTCTCAGTTTTAACAAAATGGTGGAATGGACTGTCCTATCTTTTTTTCTTTGAACAATAGTATTCCTATCAAAGTTTAGAATAGCATTTTTATTGTCACTCATAAATTTTGTAAGTTCATCTTAATATCATAAACATTATTCTTCTATCAAATCTTATATAGGCCTATTAGGTTATGATGTTAATTCTTATTCGTGCTCGGAATATAATTTTTTATCAAGTCTGTCTCGGTGCTTGGACATGGTGGGAGAGAAAGGAAGGGCAAGGATAATCATCTTGAAAGATGGCATGCAGTAAATCTGTTTATCCATCGATTTCCCTTTAGATTCATTTCCTTTAGATGTTCTATAATTCTAAGCTTCTATAAGCGATCAATCAAATATTTTCAAATATCTCAGTAAAGGCCGTATCTCACCAACATTTTTATCGCAAATATGTCTCCAAGACGTCTCGCGGCGACAAAAAAAATGGTTTGCGCTCTCACCAAGGCGCAACTTCTAGGAGACTAATCGGAGACGTCTCCAAGTCAGGGGAGCGTTTCATGAAGAGTTTTGTCGGTGATTTTCACTGACTAATTTGCTTTCAGCCAATCAGATGCAAGGATTTTCAGTAGCTTATAACATTTTCCGGTGATTTTCACCGACAAAACTCTTCATGAAACGCTCCCCAGGTGTCAATCACTTTGCTTGGAATTCGCGGAGACATCTCCAAGACGTCTCTAAGACTTCTCCTCAGTCGCGGCGAAATCTCTGAGACGTCTCCTATAGTTTCAGCAAAGTTTCCGCGACCTCGCAGAAACAAATAATCTCCGCAACTGATAGAGACGTCTCCGAGATCTCGCAGAGACTGGGAAAAGTCTAAAAAAAAAATCGGACATGTTCGAATTTCTTGCGACTCTTCGGAGACTCCATAATTTTCAGGAGACGTCTCTGCAACTAGCAAAATTTGGAGTCGCAAACTAGTCGCGAACTAGTTTCAAGCCCAGTGAGATACCCCCTTAAGCTCAAGGTTACTGGATTTTAACGCCCCATTCTGAATACTAAGTTGACGAGGGATTGTAATGTTAATTCCATACACACTTTAAGAATAAAAGGTACAATTTTGAACCCTTCAAAATAATGCACGCTGGGAGCTCCTTTATGGGTACAACTTCGCACCCAAAGAAGAAGGGTGCAGTGAGCTATATACATTTTGCACCCTTAACTGATGCAGAGTTGTACATTCTTTAGGAAAGGTGCAAATTTGCACGCTTTTGAATGCAAACATTTGTGCACCCTTATATAAGGTGCATAGTTGCACATTTGAGGGTGCAGACGGGCATTTCCGGATGCAAACAAGTACAAAAGGGTGCATCTTTGCATCTTTTTCATGTGGGTGCAAGATTGTACCACAAAAGGTGCTGCCATTGTTACATTTAGGGTGCAAAATTGAACCTTTCATTCTGTGTAGAAACTAAATTTCTGTTAGACAACAACCAGAAAAGTGTGAAAAGTGTTGAACAATCTCACCTCGGGTAAACTAGACCGCTGTAGTTATTTTCTTCATTGTACATTTTCAGTATACCCGCCCCACCCCCCCTCTCTCTCTTTCTCTCTTCCTCCCTATAGTTTCCAATTTATCCCCCTTTCACTCACAGGTTTCTGTCTTTTCCTTTCTCCTCTCAATATAGTTTTTGTCAAATGGGAGTAATTCAAATTGTGAATAATATGATAAAATAGAACAGAAATGGCATCGTTCTTCTTGTCACTTTTTTTCCGATTCTGTATAATGAACCCCAAAATAATTTTAGCACATAAATCGATAAGACACCATGGTCCAGATGTTTGGAATGATTTACCTCAAAACATTAAATACTCTACATCACTTCATGCTTTCAAAGCATTACTGACAAATATCTATTATCAAAATATTCATAAAGAGTGACGAGTTTAAAAAGACATATGTCTCGCAAACCTTTCACCTGCACGCACCCACTTGCACGCACTAGCAATTATCTCTTCCTTATTTCCTATATATATATATATATATATATATATATTTTTTTTTTTTTTCTGCAAACTCCGATTATAAATTCTAGAAATATATGTTTTGTTATTATGTACGTGACTCCATTATACTATCCCAACTCATAGTACATAACTGTATCATGTAGCCCCCCTTTTCCCGGTTGCTATTGTTTTCAAGATTTCCGCTTATGACAGCTGGCCCCTGCATTTATGTTTATTTCCTGACCCAACATCATTATTTTATATTATCTGAGTATGTTATATATGTTGTATATTTGTAACTCGTTATCAAATCTGATTTGTTTATTATTGTATTCAATGTTTTGTTTTATATTCAATAAATGCAGAAACTTCTGCAAAACTATATAAGAAATTATCAATCCATTCATGACAAAGTTCATTTAAGTTCTTAAATTGAGAGAGAAATATGGTTTAGAATACTTAACTGAATCTATCAACATCACCAAGAAGTTCATAAGGTTGGTTCATTTTTCTTTTTACTGACGTTTCAACAAAATCCTATTAATGATAAAAAATGATGATAATAATTATGTTTATAATAATGAAAATGATAATAATTGTAATAATAATCTAATGATAAAAGTGATAATTGCTAGCGATAATAATGAGGATAATGATAATAATGATAGGCTTAATGATAATAATGATATTTAAAATAATGATGATGATGATGATGACAACGATAGCGATAAGAGACAATAATGATAATAATAATAATATTGAAAATGATAATAATATGATGATGATCATAATTACGATGATATAAGTGACGTGATGATGATAATAATCTTTTCATATAGCCCCTAAATAATAATGTATTTGGTATATCCCTGAAGGAATTATTTTCTAGTGGCTGTTATATCCTTTCGTGGCATCTATTTTTGTATGGCAGTCAAATGACATATTATTCACGTTATTAAAATTTGAGCTGTCTTATGTAGCTTGGGGTTATTTTCTCCAACTAATTGAAAGAACATTTATTTCTGTATAATCCATGAATGAAATGAAATAAACATGAGTTTTCTTCCTTCTCTCCTATAATACAATCGTCAGGATTTTACACGAGGATTTACATGTAACCGGAAGAGATTTTTTTTTTCTATAAAAACTAATACAAACGGTATAAATCTCAAGCTTGAGGTAGGGTATTTGATCTAAACTAGGAAGAAACAAACCACGTTTGCACAATAAAAGGCGGAGAGCAGAATAATAATTATTTCGATGATGATGGCGCCCTGCAGTTCTCAGAAGACAACTACATGTACTTCATTCATCGATGGTAGAGATCGACTTCATTACTTATCATGAAGCTAAACATGATTATGATTATGGTGTCTCTTAATTCCTCCTCTCGGCCAATTATGTCTGTATCTTTATCTTTCTCTATACAAGGTCAGCTTCCAATCACATCTCACTGCCAGAGATGAGTCTACCCCTTCAGGTCTGCTACTCAAATAATGTTATTTGTATTTTGTTGTTGTTTTCAAAGAAGATGCATGCAAAATGCTTCCACTTCTTTTCTTGCAACGACAAAGCATATTGGAATGTTTGAGTTACAGATGATTAAAAAACAACAATACTTGCAAAAAGGCTTAACAAGACAGGGCAACCGAAACAAACAACGAATGAAGCAGTACGCCACCCCGGTGAGTCGTACACGAAAAGAAATAAACTCCTATATTGAAAATCATCTGCACAAAATGGTGATCATGCATAATTTGATCAGTTTTAATAAATGATTGGCAGTCCAGGCGGAGAATTCAGGTAGAATGCAGACCTACACTGATTGATTAAACTGTTCAGTTATTTTCGTTTCATTGATTCAATGAGAATATACTGCTGTGTGTGAAAATATTTGAATTATAAAGTAATAAAACTTATTGCAGATGCCTCTTCTTGACGACCAGTTTAGTTATTATTATTATTAATTGAATTAATTCTCAAAGTCATGGGCATTTCTTTCCAGAACCCTTGATAGGAAAAACTGTTTTTATTCATTATGATCATAATGATACTTTAATTTTTAAGAAATTAAATGCTTCTAGTAATTTATTATAGGCTTTATCCCAAAATGCAGGATTATCTTTATTTCATTATGATCTACGCCCACCAAAAGGGCATCAATACTCGAAAGACAAGGAGTAGAAGATGACAGGAGAGGGGGATGGCGCAGGAGAGAGAGAGAGAGAGAGGGGGGGTAGCGAGATTATTTGGAAACAAAATAAAGACGTAGGCTATACAGGAAGTAAGAGAAAGGAGACCCCCCCCCCCCCCAAAAAAAAAAAAAAAAAAAAAAAAAAAAAAAAAAACACACACAAAACACAGCAACAACAACCAACCAACCAACCAACCAACCAACCAACCAACAAACAAACAAACAAACAAACAAACAAACAAACAGCCCCCCCCCCCAAAAAAAAAAAAAAAAAGACGAAAGAAAGGAGTTGAAGAGACAAATCGTGCAGAGAGGGATCTCTGCCACCGTATATACTGCACAACAATAAGATTGATCTTGAACAAAGCGTTTGCCATTGCGCCATCTTCGGCATCAGACATTACAGTTGAGCAAAATGGCGACAGACGTAGACAAGGCAGAGGCTCAAATGAATCTTACTGCGCTGCAGCAGTTCGATCCGTACATTTCTTACATTTTGCTGAAGGCTAGTCAGGTTGCCCTATACTTGTTCAATCATGCTGCTAATGAGTGGGTGAGTATGAGTTACCAGGGAGTATAAAAACAATAACATTAGGGGACACTAAATTTCTTTCTATTTCGTCAGTCCCACATATTGAAATTGATGCAAGTTCTGAAGTCGTGTTTTATTTTCACATAAAAATCCCCATGATAAGCAGCATTTGGCATCTTTATCGCAGTCAAAGGGAATTTATGTCTGTATTAATACGTATAGAATCTATGTTAAATAGATCAATTAATAAGATACCATTATAGACTGACAGAAAGTGGCTTGCAAACTAGACTGAGTTCTCTAATCTGATTTCCAAATTCCATATCGACTCTAGTCTAAATGAATGTAGTAGTTAACAGTTAGGCATAGAGACTTTACTATACCTCATGTGTAGGAATGGACATAGTCGTAAACAGTAACACTTGTCAACACCACTGCTGAAAAGTCACAGATATTCACCCAAAATCAGCCTTTCATGATTTGAGTTACTAATACTGCACCAAAATATTGAAAATGCAGTAAATTCAACTCGCTGATGGTGATGGAAAACATAATTCCTAAAAGCAAACTCCCAAATTTACTGTTGATTCTTCTGACCCAAGGCATTGTATATGGTTGTGTACATTTCTTGGTCTGTGGGATATGCAATGTAGAGAGCTCTTTTTTCTGAAAAAAACTCCCAAATCTCCAAATTAGTGGCACAGTTAGAGTTGAAGAGTTTCTGAATCAGGTAATCTAGCAAAATTAAAAAAAATTAAATGTTGCTTGGAGCAATTTTGTTGTCTGTTTTTGACTGCTGCAACAGTGAATGTTAGACACAGTCCCATATACATGTAGATGTGGGCCTATGAGTGGTAAAAACCATCATTGTAATGATATTTATGCCAATATAGATCTAATATGTAAGGTAAGTCCTCTGTATCTAGAGATGCTAGATTGCTAGTAATCGTGTGTTGATCCTGGCCGGAATCACGTATAAAATTGGTATCCGAAATAGGCTGATTTAACGTTGCCAATTTGAAGATGCCGTTATTGAAATTAGCGATCAAGCGTAGTGCAAAAGGCATGGAGAGGGTGTCGCTGAATGTGAGCAGTGCTGATCTTATCGGCGCTATCGGCGCGTCTACTAATTTCGTACCCGATTTATATCCCGATATTTTCAAGGACGATTTTAACAGCCTCGTATCAAGGCGCAATATCGTATAAGTAGCGAACTGAACTTCAGCAGCGGATTTTGGAGCCGGGGAGGGGGGGGGGGGGGGTGAGGGAGCAAATAGAGTAAATACGCTGCTTGGCCAGAATATGCTGCACCATGAGCACGTTCGGGGCTCTTCCCAGTGTGAGATTTACATTTACTGTTTTTGTGATTTTTTTCTTTTTTGTTTTGCTTCAGAGTTTTAAATCATTTTGACACTGCCCTCTGAGAGATGTATTCCCTACATAGAGATACATACTAATTATATCTATGATTCTCTATGGCTGTACTGTTGTAAAAATTTTGGATACACCTTGATTATTGTACCAGCCTATGCAGTGGGGGATCCGAGCAAATTTCCACCCCCCCCCCCCTCCCGCACAGGAATCCCGGACACGAATACACACGAATACATTCAGGCTACAGATCATGCATGCAGAGACCATTAATTTTATTAGTAGGTTTGATGTTGTTCGTAGTGTTACAGTTTGTTTTTGAAAATAAATTTTTGAGAGTGGTGGGGGGGGGGGTGTTAAGCATCGTCTTGCTTCGCATTCCTTTTTTTTTATAGTAAATATTTACAAAATAGTTTTCATGTCATCATGAATATAAAATTAATATCATCATATAATAATACGTAGGCCTACCTCGTATGATCATTATTTTGTTTGTTTGTTTGTTTGGTTTTGAAACCTGCATGGGGAGAATCAGGCCGGTATTTCTCGGGTTGTATGCCCTGGCGTGTTGTAATGAATAAATACTGAATAATCACACTGTTTAAACATAATTATCAATATCATTTATTGTTTCATTTGGTTGTTTTGTTATATATTTCGAAAAAGTGCTGCATTATAATTCATATTGTTTCATTTGGTTGTTTCGTATATATTTCGAAACTGCTGTATTATATTCTGAATTGGACTGTGGCGTTGTTTTGTTTTGTTTTGTTTTGTTTTGTTTTTTCTTTAGCTATTCTTAATTTTTGATACGCGTTAATGATATCCAAAGACATGCTTAGAAATTTTGAAGTTCATAAAGCCTTTGAGCGCGGGGTCCGGCCACTTGACCGAAGGAACTTGAGACGGCATGTAGGCCCCTACAAACGAGAATTTGAATAAGATTATTTCCCCCTCAGATTTGTTATCCTTTTCTGCATGCATACCTCCTGTAAATTTACATTAATGTCCCCACTCCTCCTAACTAGATAACTTTCCCATTGCCCCTGCTACATGTGTGAATATTCCACATTCATTTTCAAAAAATGTATAACCAATATAATGAAAAAAATTGTAGAGGATCGAGTCCCAAGGGCGTAACAGGTACCTGTTATCGGGGGGGGGGGCAGAGCCCAAAATTTCCCGGTAACTAGTTTAAGTCTATGCATTTTAGGAGGACGGTAGTGCTCCACCGGCGTAAATCTAATTTGAGGAGTGGGGGATGAAAAACTTCTTAAATGATTTATTTCCCTCTCACACTCATTTTGATATCTATTTTGCGAGTGAGCGAAGCGAGCGAGCAGAAAATAACTACTTTTCCGGTTTTGAATCACATTTTCGAATAAAAATTCTAAAATATACGGAAGAGCGAAGCGAGCGAGCCAAAAATAACCACTTTTCTCGATTTTGATCGCTTTTTCGGATGGAAATCCTAAGATTTTGATGAGCGAGCGAAGCGAGTGAGCTAAAATAACCACTTTTTTGTTTTCAATAGCAATAGCAAATAGAAATTCTAGAATATGATGGTTGTTTATGATAGATATTCAGAATTTTTACTAACTGATTATTTGAAATATATTGTCTTCCTGAAAAAGTGTGTCTGCATGGGGGGAAATTTGTACACACCATCCCCCTTCTCCCCCAAGTGGGGGTGATAGATCCCCCACCCCCGGAATTTACGCCAATGTAGTTCTCCCTAGAGGGGAGGGTGCAGGGAGGGGGGATTTTCCCCGACGTTTCTTTGAATTGTTAGTTGTCGGTCTATCTTCTGCGGCGTAACTAGGATTTCATTTTAGGAGGACGGTAGTGCTCCCTAGGGGGGAGGGTGCAGGGAGGGGGCAGTTTCCCCCCTCCCGCGCTAAGCGCGGAAGCTCCGACGTTTTTTCGCTGTCAGTTCCCGCTCTTCTTACGCAATGTGCCTGTTATCGGGGAGGGGGGGGGGAGAGAGGGGGGGGGGGGGGAGGGGGGAGGGTGCATACGCATAGCCAAAAATTTCCCGGCAATTAAGTCTAGAATCAGAGGTGTAGCTAGGATTTCATTTTAGGAGGACGATAGTGCAAAGCGTGCTCCCTAGGCATGCTAGGGGGAGGGTGCAGGGATGGTGATTTTCCCCTCCCGCGAAAAGCGCGGAAGCTCTGACGTTTGTTCCCGGTCTCTTACATTCTCTGCCTGTTATCAGGGGGGGGGGGGGAGGGCAGAGCCGAAAATTTCCCGGTAACTAAGTCTAGAAATAGAATATGCGGGGGTGAGCCCGCACCGCGAGTTGCTTGTTGCGAAGCCCTTAGCGGGTGGGGCCCAGGGTTCTGGCTTAGGGCCCCTGATGGGGGTCTATAGGAAAAGCCACTGCGGGGGTCCAGGGAGTGGAGCCCCCGGAAACTCCGGGGTTTTGGTACTTAATTTTAACTCATTTCTTTTGTTTCCCTTTGCTTTCTTCTTTTTTCCCTTTCCCTCTTTTCCCTCTCTCTCTCTCTTCTTCTTTCTCCCCTTTCTCCTTTTTTCTTTCCGTTTCCCCTTCTTCCTTTCCCTTTCTCCTTCTTTCTTTCCCTTTCTCCTCCTTTCTTTTCCTTTCTTCTTCTTTCTTTTCCTTTCTTCTTCATCCTTTCCCTTTCTCCTTTCCCTTTCTCCCTTCCTTTTTCTTCCTTTCCGTCCCTTTCATTTTTTCCGGTGGTTTGGTGGATTTTCCCGCTAAAATCCTTCAGGGGGCCACTCTGCCCCCCCCCCTGCCCCCGGCTGTTACGCCACTGAGATCGACCCTAAATCTAGGCGAACCTTTTTTTCCCCCTGTTTTACATCATCACAAATTTCCATCGAAATCAAACAGAATTAAGGATGCAACGGGGAAAGCTTCAGCCAAAGCTTCGACCCCACACAAAAGTAATACAGAGCGCATCATAACAAGGTGAACATTTTTAATTTAATTTTTATAAAATGACAATTTTTTGCAGAATTCATACTAATTTCATACAGAAAATATTCAGTAATACTCTCATTTCAATTATAAGCCCCTTTTACAATTCCGATTCTCAATTTTGGGGTCTCGCGGACCTTCGGTCAACTGGGCTTGAACCCTTCAAACATTTAGATAATCAAAACGTAAGACATTGCATATCAAACAGAATACATCGAGACTATATTCCATAATAATTATATAGGGAAATAAGCAAGTGGGGGGGGGGGGGCAGTTTGAATCGGTCGCTGGCATTCACAAAAATTCTCCGAGAAGAGATTGAAGAACAGTCTAATCCATCGAAAAAATATTTCTTATTAACGTGCCTTTGACCACAACAGACAGCAGTCTTCTTGCAGACTATCCCCGGCCCACAATGTTATATTCCTTATGCATATATATATATATATAGGAATCAGAGTTGGTGGTAGAATGCCATAAAAAATAAAATCATAGATTTTATTTTTTATATTTATGAAATATATATTTTTTATATTTATGAAATCATAGATTTCATAGTTGGTGGCATTCTACCACCAACTCTGATTCCTGTATTTTCCAGATGCCACGCAGACTAATTTTCATTATATATATATATATATATATATATATATATATATAGGGAAATAAGAAAGTGGAGGAGGGGCAAGGACAGTTTGAATCGGTCCGCTGGCGTTCACAAAAAATTCTCCCAGAAAAGACTATACCGGGGCGAGTCCTAGAAAAAGCGGAACGGCGGATTTTCTGTACTTTACCTTCGAAAGATATATTTTTCTACATCATTGGGTACAGCACCCTCTACCGAGAAGAATGATACCGATATCACTGAATTTGGTGAAGTAATTTTGATTCTATGCCCGTGCCTTAAAATACGTTCATTTTCAAGTTTTGGGTGAGAGATGAGAGCAAAATTGTGTCGGGGAGGCCTTTCATAATACGATGTTTGAGGGAAGCCCACTGATGCATGTAAATAAAAAAAACCATGCAATATGAAAGGCCATTCCCAGCACAATTCTACTCTCATCTGTCGCAAAAAAACATGCGAAATTTTAAAATTACTGTATTTCAAAAAACGGGCATAGAATCAAAATTACTTCACCAAATTCTATGATCTTGGTATCATTTTATTTGGTAGAAGATACTTTAGCCATTGGTGTAAACATAATATCAACATTTTGAGGATGAAGTACTGAAAATTCGCCGTTCCGCTTTTTCTGGGACACCCGGTATATAGGCGGAGATTGAAGAGACGGGCTAACCCATCGGGAAAAAAAAAATCATCGAAAGTTATTTGCCTAGGGCCATAGCGGACTAGTTCTCCCTCAGACTGTCATCTCATAATAATATATTCCACGACTAGGGAAGAGGGGGGAGGGTCAGTTTGAATCAATCCGCTAGCGTTCACAGGAAATACCTAAAGAAACGACATTGTGAAAGTTGAAGAGCAGGGACTAATCCATCCAAAAAAAAAGTCATTAAAAGTTATTTGCCTACTGCCATAGCAGACCAGTTTTCCCTCAGACTGTCATTTCATATATTCCACGTGTAATATAATATGGGACTAAGGTAAAGGGGGGGGGGTGTTTGAATCGGTCCGCTTAGGCTCACAGGAAATACCCACGAAAGCGACTATGTGCAAGTTGTAGAGCAGGGTCTAATCCATTGAGAAAAAAAATATTTCCTCAAAAGTTATTTGCCTACGGCCATAGCGGACTAGTTTTCCCTCAGACTGTCATCTCATCAGTGGCGTATCTAGGCAATATGGCACCCGGGGCAAACAGTGAAGTTGCACCCCCCCCCCTCCTGGGTGCCCAAACGTATCTACATTTTTTCAACAATTTTTTAGCCCTGTAAAGGCTATTTATTAGTTTATTATCTGTTACATCAAAATGAAATCACAAATATTATCTTTTGGCAAGATAATATAACAGTTACACCTTTTTCTCACAATTCCTTAAAAAAAATAACGATTGAAGTATGAGCCATTTTCTATCAAACTTATCAAGTTTCCCAGAAACAATATAAGTATATCGCTCATCCATTTAATCCATTTAATATCAGGGCGACAAATAGATGTCTTTCAAAAATGTTTAACCTTTTCAAATGCTGCATTATACTGGGGGCGCAGTATTTAACGAGAGGCAGATGAAACTTAATGATAGCGACCAAAGCAACGACAACTGCACCATTATTTTTCAAATTCTGAACCTTCTAAAAAAAAAGCTATTTGAAAAATTCAGTGATATCCTGAAAGGAAATATATTCATGCGAGGGAGCAAAGCGACCGAGAACTAGAAAAATACGGCATTTATATCATTTTAAACCTCGAAAACTCTATTTCTGATGCATTTACCCTGCGGATGGGGAAGGGAGCGCATATTATGACTTTTCTTCATTTTCCCCTTTATTTTTTCTCTTGCGTCTTTTGTGCCCCCTCTAAAGTGCCGCCTTTATTAGATGTTAGATTTCTAATGTTTAACCTTTGCAAATGCTGAATTAGGCAACACTGGGGAGCAGTATTTAGCAATAGGCAGATAAAACCTACATGACAGCGAGTAAAAAACAACTACAATTTCATCACTATTCTTAAAAATCTGAACCTCTTTTAAAAAACTTATTTAATAACAGGGGCGCGAAATTATGAGATTCAAAGAGGAAAATGATCATGCATGGGTGCCGATTTGTGTTGGTGGTTGGGGGATGATTGATGCCGAATATCCTCGGCCGCGGAGCAAAGCGACCGGGCGGAGAAATGGTGTGGCGGAGAAATGGTGTGGCGGAGAAATGGTGTGAATGATAGACTAAATAAGTGGGGGGGGGGGGGTATAGGACCCTTTTTTGCTGTCAGTATCGCTGCATTCCTAGTCGAATCTACCGCTCCTCCAATATTGACCGCACAAAAATTGTTTTCAAAGTAAATTCAAACAATATCGCACAAGTACATCCTCCTTACTTAAATGAAATCCTTAGGGGACTTCAACTTTTACTTAGAGTATGAACCACTTCGTTTTTGTTTATTTTGCGAGCGAGCGAAGCGAGAGAGCCAAAAATTCCACGTTCTTGCTGTAAAAGAAATGTTATTTTATCTCATAATTATTATATTCAACGACCAAGTAAGAGGGAATGGGGAGAGTTTGACTCGATCCGCTAGCGTTCACAGGAAATACCTAAAGAAAGGACTATGTAAAAGTTGAAGAGCAGGGTCTAATCCATTGGAAAAAAAAATATTTCATTCAAATTTATTTTCCTAGGACCATAGCGAACCACTTTTCCCTCCCTTACACGGATGATGTACAGGCATCAATGAGACATATCCCCCCGGGGTCATATCATATGCATTCCACGAGTAATAATAAGACAATGGAAGGTGGGGGAGAGTTTGACTCGGTCCGCTAGCGTTCACAGGAAATACCTAAAGAATGTGAAAGTTGAAGAGCTATTTCAGAATCGGTTAATTTTTCATTTTAGCTTTTCCCTCAGACTGTCATCTCATATATTCCACATGTAACATATAAGGGACTAAGGAAGAAGAGGGGGGCAGCTTGAATAGGTCCACGAGAGTTTACAGGAAATACCTAAAGAAACAACTATGTGGAAGTTGAAGAGCAGTGTCTAATCAATCGAAAAAATAACATTTCGTTAAAAGTTATTTGCCTATGGCTATATAGTAGACTACTCTCCCTCAGACTGTCGTCTCATAATTATATACCACGTGTACCTTGGGACTAAAGGGGGGGGGGTCCAGGGCCACTTCACCGAAGGCAGAAAATAGCAAATTGTAATCTATAATGTTACACCGCTCTGACCAATTCCAGTGCCAGAAGGAAGTTTTTAATTAAACAATGGATAAGGTTTAAAATTTACATGGCATTCACTCGGACGACATAATGCTCCGCCGACATCTGCAAAGCCGACAAATTAATGCTACCAATAATTGCTGGGCCGACACTTTTTTACACCAATGATATCATGATTACTGAGATTACAGCATGTCAAACCCATTTCAGAATCGGTTAATTTTTCATTTTAGCTTTTCGCTATATTATAGCGAGGGTTTTTGATATTTTTCAAAGAGGTACTTGTGAGGGGTGCAAGTGAGGTGGTAGGACTATTCTTTTGGAGGACAACACGCCCCTGGACGACTCCATAGGGCCTATATCTGACATTCCCCTGGACAACGGTTTCCCCTGAGGACAACTCTCAGAAGAACGGCTCTCCCCGAAGGCACCAACTTTTCCGGAGAAAAATTTATTTAAGTCAATGCTTATCATTATTAAGTTTGTCAATGAATGAAGTAGTTTGTGCCTTATTAGTCAATTATTTATTTGTTCATTTATTCATTCATTCATTCATTCATTCATTCATTCATTCATTCATTCATTCATTCATTCATTCGTTCATTCATTCATTCATTCATTCATTCATTCATTCATTCATTCATTCGTTCGTTCGTTCGTTCGTTCGTTCGTTCGTTCGTTCGTTCATTCATTCATTCATTCATTCATTCATTCATCTATTCATTCATTGATTCCTTATTTCTTTAATCAATTTCCTTAGATAATATTTCAGCTTCTGCCTGAGTATTAACTTATTAGACTTGGAAAAAAACCCCAATCATCTCGCAGCATCAGCTGAATTGTACAAATCTGTTACAAAAAAAGTATAGATGGATATTCGCCAAAATCAAAAAGCATTTAGGCGCACACTATTACAATAGGGGGGGGGGGTGGGATGCATGCTCCCCTTATATTTTGGACATTTTAAAAAACTGTGTAGCAAATAATTAGTAGAATTTGTAATATATTCAATGGTTTGCCGTGTTGTAAACCATGTTAAGGGAGTATGAGTGCGCCATAAGTTATACGCTCCCTCTCATACAAGAAATTTTACGGAAGTTTACGTCACAGACACCCTTTCACCGCAATACCCTATTGTATACCGTGTTACAGGTTTTAAATACGAAGTTTGACTCTCAAAAATTATTTCCTCTTTCAAGTCTTAATCAAGAGAGGTATTAAAAGCCATTTTAGAAAATTAATACGGAATAAAAGAGCTGTGGGTATTTCAGTTTAAGTTTGTTTTTGTTTTTTAATGAAAGAGAGTGATGGGTCAAAAGTAGGCCCTATATTATTAATAGCAACTTAATCAACTTCTAACTTCAAAATCCAATTGATTGCAATCATAATTTATATGCGGCGAGGTATTTTAGAAAATGAATACGGAATAAGAGTCCATGGTATTTCAGTCCACGTTAGTATTAAAACATTAAAGGGCAGCGGAAATTTTTCATTGAAGGTGTGGGAAATCCGGAAATGGGGACGAAGGGAGGCATAATTATTTTATATACCGATAACGCATTATTTGTGATGCGATATGAGAAAAGTCGGGCTCTTTTTCATTTTCGGTCTCGCGATCCTCCGGTCAAGTGGGCGGACCCCAAAGGGGGGGGGGGCAGTTTGATCGCGGTCCGCTGGCGTTCACAGGAAGTATCTAAAGAAATGACTAGCTGTAGAAATTGATGAGCAGGGACTATAATCCATCGAAAAATGAATATTCCATCAAAATTTATTTCCCTAGGGCCATAGCGGACTAGTTTTTCCTCAGACGATTATCTCATAATTAGAGAGCAGGGGAAAGTTTGAGTCGGTCCGCTGGCGTTCACAGGAAATACCTAAAGAAAAGACTATGTGAAAGTTAAAGAACAGGGTCTTATCCAACGAAAAAAATATTTCATTCAAAGTTATGCCTACGCTACGGCAAGAGCGATTCAAACTGCCCACCTTCCTTTGTCCCATGTCGTAACAAGACAACTCCCCCGGGAGGACAACTCCCCGGGGACTGGGGGAGCTGTCCTTGGGGAGTAGTCATCCGGGAAAAGTGTCCTCCGGGGAGAGTTGCCCTCGGGGGAGCTGTCCTCCAGGGGAGCTGTGCTCCAGGAGGAGTTGTCAGGTGGGAATCGTATCGGGGGAGCCGTAGGCAAATAACTTTTAATGAAATATAATTTTTTCGATGGATTAAACCCGCCTCTACAACATCCACATAGTCGCTTTCGTGGGTATTTCCTGTGAGCCGCAGCGGACAGATTCAAACACCCCCCCCCCCCCCTTTACCTTAGTCCCATATATATTACACGTGGAGTATATGGGATGACTTCCTCTGGGAAAAGTGGTCCGCTATGGCCGTAGGCAAATAACTTTAATGAAATATAATTTTTTCGATGGATTAAACCCTCCTCTACAACATCCACATAGTCGCTTTCGTGGGTATTTCCTGTGAGCCGCAGCGGACAGATTCAAACACCCCCCCCCCCCTTTACCTTAGTCCCATATATATTACACGTGGAGTATATGGGATGACTTCCTCTGGGAAAAGTGGTCCGCTATGGCCGTAGGCAAATAACTTTTAATGAAATATAATTTTTTCGATGGATTAAACCCTCCTCTACAACATCCACATAGTCGCTTTCGTGGGTATTTCCTGTGAGCCGCAGCGGACAGATTCAAACACCCCCCCCCCCCTTTACCTTAGTCCCATATATATTACACGTGGAGTATATGGGATGACTTCCTCTGGGAAAAGTGGTCCGCTATGGCCGTAGGCAAATAACTTTTAATGAAATATAATTTTTTCGATGGATTAAACCCTCCTCTACAACATCCACATAGTCGCTTTCGTGGGTATTTCCTGTGAGCCGCAGCGGACAGATTCAAACACCCCCCCCCCCCTTTACCTTAGTCCCATATATATTACACGTGGAGTATATGGGATGACTTCCTCTGGGAAAAGTGGTCCGCTATGGCCGTAGGCAAATAACTTTTAATGAAATATAATTTTTTCGATGGATTAAACCCTCCTCTACAACATCCACATAGTCGCTTTCGTGGGTATTTCCTGTGAGCCGCAGCGGACAGATTCAAACACCCCCCCCCCCCTTTACCTTAGTCCCATATATATTACACGTGGAGTATATGGGATGACTTCCTCTGGGAAAAGTGGTCCGCTATGGCCGTAGGCAAATAACTTTTAATGAAATATAATTTTTTCGATGGATTAAACCCTCCTCTACAACATCCACATAGTCGCTTTCGTGGGTATTTCCTGTGAGCCGCAGCGGACAGATTCAAACACCCCCCCCCCCCCCCCCTTTACCTTAGTCCCATATATATTACACGTGGAGTATATGGGATGACTTCCTCTGGGAAAAGTGGTCCGCTATGGCCGTAGGCAAATAACTTTTAATGAAATATAATTTTTTCGATGGATTAGACCCTCCTCTACAACATCCACATAGTCGCTTTCGTGGGTATTTCCTGTGAGCCGCAGCGGACCGATTCGAACACCCCCCCCCCCCCCCCCCGCCTAGTCCCCTATATATAACACGTGAAATATATAGGATGACATTCTCCAGGAAAAGTGGTCCGCTGTGGCCGTAGGCAAATAACTTTTAATGAAATATGATTTTTTTCGATGAATTAGACCCTCCTCTACAACATCCTCATAGTCGCTTTCGTGAGTATTTCCTGTGAGCCGCAGTGGACCGATTTAAACACCCCCCCCCCCCCCTGCCTAGTCCCCTATATATAACACGTGAAATATATAGGATGACATCCTCCGGGAAAAGTGGTCCGCTGTGGCCGTAGGCAAATAACTTTTAATGAAATATAATTTTTTCTATGGATTAGACCCTCCTCTACAACATCCACATAGTCGCTTTCGTGGGTATTTCCTGTGAGCCCTAGCGGACCGATTCAAACATCCCCCCTCAATCCCTACCTAAATTGCGGTCTAGAATGAAAATAGTGCTTCAAAATTTTTTTAAATGATGTCATTATTTATAAAAAAATGTGCACTGTAATGGTCAACGGTCGAAATCTTTTGATTTGTCCTTTTTGGGTTTTTAAAAGATTATTTTCTGGATTATTTCCCTGAAATCACATATTCCGCACCACTCCTCAAATTGGCTTTCCGGCTGGATTCCGGCCTACTTCCATCCAGTGCTAGTAATGCTCAAAATGCCATGCATGTATGCATGCATATGGATTTTCTCTTTCTTTGCATTTTGCTGATATTATTTGGACTTTCTTGTTGAATAAAGTGTTTGGAAGTCACTTAGGTATTTGTGTATTGTGTAATTAAGTCATTTATGTGTCTGTGTATTTTGTAATTTGGGAGGGTAGAATCAATACCCTTAATTTAGCACTACAGTGTTCTAATGATCAATAGAATTGACCACTAGCACAGCTGGTGTGGTCAAACAGGTTGAGATGGACAGTAGGTGTATTTACATGACCCTGAATTTATTGCTCTATTGCCCTTGAGAAAGCATTCCAATTTTCTCAACTTAATAACATTATTGAAGTCATTACTCAACACAAAACTGCACTCAAGAAAACTACAATATTCAAAAATTTTCTGTATCAATTTGACATGAAGTGAATAGGAAACTGATGACTTATTAAGGTCATAAATTAAATGTTTTTTCTCTACATCCAGAACACTTTGGGACAGTGAAGCGTAGTTGAAGGGCATTGGTGTTTTCAGGGGAGTGTTACTGTGTTAGTCCCCTAGCCTTTCTAAAAGGAAATTTTGTAAGTTTTTATATTTTGGAATGTACAGCCATACCTCTTCTTTCTGACAAAATTCGGTGCATGAGCCTTGGCTTTAGGGGGAAATGTAGCCAATTTTTTAGGGGTTATCTGACAACCATCCCAACAACAAATTTTTGTTTTGTTTTTGTTTTTGTTTTGTTATTGTAATATATGATACAACTTCCTTCTGACAAAGTTTGTTGCATATGTGAGATGAAATCAACCTGCCTTTAGGGATGAAATTAACCTGCCTACCACCTCTGGTGGCTACATTAAGAGTTCAAATCTGATGTGTAAAATGGGGTGACAATTTTAGGACAGGGTTGCACATGCAATTGTGCATGGACTAAACACATACATGTAAGTTTATATCTCATTTACACTCTCTAACACTGAAACACTGACTCTGATGGTTATAGAACGTGGCTGATTTCATATTAACCCACAGCTTTTTTTTTTTTTTTTTTTCCAAATTATCACTTAATCTGTTGCAGTAATGTTGTACTTCCTTTTTTTTTTTTTTTTGTCTTAAATTTCCATTTTCATTGCTGTGAGGAGATATAGCTTAACATAATTTCAGTTTTATCAGAAGCTGCTTGTGAAAATTGAATTAAAGTGGTTTAATTTTGGTAACATAGTTATTTCATCTTTGTGCTTTGATTGTCATAACCGTTAACATGGCAATATAAAAATAGATGAAATTAAAAGGTGAATTAGAGTAACTACTACCAAAGTTTGAAATATGAATACTAAATTGTATGCTTTTAGAATAAATTTTGTTGGAACTAAAATGTCTATTCACAAGAATATTCTACCATGGAGAGTAGATAGAAAGAGAATTTGCTTTAGTGCTGTATTCTGATTATTTTCTAAATCAGCTAATCTAGGGGGGAAAAAACCCTGGATGTTGTAGGATAAACTTCAAGTAATAATCTTTGTAAAAAGAATTAATTTGTTAAGTAGATTACATATATGAATAGGATTTTTTTAGATTAATTTTTTTAAAGTTTATGGGGCCATATGGGTTGCTTTAATTATATGGAGGTAGCAGTTGACAGTTCACTATTTTGAAGTAGAAAACCTCTCCTCCTTATGTATTTGTTGGGGTGGATGTGATGTACATGTACACTTAATTATCAAAAAAATATTTATAGACAGTTTACAAATTGTTCGTCATCAGGATGATATTTTGACAATATATTATGGCTCAGAGAACAGTGGCAATCTTAAAATTATGACCAAGATCCTTACAAAGAAGTGAAATATCTCCTAAGTAAAACTATTTATTAGGCAGTAAAGGATATCTATCAGTATTGAACGTCATTTTTATTAAAAAGTATATATATGATATTGATGTATACTTGATTTGATTAATAGCTTTAAATGATGACAATGTTTGAGATGGTATTGTTTGGAAATTTATTTTGCCAATATATCCCGAAATCTGGTTCAATCCTCCAATTTGTGTTTGAAAAAGATAGATGTAAAGAGCGCCATCTCTTGATCATTATGAAACAACAGTGTTGTACAAACCATCCGGGGATGATTGAATCTACTGTCGGAGTAACACATCAAATTCTTTGAAATTAGCCAAGACAGCCTATAAAAAGAATGGGAATTTCATCTAGAATCACTTATGATCAGTGCTAAATTATTTATTGTTATGTATATAAACCCTTTTGATTTTTTGTTTGTGAGATTCAAATTTATTTCTGCTTTTTTTTTGGTAATTGTTTCATTGTCGCATTTTGACAATATTTTCAGACCTGAGAAAAGTATCTTCCATCTAGTGTTTATACCACATATTTAATTGGCAGAAATAAATCTGAATCAATTAGCAAATCTCTGTTTTTCATTATGGGGGCACGTCTCTAAATGGTGATAATTTTAGCCTGAACTAATTGAACATATATAATTTGCATGATTCATTCCTTGATGTGCATCACTGATATTTGATATTACTTCCTGGTTCTATCATTATAGTATTTTTGAAAGCATTTTTGTACAGTCCATTCTTGTTGCATTTTTTACTGGCATTTTTTTATCACTCTCAAACAATATATGCAAATTTTAAAGTCCTGTAAGAGAGACTAAGTTTCTCCATTCTATATCATATTATTTTGGCTTTTTTTTATTTTCAGGGAAAAAAAATGTATTTCTGAAAAACATACAATCATATTCTTTTTTTTGGGGGGGGGGGGGAACCTTGCATTTTACATTTTTTGCACTGTGAGACACAGTGCAAAAATTTACATTTGTGCTAGGTTATGATGACACATCTATTCTTGTATACTGCCCTCTGGCAGTGACTTGTGTGGAAAAAAAACTGTTAAACACAAACGAATGTGCATATAAATGAAGGCTTATCATACAACATATACAAAACAAACAGAAAGTGGGATGCTTTGTCTCAAAGAAAACACTTGACCAAAATTCTCATTTTTCTATAAAAGGAACTCTTAGTTAGCGCATACATGCTTAAAAAAGCCATAATTTGGAGCATTTGTGCAAAGAAAAAAAAAAGAAAAAGAAACAGAAAAAAGCACCGGCAAAATTGAAAAAGTGAATTCTGCCTCAAATTCTTGAATGGTAACTATGTACATCAAAATGTCCTTGGTAAATATTGTATTAACCCGTAACCTATTGGAACCGGATGACACCTGTATTAAGCCTATGGGAAGGAGAGAATTCAATAGTCAAGAGAATAAATAAAACAAAATTTTTGCGTGCAAAATACACCAAGGTTTACAGCATTTGAAGTCACTTTTTTCAAAAAATATCTTTATGTGTAATAATTTTATTTTTAAAATGTGACAAGTTCTTTAAAATTTGATTTTGAAATATCAACATTCTTAAAGAGACACATTCTTAATTAAAAATTAATTTGTAGTATTCTCCTGTTGTTTTTTGTCTGAATTGTCCAAATATATAATTTGTTTTATCATGTATATTGTATGTAACCATGGGAATGGGAAGTTTTCAATGAAGTCCACCAGTCAGTCATTGATAAATCATAAATTTAGGTACAAAGTCTGTTGAGTTAAAATTAAGGTGAAAGTATGGCAGCTAAACGCCGACAGAACATTATAAACAAACACACACATTTTAGATGCTTCCTTAAAAAAAAAAAAAAAAAAGGTCAAATAGGACAATCAGCACAAAACAACAATAACAACAACAAACATAATAGAAAAGAAGACCAATCAAAATGAAGTCATTATGCTTAAACTTTGTTGTGAGCTGTTTCATCTTCTAAAATATACATCTTCTGTGGCATAGACAGTTAATATATCACAATTTGTTAAAATTATTGAAATATAAGAGGATATTGGTGAGAAAATTGAAAATTGAACTCCATAGTATGGTTATATTTTGTACATTGTGCAGGTGGAGGGAGTTTGTGATCTATGGACTATGATGTAAGGGAATAACCTTTGGCTGAAGTGTGTCTTTGGGTTTTGAAGTGCTAGCATTGATTGATTTCTGGCCGGTTCCTTCCTCGACCATTTGATGCCTGATTAGGCTGCAATGGAGGGTACCCTCCCGATATATCAATTTCAATCGGGCTTTCAACAAAGTGTGAATTAATCAATTAGAAATAAGGGTTAAACCTTTCCTTTCTTTTCTGCACTTAGATTGCAGATCTTTTAATTAGATTTTCAGCCATTGTGGGTTATATGACCCTATTGATCTGATGGAGAAAAATTAGATTAGAGAGAAAATTGAGGGACGTTTAACAGCACGCTTAACCTTGATATTGACAAGGGGAAGGCTGCCTCACTCAAAGGACATTTTAGCCGCTATGTGGTTGACATTACATATCAAGTGTGCTGTGTCCATATGAATGATTCAAAAATATGTTTTTATGAAGTAGGGCTGGAGGTGAACTTGAGGTCTGGCTTGCTGGCTTACTTTAGTACTTGAAATTGCCATCAGAGTTGGATGATGTAATTAAAAAAATTTTCACGAAACAAATCTTCAATAGATTTCTGCCATTACTCTGTGATTTTTCTTGAAATAAAATAATGGTAAATCATTCTGAATAAGTTAACTACTAAGATTCAGAATATAAAAGAAAGGCTTGATGAGTTGGCCAATAGAGAATGATCTGTAATGCTTGGTAGATGCTAAGTATGAACATTACTCCAGACTGCAAGTTTTTCTGCCTTTCTCTGTACCAAAGTGATAAAAAGAGCTAGACAAGCCTAAAAAGTGAAAAGGAAATGATAATAGGGAAGGACAAGGTGATAGAAATTGAGGAGCAGCTATGACAATACTGTATGGATTAGGAAGAAATGTGTAAGGTAGTATCAATACTTGCTTTGAAGAATGGCTTTGAACAGAGAATGAGAGATTCATAGGTTTGTCTCAGTAGATAATCAGGATGAGCATCGCTCTGTAAAGATACAAGTGTTTCTTGACAATCTATCCACCTTGCCCTTGCCTGTGCACAGCGGTTGCAAGGCTAAATCGAAGGTGAAGTGAAGCGCATGTGGCGGCAGCGCCAGTGATGCATACCCAAGGAAAAATGGAGGGTGCGTGGACAGTGTGAAAGCTTTTAGAGAAGTTCATTGTGACCGACGATACAGCCGTCATGAATCATGTGACAATTTGACATGATCAGACATTTTGCCTCGGGGAACGTCAAAGGGCAATTGAACCAGATTGGCTTTACATGGGAGCATCGTTCTGCTTTGATGTAGCAATAATCGAGCAATTTGCCTCTTTTACCCACCTTGAAATGTTTCTTTGTAACACCTATGTTCTTCTTTTGCTATTCAAGTATTTCTTTATCATATCTTCTTTACTCTTTTTGTGATGTCTTCAAAGTACTTCTTGAGATCCCTGTCACACATGGTCAAAGCTTCTATTAAAAATGCCATGGATGTGTATGATGAATAGCAAGTAGGATTTTTTGGAGACAACATTTGGGTTTCATTGTTCACCTTAATATAAAAGATGTTCATGAGCCTGGCTTTATATTTCATAGCTTATATTTAGTATCAGAAGGAAAATGATTATTTATGGAAAAAATATCAGACACAATACAGTATTTTCATATGGGTAAAAAACTGCCCATGACACTGAAATGATTACTGGAATGTTTACAGTATACGATAGCATGATATGACCAATTGCTTAATTTACTAGTACTTTGCCTTGAAATATGCAGATGATATTTTCCTGATTATCATATAAGATTGATGATATAATTGGGTCTAATATGAAAAGCAGGTGTCTTACTCCATTAGATAGTAATTTCCTGCCATCTAGACTATTATGATTACATGGTTAATTTATGAACATTATTTGCTGTTGTCTAGCAATCTATCTCTCTCTCTCTCTCGCTCTCTCTCTCGCTCTTTCTCTGTCTCTGTCTCTTTTCCTCTTTTTCTGTCTCTGTCTCTTTTCCTCTCTTTCTGTCTCTGTCTCTGAGTCACTTTCTCTTTGTTGACCATTTCAAGTACATCAATTCCATCAAACACAAGGTTTATGGGGGGGGGGGGGGAAGGAGGAGGAAGGATGGTATACCTGGCCTTTATCTCAGAGTTCAATGTACTTAGTAACACAAGAATTAGATGGATGGAAAGTAACTTAGAATTCAGAGCATGGCTTTTCGCCATCAGCCAGATCACTAAAATGGCTGCCGTGAAGACAAACGCAATCCATTTTCATAATGGAGGTTATCCTTATGTTCATTTTTCATTTCAACGTACCTTGCATTATCTTCCAAGCATTATCCTTACTCTATCTTTGTGTTCATAACCATCACTAGTATCACAAATGAAATTTTATGAAACAAAAGTTTGTAATTATTGCTCTTGTATTTCCCACTGATGCAAACCGTGTTTCATGTTATGTAACTTTGCATTTACCTTTTACCACATTGCCTACTGTATTCTTTCATTCTCCATAGGCTAAATACAAGAGCCAGCTTGTTCCAGTAGGCAATGGCTTAATCAGGAAAAACATAAAGACAAATTTGTCTTCAAAATATTTCATTCATTTGAAAAAATTTGGAGTGTGTACCACTGTAATATGATGCTGACAGGATTAAACAAAACTTGAGAGAAATAATGCGAAGGAGTGTATTTTTGTTTCCAAGAACATTAAGCAAATTTGGTAAGACCCCTCCCCCAATGAACCCCCCCAAAAAAAAAAAAAGGAAAGAAAGAATGAAAAATTAAAAAACTACCTCAGACATTTCTTATTTTCCAGATGAATACCATTATTTGAAATGTGCAGTCAGTTGTTGATGACATGAAGCTGAAATGTGCGCTGTTTTCAATTTAAGACCAAACGAAGCATGTTATCAAGTCTATTTTGAGTAAGACACTGTCTGTTAGTGTCTCCTTGTTTCACTTTGGTCTCAAATCACATTTTCTCGACTGAACAGCTGTAGAAAGAAATATGTTGATTTTCTTTGTTTTCAGCATCTATGGTCACAAGTTACATTCCTCTTGATTATTTATTTTTCTCTTTCATTTCCCTCTTCATTTATTTTGAATAGAATCTGTAGTGAAAATTGCACAATTTATATGTGCATAAATTTTGTAAATTTGGAAAATTGTTATGTTCATATGTATACTCTTCTGGTATGACATCATATACATGTACATTGTAGTTGAAGAAAGGATTATATGCTTTAGTGAACAATGATCTAGTAAGAAGTATGGTGTAATTGTTAAAACTTAATTGTCATTACAGTATCCCACTGCATGAAGTCCAGGTACATGTATGAGCTGATTCCTTTTGATAGCTGACTTATACATTCTCCTTGATTTAATTGAGTTTTACAACACTGATTTTATATAATTCAGAAAACTAAATGAACTTGAAATCATTTTTCTTTTATTTTGTCTGCAGGAAAAGACAGATATTCAAGGGACCATGTTTGTTTACCAGAGGTAGGTCTGTTTATTTACATTCTCTGTTACAATTTACCCAAAGCATATTTCTTACACACAGTGTTCATAAATATTGAATGGTAGACCGACAGTGTTAACAATATATTTCTGAAGTAATGATACGGGAAATTTCTTATTGGTATGAGCTGAAATGTTTTTTTTTTCTCTCTCTTTGCCAACTTCCCCAAAACCAGCAAAACCAGCAAAATGAATCATGGTATGCTTTTTGCAGAAGACTAGTACTGCACAATTTGGCATCATAGGCTATGATGAGGTCAGGTGATAAGAATGCTACAGAATTATGAGCTTATAAAGATGTTATTTGTGTCCCTTCTTTCCATTGTGAATGTTCACAGTATTTGTCGTCCAAACCAACTCACTTACAGCTGCCATCATCTGTTCAGAGCCAGAAGGGCATGCACTCGTATCATTTTATACAGACTTAACGCCCTTTGGGCTCCAAACATACAATATATAGGTCCAATTATGAACCCTGGTCTGACTGATGGCCACATGACATAGTAGCCAATGCATAGTGAAGAAGTAACCACATTCATATTGCATGGAATTGTTTTTGTTTGCTGTGACTCATTTCATCCACGCCACCTGACATTTATTACCTAGAAATTGTTCTGACAAGGGACCAGCTGCCAAGAGGGAAAAAACAATCCAACTTGAACATTAGGTACAGGTAGAAAGAATTCCCTATGACCTTGCAGAATGGGGTCATATGTCCATGGCAGACATTCCCTTCCAGACGATTTCTCATTCTAAATTCATCAATCACGTTTCTCTTGTGAACACTGGCTCTGTGCTGGTAGGAATTGTTTGGTCAATATGAAGTACATCAATATGCTATTCATACGTAGATCATATTCAGTGTTCAGTATATCGATATAGCTATGTATCCATACATATTATTACTCATGACTTATGAATTGAAGTGTTTCACTTTCCTAAAAACAATTTGTTTTCACCCATGTGTAATCTACAAACAAACAACTACACTGGAAGAAATATCAATTTACAGATATCTCATTTTTAATTCGAAAAATGGCCATGGCAGTTGTTGATTTGTTACTTTTTGTTTAAAAATCCAATATCAGCAATCCAACTTAACAGAATAAATGGATTTGAATCACTAAATTAATAAACAAAATCAACATTGATTTCTTTTCTGACATTCCTGGCTAGGACATTACTGTTTAGTCTGCATCATTGTGTAGTTTTACGTAGATACGTGTCTATAAATCAATATAATCCTTTAATTATACTCTGCAGATTTAATGAGTCTGAGTAACAAAGCATCAATATTTTCATGCAATTAAGATCATTAGGGGATTATGCCGGGCTGGTGTTTCAATGAGCATCATATTCAAAATGAGATATTTTGGTTGGTTAATGTTTTTATAATCTACTCGGAGAGAGAGGGGGGCATTGACTCATAAGATATCACATAGGGTAATGCCCTGACGGTTAGCAGACAGGTGTACGGAAATATACTCATTGCCCTAATATTTTTTATTGTTGTAGGAATTCATGGTTGCAATGTATATATTCACTGAATATGGGTGACCAGAAGGGCCCCTTAACCCTCTAAACAACAACTAAGAAAAACAACCAACAACCAAGACACAAATCAACGTAGGAATTACATTTAAATTGCAAGCAGAGACTTTTGCCCTAGATCATTCCAAGGAGGTGCTTGAAGCCCCAAAATGTACTTTATAAAAAAAAAATGCCTTTCTGACTTTTGTAGCATTGTGGTTTACTTCAAATTCACTACACTTTCACTTTCTTGGACTAAAGGAAATAGATATTTTATTGTTTCTCAGAAGGTATGTGTCATATAGGTAATATGTTTAAGGGTTAACATCAACATGGAGCATTTCTCCAAAAGGGACCAAATTTAACCTCATTCAAGGGAGGCTAATTACTAATCCATCACTTTCACTGTAAAGCCCACAATACTTGTGGGTGTAAAACACTCAGTAGTGCATCCTAAAACAAAGAAGTCATAGGCCATGAATTTGTGCCATTTGAAATTGAAGACATGCATGTGAACGTTCCTAGCAGGAACTCATATTGAACAGATTAGAGCACAGATTGATGAAGATATTTACTCATTACCTTCGATCAGGAAGAGGAGGGTCTCACTAACAGGAAGCCATGTACAGAGTTCGTCTAATTTATTTCAATAACATCTGTCTTATTAGCTTCACTTGCACTTATCCAAGATTAAAATTGGTTTTGTAATCAAAAGTGTTCAGTCTGATGTAATGCTTATTGTGAAGAATACTCTCATGCTTGGATTGGAGTTATTATATTCTTATTTTCTGTGAATTTTATAGGAAACAGATATAGGCCAAAAGAGAAGAGATATCAAGGAATTATGTTATTTCGTTGTACCCAAAGTGATTTTGTCATCCTAATAGGTAAAATTCAGTGCTGTTCATGTCTCACATGGTTTATCATTACAAGGGTGAATCATTGGGTTTATGTCATGGAATGACATATTTGAGGAGGTATAGATTAAGACTTGGAGTTACTGAAATAAAGACAGAGAGGGGAGAGGGGGAGAGGGGGGGGGGGGGAATGGGAAAGAATGAAAAGAGAGCAAGAGAAAGAAAGAAAGAAAGAGGGATAGAGGAGAGAGGAGAAAGGAGAGACAGTGGGAAAGGAAGGGAGAGAGGGAGAAAACAAAAACATAGACAATGTGAAAGGGAGATAGAAAGAGGAGAGAGAGAGAGAGAGAGAGAGAGATTGTGGTTTGTAAAGCTGAAGTGAGCAATTTGGGTTGATGAATTGACTTTGCCAGTGCCACTTCTAATTGAAAGAAAGTAATAAAGACAATACTCACTGGAATTGTATGAAAATATGAGTGCTGACATAGGGGCATCTTTAGTGCAGATATGGTAAAAATATAGCTGGGAATGTTTGAGGGGAAAGAGGGTAAACATATAAAAACATAATGGCAGTTGTAAATGATATGCAAATAGCAATATGTATGAAGTTAGAGATGAAAAGGGGGAGAGGGAGTGTAAAATGAAGAAGAGAATGGTGGAAGGGGGAATTGAAATGTAATAATGAGTAGATATGATAGAGGTGATATGCACATTAAAAACAAGTGGGCAAACGATAGAAAATGGACAGCTGGATACACAATAGCAGTGATCAGATCCCATAGTTCAATCAATTAATGCCATGTTCTCAATCTGCCAGCTTGTAATGTTATCTGCAGAATGAATCACATAAATTGATCTCGATTTGCTAAACTCTTACAAATGCTCCACACACACAAACATCCACACATAACACGTATGTTCTATTTCGTAAGACTGTAGCAGTCCCATGTATGTGCAATGATGTGTCCAATGGCCTTTAACGTCGCCATCTTCTGCTTTTCTCTTTCTGGTATAGCCTGTCTCATGATATTCATGCATCCGCTAGGATTTACCATGCTTGCGGCATTCGATCCACTTAGCCTTCTACCCTGCTTCGCTCCCTCCGAGTAGTGACCTATTTTTGAGGGCCTCTTTTCCTTTGATTCTCATCCTTTTTTTTTTTTTTTCTTAAAAAGATGTTTTGGGAGAGTAGAACATATGGCAAGATGTGCAGCATGTCTCCCAAGAATTTTGTTGTAGTTTTTGATCTGTGTTTGCCTTGTGCATATGGCACAGGAATTTTTCAGATGAATTTGCTCATGTGACCAAAGAAACAGGCCAATAAATAAATGCGCATTTCATATCATACACAGTATACCAACAAGTAAGTGACAACACCATAAGGGTTCTTTGTGCGTGAATCGAAAATTAAAAAGGCCTTCATATCAAAATCATTAGGACAATTTTAGAACTTTTCCGTTATTGGCACTAGGTGGGAAGATTTATTAAATTCTGTGAAGAGAGATTTTTAAACCCACATTTTGAGGTTAATGTGATGACTATTTAAAGGAAAGCAACTCCCTCAAGTCTAGCAGTTTTTAGAATGGAATAAAACAGATCAGCGAAAATTTGAATGAAATCGGCCACGGAATAAGAAAGCTATGGCTCTATGAAATTTTCCATATGAACATTTTATACACTACCATATAGCTATTGATGACATCATTTTGTGGACAACCCTCAGTATGATTTGTGCAAACATAATTAAACATTTTCATTTTGCTTAAGATTTGCACATTATCTTAAGCCAAAGTTTCTACCAAACTCAATATATATAATGTAGGGATGTTTTCTCCATTACATATTTGGGATACGGACAATGAAAACATGTGTTCTTCGAAACAATAAGGAATATGTGAAATTCTGTTTACAAAACCTACTGAGACTTGACAACAAAATGATATTATAAAAAAATTGTAGTAGTGTAAAAAAAAGGAGTCATATTGAAGGCTGCATACAGCCATATTTTCCTTATTCCTTGTCCGATTTTGTTCTAATTTCCGCTGATCTGCTTCATTCTGTCTTAGCTTGGATTTAAATACCATTTGACTCTTGGGTTTTGGCTTTCTTTGAATGTCTTATTTTCATGGGTTTAGTACAAGTACTGGTCAGTTCCATGATCCAGTGGGTTCTGGGATTGTTCAGTCAATACACCAAGCTGTCTAAAGAAGATGTGAAATAACTTATTTGGATTTGTGTGTGTTTTTTAAACCACAAATCCAAATAAGTTATTTTACTTCCTTCACATCTTTTAAAACAAGAACATTAACAAACATACCAACGATATCAACATCCCCACTTAACAACTCCCCCCTTCCCCCGACAATTCAATGTTTCCAAATACTGCTGTAAATAGCTTTCTTCTTATAACTCACATTCATTTATATTTTATGGTGAATAAGATATTTGATTGCTGAGAGAACAAAAGGATGTTCCTAATTGTAGAAGTTAGAACACATGTACATGCAGGAAAAAGTGATATTCACTCAAGCTGATGAAACAGTGAGTGGGGTTTTTAATTTTTTTTTTTTAACAAGAAGTAGATATTGATTGAATTGTCAGAATTACATCATGTAACAGTGTACCACATCATAGTACCTATCTTTCTGCATATTTGAATAAGTAATTAATGCTGACGCACATGCCATAATGTAAACAGCGATCTGAAGAAAAAACACCTTTTGATGAGGAAGTATTAATACAGGCTTAGTATTATGACTGCTAATGTGTCAGTATTGTGCAATGCAGCATTTGACATAGACAATCTTTCAGAAGCATTAACCCTTAGAATAGCATTCTGTACACATGATCACGTGAATGTAAAATTGTGGTGAAAAGATGATGTGAATTGATTTTGGTTCTTATTCTTTCAATAATCCAATGTAAAAGACCCGAACATTAATTAGAACTGTGTGTATTTTAACTTGTGTATCTTGGTACCTATCAATCATTTAAAATGAAAAGAATCTGGTTATTGAATTCTAGAGACCTGCAAATTTAGACTCGGGCCTTCATTTCTAGCATAATTTTAATTGAGATTTGTACATGACCTTAAGTAAAGTACCCTGCATTCATGTTTAACATTTGCTGCTTAAGTTGAATCGGTGATGTGGCTCGTAAATAGCTGCTTACATGCAGATATACTCTATCAATTGTGACCAAGCAGTAGGCTACGTCAACTAATATGATCATCAAGCATTGGTTAGCTCTTTTCATGGAAATGTCTCCCCCCACTCTCATGTTACTGTTGCAAGTTATTCCTGTGGGTTTGTGACACAAAGAGAAAGCTATTGCATGGAATCAGAGATGAGAGTGTAAATATTGGGGCAGCGGGAAAAGCGGGTGTCCAACGAACGGCATTAGGGAAGTCTGGAGTGCCCACCCCTTTATTGGTTAGACAAGCTTCGATTAACCCCACCACTCAGGTGTGTAATGTATTGAGATCCCAGAGCGATATAGATACTAGGTCAGCCTTGTAATATTACCTCATTGTGGGTACGACCTAGGGAGAGAGGGAGAGAGAGAGAGAGAGGCAGGGGAGACATTGGTGCAAAACAGAAGGCTTCAGAGGGAAAAAAGGGCCTATTGTAGGAATTTTTTCATTTTGTGGTTGGACAAAGCAGAGATAATTCATTCATAGAATCTGGATCACAGGATGGACAATTCTAACCAACTATTTTAAAGAGCTCAGCTAAAATAAGGGTAAAGTATTAGAAACAGTCTGCTGAAGTTGAATATTTCTGTTTCTATCAAACATGATGCAAAATGACAAAAAATATACATTGTAGTTTTTCCTGTGAATGAATAGTTTAGTGTGCTTGATAGCATTAATCAATCAAGTGTTACTACTTGGTTAGCCAGAGCTTGTAAAAAGAAGGTAGAGGCTTAGTTATTACCCGTTTATAATCAATGACTGGCAATTACTGAACAACCATATCTAGATGGATAGGACCACTATATCATTGTAGATCTCGAGGCATATAAATGGCTTGTAACTTTGAGCAGCTGCAAAGTAAGCTGTGTACAGGACTGATTTGCCAATGGTTTATCACAAATTTTAGCTCATGCAGAAAAGGGACATGTGAAAGAGAACTAACACAAACATTGATAACTACATGTATTGAAAGACTAAAAGACTTCCCTTACAAAGAGATAGTGGAAGAAAAATCCCATGCCAATGTGAAGAGACAATATTACCATAAAATCATTGTTTTTATGAACCGGCGAATCTGTGCGGTGCGCAAAAATGTGAATTGGAGGAAAACGCAATTATAGATTTAGGTGTTCTTCAATAACAGAATTTGCTTCCTTTGCATAATTTCATGTATTGATATATACATGAAAAGAAAACCTCATGACTTTAATTTTGAAATGGTGTATATTACCCCCCAAACAAATAAAAATAAGGAAGCAATGGCCATTCAAACATGATTCAATTGTTCGTAAAAAAGTTTTATCCAACCCACATGTCTACGCACGTGCGTGGTTTCGTCAGTTCATAAAAACGACAGTGAAATTACGTAAGCTTCAGAGAAAATATGCCACAAGTTTTTTTTTATTAAACTTAATACTTGCAAAAATGTTTATTTGAGATGAGCTGTTTGAATATAGGTGTTTACATATAAGTATGTATATGAGCACTAGGATGTGTTGTGTGTGTTATTTTTCAGGAAAAGAGTCTTCTCTTTGTATTTTTTTTTACCACACACACGATCTGCAGGGAACATGTTTGCCAAGAGTGGTGCTCTGGAAGAATGGCATACAATAATACTAATTATGCTGTTTTGAAATTCCATGAAGTGGTAATTGATTCATTATTGAATTCCCTGAAATGAAAAAAAAAATATGTAAAATCAATTACCATGTTCTGCAATTTGTATAAGCATTTTCATCTGGATAAAGTTCATAAGATTTCATGGAATTCTCCACTAAAAAAATGGAAAAGATGCTTAGATACTTCATTCATGGATTCTTAGCCTTGTAGAGAATCTCAAGTTCATGTAGTATAGGTAGGAATCACCCATGTATACCAGACAGGGAAAGTTTACTAGTTACAGCCGCTTAGTCATAGACATTAGGAAATACACAGTATGGGAAAGAGGACTGATCTTCTTTCCTGATGATGTTTGACAAGGCCAGTGATGCAGAGGTGAAGCTTGCTGTCAAATAAGAGGTTTCCAGACCTTAGGATCCCTTAAAGAGAAGCTGATGTTATGGAAAAGGTTGAAATAAATGTGTGTGTTTTCATTGTCTTTTTACGTCAATTTGGAAGAATAATAGAAATGTCCCTTGATAAGGATTGTCATCATATTGTTCATTTGACAAGAAACAATCTGAGTGTTTTGCCGGACATTGTGTGTAGTCCCATATACTCTTTTTTGTGTGCAGTATGTGTGCTTAACAACAAGAGTGAGTTGATTCCTTATTATTGGGAGATTTCCAAACCTCAGACTATGCACCATTTTAAAAATCTAATTCCTAAAATTAACCTTTTCTGATTGCTTTGGAACAGTTTCTTTCACACTATATTTCCATGACCTAAACTTGAGATTATCTTTAAATACCCCCACCATGCCAGGCATGGACACCTCTCATATGCTTGATGTTATTCAGAGCCATGCATGACGCATTGTGTGTCAGATGGAATTATCGGAGAGCTTGTATGAGCTAGCTTTGAATGCATGAGGGCAGAGGAAGGAAATGTGAAAAATATACTTCATTATGTTCAGTATTAATAGCGATGGAAATTGAATACTAGTTGACTCAATCAGTCAATGTAATGAGTGATTATAATTACAGCATGGAAAGTTGCTGCTTCATATTATTGCATGTTATTACTGAGGGTGGCTACATATTTTGTTTGTGTATTCAATATTTTGCAGCTGATTTTTTTAAAAAGGAATTTTCAAGACAAATATGGTATTTTATAGCACATGGCTAAGAACCTTCAACAATATATTATATATACATTATATCATTTTTTTTCCATTTATCATATCTGAACTTGTTTTTTAAAAAAATAAAGCTTTTTGTAAACTGAAGATGTATTTTTAAAAAAGAAGATAAAACAACAACAACAACCAAAAAACACCAAATACCAATCATGGAAAAGAGACAGCTTGCTATGTGAAGCAACAATGATTTGATATCACATCATATGAGATTGCTGTTATTATGACAGAGTACATTGCTTCAAATTACATTAAACATGATGGAGATTACTTCTGCCTTATGAAATATTCAATCCATTTGCAGTGTACCGCTCCAGGCAATTAGAACTTAAAGTTAAAAACATGTCTAGCTGCATCCACACTAAATATCCTTTCTAACTTGCGGGAAAGCAGCAGTTATCAGAGTTAAAGATATCTAGATTCACTGATATGACTAGATTTTATTGTTTGCATTGATTGATTAGGTCATGGTGATATCATGTTAAATAAACTATTGTTGTAATAAAGTCCCATTCATTGGAAAAGATGAAATTATGAAATACAAGTGGCAGTTACAAGATATGCCACTGGCATTTGATATCCAAGAACCATGATGCTTTTCAAACTCTGATAGCGCTAAGCTCAGACGATAATCCATCAATTCCGTCAGGCAAATTGATAATTCGTGACTGCGGACTCCTTTAAGTGAGCAACTTCTACCTCTCATTGGCCTGCCACAAGGAGTCCAAATTGAATGTAGCCGTTGTGGTGAGAGGCAGGTGGCTCATCGCCTATTCATGGGCCATCTCCTGCAACGGTCCCTCAAGTCCCGTTCCGCAAATTTGTTATTTATGGGGAAAGCCCAGGAGACGGCATCAAGCTTCACAACCAGCAGTCTGCACTGTCCATCCAATTATTAGTGATGTGTAAGGCATTAATATCATCATTATTAGGTGTTCCCATTGCCATTAATATGGTCTTTGGCTTCCAGACCCTTTGTGGAATTTTAACACTCCACATGGAGTGAATATACAGTAATGAATCTCTCCACAAGTTCAAATTCATGAATGAGCTCTTAACTTTGTCATGCAATTGAGACTATAGTTACTGAATTCTTGCATTAATGAATTAGAAATAAAGGAAAGTTTGTACCAAAACATGAGACAAAGTGATTGGATTTCTTGATTTCATAATTTTTGAATAGGCAATCCCCTGCCAAAAATACCCCAAACGAACAAACAAAACAAAACAACACCATGAAATAAAACTGCAATGTGTGTTTAAATTCAACAGAGAACACTGTTATCAAGTCATCTAAATAGTGCAAATCATCACAATTTTTCTTCCACAAGTTCTCTGTGGCTATCTTGTAGCCTGTATTTGATAACATCCATAGATTATAGTTTCTGTTCAGTGATATGTTCTATAATTATTATCTCTGAGAAAATTGAGTAATAAGTTGATTCACCAAGGGGTTGTTTTTTTTTTGGGGGGGGGGGGGTGGTGTGAAAAATTACACTTTTTCAATTCAACAGTAACTTCTACATATACACTTTTAATCTTTCTTGTAATATGAAAGGTATGAATGGCAATATCCACCATACATAACTTAAGCATGAGAGAAAACAGGAACAATGTGAATAGCAGCCTGTCAGTGGTAATGGGGAAAGGGTCATGCTCTCTGTTGAAATGATCACTTGTATAATTAGTAAATTGGCAATGAAATACTAGCCACATGCATTAATAACAATTATATTATGTTTATTCGTTTCTGTGCACTGTAGTCATTTGTATGCAGCAATATAACTGTGCAGATCATGGTTTGAAATGTATTTTTCAGTGGGTATACTTCTTTGATCTTTTAATCAAGCACTCATGCTTGTGTAATGAGATAGTTCAAAATAAGCATTGAAGTGTAACAACATTGTAGCATTCCTAGAAAATGTGCTCAAATGCTTTGCAATAATTTGCTTACTGAAGGGGACTCATTTATTCAAATTTTGGATGTGAGTTTCATCTCCAATTTGTCAACACATTCATATGAAATAAAACACATGGTTTACATGGAAATCTTAATATTTATCAATTAACATCTATGAAGTACATTTAGAATTAGGAAAACAAAACATCATCAAATGTAACAGAGAAATTTCAAAATGCAGTACGCCTGAGGATAGAGCATTTTATTTCCAGGGAGTTTCCAAAGAACTCCAAGGGCCCGTTGCACAAAACTTACTATAATATTAACTTTGCTATCAAAATCCAGTATTCCATGAAGAGTTACTATAATAGCAAAGTTACTATTATAGCAAGTTTTATGCAACGGGCCCCAGAAAGTCTAGATTGGAAAATAACGCTTTACAACTTCAGAACATTTTCTTTCATCTTCTTATATACAAAAATTTTATTTTTGTAATGAAAAAGCTATCATATTTAAATATATTGTCACTTTTTAAAGAAGCCAAGTTTCTGCAGAATTATTTGTCAGTGTAGATGATACTAAAATTTTGAGCAAATCGGAACGATGAAGCATGAAGCACGTCGGACTCGATCAAGCATGGGAGGAGTTGATGTGCATCCCCCCCCCCCCCATTCATTATTTCCCACTGCTATGCCCCTGCTGACAATTTAATTGGGTCAGGGATTTTAAAAGGGACCTGATAATGATGGCCACGGTATGGCGAGGAGGTTTGTGCAAGGATTAACTCATCGCATCATGTCATATCGCCCTACGGCAAATGTGCAAGCTACCTTCCACCCCATAACAGGCATTTGGTGTACTTTATAAACAGGAGATAAGCAATCCTAGCCGTGCCGCACTGCTGATTATCCATCACCAGATTTCACTTTACCTTTGAACGGCCATTGATCTCTGTTCAGATACAATTTGGAGTTTATTTTCTCTGCCAATTGCAAACTTGACTCTGTCAGCACCCATCTTTCAAATCTACTTCAATTACTCTATTCACTGTGCAGATATTCCTCCACAGGGTTACTTATTTGTTTATTTTGCTAGGCAGGAATAAGATACATGCAGTTAAGGTTATTTTCCTAAAAGGGTGGTTATCTCATTTTGAGTCATTTGACCTGATTTTGGAGCAGTGTGAGGATTACTGACGTTGCTTTACAAAGTAGTGGGGAGGATGTTAGATGGGCATAAAACATAAACCCTTAATGGCAAGACATTGTAATTCAGGAAGGAAACAGCAGAAAGACAGAATACTGTATACAGACATGGTATCTTGCTTCTTCTAAATGACTTTCTAAGCAGCATCTTTTGTGTAATTCCTATAATGACCACCGTGACACAAGCGCATGGATTGTTAGAAACTAGGAAACCATTTTCTGGGATTTTGGGTTGCCCTATATATAGTATATCACTGCACTGCCATCTTTATAAACATGAAAAGAGGAAAGAAGTGATTTTTGCTGGGTTATGGGGGCAAATGAATGAAATATAAGAGTGTTCTTTTCCTCTATCCATCTTGGTTAACCTGTTGATATTAATGCAGTGAATCTGTATGAGCAGGATCTCTTGATTAATTCCATATTTGCTAATGGATGCCCAATTACAGATCAAAGGTATGCTCCTGCCAGTAATCAGAATAGGAATCCATCCTCCATATACCATCATCATCTGCAGTTAAGAAAATATCTTGAACTCAGGCGAGACAGGTAATTGGCAAAAGGCTGATTCATGTTGGGAATATTAGGGAACAGTTTTGCAGGGAAAATGACTAAATTAATTGGGACTACCAGTACACGTGGAAAATAGCCTAAGTAAAGTTTCAGAGATTACTTCCAAATTTCTGTGAAGCCACAAAGTTTGAAATTGAATCATCTCAAAATGATGTGGAAGGTTTAAAGGTATTAAAAGAACTTATTTTTTTGTTAGATGTGTATGAAAAGAAGAATACCTGAGCTTAAACAATTTTTGATCTGAGAATATGCCGTTTGTTTGCTGCAAAACAAAAAAAAAGTATTAACTGTATGTAGAAGAATATGAATTGTAATGCATGTTTGGCTTCTGGCAAACAGTGTCTGTTGATATGAGTATGAATTTACCCTTTATGATTACTTTGAGCTGATTATCTTAAATAAAAACTTTCAAGTTCACATAGCTTCTGGGTTTTTTTTAATTTCTCATATGCATACAACCTGAGGTTGAGACTGAGTGCTCCGTTAACATCCTCAGACTTCATTAGTAAATGATTATGTCTCATGTATTTTGTTTTGCAATGACAAAAGGAAGCAACTCTGATTCTTTTTTTAATTTGACTTTTTCTTGACTTTGGGCACTTTTTGATGGAAAAATTTTGGTCACACGGCCCCCAATTTCTGAAATATAGACATTTCAAAATGAAGCAACTCCATTAGTTTACACTTAAAACAGTGACATATTTTCTTCATTTACTAGGAAACTAATTCTACAGAGTTGCTTCCTTTAGTCACTGGACAGCAGTATTATAATCATATGTGCCGTAATGTGTTCGTGTGTCGTGATGAATGGTTTGATGAAATGTGAGATCAATCGTAAATGGTAATGGTTTATAGTATGGAATGGAGCAGTGTTAAGCACACCTGCACAGACCTTGCAGCATATCCCAAGAGGTCTTTGGTTGACTAGGTAACGTAACCAGCCTTGTCATTTGACTTTCCATAAAAAAAAAAAAAAAATGTTCACATCTCATGAAATATTAATGCTGCCAATTTGGACATTGCGGTATTATGAGATCAGTAGAAGGCATATCAGAGCAGGTACATAGCAGGTAGCAGGTATAGGTACATAGTTGAAACATTTGAATTTCCTGAAAAGCAATGTTCATATTTTCTGAAAGTTAGTGTTGCCAATTTGGACATTGCATTTGCAATCTTATGACATATATGAATTGTATAGGTCATGTGGTATATCCCAAAAGCAAATCATTAACAAATTAACTGGCCTTGCATTTTGATTAATATCTCATGAAGAAGGACAGTGTTGCCAATTTTAGTATAGACCTTCTAGCATATCCCAAGAGGTCTGCAGTCAAAATGGTAACCAGCCTTGTAATTTGGACAATGTGAACTTATGATATTCACATTAAGTATAGGCCATGTTATATTTCCTATGAGGTCCATGGTTGACAAGTTAACCAACCTAGTCATTTGACTTTCCAAGGAAACAATGCTCATCTCATAAATATTAATGTTGCTATGTGACATTGAGATATTATGAAATTGGTAAAAGGCATGCTGTATCCCAAGAGGAAAATCTATCAGCAAGGTCACCTACTTCATCATTTGTACTTTCCTTGAAAGCGAGGTTCACACTTTATGAAGATCCGTGGTATATTCACACCATGATCTTAACAGGGGTGAAACGTCTCAACTTGTGATAATTCATGTCAAGAAAACAATTTTTTTAGGGCCCTCATTAAGAAAATGTATTAGTTTTTGTGTTTATGAGAGAAATCTTTTTAGTTATTGACTTTCAAATACCGTAAACGCTGTTATTTTCACAAGATTAATTTTTCTTAAATTTGCACTGCACAATCACTCACCGCTAAAGTGCAAGATTTTATTTGATATTTCAATGCATATGATATTGTGCCAATATTTTTGCAAATTCTAGAATTCGCGCTTGCCAAAAATAATGCGAAAATTAATTAATTTACCACAAATATTTCTGCATTTACAGTAATGATCTAAAAGTAAGATTGCATTTTTTTTTCTGTTACATGGTCATGAATTTTCAGGAGTAGTAGATTATATCCTTATCCCTCCTTCAAATGCCTAGTGATTTAAAGATGTAGATGATGATGCACTCTAGGCGTTGAGATCTAAGGAGATTTTAATAGGATTACATTTTATGAGTAAGCTGAAAGACCGCCTCAGACAAAGCTTAGAATCAGAGAAGCTTTAAAAAAAAAATAAAAACCACCCCCACCAAAGGATTATTGTCAGCTGAAGTTTTTACTTGATTCACAATGTTCATATCTTATGAAGATATCCATGTGCACAACCCATTTGGACATCACAAACTCATAGATTAGATGGATGTGAAGTTGTGATGTGAGCTTTGATGCAAGGTGACATCGTTTATTGACACCTCACAATGCATTCACTTGAAATGTTTGCAATGACGAATGAAAAATATTACCAATAGGCAGCTTTTCAACAGTTTTGGAATTATCCTAGTGAGGGGATAATGTGTAGCACATAAATGGATGTGGAATGTTACAAAAATTGTAAGTGGAAATTAGAAATTTAATACCCTCCCCTCCCAAAAAAAACAAAAACAAAAACAAAGCCAATAACAACAACAACAAAATACAAAACAAAACAAAACAAAAAACCAATCAACAACAAAACAAAAAGAAAAAAACCTAAGCTTGGAGTCATCTCCATCTCTTCAGAATAAAGCATGATACCTGATGGCTGGTGGAAGTCATGTTGACATGAAGATTGCTGGTAAGTCCGTTATAGATCAAAAGCATCGCTGATTTCATCTTCTTCTTGACCTTTCAGTGACTGAGTAGGTGTTTACATGGTAAATAGAAATGCCAATATTATGTAGACAATAGTGATTACACTAGGAACATACCTCTAGCACTGTAGGTTTCATGGTGTAGATGGGTGAAGGTAGTTTTGAGATGGTAATAA